>OZ010585.1:90204408-90286908 GCA_963932145.1 Acanthosepion lycidas | reverse complement strand
CGTCCCCGCGCATTTAACCTATTAGCGTTAATTCTTATTTGAAGGAAATAAATTTAAATTGTTAGTGTTTTGATTGTCATTTATTTTATCGTTGTAAAATATTTAAAATTAGACGCAACGCTTTCGAATTAGTCTTTTCAGTTTTTATTTAAAAGCGTACCGAACAGAAGACATATTGATCATTTTGAAGACTTTTGAATTATCACCCTTGATAGTTACTGGCGATTTTTGAAAGGCTCATTATAGATTTCCCTTTGTCTTTGGGAGAAACAATTCGTGTTTCTTCTCACTCCAATAAAACGTGTGACATGTAAGTAATTCAGCGATATCAACTGAAAATGGAATTGAACTTTTTTTTTTCTTTTTCTTTTTTTTAAGCATTGCGCCCCGAGCAAGGCGTGAAGCCACTAGGATGCAGGGGGGTTGCAGAAGATTTGGAGCAAGAGCAGATAGAAGTGATAGAAGAAAGGATGAGGGGAAGGATAGTGGGTAAATCAAGGTAACTGGAGATGTCGATTGACATTACATTTGAATAGTTGGAGATCATAGCTATCAGGGAAACAGTAATTGGGAAGGGTGTCCCACAGGCGATAGGTGCGAGGTATGAAGCTATTGGAGTAGAAGAGATGGCTACATTTAAAGGTTTCTACAGTGTAAGGTGAGAGCGGGATGCCAACCTCGTAGGGCGCTTGAATTCATGGAGACTGGGAACCAGCGAAAGCAGCTCATCGGAGCAATTACCATGAAAGTATTTGTAGAAGAGACAGAGAGAGGCGACGGCGCGTCTCTGAGATAGTGACAGCAGACTGCAGACGAGACGCTAGATCAGGGCCAATCACATTGCATATCCGTCTCTGGATCTTGTCAAGAACACCGAGGTAAACAGAAGGTGCCCCAGACCATATATGGCAGCAATACTCCATGCAAGGGCGAATGGTTGTTTTGTATATTTGAAGTATCGATTCAGGGGAGAAAAATTTCCTGGCGCGGCACAGAGAGCCAACTTTCCTCGCAGTGGATGATGCAATTGACTCAATGTATTTGTTCCATCTGAGGTCAACAGTCAACGTGAGACCGAGCAGACGCAGGGAGTTGCTCTCAAGCAGTTGACTATCAGACATTCTAATGGGGGGCAGGGAAGGATCTCTATGGTGGTTAATGGAGAGTAGTTGAGTTTTTGAGGCGTTTAATTTGACCATCCAATTGTTGTCCCAGTTAACAACCGATTGGAGGTCCATTTCAAGACGCACGATTAACTTCTTTAATCTTCTATAACATGTTCATTAGTACATGTTAATACATGCTCTGCTAATAGATTTATTGTTTGTTTTAATTGCATGTCCTATGTCCCCATTTTTAGCAGGACTCGCATAAATCTGCTTAATATTATTTGCGTTACAAATAATTCCTAGAGTCGAAAAATAGTAATTGTTTCTGTTCCACAACAAGATAACGATATTATAAGAAATTTAATCAAATCTGTACTTTAAAATAACCGAGAAAAAATTCGGAAATATATTTACAGCTTCATCTCAGACACCACCAGACTTGAAATTAATTCAGTGACTAGAGAGATGTAAATCAAATCGTAAACTAATTTAAGAGTTTCGTATCTGTTTTAATGTGATCTCATTTCTCTTCTATACAGACTTCATTCTCGAGAGAAACGTATCAAATTCAAATTCCGAATAATTTTCATATATACGTTTTCCGAATTAGCCATATAAAGAAACGCGTTAAGAAACTTTCTACAAAGATATAAAGAAAGAATTTCGAATTTCATCGAGTAATGACAAGATTTCGCCGCATGGGATTTTGTTATCTATATTTTCTTATTTATCGCAGACCGATGAAAATTATCAGCCCAAAAAGTGGAAATAAATATAAATGGTATCTTAATCGACACAGAATCTGCAGTGACCAATAAACAAAAAGTTGATGTACAATAAATTGATGTACGCGAGGAGAAAATAACATCATCAAGATTTTGACTTCCCTAAACAAATGGTTAAGAAAGAAACGCTTATCAGTACCTGAGAGAATGATTTTAGAAATTTCAACCGACAATAACGCTTACTGCTCGGTAAGAGAATAATGAATGTTCTCTGTATTGTATTATATTTATGGTAACGAGCAGGAAGAATAGTCGACATTCGGAGTTTTCCCTGTTAAGAATATTACACCTAGTTCTATAAGTATGTCATATTATATCTATCTATCTATCCCTCTATCCCTCTATCTATCTATATATATATATATATATATATATATATATATATATATATATATATATATATAGGGGGATGAAAAATTTTAAAAGGTAAAGATAGAAGTACGTTACATTTGCCATGACAAATTCCCTCGGAGGACGAAACGTGTCGACTTACTTTTGTGTTTTTTCATACTGCCCTTTTACACATATCGATATACTCTATCTGAGACCTTTACATCTAGAAGAATATATATATATATATATATATATATATATATATATATATATATACTTTACAATTGCGATTAAGATACCTCTAGATACTTCTAGCTAGTACTAATGGTATCTTAATTCCAGTTGGAAAGAACATTTACTCTGTTTAATGGAAATAAACATTGAGCGCTCTTATGTGAGTTAGTTTTAACATATTTCAAACTTAATGTTTTGTTAATAGGACTCGCCTGGATTTTGCCAACGGATCACTACCTATATATATATATATATATATATATATATATATATATATATATATATATATATATATATATGTCGTATTACTCATATTGTCAGGAACAGTAATGGTAATATTAGCCGTTTCTCTACATTTAGCATTCATTGACCGACCAGCCAGAACTTATTTCTGTTGAAATTTATGAAATCTTTCTCTTAAAACAATTTCTTAGAAAAATACGTTTTTCAAGTCCGGTAGTTGTTATCGTTTTTTTGTTTTTTTCTTATTATTGATGGTGCTTTTCTTCGTAATCATTTATTTGAAGTAGTGTGGAATGTCAAATATTATGTCATTTTTTTCTCTTCGTGCTACATGTGCTATCCATTTTAGTTGTTGCTACTGTTGGCTGTCCTCAAGTAATGTGGTTATTTGATACAGGTCTTTATTTCTGAATCTCTAGTTTGCATTGTTCAAAGTAAGATGATGGTTACATTAATTTCTGTGACCAGATAACCTCTTCTTTTCTTATTTATACTGCATTTTCTTATAAATTATTTAACCGTTTTTTTTTCTAAAGGAAACAATATATATTTAAATTATAGATATGAGATTGATACTTTGGAATACGGCCAACATAATGGAAGGACAGCTGTGAAAAGAAAAACCATAGGAAATGAAACAGGAATTCTCAATAAGCCACAACCATTTACGGATAATAACAAAAAGGAAACTATGGAGAGACTTTTATTTTCCGTGAAGCTTTGCTTTGCCTTGTATAAATAAGCACGAAGTAGTGCGCAGTAGATTTCAGATTAAATAGTTCACCATTGGTGAATGAGAGTTTAGGAGTTCCAATGTTGCTGTCAAAGAAAGAAGAAACAAGTCAAGTGACAAGGAAGTTTCGGCATACTTTACAATGTAAAAACAACAGTCCGACTTTTCTGTTCACACACACACACACGCATACTTGCAGATACAGACGCCTGCATTTAGATACACATACACAAACAAGCGCCCTCGCACACACACACACACGTATACATACTAATCAAATTAACTTGTGATTAAAACTTTCGAATTTATTATTCCTTTTAAACTTAAAAAAAATTCTATATTTCTAAGATGAGGTATTGTAACTATTTACACTATTTACATTATTCGAACTCTTGTGCTACTCTTTATTGTCATATTCACAACGTTACGAACCTTGTACGCTCCAGCCCCAAGGGCACATGGCCCACTGGATAAAAGCGTTGGTTGAAGCAATCCAGTGACTTGACCTAACGTGCTGTATGTTCAATACCTGGCCACTGTAGAGATAAATATAAAATTGGAGAGTTGAGTTAGTTAAGGGAAATAACTGAAAAGGTATGGCACGTGGAAGTAGAACAATCTAATAAACGACTAAATAAATGGTTCGGGACGAAATTCCAACGTATATCATGGTTATCACCTGAAGAAGGACAGAGCGTATAATGGCCGAAGCGTCACAAAATTACTATAATGATTAGGACAACAGTCCGAACGATGTAAATAGTGAAAAAATTATTTCAGAAGTAAAGTAGAATTATGTAAGTGGAATTACCTGGCCACAACTATAGTGTATCAGAAAAAAATATCTAGTTTCAAATACAGTGTAACCCGGATATAAGAGAGTTGTCGGGACCGGAGAAGAAGTTTCTTGTATCCTGGTTTCTCTTATATCCGGGTTTGGTCTATTTTGTTTAGGTAAGTATGGCTCTAATTTGGGACCAGATAAAATCTCTCTTATATGCGGGTTTCTCTTATATGTGGGTCTCTTATATCCGGGTTACACTGTATTCAGAAAAAAAATAACAGAATTTATTAAACAAAGTCGATTTTGGATCAAGACCGAAGCAGTAAAACACACAGTGTGTAACGAGCTCACTAGCAAACACCAGCGAGATATGCTCGCTGTTTATTTCTTTTTGCTCACAGGATTGTCTAAATAAAGAGTGTTAATCTTTTCTTGCATGCAAGTTCCTTGCTTCTAATACTTTTACTGTACATGGTGCTGAGTGGGGTTTGGTCAAAACAAGAACACGCAAGAAACTTCTCTATTTCACAAACTGCTACGTCTTCTTTAGTAGCACCATTTGCCTCGGTGGGCTTCAGTACGGCCTCCGAGCTGTTCATGTTGAGCAAGTCGATCGTGAACGAGAACGCAGCAATTTCTCCCGCCTTCCTCTCAGTCCGGACTATTTGATCCTCATCCGACTTGGCCGTTTACTGCTCTTTTCCTTTTCTACAGATTATTTTCAGCGTTCAGCGGGTCGCACGGCAATGTCATTGGCGAGGGGAGGGGTCGAGAGGTAAAGAAGTCGTGTAAACAGGGCCGTACGACGGAAAGTAGCCAACAGGAAAACACGTGGAGAAGACAATGTGTAATGAAGCGTTCATCGCGGCTCTGAATACATTTTTCTCCCGTAGGTGTATCGAACTCCCAGCCTTTGTCGGTGGACTATCCGGGCGGAAATTGGGCCGGCTTCTAAAAGCCGTTAGCTGTTTTTCAAGTCTCGGATGTCTGCTGATGAATTACGCTGACTGGCATTGAAGTCTTATCGTTAAGAGAGTAAAGAAATAGAGGAGAGAGAATAAAATGAGAACATTGTAAGGAAATAGAGAGGGGTGAAAGAGAGAAGAGAGAGGGGTGAAAGAGAGAAGAGAGAGGAAGAAAGAGTAGAAAAAGCAAATACAGAGATGGTGGCGAAAAGCAACAGCAAAGATAATATATTCATTTGGAAGACTTGACTGCGCCAATTTAATATTTTCCATAATTCCACTTTACTTTTGAAATATTTTTTTCACAATTTACATCATTCGGACTGTTGTCCTAATCTTTATTGTAATTTCGCGACGTTTCGGCCGTTGTACACTCTGTCCTTCTTCAGGTCATATACGTTGGAATTTCGGACCGAACCCTTTATTTAGTCGTTTATTAGATTGTTCTATTTCCACGTGCCATACCTTTTCAGTTATTCCCCTTAAGTAACTAAACTCTCCAATTTTATATTTATCTCTACTGTGGCCAGGTATTGAACTTACAGCACGTTAGTCACTGGATTGCTTTAACCAACGCTTTTATCCAGTGGGCCATGTGCCCTAGAGGCTGGAGCGTACAAAGTTCGTAACGTTGTAAATATGACAATAAAAAGGAGGACAAGAGTTCGAATAATGTAAATAGTGTAAATAGTTACAATACCTCCTCTCAGAAATATAGAATTTTTTTAAGTTTAAAAGGAATAATAAATTCGAAAGTTTTAATCACAAGTTGATTAGTATGTATACGTGTGTGTGTGCGAGGGCGCTTGTTTGTGTATGTGTATCTAAATGCAGACGTCTGTATCTGCAAGTATGCGTGTGTGTGTGTGTGAACAGAAAAGTCGGACTGTTGTCTTTACATTGTAAAGTATGCCGAAACTTCCTTGTCACTTGACTTGTTTCATCTTTCTTTGACAGCAACATTGGAACTCCTAAACTCTCATTCACTAATGGTGAACTGTGTAATCTGAAATCTACTGCGCACTACTTTGTGCTTATTTATACAAGGCAAAGCAAAGCTTCACGGAAAAAATCCATTAAAAATATTGGTCAAATACACAAGCAGATAATTATTGCTATAATTAGTGTGACGTAACTGGGTATTTCTCTTTTTTGTTTTTATTAGATTTAACTTATTAAACTTATCAGAAGTTAAGTTTTGTAAAAAGTTATTAAACACACTTCATCGTAGAATTGGTCTTACTAAGCTCGTCTTTTGTAATGAGTTTGATCTTCTGTGGGAGTTGCATATTATGGCCCTGTAAAAGGCTAAACTTATTAACCCTCACTTAGAACTGTGGAACATTGTCAAAGATATTAGTACTCTCAGGCTTTAAAACACTCCATTTAAAATATTACGGATATATCATTTAGTTCTTAATTTTCTTGCTATATTTTGTCGTGGTATTCTTTCTTGTTTTTTACAGAAATGAACAAAAATAGTAGGTTTTATTTTAAATAATCTAATTAAAAAGTCAATATTAAAGAAAGATTCTTTCTGATCGTAATATTGATGGGGCTTTCATTCGTAACCATTTATATGAAGTAGTGTGAAATATCAACATGGTATGTTATTATTTTCTCTTCTTCTTACATGTGCTATCCATTTTAGTTGTTGCTACTGTTGGCTGTCCTCAAGTAATGTGGTTATTTGATACAGTTCTTTGTTTCTGAATCTCTAGTTTGCATTGTTCAAAGTAAGATGATGGTTACATTAATTTCTGTGACCAGATAACCTCTTCTTTTCTTATTTATACTGCATTTTCTTATAAATTATTTAACCGTTTTTTTTTTCTAAAGGAAACAATATATATTTAAATTATAGATATGAGATTGGATACTTTGGAATACGGCCAACATAATGGAAGGACAGCTGTGAAAAGAAAAACCATAGGAAATGAAACAGGAATTCTCAATAAGCCACAACCATTTACGAATAATAACAAAAAGGAATCTATGGAGCGACTTTTATTTTCCGTGAAGCTTTGCTTTGCCTTGTATAAATAAGCCCGAGGTAGTGCGCAGTAGATTTCGATTTTAGATGTTGCTAGTGTCGGCAGTCTTCAAGTAATGTGGTTAGTGTTATTTGATACAGTTCATGTGAATAAAAGTAACTAAGTAAACTATATTGATTACAAATCGTTTATATACTTAACTACTTTAAACTTTATTCTTGCTTATTGTATCGGTTAACCGATTTAGAAGACGTGGCTCAAAATCTGAAAAATCATACCATTAGTACTAAAGAATATTTTCACACTTCTAAACAAATAAAACTTTTTTGGTTCACATAAATATTATGACTAAAACCAGAAAAAACCTCTTATTTCCTTGACAGAGTTTTTCAGATTTCGTGAGTAAGAAAGAATAATAACTCCCTTTACCCACTCCCTTCAAATTCTGGTGAGCTGAGTAAAAAAAAAAACGGAAAGGAATACGCGAAACCGCGAGAAATTGCTTTCGGACGAATGAAAAACTTGAAAGAAAGAAAAGAAAGTGGCAATTCTTTTGGTATACAACGAGACAAATTAAATTACTAAGAAAAATGTATCTAAAATCATGTGAAGGGTTTCGTTTCTGTTCATCGCGTTCAGCATTGAAGATTTAGCCTGTGTCAAATTACTCGCCAATTATCGGCCCTTTAACCAAGTACGCGTCACTCTTTCATAATCCAAGAAAGTTAAGTATTTCAAACTAACTCTCTTCGTCTAAATTTGAATGTATGCAACCGTATATCCCGTTTGTAAGAAACGCTCTCTCTTACATTTGTTTTAAACATTTTTTAAAATTATTTTGTGTCAAATCATTTAATCTGTTCCTCTTCATGAAAATTCGTTAAAACTACAGACTTTGAATTTTCTGATTTATTTTTCCTGAAACGTGCTACTGACACAACTTTCCAGCGTGTAAAATCGTAAATAAATTTCCCATCTTGTTTTGTTCAAATTATCCGCGTGTTCTTCGTTATTTTCATCTACCATTCATCTTGGCGTTGGTAAATCAGCTATTCATTTTAAACCGTAAGCCTCACACCACTATAAAGTAGCACTATTCCGGGACTATAAAAGCTCTGCTATAATCTTCCTCTTTTTCATTCTTTTCAATCAGAAATGCAGTAGATAGAAGCCATGTCCGATTTTCCCTTTATTATCCTGAAACAAATTACTGACATAAATTTCAGTGTGTACTCGTCAATTATATTATCGGATTTTAATCAAGCACATGGAACCTCAAAAAAGTATCTCCCAACAATCCAAGAAAGCTAAGTATTTCAAACTATCTTTCTTCGCCTACTTTTGAATCTATGCAACTGTATATCCTTTTTGTGAGCAACAAATTCTCTTACCTTTGTTTTAAACATTATTTTATGTCAGATCATTTAATCTGTTGTATGAACATTTCCTCTTCATGACAATACATTAAAAACTACAGACTTTAAAAATTTCTGATTTATTTTCCTGAAATGATCTATTGACATAAATTCCAGCGTGTTACATAGTTAATAAGAGAAGGGTGTCTCACGTGTCACTTATCGGATCAAAGAGCTATATATCTACCCACAATTTACAATAACTTCCCAGAAAGGTCCTGGTCGAAAACGCAAAATTTCCTATAAATTACATTACGGGAATCTGTATAAGGGAGGTTTTGTATATTATCTCTTTCCCATTATCAACTTCACCTTATTTCATATTAGGAAAGGCGTGGTGAAAGTTTTTAAAAACATAGAAAGACACTCACTTGAATTCCAGCTGCGCTCAACACGCGATAGCTCGTAATAAACGCTCTGGCTAGTCTTCAAAATACATGTTAAACAGTCAAAACATGAAGAGAAATTAGCAACGCTCAAACACCCCCACTTAATAATGACTAAAGAATTGACCGAAATCCCTAGGGACAATAGACAATTTTTGCAATCCCTTACTCTCACCAAACAGAAAAATGTAAGAACGGTGGAAAAGCTAAATAAAAAATTAATTAATATTTTCTTGTCTGTCATAATTAAAAGAAAGGATACTACCGATATATATATATATATATATATATATATATATATATATATATATATATATATATATGTGTGTGTGTGTGTGTGTGTGTGTGTGTGTGTGTATGTGTGTTAATTAATTAATTAAGAAAGACACAGCTTTAAGGCTCCATGACTATAATTTATTATCTATATTTTTATTATTATATATTTTTCCTGTTTTATCATGTCACATCTCTAGTTACAAAGGAATTTGGTTCCTTTTATTTTTAATACAAGGTGTTGAGCGAACTCAAATAGCACACACACAAACGCACACAAACACACACAGACGCACACACGCACACACACACACACACACATATATATATATATATATATATATATATATATATATATATATATATATATGAATTGGAATCAGATATGGATTAAATCTGACAGAATGATAAAAATAAGGGTTTTTAAACTACGAGCGCTACTCGACACTGGTAAAGATTTAACCTGTTCTGACAATCCCTCTGACGTAAGGAAATCATACCTCAGGTTGACCCAAGCCTTGTGAGTGAAATTGCATAGAAGGATCTGTTCAGTCATCGTGACCGAGTGTTTGAGCATACTAGCATTGTTCAAGCTATCGATCATATAAAGGTGGACAAACTGAGGTACGCCTAATGGCATAGGTAGTTGAGTATTTTATACTAGCGCCAGATTTCAAGTTGACCACCCCCTCCCCAGTTGGAACACAATCGGTACACATCCTTTCTCCCTCATTTCCTACCATTCACGTTTGTTGGCTGTTTTTGTTTAGCCGTATATCAACACCTCTATGGGTTATTTAATGCTGAAATCTAAATATGTTCTATGCAATTTCATTTTATTCTTTTGAGATAATAATGGTTTTAATTATCCAAGTCTTACTAATTATTGTGGGGCTCGCCCCTTGTACACACGATGGACTCGTCCAAAGTATACTTATACTACGGAGAGATAGCGTTAGAAAAACGTCGAAGAAGAGTGTTCACCCAGAGTTATACGAGAATCCAGAAAGGGAGATAATTATGGCTCCCATTACAGAGACTTGTACATATATTTTTCTACTAACCCGCATTCCTGGACTACTAATCTTCATTTCAAGTTTGTATTCTTACGTTTAATACACGTATTTTTCTATTTCAATTACCGGCGTTGTTTATTTATTTGTACAGGATTCCATCCTCGGAATCCACAACAACTTGAAACTGTAATTATCTCTATTTCTGGACTCTCTTGTAACTCTGGGTAAACACCCTGTCTCGACGTTTTTCTCACGCTATCTCTCCGTAGTATAAGTATACTTTGGACGAGTCCATCTTGTGTACAAGGGGCGAGCCCCACAATACTAATTAATCAATAGCCGGGGGTGAGAAGGGGGTGAATTCATACCTTTGCGCATTAGTGAATATAAGGAACCCAACTTGATTTGGAACTCGGCTCTTCGAATAAAAATTCCGAACTATTATCCATTACACCACCTGCACATCCAGGCTTATTGCACCGGTTATCCCCAAGTGGCCACCTATTTAGGTACTGAGCAGACTTGACGTTGCTTAATTTCAATCATCGTGACATGGCCTTAAGCTTCCATACTATTTACTATTTGTAGTATTATCAATAACCTTAGGAAAGAGAAAAGCTGGTAGGTGATTAAAACGATCAAATGACTACTGGAATAAGTTATCGTGTCTGATTGGTAGAACAGATCATACGGTTTGTAGAACAGCAAATTTATTTAGAAACCAAATGAATTATCCTTGCAAACAAGTAGTTTATAATAATGTCTATATTTATGATATTTTATGAAAGACGGATATATTCAGCTAACTATTTACAATTATCTTTATCTTAGCGCTCTTATACGCATGACCATGTGCCTACTTAGCATGCTGAGTATCTATCAGTATTACAATATACCGGGACTCTTTTATTCGATATACTAATCGAATAAATGATATTAAATTATGCGTAACGAATAGAATCTTCCACTTACTGTCTCTTTGTTGTGATCTCATTTTTCATTCAGGGCCACACGTTTCTGAACTGTGCATACACGTTTTGGAATGTTGTCAATTTGTTAAAATCATGTAACAAAATTACTGCTATTTAGGAAAGATACGTGACTGTATATCTCTGCTTAGCAACTAATTTTAGTTCACTTCTTACAGGAGCTAAGCAATGTCTATCTGACGAAGTTATTTTTATCTCAAATATTCTAATTAAATAGTAATGTTTTTGAAACCTCTCAAACGGTTTCCGAGTATCTCGTGCCAGAGTTCAAATCTTTCTGCATTATTATTACTTTGTTGTCTTAATGTCTAAAGTAACCAACAGCTACACTAATCATACAGATACAAAAAAATAAAATTAATATTTTCTCAGGGGCGTACCGAGGCAAAGTACCGCCTTGGGCCCGTATTTATAATGGAGACCCATTTTTTGGAGGAAGAATATACATGAAATACCCTTAATGACGTTGATAATGTTATAGAGTAGTTTCACAATGGTGGCTTGTATTTTCACTAAGTCGGTCCTAAAAAGGTTCGACGTACAAAACGTTAGGAACTTGATATAATAGGTAATGACGTAGCAATGTAGTTGTGGTGGTTGATACTTTAATGTCCGACATCGACTGACTCACCAACTCACTGAACGATATTCAGTCACCCCCCCCACGAGCGCATCATGTGGCACAAGGCCGGTTTAACGTGGGATCTCCGAGCTCGTGGCCTCGGCCAAAAATATGCAATTTTAAAACCCGTATAAACGGGTTCAGGGTCGGTTTACCTCCCCGAAAGAGACTCCGCCCTTCTGCGTAGCCTCGTTAGGGTTCCTCCCCGCTCGAAGGCAGAGAGTTCAACCGGTCAGCCGGTCGTCCGACTTCAGACTGAAATCAGACCAACTCTCTGAGCTCCCTGACGACTGCTACTACTACTACTTATTATATGTTGGAGAGTCTATTAACAATAGAATAGGTATGTTCCAGTATAGATTAGTACTTGAAAAACAACAAATTCAAAAAGTAGCTGAACAAACGTTATTATATTTTAATCTTTCAAACATTTGCAGAAGCAAAGTTATTAACAACTTGTTCAAAGTCTATCTTCACAGTTTCATGTTCAATTGAAATGCGAGACAAATTGGAGAAGCGATCTTGCGATAAAAACTCGATCTCGAGTGACTTTTAATGAGCTTCAGTTTTGAGAAGTTTCTCTCTGCAATAGCAACAGAAACTGTAAGCGTCAAAAACAGCCGGAGAGCAATCAAGATATTTGGCACTGTTTCTTGAACTTGCTATCAATGAATCCATCTTAACCATTGGATAGCCAATGATTTGGTCATCATGGTCATGTCACGTTCCACTTTGGAAGCTGCTGATGAAACATCCGGAAGTCAGTGAACTTCCAAAGGCGGCCTAGATACGTCGAAGTCAGTACCCTATTCGCTAGAGAGAATTTTAAATTTTCGCTCTACCTAGTCTTGAATATCTTCCAGGATTACTTGCGATGATAATCCAGTGAAGACGGTTTGCAGGTGAGACATGGAGTCAAATCGTGCTTCAAGTTAATTCACAAGTCGATCATGTCATTCGTAAATATTTCTCTTTACTTCCTGCACAAGCGTTTGACATACATCATCTTCCTTTTCCCCAGGTAGCTTTCTCTTTTTTCTAATTCGCTTTTCCGTTTCCTAGGACTTAGCTTTACATTGATTAACCGATTCAGGCATCAGATGTCGCTGCTTTGGTTACAGAAAATTTTGGTCACATCCATGTGGGTTACACACACATCCAGACTAATACCAGGTTCTTGAAATTTCTTTTGGATGAGATTTATTTCTCCCAGAATTTCTTCCTAGTAAAACAAATGTGACATGAAGGAGAAGTTTTCAATTGAAAGCAAAATTATTTGTGCATCCCCTCTCCTTTGAAGATTTCTGAAACTGAGGTTAATGAGTCGAGTGCCTGAAAAGTCCTTGAATCCAGTTTTCACTGCACGAATAGCTTCGAACGTGCACTTCAACGGGTGGTTACCAAACACTTCATCATGACCTTCATATGTGAAGATAAAACTTCCCACCGGTGATTGGAAGAGGTTAGAAATGTATAGTCCCTCAATCACTCCGAAAATGTAATGGCATTTGCATTCGCAGCTGAGACATGAACACCTCATAAATTCAGACTATGATCAGAACATAACACAAATTTAGCTTCCCTATTTATGTTTCGTAGAAGATGTTGAACACCACCATAAACTCTAGCTGCATTGCCAAATCCCATCCCCCTACATTTTTTGAAATCAAGCTTCTCTTTCACCAGTCGATCGAAAATAATCTTCTTGATATCATAAGCTGTCTTCCCATGCTCAATAATAAAACCAAGAAATGATTCCCATACCTCCGCATCTTTGTCTTCAAAAACGACATATCGACAAATGAAACTCATTTGATCAGTATGAGAAATGTCCGGCGTTCTGTCTAGTATGATTACAAAATAATGGGCTTGTCGAATTTGATTGAATATATTTTCTTTTGCGTGTTTTCCCAATGAATTTATTTTGGATTTTCGGTGATAACTACCGCCGATTGTCATTTACTTCTTTCAAGTAATGCTTTCCAAGAACAGGATCATACTTGCTCATAAGTTCAACAAGTTCTATAAAGTTACCTTTATTGTAACTATATACATCTTCACGATGACCTTTAAAAGGCAGGTTCTGTTTCGTCAGAAATTTCATAACATCAAGTAACCGTGTTAAAACCTGTCTCCAAATCTATCTTTCTTTCACAGTTTGTTCTTGTAATTTACTGTAAAGGGTTTCACCTTTATTAAGGATCATTGCCAATATCTTCCATTCCTTGAAAGATCTTTGATGGTCAGACAAATTTTCATGTTCAGGCATTTTTAAATTAAACTTCCAGAACATTTGAAATCCTGGATTTCTTGCTAGACTTAATTTGCGTTTTTCTGTCTTCAGGAAAAGGTGACATTAAAAACAATAAAGTGATTTCTTCGTCTTTGAGTATATCGACTATGATCTCAAAACTGTCTCTCCATTCTCCATAGTTTTGTAAAACTAATGTTGTAATATTACCCTCGGAGCAAACGGTTCATTTTTGTTTTGAAACATTTTAGGTCCCAATGTTACAAAATCAACAAGCAATTGCCCTGAGCAAGTTCGTGGCCAAAATGCGATGTCTTCGTACACATCGATCTCTGTGTTTTCTGCTCTATTTCTTTATTTCTAGGAATTTCAACAGTTCTTCATATTCATAACTGTCCTTACCATTTGCACTGGAGTTCTCTTCCTTTGGTGCATCATTATTGTCACCTGCAATTTCTTTAACAACGTTAATTCCTGCAGGAAATTTCTCTTCAACTTTTATTTCTATGTTTGTCACTATTATATTCGTATCGTCTCCATGTTCCTCCCCTTCTGATTCTGATGTATATCCAGCATCCTTGTCTTTGCATTTTGCATTAACTATATATTTCTTCTATAGGAAAATAAAAAAATGTAAAAATGCAGCAGATTTTCTTTCCTCGCGTCCTCCGGTAACTTTCAACTTGCGGTAAGCCGTACTACTCAGATTTTACCGTTTACTCATTCTAATCGATGAAAAAAAAACAAAAAAAAACAATTGTTTGTTTTTCTATTTTTTAATCGATTGTCAATTGTTTACATTTCTATACGCATCGAGCAGATATGAATGTACGTGAGAGAATCATCGAAGATTGTAGTTTAAAAACGGTAAAATCGACCTTGCTAACCGAACGCTCATTTGTGGCGAAATCGCTAAACGCACGTCAGGCTATATAACGGTTCCGTATAGGATACAAGTTCGATTCCTGTCGAAGGACGCACATTTTCTATGGCAATTTCTCGGACACTTAGGCCAGTAAATGTTGTTAATACTGTTTATTATAAACAGAGCATTTATTTAAATATTTGTATCTATATAAAGAATACCCGCTCGACCCGGTGACTAGGATCAAAGTGTAGTATCTGCGCTTTGTGAGCTACCGGGTCGGCTGCTCGTCGAACTCTCTGCTTGCAGAGAGGAACCCAGACGAAGCTCCGCCGAAGGGTAGGGTTTCGTTGGGGGAGGTTGACGGGACGGAACTAGCCCGCCTCGGCGGGTTTGGATGGTCATTTATTTTTGGCTGGGCCTACGGACTCAGAGATACCCACATTAAAAAGACCTTGTGCCACATTCGATCCCCGTGGGTGGATTGATAAATACCATCTATAAAAAGAATACCCGCTCGGCCCGGTGGCTAGGATCAAAGTGTAGTATCTGCGCTTTGTGAGCTGCCGGGTCGGGTGTCTGTCGAACTCTCTGCTTGCAGAGAGGAACCCGGACGAAGCTCCGCCGAAGGGTAGGGTTTCGTTGGGGGAGGTTGACGGAACTGGCCCGTCTAGGAGGGGTTTGGATGGTTATTTATTTTTGGCTGGGCCTACGGGCTCAGAGATACCCACATTAAAAATGCCTTGTGCCACATTCGATCCCCTTGGTTGGATTGATAAATACCATCTATAAAAAGAATGTATAAGCATAAAAATATCTACATATATATAGTGGCCTAAGAAAAGTTTTTAGCCAGAAATAAACTAGATCCAATTTCAAAATTTAATTACGTAATCCCTAATCAACATAAACAATATTTACAACTAGTATGGAGTAAGTACTCTATTTGCTAGTTTCAGTGATTGTATTCGATTTTTCATGGATTTGATCAAGTTATCAACAATCGTCTGATCCATATTTGGCCACTCCTTTAGCAATGTTTCTTTAAGGGTTGCCACTGACGTGATTTTGGTTGTGTGTGTATGTGTGTGTGTACATGTGTGTGTGCATGTATAAGAGTTTTACATTATGCAAAGATACTCCAATGATTCAGGCAAAGAGCCAGAACGTGCGCAGAAACTCTGATCCTAGACAGAACTGACGTTATGTATATAAAAAATCGTCCCATTTTTACAGTTATTCTGCTAACATACATATATATATATATATATATATATATGTGTGTGTGTGTGTGTGTGTGTGTGTGTGTGTGTGTGTGTGTGTGTGTGCAGTTACGTAGAAAAATAGGAAAGAACACGTTAGGTAAATAATCCAGGGTTCTTTAGTATTTTTATTTTTAAAAAACAGTGCTCCATACAGGAGTAGAGCTTAGATTATAATCATTTTTTTTTAAATATGATTCCTTCGCTACATAAGAGTTCTCATCTTTCAAAAACGAGAGCTGAAACCATCAATATAATTATTAAAATTAAATTGAATTAAAGTAACAATTCCTGTCTCTTCCTCAAGCGAAAATTCCGGAATAACAAATTTTGAAATTTACGTATCGTTATACGCGTTTTCATTCGTTATTATGGAAACGGCTGGGGCGACCCTTTTTATCCACGTATCAGTCACCTTCAGGGAGAGGTCAAGCTGAGGTAGGGTGGGGTGTCTATTTCTAAGCGAATTATGTCTTTCTTGTACGCGCACCGTCTATATATATATATATATATATTTATATATATATATATATATATATATATATATATATATATATTACAGCATTTAATGTTGTAAACATATTGATAGCCAATTCAGAATTTTGTTGAAAATAAAATATGCTCTATACTGCAGGTGCAAATGCTAATTTTCTTGTGCGATAAAATCAATTTTTTAAGTGTTTCATTTCCTTTTAATATTCATCTTTTCAATTCAACTTCCTAGAATCATCCTCTCTCCTTTCCTATTGCCTCGTTTCCATCTTTTCATGATCGAAAACTTCATACAGCTATTGTTCTGTTCGTCCATCTTCTTTGAATTCATTAAATAACGGAAAGGAAGGAAAATGGACAAAAACGTCGAACAAGATCAGACAAAGTTGTTTTTTACTCTCCCCAATATGCATTTTGTATCTCCCAATTCAAAGGATTTGCTTCCGATTTATCGTTACTGAGAATACTCTTCCAAAAATGATAATAAACATATATCTTTGTCTGCAATAAGTAGAGTTTCTACTTTGAGATTTATCGGCTAGTTCTTTTTAATGCCACTTTTCAAGATAAATGGCTTCTCTGTAGTAAAGTGAAGATATTTGCGAAAAAGCTTCTTAAGAGAGAAATGTAATTAACGAAGAGGAATGTCGTCACCTCTTTGTGTTTGCGGCCATAGAGAAATAAATAAAATAAATAACAAGTGGACCAAAATTTCACCATCTCTAGAAATAGACAGGTAATAAAAATCGTCAGGCAAGCAAAGCCATAGTTCGAACAACCAAATGAGAAAGCTGGATATAAGTCCGCTAGCCATTGAGAATCGAGTGGACTTTTCAAAGCAGCTATGTGGATGTGTATATAGAACAGATAGAAAAGTAAACCAAAATCAGAGTTGATAAATTGATTTTGGCCATACTCCGATGTTGTGATCATTATTAGTTACCTAAAGACCGAATACGAAATTAGCAAAATTCGGAGACTTTAGTTCTGTAACATTAATCTTCCTCCAACTTTTGAGCAGACGGCTGCCACAATTGAAAACAGGCATGAGTTTTTTCACCGTGGGAACAAGCGGCGGTTACATTTGGATCCGTACATATTCGGACTATTTTTTTGACTTCCTATTTCTTGTATGCACCAGGACTTTTAAGTTCGAACTCAGCTTTCACCTTATCCTTCTGGATTAATATATTGCGTGAAATAAAGATTTATTTAGATAAGGCCAAACAAATTATACCGATATTTGATGGGAAGGGACGTTGTTGTAAGATAAACAACATCCATAAGAAATTTTCCACGTCAGATTCCATCTTGCACATTTATAAAGCTACCATTCGTCCCTTCATTGAATATCGCTGCCATATCTGGTTTAGTGTTCCTGCTGTATATCTCGAGATTCTTGACAAGGATGGATCTATAATGTCATCAATGTCATTCACGGTGGTACAGTGGAGTAATGGATAGCGGCTTGGATTGAGGAATCGGAGAGCCGAGTTCGAATTCCAGTTGAATCCATTACATTCACTTACGTACTAATACCCTTGGGAAAGGTATGAATCCTACCCCGACCCAGGTATGGGTAAATAGCAGGACAGATCTATAGCCTTGGATGGCAACTGGTCTACCAAAGAAACAACCTACTGCGGCAAAAAATCTTTCGAAAGATCCATGATCACCTTAGTGTGTATCACGCATTACACGTAACTGACTGATTGATGTTATCGACCTTGCGTCCCGATTTTAGTCACTTTCTCACCGACGTTGATTCACTCTGACTTTTTCACAATCGGCAAATGACTAGACTGGCAACTAGATCTCGACCACCATTTCTATTCTAACAGTTTGTTTTTTTTTAGTTTTTTTTATCGTGCGGATTTGCCTTCTGCATTTCCCTGTCACCTGTAAATTTTTAAAAATTATATTCATCATGAATCGCAATCTTCTGTCTTCCTAAAATCTGTTGCTTTATTGTCCTTTCTCCTCACTTCTCTCTAACGTCTTCTCATTCACGTTAACTTCCAGTAACCCTACGCGTCTTAGTGTTATTGGCTTGCTTGGGATGACATAATTTAAAAAAAAAAAAAAAAAAAAAAAAGCAGCCATTATTCTGACTGGATTAATGTATCCTTATCCTTACAAATTTCAGCTAGCAGCCTCTTTTGATTTCCTGTAAAAGCAGAAATATATAACTACGATCGGAGTATTAGATTTTATGACACAATCTATTTAAACGTTTTACCTCGTTTCCTTACAAGCAATTCCGTTTTTTAATCTTCCTTAAATTCGTTAACATTCTTGGTGATATTCTGGTATTTTGGGCCATTAATATCACTGAATGTATTTATTCCGTGCAGCGGGATGATCATAAAAGAACCAGAATATCTATAAGCTAAGATAAACCGTTATCGTTGTGCTAATGACAAACTCAAAAAAAAAAAATCAAAAGAAGTCTTAAACCAAATAGAAAAGGTAAACAAGAATAAATAATGAGCTATTAACTGTTAGAAGACAGCCTGCATTGTAGTCACCAAAAGAGATAATGCAGAGTCTCAGATACGTATTGTGAATGTCAAAATGAGGCATGAGTAGATATTTAAATTTCTGGTTAGTGTTCTAACTCTTGTAACGTCGGGAAGAATGACCACACGGTTGGTAATGAACGATAATACTTAGAACAAGAACAACACAAATAAGATTCGCCAGCGGCGTGTAGAAGTAGTCAAATGCTAGAAGTGAATTCCACAATGAATCTCAGACGGTATCTACCAACTGCCCCACGCAGTCAGATATGGCACAAGGCAGAATTTAATGTAGGTTTCCCGAGCCCGTAGGCTCAGCCAAAAATTCCCCGTAGACTCCATATAAAATGGGGTCGGGTAGGTGTTTACCGAGACGAGATTCTGCTCCCTGCCCAGAAACAGAGAGCTTAACCAACCCAGCTGATTACAAATCTCCATCTGCAGATCGCAGACGGTATCTACCAGCTGCCCCACGCAGTCAGATGTAGCACAAGGTTGAATTTAATGCGGGATTCCCGAGCCCGTAGGCAAGGCTAAAAATTCCCTATTAAATTTTATACGGGGACAGGTAAGTGTTTCCCGAGACGAGACTCTGCCTTTTGGCATATCACCGTCTGGGGATGCTCTCTGCCCGCAAGCAGAGAGTATAAGAAACCCAGTTGAAACCGAATCTCCAGCTGCAGACCAACACATACGGTATTCACTACTGTATTTATAGGAATGGGGTCATACTCATTATCGTCCGTAGGTATGCTATAACACCTCCCACCTTTTGTATTTACTCTCTCAATATTTTTTTTTCTTTTCGGGTTGACTTCGATCCTTTCCGTATCCCTCCTTCTTCTTTTACTCCGTCTCTTTCGGATTTCTATCTCTGGAGCTTTCTAAGGGATGGACAAATCTAAAGTATCAAAAATAACCTCCATAAGTTCAACCTCTTCTAGATTAGTGTTCTCTTCAGTTGAATACCTACTTTTAATTTGATTATAGTTCCTCTTGTGCATCATTTCAGGATCTTTTACTAGATACACCATCCTGCCAATTCTTCGGACGACAGTTCCGACTTACCAATAGGTTTTATTTGACTGGTACATATGGTAAAAAAAAAACCTTTGACCAATTTTATAATTTTTTTCAGGCTTTTGTACTGCATGATCATGTTTTTTTTTATTATTGTGTATAAGTTTGTCAAAAACTGATCGTATTTTTTGCGCAAACATAATTTCTGTCGGAGTCATGGCCGAAGGCGTATTTCTATTGCAGTAATACAGCATCTGTGGATCCACCGTTAGCTTTTTTAGAGCCCATTTGAAGGTACCCACAAAACGCTCTGCCTGATCTAGTTACTTCTAGGAGTGTAAGAGGCAATTTTATGTGCTCTACTACAAACATTTTGCAAAATTCCTTAAATTCTTTCGACGTAAATTGAGTGCCGTTATCCGACATACTCAAATCTGGTACTCCGAACCTCGTGAACACTTCGTGTAGAAACTGAATTACTGCTTGCGTGTTTGGTTACATCTGAATATCTCTGGCCACTTTGAAAAACTGTCTACAACAATTAGATAATACGTCCCATTAAGTGGACCAGCAAAGTTATCATGCAGACGTGACCATGGGCGGTCAGTGTCTGGCCATGGTTTGAACTTAATTGGTGATGCTTTAGTTGCCAAAGCACAGCCTTTGCATGACTTCACAAGACATTCAAAGTTTCTATCCATGCTACGCCAGTATACATAACTTCTCATCAGGCTTTTCGTTCTGGATTAACCAGGAAGTCCTGCATGAAATTCTTTCAGGATTCTCTTTTTTAGTGCCAAAGGTGACATTACTCTTTCGATGTACATAAGAACGTCATTGGATATTGAGTATACTCCTGAATCTGTTTTAGTCTTGTCTAAGTTTTTTCTTCATTTCAGTAATAAATTTATCCTTGAACGCTTTAATTTTTATACCTTCCAACGCCACAGGTTGTCCCCGCACAGTATTGCATAGTACATTTTTTATCTCTATTTCCGATTGTAGAGAAGCAATGACAGTGTCTTCTAAAAGTTCATTATTCCTTGGAATAAGTCTAGACAAACCGTCCGCATGACTTAATTTACATGATGGTAAGAATTCTATTTTAAAGTCGTAATTTAGTAAAAATGGTTCCCTATCGTTGTAACCTATAAGCCGTATGAATCAGTAATCCTTTTTTGGAACCATAAATAACTAGCAACGGTTTGTGATCGATTTGCAGAGTAAACCTTCTCCCGTGAATGAATCTATGTAGTTTTGTCAGAGCAAAGACAATCCCGAAACTTTTCTTTTCAAATACGGAGTAATTTTCCTTAGCTGTCTTCTTACAGCTTACGTCCTGGATACGTGTGCAATCGATTTAATCCAGCCGTCTTCTAGTTTATGTATAATTCAGGCTCCTATACCGGACGAACTAGCGTCACTTGCTACGATTAAATCATGTCAGGAACAAGTCTATCGTTAGTATTTTAAGAAAAATTCTCAAATGTTTCCTGGCATTCCGTCGTCCAATATAATTTCGCGTCTTTCTTCAAAAGCTCATTCAACGAAGCTCGCAAGCAATGCATATTTGGTACAAATACATTATAGTAACTTGCTAACTTCAGGAACCTTTGCAGGGTACTGACATTTACAGGAGCAAACATGTCATTTATAGCAGTGGTACGTGCTGAAACTGTTCTCATTCCTTTCTTGTCAATTATCTGACCTAAACATTTAATTTTGTCCATAAAGTATTCACACTTTTCAGTTTGAATTCGTAGTCCTGAATTCTTCTGAAAACTTAGAAAACGTTTTTCTTGTGTTCTTCAGGGTTTTCACTTTTCAGCAAAATATCGTCAAGAAACGCAACAGTCCTCCTCTCAGTATTCTCCATTACTTGCTGAAAAATCGCTGAATCGACCCTTATGCCGAAAGGCAAACGATTAAATTTTTACATCCACGATGTGTATTTATGGCCAGTCAGCGAAAGCCAAGGGAATCAGACAAATAGCTGCGAAACGCTTCGTCACAGAGACCAGGCACCTTGGTAAAGCAGCTCTCGAAATGCCGCCGAAACGCCACACACATGTCGTCAGGCGACCCCAGTGTACGCCCACTCCGGGGTTTTGACCTCTCGAATGTAAAGAATGGAACCTCGGTAGATGGGGAAGATGCAACACAGAAATCCAAAGGCGAATAGGAATCAGGAAAACGTCTTCAAGAAAATAAACAAAGTATTAAGAGATATGAAAATGTCACTTGAAACAAAAAGAAGTGTTGAAATGTTAATTAATATCAAATCATCTAAATTACAGTGAATGCTGGACAATTATCTCGCAGATAATGAAGAAACTTGAAGCATCACAGATGTATTTCTCCCGACAAAACAATGAGAATACTATTGACGGAATATGCGAGTAACGAAAATTGAAAATAGAAAGAAGGAAATTTATACGTCTGTGAAAAACAATGAGGAAAGATGGCTTCGAGAATTTAGCTCTCACAGGGCATATCTTAGGCAACAGAAGCAGAGGGAAACAGAAAGTAACCTATTTATCTAGTTTGAGTGACTGGGTTACAGAACAAGGAGGAAAATGGTTGTTAAAGAAGCGAGATTTACTTAGAGCAACCAAAGACAGGAAATCATGGAGAATTATGATCGCCAAAGTCATGAGAGGACACGGTATATAAATAAGAAAATCCCCCTAGAATTCTACTTTCATTCAGGCATGAACTCCTAACAATTCTATAATTACGCAGTAACCAGAAAGTTATATGGTTTTACCAATGTGTTATCCAGAATTTCGGCGAACCGAAGGCACGAAAATGTTAATAGAATGATGTTCTTTATTTTCTGGAAGCATGATTTCGGGAGATTTGTCAAAGATAAACAAAATTAGTAATTTCTTTTAAATTTTCTAAGCTTTGTGGAAGCATATCTTATTAAATTTATAATTTTTAATATGGAATAAAAACTGCTATTATTTCTTCAAAACAATGTTCCTAACGTTCATCTTGCTTTTACAATTTTAACTGTAAATTTCTAATTCATTTTTCTTTTCATTGTTTAATGCAAGTACGCATGCGTGTATGTAATTAGGCGGCCATTTAACGTATTTATACGCGCATGCGTCTATTCTTTCTGCGTATTTCACTATATATTTAAGTGTGTAACTTTTTTTATGAAACAGACCGAAAGCGAATATACATACACATAACAATCAATGCCTTTTCATGCGACCTTCAATTCTGGCTTGGTGTGTGTTTCTCTGCTTGTGCAAATGTAATTCGATCTTAGAAACAAGACTTGTTATTGCAGAGAAAGATTAATGATTCATACAAAATTAATGATATGGAAGATCCAGAGACCGTCAACGAACGTGTGACATAAAACCGGTTCAGAGGTTTCACGGAAGGGGACACCAGCCTTGAAGAAAAACCAAGATCAGGGAGACCTGCTTTTGTGAAAGATGAGGCCTTGCTTGAAATGGTAGCACAACGGACGAGCCTCAGCAGCCGTACACTGTCGACAGAACTTAGTCTTTTAGAAACCGCAATCAATTAACAGCTACATTATCTCACCCTTATGAATATACACTTCAGGAAGTTCCTCGTGAACTGATTAATAACCGGACTCGACGAAGTGCGAACATTTTCATACAACTACCTGAGATCCCCGTTTTAGGCGTCGCATCGTAACTGGGGATGAATGAATCTATCATCGTAATCCTAAGATAAATCAGTGGTTCGATCCATCCATGCTTCAGAACCTGTTGCCAAACAAGGGCTGTTTGAACAGAAGGCCATGTAGTGCGTTGCGTGGAATTTTGAGGGGTTGATGCACTTAACGCTTGTCCCAGATGGATCTGTTGCGAACGCTAACTTTTATGCTCAACAACTGCAGCAAGTATCTGACACCTTTAAAGCCGACTACCAAAGATTGGTCAATCGAATACGCGCACTCCTAGAACATGACAAATTATCCTACCGCACACTGCCATTGTGACCAAGCGCAAATTTGAAAACTTTGAGGGTCTGGAAGTGCTGACTCAACCTGCCTACAGTCCTGACCTTGTATGATCAGATATACTTCTGATATAACTAGGGCAACAGACAATAGAATGTAATGGAATCTGTTTTGATAAATAAATACTTTGGTATGTAATTTATTTGAACTATTAATTAAAGTTTAAAATCCAAAAGAAAATTTGACTCAACCTAGTATTATATATTTCGGGCATGAGACTCTGCAATGACCCAATGCCTTTTTAAATAAATTAAATTTATTTACTATTCTCCATGTTTTATATTGATCGATTTACATTAAAACGTTTGAAAATTACTCAGAGTTAATCTGTTGAAAAGACAATATTTATAAATATAAATGACAATAGGGAAAGTGTAGTTATTGCTGCCGCGTTTCGTTCAATGTGGACTTTCTCAAAGCAAAAAACGAAATGAATTTAATTAAAGAACGTAAATAATATTAACAAAAAACAGAATGTTCTTAGCAATTGGAGGAATGTAGAGAATGCTATTATCATATTGTTAACGAAAATTTATTGAAACAAAACAAATTCAGTTGACCACTGATGACAATTCCAGAACAACGTAACTATAAACATTTTTTGTATCCTCTGCCAGCCGCAATGATGGAGAAAGCATTACCTTGAACCATCGTCAGTGAGACACGCTGCAAGAGCCACTCTGTTTCGCGAGGCTAGTCCCTTAATAGAGACGCTATTGCTCCAATCCTCCGAAGGAACGCCATCGAACGAGGGCCAATAACCCCAGAAGTCTCCGCTGCCACATCAGTAAAAAAAATATCTATCAGCAAGAGAAGAATATTTAACTATTTTTTCATCTCTGCGTCCCGGGCGACGGATCCCGGCTCAACCGCGGAACTGATCAAATTACCTACCGAAAATGTATCCGCACAGGTCGCATCCCAAATCAACGACTTCCCTATTTTAAAAGGGAAAATGGTAATGCCATCCGGCCGTTTTCCATCACCGCGGTCGAGACCTACGGGTTCGATTTGGGAAGGGAACACAACTGCATCCAAACCTCTTTTGATGATGTCGTTAATGGCAGCATGCCGTGGAAAGCGGCCGGCACTACGACGACAGGAGAAAGGATGCAAACCAAACTCATCGATGGAGGCTCCACATCTGCATCTGTGACGCTCACATAATTTGAGTCCAAGACGGATCCCGACTCCGACTCGAGTGCAATCATCATCTAGAAGGGTACCGGTAGATGAAGAGGGCACTGCGTTGAGCCAGGCGTCACTACTCGGCTGTGAAGCAGAGAGTCGATTCAACCATTTTCTTTTGATTTCACGATATTGTGAATCCACCAACACAGTTATAATGAAATTGTTCTCTACGCGTGACAATAACTGACGTAATTTTCAGTTAACAATATAAAAATAGCGTTCTCTACATTCCTCCATTTGCTAAGAACATTCTGTTTTTTGTTATTATTAGTTACTTTCTTTAATTAAATTAATTTCTTTTTTTGCTTTGGGAAAGTCCATATTGGACGAAACGCGTCAGCAATAACTACAGTTTTCCTATTGTCATTTATATTTATAAATTAAAACATTTGTTATAATTATTCTGAATAATGAGAAATATCTTAATAGTATTTCTGTTGTCGGGCTATGGTCGATCGAAATGAAAGGATGCTTATAAAATAAGAATTGATGACTTTGATGAATCATCGACTACTTTATATCTAGTCTAGTGTACTTACTATATGGTTCGAGTTTATTGATGAATTTCAGAAAAGGGTCTCTAATGTAATCTACCCTGATCTGGCATCTCGACTTTAATCACTTTCTCAACGACATAACATGGCTTCACTCTGTCTTTTTTACAAATATTTCCATGGCAATTGTTCTGGTAAGCATTTCTCGTTGGTGTATGAATGTAAGCGTGCTACTAGATTAGCAACTAAGTGTAACCTTTTTACTGTTGAACTAGCGAGATGCAACTGTCTATTCTATTGTAATAGTTTCTTTTTTTCCACATTTAAATGTGGAACGTATGTATATCTTTAACATTTCGATGCAAATCGCACTTCACTCCTGTGGAAATTTATTCCGATTAAGCCTACACATAGCAATTTCAATAATAAAATTATGAGACCTAGCTGCCTATCTAGTACTGTGCTTCGATTCCAGAAGTCGAGATATCTTTTCGCCATATTTCAGAATGCCATTCACCTCTTTCTGTATTATCTAATTCAAAGGGTGCATTGTAGATACTGCAATTTGTACAAAGACCAATATTCTAACAATTTGAATCTTGCAATTCGTGGTCATAATTGCCTTCACTGAAACCCAATTATTCCCTACAGGATTTTCATAATAACCTTCCGACCCTTGATTGGGAATCGCAGCTTTAAGAGAGTTATCTTTTGCAAATTCAAAATTACATTGAAGTCAGAAATACTTTAGATCAACTTGCTTGAATATCAGCAAATGTAAACCGACTTATTTGTCATTGTCGAATCGCCATTGCTACATGACAAAGCTATGAAAGAGATATGAAATCAATTCTCGTTCAAAGCTTGATCGTCTGCTTAATTCAATGGGATATATTTTACAAGAATAATAACTTTGTTCTAACAAGAGTCAATTCAACTAGTAACTACACAGCTATTACATTTTTAGTATTGCTGTTGATTAATAACTTCAGTGACAAACTATTATTAACAAATATTCAGTGCTAACAGTTTTGCTGACATGAGTAAGTAGAGAAAAAATATTATTCTTTAGAAACTAAATAGCATCGTCATAAAAGTAGCTATTAGTCATAACTGAGTGAGAGGAGGATATAATAAATGCAAAGCGCGACTTTCTTAACGGAAGACGTTCCTTGGTCAATGTCGTTTCACATGTAAATATGAATGCGTATTAATTAACGTCTTTTTACAATGAACGCTAAACAATTCAAATTGATTCTTATGTCATATCAGTTCTCGGGCAATACAATCGTGAGTTATCTGTAGCAATTGTCACACAAGGCATATCAATATTAATAAAACAAAATTCACTGGCTACATTATTAATCCAAGAATATGCCGTGTTCAAAGATTTCTCCCATGAAATCCTGCTATTACAATCGCTGCCCTCGTTCTCTCGCCAACAATTCTTGATTCGTTTTCTTGATTGGATTTCCTTAGATGGGATTAGATGAGATTGGACAAGTAATCTTCTTAATTTATTTTACTTATATGCTTCAAAGACCCTAGCGACCCAATCACTAACTATCCTGTGGTGTTAAACATCCTAGCCTGCAAGATATTTGGGAAATTATTAGTGCCTCCCGTTATTTGCGTCATGGCAGCTGCGTCGTTTACACAGTCTTCCATGGTCCAGTGACACTAGAACTTTGGCCAATAAGCGAATTATTTTCGATGTGTCAATATCGCAGGGAATGCAGTGTGTGTTCAACAGTAAGTTGACTGATGGGTTACGTGGTACTAGTGTTGAATTGGAATGTCATTTAATGCAATTTTTCACTTTTGTTGGATTTTTATAATTCTTGACAGTCGAAGGTGGACACGTTTCCACATCACCACTGGGGGCATCAACACAGAGGACATTACCACTGAGGGCATCACCACTGAGGGAATCGCCACTGGGGGGCATCACCTCTGAGAAAATCATACTGAGGGAATTTCTCCTGAGGACATCAACACTGGGGGCATCAACACTGGGGGCATCACCACTGGGTGCATCACCACTGGCGGTATTACCACTGAGGGCATCAGCACTTGGGGCATCACCACTGGAGGCATCCTCACTGGAGACATCACCACTGGCGGTATTACCACTTAGGGCATCAGCACTTGGGGCATCACCACTGTAGACATCACCACTGTCGGTATTACCACTGAGGGCATCAGCACTTGGAGCATCAGCACTTGGGGCATCAGCACTTGGGGCATCACCACTGGAGGCATCATCACTGGAGACATCACCACTGGCGGTATTACCACTTAGGGCATCAGCACTTGGGGCATCACCACTGTAGACATCACCACTGTCGGTATTACCACTGAGGGCATCAGCACTTGGAGCATCAGCACTTGGGGCATCAGCACTTGGGGCATCACCACTGGAGGCATCATCACTGGAGACATCACCACTGGCGGTATTACCACTGAAGGCATCAGCAATTGGGGTATCACCACTGGAGGCATCCTCACTGGAGACATCACCACTGGCGGTATTACCACTGAGGGCATCAGCACTTGGGGCATCACCACTGGAGGCATCATCACTGGAGACATCACCACTGGCGGTATTACCACTGAGGGCATCAGCACTTGGGGCATCACCACTGGAGGCATCATCACTGGAGACATCACCACTGGCGGTATTACCACTGAGGGCATCACCGCTGGGTACATCACCTCTGGTAGCAGTATCACTCAGGGCCTCACCACTGGGGCATCACCACTGGGGACATCAGCACTGGCGGCATTACAACCGATGGCATCAGCACTAGCGGCATTATCACGCAGGGCATCACCACTGGGGACATCACCACTTGGTTTTAACGTTCATTTTATGTTTGTCCTGAATTAACATATTTTATATATACTTGCTACTCTTGCCGGGGACAAAGTTTGATAAACTACCATCCAGAAGCCAGAGAGACTGTTTCAATCAATCATACTTTAGCAAAAGACTGAATGCTATAAGAATGGTAAAGTCTTGCAAAAGATAGTAGACTATTACTTTATATCATATTTTGATGTTGGCAAAATTATAAAAAAAATGTCTTTATATTTATATATCATATCGTGTTAGTGCTGTCGTATAAAAATTAATTCGTTATTAAAATACTAATAAACACTTTTGCTGTTTAATTTTGCAAAGTGAGGCGTACATTTTATGTATAGATAAATTCGAAAGATATATTATCCGATAAGATATACAGTCCGGCATCTTTAATCCAGCAATCCATGATCCGTTAACACACATCGTCCGGTCCGTTTTTTAATCAGCCTTCATTAGTTCGTTCAGCGGCCACGAGGGCGATGCCAAGCGTTGTTTCCAACTTTCTGCAGCAACCAGCAGCAACCGAGTCTTTTGGCGATACGGTCTTGCTCATTTCTTATATATAGCTGCATATTTGTCCATTCATGACGCTAGCCAAGTGAAGCCAATGATTGTGCTGAAGGTTAGAAGCGTAAGCCTAAATCTTTATCTATGCATGTAAAGGAGGGGTTACTGAATTAGAAAACTGAACGTCTGTAATGACTTCATGTGAATACGATGGCATCGGATCATTCACTGTGTATGACTTAAAGAAACAAAAAGAGGAGATGTTTAAACTTTTATTTTTTTTTGGTTTTACGCTGTTTTTAGATTTTGTCTTGAATAAAACAATAATAAAACCTTGGTTCAAGGCATAAATCATCGTTTTATTTCCTGTTTTAAGCATTGTTCTACCTTTGATAGCACAGCAATATATATCTGGAATGATCTGGCAAGACTATTTAAGTCAGGATTTTTTCTGTCATCCGGCATTGTCTGCGGCTGGACAGTGGCCTCATCCCAAGAGCGTCGAATTAAAGAGGTCGGATTCAATCCACGGAAATATATATTTTATTAACACATATATCAGCTATTGTGCGTCATATACATGAAAAAACTTGGGCACCTCGACGTATTGTAATGGTTAGAAAGATTTACTTTCTAGATCAGATACGACTGAATAGCGAGTTCGATCCTCACTGGGTTCCCCATACTTTCGGCCTTGTGCCACATCTAAGCTGCGCTTAGAAAATCATTACATGAAAAAACTATTATTTTACGTATTAATAGGGACTCGCTGACATTCTATAACCTTCACACGACTTGGATTCATTGATTTTGTTCAAATTTGTTCAGTCTTAGCATTAATTATTGCAACAGGTTTATTTTAATTTTCTTTGCTTGAATATTGTTTGTTTATTACATATTATCTTCTTTTAAAGATAGCTCACACGTTTACGATTAGATTAATGTCTACAGAGGTGGGTATTGTGAGACCGGAACTACCTACACAAGAGACTCTTCCAGGTCTATATTAAGTATGCGACAGAACACTCTAGGAGAGAGACACAGAGAAACGCGTACGACTACCAGTATTGGACACTAACATATAGTAAGCTCCGTTTACACTATCTCTGTAAACTGTTGTTAATATATCTTTCTTACGTCTAATCCGTGTTTTCCTTCTGTGGTCGCGACTTTGGCCCCACATCAGTTGGCTAGTAGTATTCCATGACACTAATATCTTTGAAATCTCATTCAGCAGGGTCACCAATAAGCTGAATAGCCGAATCTAATGAATTTTCTCTCAATTTCCCCTAATGGTAATATTAGCCGTAATGATAATGACAGTATTAACTGTTTCCTTATAAGGAAACAGTCGATATTAATTGAAAGAACAACGATGACTACTTACAGCTAAACTTTGTAAAATCTTTCGCTTAAATCAACGTTTCAGGAAAATTTGTTTCTCAAGTCCACTAAATGTTAACAATCATTCCAATACTAACGGGGGTTTCTTTCCTAAACCTTTGTTAGATTTTGGTTTGGTTTGGTTGTTTTACGGCATATCAACACCTCACTTGGTTATTTAATGCCGACAAGATTTATGTTGCTGGCAATTTTTTTTTTTCAAAAATGTATTGCTGGTAAAAAATTTTTTTACAAAGCATTTCTGGTATTAAAACATATTTTTACACTTTCATAGGGTTTTGACTCCCAATTTTGGGGTTAACTATTTTTTCCATAGCTGGGACCGTAACAGGTGTAACCACCCCAAGTCACGGTGGACCTTGGAACACCAACTATTAAGAGGTGGTTCCACGCTCCTCAAAACCCCCTGAACAGAGGCCTTACTATTGGACGTAGATTATCGTCTTACCCAGGACGCGAATGTAGTTTATCGACATACTCAGGACGGACCTTTTGTTAGAAGCAGTATAGAATTTCAAAAGCTTGATCATTATTTTGTGTTTGAGTTAAATGTGCTATCCATTTTAATTGTTGCTGCTGTTGGAAGTCCTCAAGTGATGTGGTTTCTGTTATTTTGTACAGTCCTTTGTTTGTGATTCTGTAGCGCTAGATCACAAGGTTCGAAAAAGCATTGTACTTTGTCACACCTACAGGCTTCTGTTTCTATATTAATTAGAGGAAGCGCTTACATGAAACTAACAGTTTCGACAAGATATATAGGCCACCTAGTGAAGACGAAACTCACTATGCTTGCAGATTACTTTCCTAGACAAGTTTACTTATAATAGCGCCGTGATAAGAGCCCCTTAAACTACTTAGCTGTGTATTTATGGCGCTGGTTTCCGTCGTGACTGCGGAAATAAGTTAGAATGCATCAGATGGAATTATGTTATAACACTTAACAAGGAATACAGAAAGAAATATTGACTTAATAAGATGTAAAATGATATTAGCAGCACTTATGTTTGTAACTGAAGGCAAATATTTCACCTGCAAACGTTATTTTTAAGCCACTTGACTTTTATCACAACACACACACACACACACACACACACATATATATATATATATATATATATATATATATATATATATATATATATATATATATATATATATATGCAGAAATATCGTTTTAACGTGTGCTATATTTGTGGGATAAAGTGATGAATATCAGAGATAGAGCGTATGTAAATATAAAAGTGAACATTGAAGTCAACACTCGGAGGCGATAGGCTGTTTCATGCGTCTAGCATAATATATATATATATATATATATATATATATATATATATATATATATATATATATATATATATATATATATATATATATATATATATATATATATATATCAGTGAATATTGAAGTCAACACTCAGAGGCAACTAACTGTTCTAACGGGCGGCGCTATATAGAGTCTGATTTGCTACCTCTTCGTCACCGAGGCCCGTTGGAACAGTTGCTATGACGTTTGCATGATAGTCTGTCAGGGTTTCAATTCTCGCTAGCGGATGTACACTGCTGATGAGTCCCAAATATAGGACGAAACGGCCATTGAGTGCTTTCTGCATTGAGGTTTCTATCAGACTCGATGAATTATTTATTTTTTTTTTTATATATATATATATATATATATATATATATATATATATATATATATAAAAGAGGATGGTCCACTGAATTCGCAGAATGGACTGCTATTTTTTATTAGCTAAAATGAATATATACTTCGCGTTATAATGTTTGATCTATTTGATTAATATTCATCACTGAATTAAGTGCATTGACAAGGAAAAAATTATCGATAAAGCTAAATATTTCTTGAGTAAAATAAATGCTTTTTTTTCATTATTGAGCTACGAATTTATTGATGTAGCTACATGGTCCACCCGAACACGCACACACACACAGACACACGCATATATATATATATATATACATACACACAACACACACACACATATATATATATATATATATATATATATATATATATATATATATATATATATATATATATATATGCATGGTGAGACAAGAGTCGAGCAACATGGGGATGATTTATTAAAAGTATAATTATATATGAAAAATTTATTTACTAGTTATTTAATTGTTATAAGTGCTGTTCAAAATTTCCCCCACCTTTTCCAGAACTCATTTCAATTCTGTATCTGTCTGATTCATTAACACGTCAGAGAACTTCATCTGTCATCTTACTGCATTCATATTGATTAATATTCATCACTGAATTAAGTGCATTGACAAGGAAAAAATTATCGATAAAGATAAATATTTCTTGAGTAAAATAAATGTTTTTTTTTCATTATTGAGCTACGAATTTATTGATGTAGCTACATTGTCCACCCGAACACTCAAGAAAGAACTAATATATATATCTACATTACAAAGAGATCACATTAAGACCGAACAGCCTTCCCTTTTGTTTACAAAGATAATAAATCAGATGACGGAAACTTAAATGAAAATCAGAACGTGACTTGCATAGAACTGAAAAAAAAAAACACCTGGTTGGTTATAGAACACTGAAATTATGTATTAGATGCTCGGCTATTACAGACATGGATGTATTCACAAATCTATGAAAATATTTAATATGGTGTGTGCTACATTTGGAGTAACAATATAAAATATTTTCAACTTAAAGATATGGTTCATTATATTCCTTTCCTAAAGACAATATATAAACTTGTACTGATGATATCTTTTCGACTATTGCTATAAAAACAAATTTATTTAATTTATTATGCTAATATGGTTTCCTCTTCATCTTTAGTACATATAAAACAAAGGCATATCGAAAGGAACAATAAAACTTTATTTCGGTGACGAACAAAAAATTTTTGTTCGTCACCAACACCAGTAAGTGGTTATGGAAAGAAACTCACTTTTTATTTATCATCCCGTGATATTACGAGACCCGTAGCACATTTGAGTTGTAAAGACACAGCACATGTACTGTAGTATAGCTGTGAACCTGGTTTTGTATTCAGAACTTTCCCTCTTTGAGAATCGTTGCCACACAGTCCAAAAAGAATCCAATATACTATTCTATTTGACGTAGTTGAAGGAAGATGGCTTCATGTCTTTTGTAAGGAAATTAGCGTGAAATGATCGAAACAGACCATAATTTTAACTTGGCTCGCTGGTTTACTTTTAGTGTCGGGAACCGTTGCACTATCTACATGTCTAAATTTTGATACCCGCTAGAAAAAAACATAATACTTTCAGCTTTTTGGCCCACAATACCCGCAGTATCAAATTATCAAATTACTTATTTCTATGTCAAGTCGTTATAGAATTAAAATAAATAAAAATATGTAACAGAAAAAAAAATTCATATCTCAACCTGAACTAGTCCCACAATTATGTTCGTTTATAGAAACATAATTAACATACTTTTTAACAATATGGGTCCGGATTGGTGTCAATGAATTTCTTCGAGTTTATTAGTAAAATAATTAAAATTAGTGTTATATACAGATTTAAACGTTGGCATTTTAAATAAAATGCCCATACATTTATATCAAGATATTTCAGAAGATCGATATGTTGACCAAATGTATTAACTATATGTATGTTTTCTCGGGTTGAAAAAAGGAAATTATTCTAAAAACTGACAATGTGGGATCGAAGTCAGTCAAAAATTTATAAACTGCTTGATGCGTATCCTAAGCATTTTCGCCCGATGACGGGAATTAGAGATAAAATAAGTATTTTATTTTATTCTTGCTAAGCACAGATTTATACATGTTTATTAATATATCAGGTCATCCTATAAGTTCTGTCCGAATTTTAACTTTTTGTTAAAATGAACGAAATTTAAAGAGTATTTTATAATGTCTAATGGAGATGAACATTATTTTTATGTTTAGATGCATTTAAACTGATCAAATTTTATTTCAGAGAACAATAAAATTAAATTTTGTTTGATTAAAACCTTGCTAACATGGAAGTACCCAAGAATCATTTGAGGCACATAATGCTTTATGAGTTCAAGAAAGGAAACTCAGCAGCTGAAGGGGCTAGAAACATTCACTCAGTTTATGGAGAGGAATGTGTGAATGAAAGAACTTGCAGAAGATGGTTTGCAAAATTCAGAGGTGGTTATTTCACCTTTGAAGATGAAGAACGAACCGGACGTCCAGTTGAGTTTGATGAAAAGCTTATTGACGCAGCCCTTGAAGAAAATCCTGATTTATCAGTTGAGGAATTGGCAGTGGTTCTCAGTTCAAACCATACAACTGTTCATCGTCATCTTCAACAACTTGGAAAAGTTCCTAAACTTGGAAAATGGGTGCCTCATGAATTGTCTGAAAACAACCTCAAATCCCGAGTTGACATCTGCTGTTCTCTCCATTCTCGCCAACTTGTTTCACCTTTTTTGGATAGACTTGTGACTGGCGACGAAAAATGGATCTTTTATCGAAATGTTAAGCGTCGTAGACAGTGGCTTGGTAAAGGGGAAGGACCCCAGCCACAACTGAGAAAGTAACTTCATGGGCAAAAAGTTCTTCTTTCAATCTGATGGGATCGCCAAGGAATAATCCACTTTGAATTCTTACCACCTAATGCAACAATTAATGCTCAAATATACTGTCAGCAATTAGAGCGTTTGAACCAGTCTTTGAGGAAAAAAGACCTGCTCTAGTGAATCGAAAAGAGGTGATGTTTCATTAGGACAATGCGCGACACCACACAGCAAGAATCACGTCACAAAAGATCGAAGAACTTGGTTGGGAGAAAATTCCTCATCCACCATATTCTCCCGATCTTGCTCCTTCAGACTACCATTTGTTTCGTAGCTTACAGAATCATTTGGAAGAAACAGCTTTTGTAACACAGGAAGAGGTTAAAACTGACATGTGTGGGTTCTTCGAACCAAAGCCAAAAGAATTTTACGGTAATGGAATTAGTAAGCTTGTTAATAGATGGAAGGAAGTCATAGATAATCAGGGAAAATACATTGTTGATTGAATCTGTAATTAAATGTAACATTTGGTCACTTGTTTTTTTATTCAACATTCTGACAGAACTCATGGGATGACCTGATACATTCACATCTCTTAATGTTAGTAGCCCATTTAGTATTTCTTAAAATTAAAAACGCGAAATCGTCGAATTAAAATGTTATGTTGATTTTGACTTGCGATAAGCAAACGTTGTTCATATATTTTTTAGTTTAATTTTTCTTTAAAAGTTCTTTCATAATTCATTGCTTTTATCATAAATTCTATTCTAATCGTTTTTTTTTTCTCGTCCTTCTCGACTGTGGACCTCTCTTCCATTTTCCAGATTTCCTGTCAAGTATAATCTTCAAAAATTTAAATGTAATTCCAATCATCATTTTCGTTTTTTTAATTCTGTTCTTTTATTGAACTTGCTCCTCTTTGAGTTTTTTTTTTTTTTTTTTCATTTTCTTTCACCATTGGTAACCCCTTGCATCTTAGTGGATTTGCTTTAAAGTTATTATATCGTAAGTTTTACATTCATATTCAAATTTATATTCATGGCAAACTGAGAAAGAAACATTTTAGGAGTCATCATTTTAGTAAATCGCTTAGAATGGGGCAAACATGTTTACGACAAGGGTTACGATAGACACAATTACAAATCACTTCGCCTCCAGATAAAACTTGTAATGCAAATTTTGGAAAGGGCTTCTTTTCATGATTCTATGAAATTTCATGAAAACATTTCAGGAACGTTAAGATTCTATTTGGAAAGTTTAAAACGTTGTATTTTTAATATGAGTTGAAATTTAATATGAGTTGAAATTTAATGAGTTGAAATGTAATATGAGTTGAAATGTAATATGAGTTTAAATTTAATATGAGTTGAAATGTAATATGAGTTGAAATTTAATATGAGTTGAAATGTAATATGAGTTGAAATGTAATATGAGTTTAAATTTAATATGAGTTGAAATGTAATATGAGTTGAAATTTAATATGAGTTGAAATGTAATATGAGTTGAAATGTAATATGAGTTGAAATTTAATATGAGTTGAAATTTAATATAAGTTAAATCAAATTTAAAATTATTCCGAGAAATATCACACACATTTGCTAATTGTCATCGTAATTAATCTCAGTCCAAACGTTTTCCAATGATTTTTTACACTACTATTAAATAAAGCAATCCCCAAGAGCCACTCAAGGTAGATGATTACTGAATAAACTTGCTTTTGAACGTGATGGTGGGGTAAGAATTGTAATTATGAGGGTATGTGGGATACGTTGACCCGGAACTTGAAAAGGTTATGTTTTGGGGATCATCTTCCGCAAAGCAATGGGTCTTGCAAAGTTGTCCAAATAAAAAAATCGAGGGAATGGAGAGGGTTTGATCCCAGTGTGCATGACATGGCGGCTTTTAGTAGTAAATGTCTTAATTAACAGACCGACTGAATTTTGCGCACCGGTACAAATTTAATGGAAATTACGACAGAAGAGCGAAAGATTTACGATGTCGCACCTGTGCGAAAAGGCTTATAGGGTGTGAAATAATCCATCACCTATAAGGACGCACAAATGCTTTTGAATCCTGTCAAGGCTAGAAAAAGAGGACTGGGCAGCTCCAGTCCAGATATGGAAACAATACTCCATTTTTTGGCCTGATCTGTCCCAAGTGTAGATAAAGGATGCCAATGGAGAGTCAAATACTTTCTGCAGTTTTATAAAAAGCTGAGAAATCTCCCCCAGCCTCTTTAGCAATGGGTCGTATATTTGAGTCCTATTTGAAGTCTGGGGTGAATCTGCTACTCAATAGACGCTTAAAACAAGGAACTTCATTGAGAGTGCAGCCATACATCATGACTGGTTAGAATTAAGTATCATCTCGGTGATGATGAAAAGTTACTGGCTCGATTTTGTAGGTGCTGAAAGTTACAAGTCAGCCAGACTACACCCCTGTACCCCATTGGGCTGTTAGTGATTAGGTCAATTGAGAGATCATCTCTCTTTTTTTCTCTCTTTCATGACTAGTAAAGAGTTCAGAAAGAGATTATCTCCCTTTGTTGGAGATAAGTCATCATGGGTCACGTGACGGTCGCTTACAGACGTCACTTCATACGGTGACAAGAATGACTAGTCATTCAGTTCTAGCAGTTGCGTTTTTAGTCTGCGCCAAGTGGCACGGCCTTAGGCTAAATCTACATCCTTCAGCAAATGTTATAGTTTACAAGTCCATTGGTGCCATTTTCATTTCGAAATATATCTTTCCCGGTCACAGAAAGAAACTCCAGCTCGCAGACCTCAATTTTAAATAAATAAATAAAAAACAGGACTTGCCGTTTCACCTTGGTGGAATACGACCTCGCTTGGAATATCTCTATCTATAAAAGGCAGCATGTGTGTGTGTGCGTGTGTGTAACGAATTCCCGGCCGCAATTTTCGACGGATTTGCACCAAGATTTACATGCTCCAAGTTAGCGGGAGGGCAAAGACCGACTTTGCATTTCCCAACTCCCATCGATAGTGGAAATAATCGATTTTTTCATGCTTCTACTTCACTTTTCATGTAGTTTGCGGCCATTTTGTACTGGCCAGAGGGAGAGCCAATAGCTGGCTGCCACGAATAGGCAGAAAGATTCTATTGGCCAGCGTGGGAGCCAACAGCTGACTGACACGAATGTTAACTAGCATGCTAGCATACAAAAAAATCGATAGCTGCATTCGTCACAAGTGGGAAGAATTTAAATCTGCATGGCACTTTACTCCAATTGGCTCATTCGCTTGCTTAAACTCAACGTTGATTCTAATTCTGCAGAACTGGGTTGGGTGTGAAAAAGTATTTGTTTTTAACATTCTTATTTCATTCGGTTTTGCCAGTTACGAGTCCGTTTTTAAAGCTGACCGTTTTGTGTTTATTTTGTTTAGTTCTTATTTCGCAACAGATTTAATGTTTAGTATAGAGCTAAGAAAAAAATCGCAGTTTAAGATAGGCAAGAAGTAAGGCATGTAGCAACATCAGCACGGCAAAGGGCACTCCTTTAAAGGCAAGGAAGGGCAAAAATATTTTTAGTCAAGTGATAGCGATTGCTGTATGAGTCGTACAATTTTTGAATCAAGCACGGGCAACGCCGGGCCTTGCTGCTAGTAGTAGATGAAACCGGCCCGTTTAAATCGGCAGTCCTAAACATGGTTATGTCATTCTTTTTCCTTTCCGTTATTCTATTCTATACGTAAACCAACGTATTATTACATCACGGATATAATAGTGCCCACAACCGGGGAAATGCAATGTGAGAATAAACATTTCTACCATAGCTCTCTCCCGTTAAAATTGTGTCTTTAGAAAAATAGAATCGACGGAAAAATATAATGCCTCACTTTGTTTTACATGACCGAATTAACAATCTTCTTATTCATAGACAAATAAAAATATTTCCTTTTTTATTATAGACTAGCAGTAGAGCCTGGCGTTGCCCGGGGATGTAACAGTAAGAGATAGATCAAGTATCGACCATCATAAAGACTAAAAAACAAAATTGACAAAGATTATTGATTAAGGTTGATGGACACGCATGTCTTAATTAGTTTTATTTTTTTTTTATGAATTGGTCAAACCAAATCTCAAACAAAAACATTGCTTTCAATCGTTATGAGTCTACCGATTGAATAGAATTTTGTTATAAACAATTGTCTTGTAAATGGGATTTTTAAAGCATTCTGAATGTAAAAATAAAGAAAAAAGTGTGCAAGACAATAAGAAACACTACCCGCCAAAAAAAAAAAAAGTTTTGTTGAAATCGGTTGAAAAATGTAGGAAATCCGATCCCATATATAAACGAACACACACACACACACAAACACACACACACACAAACACAAACAACCTGGGTTTTATAATAAGTATAACTCGATATGAGTTGTCCCCCTTTCATTCTCGCGACAACGATGCCTCTTGATGATGTTTTCAAATTGATTTCGTGCAAAAACAATTGTATTTTTCCGATTTGGGGCACCGTCAGAACCACCGCATGGTAACTTTACGTAGTCCTGTGAAGTTTTGTTGAAATCGGTTGAAAATGTAAGAAATCCGATCCAATATATAAACGAGCACACACACAAACATACAAACAAACAAACAACCTGGGTTTTATAATAAGTAAGATTTTGTGCTTTTCGTTTATAAAGAAAAGAAAAGAAAAAGTATCTAAAAAGAATTATAACCCACAGTTGTTAGATAGGCTCAGGGATTAGAACATTAAACACGAAATTGTGACGACTTGGGCAACAATTTTAAAAAAAGATACAAAAGGACTAAAGATGATGCTAGGGATATTGCTTTAATTGTTTTCTATCATTACAAACGTTTGCTTATTTTGATAATCCATTGGACTATTTGTTTTTGTTGCATGTTCATTATTTTTACGATCGTAAATCTGATTCTGTTCAAAATTGACCGATATCAACTTAAATGTACATTCTCTATTTCATCGACGATTTCGCATCGACTTTCGAATGATATTTTAGGTTCCATAAAACTATTTTTCTCTTCTGAGTCCTTTGATTTTTTTTTATCCGTAAGTCGCTTCGTAGGATGGCAGCAGGCCGTCGCTAGCCATAATTTTCATTCACCGTCTTTTCTTCAAGAAGCTCATTTTTTTTTATTGAACGAATAACCACGTCATTCACTTTATTCTTCTTTTGGATAAAAATAGAGGATGCCAATAAAATAGCCGCATCACAGAAGACGACAACAGAATTCAAGTTTCGCATTTAAGAAATAAAGACACTTATATATACCGTAAATTGCGCCGTACAAGTCGATCTGCTGTACAAGTCGATCTGCTGTACAAGTCGATCTGCTGTACAAGTCGACCTGGTGTACAAGGTCTCAAGATTTTTAGCTCAAAATCCTGAGTTAGACTGACAACTACATTATAGGTCAACCCTCAATCACACGATAGGCTACCAGTGGCCCAAAACTTAGTCAACCGGTAAATGAAGTTAGACAACAATATACGATAACATGTGCCAAAACTATATATGGCCACTGCACTTACTTGCATATTGAAACACTAACTGTAGCATATTTATATATGCGTTGTATAGCAACCAACCTTCGAACAACCTTTTCCTTAGTGACTTTGGTGGAACAGACTCCCGAAAGGGCTCTTCCACAACCACTCTAATCTTAACTTCTTAAAATTTTGTGTCAACCGTTATCTGTTCTATATATCGTCATAATCTACGTTTCTCATACCCCAAAAATAAAGACTTCTTTCGCTGTGAGGGTTCCTTTATCTCCACATATATTAGGTCGGTGCAAAAATAATGACGTAATAATGTCGTTTTTTGACTTATTTTTTAACGTCAAAAAACGACATTAGTACTTCTAACATTCTTTTTTCATTCGGTTTTTCCAGTTATGAGTCCTTTTTTAAAGCTGACCGTTTTGTGTTCATTTTGTTTAGTTCTTTTTCCGTAACAGATTTAATGTTTAGTATAGAGCTTAGAAAAAAATCGCAGTGTAAGATAGGCAAGAAGTAAGGCATGTAGCAACGTCAGCACGGCAAAGTGCACTCGTTTAAAGGCAAGGAAGGGCAAAAATATTTTTAGTCAAGTAATAGCGATTGCTGTATGAGTCGTACGATTTTTGAATCAAGCACGGGCAACGCCGGGCCTTGCTGCTAGTAGTAGATGAAACCGGCCCGTTTAAATCGGCAGTCCTAAACATGGTTATGTCATTCTTTTTCCTTTCCGTTATTCTATTCTATACGTGAACCAACGTATTATTACATCACGGATATAATAGTGCCCACAACCGGGGAAATGCAATGTGAGAATAAACATTTCTACCATAGCTCTCTCCCGTTAAAATTGTCTCTTTAGAAAAATAGAATCGACGGAAAAATATAATGCCTCACTTTGTTTTACATGACCGAACGCCGGGCCATGCTGCTAGTAACTTATATAATGCAGTGGAGGATTCTTTATTTCGTTAAAATTTTGAGGAGCTACTTAGAATCTCATAGTGCAAAATATTCCTACGTCACTAGGAATAATCTGTGACATGCTTGACCTTTAAAAACAGATAGTCATAGCCGAAAACAATAACAAATCCACTTTTAAAACCATATTATTCTCATAGAAACAGGAAATACATTTGACTCAACTTTATCGCAAAAAACCTGCTACTAACATATACACCAAATGTACTACGAACCACATAGTCCATATTTTTCAAAAACATTCAATTTGTTTTCATTTCCTGGACAACTCAAACAAAATAAACACCTTTCGACTGATTTATCTTTTACGGTTTAGCAACCCTTTATATGTTATTTAAAGCCGAAACATATTTTTACGGTGTAAGAATATTTTTTTTCTTTTCGAGTGAATATTAAAATAACCATTTTTTTGTAATTTTTAATTCTTAATATTTAACCCATAGATGGGGGAGAATAGATGGATTCATACCTTTCCCAAAAGTATTTGCGAGTAAGTGAATATAATGAATCCTACTGAAATTCGAACTCGGCCCTCCGCCTATTTATTCTCTAGCAGTTACGCCACACGCACATCCATGCTTAGAGCACCTTGTATTCCCAAGCGGTCGCCTATCTAGATTGTAACCAGGCTTGACTTTGCTTAGCAACATTCGAAAAAGCTGGAGAAATTAAATTTAAACTACGCCAAGAATACTTGCTCTCAGTGTATGAAGCTGATTCCCTCCAGTAAGGAATTTACAAAATAAGCTTTATACAAATAAATAGAATTTGCCACCAGTTAAAATCCCTATATGCAAAGAGTAAACGGCGAAACATAGAACGACATGACCTCATAAATAACCTATTGAGTATAAAACTTTGTACTAAAGAAGACAATTTCGAACTAAAACTTTGCAAATAGAATTAAAAAAAACTAGTTAAGTTATAGACATTATGGCGCTGACTTCGACAATGTCTTTTTACGAGGAATTATAACTGCCACTTTAGAAACAACAAAAATGAAAAGACATTACCAGGAAAAAAATGAATTCGCTGACAAAAAAAAAGAAAGAAAATCAAAAATTATGTCACTTCCTCAGATAGAGTTGGTAGATTTGAGATTATGTATTTTCATCGAAAAAATGAAATCTCTATTAAATGACACCCGTGTTTATGAAAAAAACTGAAGAGGCAAAAAAAAAACTCACCCAATCAATAAAAACCTCACAAAAAGTGAAGCAAAAACATGCTTAAGATCAGTAGAAAACCATGAAAGATATATTGATCAAAAACATACAAATCAAATCCACCAACGCTACCTATAATCTCTTATATAGGCAGCTCTCCTCAAAAATTAGGTAAAGCCCTAACTAAAATTATAACGCCACTTTTAGGTTTAAGCAGGCCTTCACAACATATAACTTGTGGCGATCTTTATATTGAATATACCAATTAGATATTAAGTCCTTATATACTATAGTACTATTTAAAAAAAGAAACTATTCAGTCTATTGCTGTTCAGAATTCATGCATTACACATAAGATTACATGGTATCATGTATTGTCATCCATTATGAATTTTAAAATGTTCAACCTCTGTCTCAAGGAATTCAGACATTACGTATGGAGAAACATGTTGTAGAGTAGTTTCACAGTGGAGGCTTGTATTTCACTAAGTCGGTCCTAAAAAGGTTCGACGTACAAAACGTTAAGAACTTGATATAATAGGTAATGACGCCGCAATCTAGTTGTGATGGCTGATACTTTAATGTCCGATATCGACCGACTGACCAGCTCACTGAGCGATATTCAGTCACCCCCCCCCACGAGCGCATCATGTGGCACAAGGCCGGTATAACGTGGGATCTCCGTGCCCGTGGGCTCGGCCAAAAATATGCCCTTTTGAAACCCGTACAAACGGGTTCAGGGTCGGTTTACCTCCACGAAAGAGACTCCACCCTTCGGCGTAGCCTCGTTCGGGTTCCTCCCCGCTCGAAGGGTGAGAGTTCAACCGGTCAGCCGGTCGTCCGACTTCAGACTGAAATCAGACAAACTCACTGAGCTCCCTCTGGCGACTGCTACTACTACTACTTATTATATGTGGGAGAGTCTATTAACAATAGAATAGGTAATGTTCCAGTATAACAAAACATGATACCATATATGGTTATGGTTTTAGCATTTTAAAAAGGAGAAGATAATCAGCCTTTCGTATCTGTCTATATTTCTGAGATGAGGTATTATGTACACTATTTACATTATTCGGACTATTGTCCTCATCTTTGTCGCTATATTTATTACAACGTTTCGGCCGTTGTACGCTCCGGCCTTCTTCAGGTGTTTGGAATGTCGAACTGAACCGTTTATTTCGCTCATTTCGCTCACTGTGCCATGTTTAATGTATGTCAGTTATCAGTTATCCCCTCTCCAGAACTATTAAACTCACACTCAAGGATACATGGCACAGTGAATAAAAGCGTTAGTTAGATCTATTGACAGGACCCACAGAGTGTGAGTTCAATACCCGGTTAAGGCAGTGGAGAACTTTCAGAGGGAAAATTAGCAGGAGATAACTGATAACTGACATCCATTAAACATGGCACGTGGAACTATAACAGTCTACCCCAGTGATCGAAATAAAGGGTTCAGTTCGACATTCCAACCACATGAAGAAGGCCGGAGCGTACAACGGCCGAAACGTTGTAATAAATATGGCGACAAAGATGAGGACAATAGTCCGAATGATGTAAATAGAATTAGCCTTTCGTTTTCAGAATTGTCACTTTACATATGTGAAGCCATTAGGTTGGTGCAAAAATAATGACGTAATAATGTCGTTTTTTGACGTATTTTTTAACGTCAAAAAACGACATTATTACGTCATTATTTTTGCACCAACCTAATATTTTATCCTGTATCGTTATTCTAAATGCATTTTATCAAAGAAAAAATAGTGTACCACTCTCAGAATGTGGAAATTACGTATGAGATGATATAACATGTATCGTTAGCCTTTATACTTTTTAAACAGGAGAAAATATTTCATCCTTCGAACATTTTATATAGGATAATCTGTTATCATATTTTTATTGCTTACATATTTTATAATATCAGAACATATTGAACATATCATTCTTATAATTCCGATACAGGTAGATATTGTACGCATTGTTACCGCCCATTCATTTTAGATTGTAGGCAATACAATTCTAGAATTTTCTTCAATATCCTTATCTATTATTATTATCATTTTTATTTTCTTTGCTTTCTGGCGTTTACACATTTCTTTCTGGGTCCCACCCAGGGACCTAAGGTTAGAAATGGCATCATGACACTTTTTTCTGACAAAAAAAAAAAAAATAATTACATAGATAGAGCCCTTCGTAAAGTGTGGGCTGTACTTGTCAGAACAATTTTTTGTATCTCCTTGAGGCATGGGCTTCCAGGAATCCCTGCAATTAGTCTACTGCAATCTTTTCCAACCAGTCCTAGGGCTCCAACTACAACAGGGATTGTTGATGTTCCCATATGCCACATTTTCGAGACCTCTATTTCAATGTCCTTGTATTTTGACAGCTTATTATTATTATTATTATTATTATTATTATTATTATTATTATTATTATTATTATTATTATTTCATTTTTTCGGTTTTATTGTTTGATGCAATTCTTTAGCAAGTCCTTTGCTTGAAACCTGATGTAAAGAAAATATTTTCTTAGATAGTTATCGAGAATATTAGATTGAGAAAGTATATAAGAGGTACTCATTAGCAAAACCTTTGTATATAAAATAGTAATGGGATTTCCTGTGAATTTTCTTTATGTGTGAAAACAAGAAATAAGAAAAAATAATGGAAGGCAAATTTTAAAAAAATACTTTTTTGCAGAAATGAAGAGATTATTATTATTATTATTATTATTGATTATTATTATTATTATTATTATTATTATTATTATTATTATTATTGATTATTATTATTATTATTATTATTATTATTATTTCCTTTGATTTCTATTGTATACACATTTCCTTCCGGGTCCCAACCGCAGACCTAAGATCGGAAATGGTTTCATGACATCTTCAAATTATCATTTTTTTCTAAAACAAAAACAAAGATCACATACAATTTTACATAGATAAAGCGTTTCGTAATGTGTAAGCTGTACTTGCGAGTACAGTGTTTTGTATTCCTTTAAGGCATGGTCTACCAGAAATCACTTCAATGAGTCTATCGGAACCTTTTCCAATCAATCCAAAAACTCCAACGACAACTAGAATTATTGATGTCACCGTGTGCCACATTTTTGGATTTCCAATTCAAGATCCGGTGTATTTTGATAGTTTATTGAAGAACTTCAAGGATACATTACAATCTGCAGGGACCGCAATGCCAACACAAAGGCACATTTTGTATTCGTGGTCTTTGATTACGATGTCTGAGCGATTAGTTTTGATTTTTCTGGGTGTATTGTAAAATCCCATAAAATTGTTACAGTTCAAAGATTATTATTATCATCATCATCACCAACATCATCATGATTATATTTCATTTCTGCTATGGTCACGCTATCTACCAAGTCTTCCGGAAGACGTAAGACAGGTGGTGGTGTGTCGTTATGGCTATATTTGATGATTTGTTTTCCCAACTTCCATAACATCACCAGCGTTTCCTGGACAAATTTCTTCTTAGACATTATTTTTCGTATTTCTATTAACCTGGTATTTCCAGGGATTTTCCAGTGTGTTGTTGTGTTCCTTTTTTCATCATTCCAAGCGTACCTACTATGACTGGTATTATTCTTGTTTTCAGTTTCCACATTTTTTCTATTTCGGTTTCCAGGTCTTTATACTGCGATAGTTTTTCAAATTCCTTGGTTGCTATGCTACAGTCCCCTGGGCAAACCTTATCAATTAGTAGAAAAGGGTTTTTTTTTCGGTTTTTGACAATTATGTCCGTCCTATTTGATTCAGTCTTCCTCTCGGTAAAGATGGGGTAATCCTAAAAATTGCAATGTTTGGTAATCAGTGCCGGGTGATGATCTTACCAGTTTTTATTAACGTCTTTTCCAAAGTGTTTGCACATTGTCCAGTGTAAGTCCTGCCACATTCTATCATGACAATTCTTATATTCTTTTGGCGCAAATACAGAACTTCCTGAGATTAGATGGTCTATGATTTGTTACAAAACTTGCATTATTGAATCCACACTAGCATGTATAATTCATCATCATCATTATTATTATTATTATTATTATTATTATTATTATTATTATTATTTCCTTTGATTTCTGCTGTATACTCATTCCGGGTTCAATCTAGAGACCTAAGGTTAGACATAGCGTCATGGCATTTTCCACTGAAGATTTTTCTAAAAAGAAATGGCCAAAAATTAAAAAAAATATATTTAAAAACTTAATCTTACGTACATTTTCCATAGTTGTGAACTGTACTTGTAAGAAAAAATATGGTCTGCCAGGGATTCCATCAATGAATCTACTGCAATATTTTCCAGTCAAACCAACGGCTCCAACTACAACTAGAAATATTGATATCTTTATGTGCCACATTTCTGAGATTTCCACTTCAAGATCCTTGTATTTTTATAGATTTTTGAAGAACTTCAATATTACATTACAGTCTGCAGGAACTGCCACGTAAATAAAAAAAGTAGATTCTGTTTTCTGGGTTTTGGTGCCTATGTCTTGGCGATTATAAAATCTGTCTGTGTGTAATGTAGATTCCCATAAAATTGAATCAGTTATGTGCTATGTATGATACACGCTTAGGCGATCTTTCGATACATGACTGACGAGGTAGATTTTTTTTTCCCGCAGTAGGTTTTCATTTCTTTCTGCGGCAGATCAAGGCTATAGAACACGCTCTGTCCTGCTATTTACCATTATCCGGGGGTGGGGAAGAAGAGGATTCATGCCTTTCCCAAAAGTATACGCACGTAAGTGAATGTTATGGATTCGACTGGTATTCGAACTCGACTCTCCGATTCCTCACTCCGAGCCGCTATCCATTACTCCACCGTGACTCCTTATATCAATCTTATTACAGTTCCTATCTCTGCAACCGTTTCATTTCGTTCGTGTTCTTTGATACAGATCTCCACCCTGTCTTCAAAAGTTTCTTGGTATCATTTTTTTTTTTTTTTTTTGGTTTGGTTTGGTTTGGTTTGGTTTGGTTTACGGCATATCAACCTCAATGGATTATTTAATGTCGACAAAATTTTCATTGTCGGTAATATATTTTTTCAAAAACTTATTTCCGTTAATATTTTTTCCTTCAAAAATCTATTTCTGGTAAGAATTTTCCTTCTTCTGGCAATATATTTTTTTCAAAAAATTTATTGCTGGCAATACTTTTTTTTTTACGAAGTATTTCTTGTATTAAACCTATTTTTACACTTTCATAGTATTTTTACCTAAGTTTGGATGTTAACTATTTGCCCATAGCTGGGACCCTAGCAGGTGCTACCACCCTGGATTACAGTGGATGAGGGAACACTAGGAATTAAGAGGTGGTTCCACGCTCCTCAAAACCTCCTGATCAGAGGCCTTGCTGTTGGACGCAGTTTATCGTCTTACCCAGAACGCGTATGTAGTTTATCGTCATACCCAGGACCCGGATGTAGTTTATCGTCTTACCCAGGACGCGGATGTATTAGGTGCAAAAGTAATGTCGTTTTCTCACATATGTTACCATGTAAGAAAACGACATTATTTTTGCACCAACCTAATAGTTTATCGTCATAGTCAGGACGGTCAATTGTTGTTGTAGCTTTGTGAGACATTTCCCATTGTATTAATCCTGTGTCTTCTCCTGATTGGGACAGAAACAGATGATCAACTTTGGTCTTAGGATGGTGGCAAATGAGAAGCTTTGCCATTTGGACATTTGTTCCCTTAAATCCAGCCATGATCCAGTTAAAGATGTTGATCCTGTATAGAATCACAAGAACAGCCAAAGTGTTTATGTCTTATATTCTACTTTTTAGTATAAATCGATATTTAACACCAGACACACTCGCCTGTAGTATTCTTTTCTTATTTTCTCATTCATTTAAGTCTTATGCATTCCATCTCATTCGCCGACTCGTCGATATTTATACGCTTCTTCTTGCTCCAGTCTCCTAATCTTTGCGACAATATTCAGATCGATTGAGTGTGTCTGTGTCGTTCTCCCTTTCTTGGGTGTTACTTTTGTCCATCTATCTAATCTGAAGTCCATACCATTTTCATCGTTGAGTTTCAACAGAACGCACATATATTCTGATCCTTGGTAGAAATGATGGTCTCTGTGCAAATAATCTTGCTATTTTGACGGGTAGTATTTTATTTATTATCGTAATTATTACTATTAAAATTATCATCGGTACAAAGATTCTGAGAAACCAGCTTCAAGAATTATTTTAGTCTGATTAAAAAATTAATTTGGCTACCATTCTTTAAGAAGCTTCAACGTCATTTTTATTGTGGAGACGTTTCAACTCATTGTCGTCTTTGGCAAAAAGTTTGAGGTCATCCAAGCAGAATAAGTTATTATTATTATTATTATTATTATTATTGTTGTTGTTATTATTATTATTTGCTTTTGCTTTGTGTAAAGGAAGAGTTTTCCCCCAAACCTCAACCAAAGACTTCAAGAGGTAACATCTTTTTGGCATCAAATGAAAACTAACACATAGGCAGTGAGAAAAAAAGATTATGCTAATATAGTCTCTGCATAGAGAGAAATCTACGCAAGTATGAGAAATACCTATCATTATTATTATCATTATTATTAATAATACTAGTAGTAGTAGTAATTGTAGTAGTAATAACCCATAAGGCAGCAAGACTTTCTATGCGTTTCTTTCCTTTTTATACATTTCCCCTTTTTGCGTTTACCCGCTTTTTTACAGTGATCTATTAGATTGGTGCAAAAATAATGACGTAATAATGTCGTTTTTGACGTATTTTTAACGTCAAAAAAACGACATTAGTACGTCATTATTTTTGCACCAACCTAATATATTTACTTCTACTTCCTTATCCGCTACTTTTCTTCCTTCCTGTTTTCTTTCTCTGTTCTCTTTGCGCTTGCTTTTTCCAGTGCGCTGTTGCCGTGCATAACTGAACAAATAGGAAGTTGAATATATATATATATATATATATATATATATATATATATATATATATATATATATATATATATATATATATATATATATATAATGTGTGCGTGTTTGTAGCACTTTTCTCAGGACGAACAAGTATTACACTGATTCTTAACAGAAAGAAGTACCGAAGAGCGAACCTTTGAGTTTCAACAGAACGCACATATATTCTGATCCTTGGTAGAAATGATGGTCTCTGTGCAAATAATCTTGCTATTTTGACGGGTAGTATTTTATTTATTATCGTAATTATTACTATTAAAATTATTATCGTTACAAAGATCCTGAGAAACCAGCTTCAAGAATTATTTTAATCTGATTAAAAAATTAATTTGGCTACCATTCTTTAAGAAGCTTCAACGTCATTTTTTTTCTGTTAATCTCGAAGATTCTTCGATATTGCAATATTACTCCAGATTTCCTTGTGATAAGCACCTGTCTTAAAATAGGATTTCTGATTAAATGATTCTCAACGTTTCAATTTTCGAATCTGGTAATAGACCAATGGTTAGAGCTTTGGAATTGTTTCTTACTGAATACTTTATACAATTGTTTTTTGTTTTTTATAAATTTATCTAGGAAAAGAAATATTGCTGACTATCTATGCAAATTCCACATTCTGAATAATCTTTACTTGTAAAATATACTATATTTCTTTTTGTGTAATTATCTATTAAGTACCCAAATAAAAAGTAATCATTTGAGACCTTTTCTCTCGACGTGGAGAATTCTTGCAACATTTCATTTCTTACTTTCTGATTTACTCAGTTATACGAACACATTTCAAATTTTTTTATTTGTCACAATTTATGGGTTTTCTTCATAAAGGTTTTTCTAGTAGTTAAATTAATCAAAAGGGCATTAAAACAATCCAGAAATATGCACAGAGCCAAATGATTGTTTTTTTAGTATTTTTCCCACCCATTATTCTCTCAAAGAATTGCGCATTTATTTCTCTTAATCCAAAAAATAAAAGTTTTCTTTAATCACAACGCAAAGATGTTGAGTCAATAACGTTGGTACAGAATAAACATTCAGCCAATTCATCTTTATATTAAGACTGTTTTCATTTCAGATCTTATGAGCTAAAAAGCGTTACTGAAGTCCTTCTTGAGTCAAAGGCCTGCTGCATGAGGTTTTACGGGACTTTTTCTATTTTCAACAGCCTGCATGTTGGTTAAAACAGATTGAATACCTATCCCCGTTGAGCAGAGTCAAAAAGTGTTTCCTGTTCATCTCTTACCGATTTCCATCGTGTTAGCAAGGAGCTTTGTGCAATCCTTTGATCTAAAAAGCGTTACTGAGATTCTTCTTAGAACAATTTTAATATTTATTTAAAAAAAACTATTATGTAAATTTTTGTAACTTTGTTTAATATTTATGCATTGCACCCTAATCTTTATTCGGTAAAAATTTCATTGCTAGGCATGCATTACTTTTTGAGTAATACACATATGTATGTCTTTGTTGTTTCCGTTCCTTATATTATGTCCGCTACTATATATATATATATATATATATATATATATATATATATATATATATATATATATATATATATATATATATATATATATATATATACGCACATTTCATTGAATACGACAGACAAGGTGCTTTTATTTATTTTTTTTATACAATTTCTCAAGCGATCTAATATTTTTTTTTTCTTTTCGGATGATAAATTATATAAAAACTGTCCGAATTTATTTTTATCCGAGCGCTTTCGGCTATATATTTAGCCATTTTCAAGGATTATATGTTTTAAACGTTACATAAGAAACAGTTTGTTGTATGTATGTTTTATAAAATGTTTTCATTTTTCAAAACAGGGTCAAAATATTGTGTCCATGTTCAAAGTTAATATTATTAAGTGTTGTTTTTTTTTGTTTTTATTAATAAGGTTTCCATTATTTTTAACCTTTTTTTGCATGTAGATGATGTTATTATATTAGTGTTGTCAACAAGTATGTTACGAATAGTGTCCGGTAGATTTTATATAATTTATCGTGCGAAACGAAAAAATTATTAGATCGCATGAGAAATTGTATAAAAAAAACTAAATAAAAGCACCTTGTCTGTCGTATTCAATGAAATGTGCATGAAAGAAGGATTGCTGCCTAAATTTATATATATATATATATATATATATATATATATATATATATATATATATAGATAGATAGATAGATAGATAACCCGTTGGAGTAAAAACCTCGGTGATTCTCTTAAATCCGACTCGTGGTGACTTTTTAGTAGGGATACATCGAGAAATTTTTCCAATATTTGCTGGAAGACTTATTTCTTTGAAACTGTTATATTCTTGTAAACAAATGAGTATTCTTATTAAAGTTAACCAAAATAAAACAATGCCCATTGATGCGAATGGAGATGAACCGAGCAATTATTGGAATGTAAATCTTTTATTTGCAAGAATCAATAATATGTAACCAACAGAGGGCTTTATCTAATTCTTCTGCTTAGTAGCGAAGGTTGAGTTGTAAGTATTTTACAACTCAACCTCCTTTCATTCATCTTAAAACCCTGCTGTTTCCCTAGCTATGGGTTAAATAGTAGGACTTGTATCAGTAAATCATTATTAGCTCAAAATAATTCTTAAAATTCCAAAATACTTTCTGGCTTAAAGAAACGGGCGAAAGTCGTAAAAAAAAAACAATAAATAAAAGTTTGCTATTTCAAAATTAACACCTGAACCCGTTCGAATCTTGGCTTGTGTGAAAACAGAATTTTTCATCCGTCAGATGATTGGATTTCCGTTGATTCTTATCGCTTTCATAGATATTTACTAAGCATCAATTATTATGACCCAGGCGTTGTAAGTATTCCCCAATGAGGATCGAATAATCTACAGTTCTTTGATGCAGATTGCCAAGTTGAGTAACTTAGTTCATGGTATTTTACTTAGCAACATGCGACAGACTGTACTGAGTTACATGGTACCAATGGCAAAGATCAATCGCTGAAATGACTTCTACTTGAAGTCTCCCCACCACCGCCACGACCACCACCACTACTAAAAAATCAATGAAGCGCTTATATATGTACCAAGGAATTTTACACTCGTTGTAACAAAACATACGAAAAATCAATAAAAATTACCAAAATAAAATTTGGAGGAAGTCGGTAATAATATCTTCTTACACTCAAACACACGTATAGACACACGCACATAGGCACGAACCCAAACGCATCTATCTATCTATCTATATTTTTCTATATGTATGTAAAAAAAAGAAAGAAAGTATGTATATATAAGAGGCACGGTGTAGTAATAGATAGCTACAGCGATAAAGAATCCATTACATTCACTTACGTGTAAATACCCTGGGGAAAGTTAAGAATCCTCTTCTTTTCACCCCCGCTTTGGGTAAATAGCGAGACTGAGTTCGACAGCCTTAGATGGCAACTGGTCTGCATCAGAAAGACATGGCAACCTACTGCGGGAAAAAACCTGCCTCGTCAGTCATGTATCGAAAAATACATTATCGCTTTAGCGAGTATCACGCATGGCATAATTGACTGATGTATATATGAGTGTAATTTAAATTATTTTCATGTTGTATATTTCTTTTATAGTGGATGTTATGAATTTATATATATATATATATATATATATATATATATATATATTATTTCCAGTAGATCATTTTCGAAAGAGGACAAACTATGAATAAACGGTGCTGCAATATATATATATATATATATATATATATATATATATATATATATATATATATATATACATACAAATATAGATAACTAGACTCGTTTCGAAAAACCCTCGAATTTTTGATTTGCCAATAATCAAATCAATCTCGAGGGAAAAAAAGGTTTTAAAAAAAGAAAGAGCTACAAACATGAACTTCTGCCGAAAAAAATCGCACAGATGCAGGTCTGAAGCCCAAAGAAAAAAACCCGATACGAGTAAACAACTAACAAAAGAGCTCAATACAACTGTAGAGCAGACCTAGATACACCTAGTGAGCCAGACAAACCTACCTAGGTTTCACCTAAACGGATCGTCAGGGAAAGTATATATATATATATATATATATATATATATATATATATATATATATAAACCTAGTGAGCCAGACAAACCTACCCAGATTTCATCTAAACGGATCGTCAGGGAAAGTATATATATATATATATATATATATATATATATAAACCTAGTGAGCCAGACAAACCTACCCAGATTTCACCTAAGCGGATCGTCAGGAAAAGCCGGCTTTCCCTAACGATCCGCTTAGGTGAAACATGGCTAGGTTTGTCTGGCTGACTAAGTTTATCTAGGTCTGCTCTACGGTTGTATCGAGCTCTTTTGTTAGTTGTTTACTCGTGTCGGGTTTTTTTCTTTGGGCTTCAAACCTGTATCTGTGCGAGTTTTTTCGACAGACTTTCATGTTTCTAGGTCTTTCTTTTTTAAAACCTTTTTTCCCTCGAGATTGATTTGATTATTGGCAAATCAAAAATTCGAGGCTTTTTCGAAACGAGTATACTTACCTGTATATGTATTTATAAAGCTCTAGGTTAGTCTATCCAGCACTGTTTTAAATCAACTAATATGGAACGTGTAGACATGGGTTATTCACTCAAAAACATATATATATATATATATATATATATATATATATATATATATATATATATATATATATATATATATATATATATATCGAGAGGTTGAGAGAGTGGGGAGACAGAGAATTTTATTGAAGTCGGTACCTCTAAAGATTCGCTAAAATGTCCCAAACTTATGGTCAAAATGTTTATGTTATTTTTAAGGGGAAAGATCAAAGGATTTTTACTGCTAAGTTATATTTTTAATCCTTTTTAGACCCTTTAAAATATTGGATAAAAATTTAATTCTCTTTGCGTCAGCGGTGGATCATAAATATAGGAAATTTTAATATCGTTTTGCGTTGGAATCATATCGATTTGATAATTCTTAAAGAATCATATCACTGTCGGATTTTAATGTTACTTCCAAATTATTTTAGAAATGTTTCTTTGTTTTTAATTCTTGGTCAAATATGTTTACATATGTTGCCGTCTAATTTATTTTTGTAGATCTTAATGTTTGCATTAGTTGTAGGAAGAAGTCCTTTGAGAATTTAAATCATCATATTTCCTTTGTCAAACAAGATTCCAATTACAGAAAATCTGTTCTCAATGGAATAAAACGAAGAAAAAACTTAATTAGAAAAGATTTTAATTTCTTTTCTGAATCAGACATATTATGGGCATTATGGTGAATAATGGATTCTTTTCATTTTTTTTAAATTTTAATTAAAAGCATTTATAAACATTTAAATCTTTTAAAATTATGCATTAATTTGTAACAGTTAGGTGATACTGTTATTAAGTAAAAACTATATTTACTAAACATAAAAGCTTACTTTCCTAACGGGGTCAGAATTGTTGGGGTTTGTTGATGTAGTAGTTATCCTGACGTTATATATATTTGTAGTTGATAGAGGAATTATTTTCTCTCTTTTATTGCTTTTGATTGTTCAAAAAATTTTGTTGTTAAGGGTAACATTTGAGACCGTCAACTATGGATATTTACGGGAGCGAAGAAGAGACATCTGGGTTGTTGTTTTTCCTACCGCTACTACTACCAGATATTTTACTCTACTCTACTGTCCCTACTGTCATTGCTGTCATTGCTTGAGGTATAAAGGTTATTTTTATATTGATGAAGTTTCAAATTTTAGAATGATGAAATATCACCATCATATATCATCAGTGGTGGTAAGGTAGTTTTTAGAATGGTGGAATATTTATCTTTATTTCCAGAAAATACCGTCATCATTCTGGATCATGACAGAAGTTCCACCATAAGAACAGAGTGTCAATAATAAAGATACTTTTTTTCATGAAATGCTTCTGGCTGAAGCTGTAGCTCTAATGGGAGACTTTTCTTCTGTTGTTTTTCTTGCTGCAAATTATCATGCATTTATTTTTATCCTGTTTTACAATATTAAATTTGGTTTTGCGTAACTGCCCGCCTGTTCTTTGAAACGAGTAGACCAAGTCAATGTCATGCTGTCGGAGTCAGATTTTCCTGTTGGATTTGCTTGCATGTTGGTAAGCCTGTGTTTTGAGTTTGGAACTGTTAGTGGTGGAATAGATTTAATGTTTTTTTTTTTGTTGTTTTTTTTTTTTTTTTTTTTTTGCTTGTTCTTTTTTATTTGTTTGTTTTTGTGGCGGGGGTTAAATTATCTCAATTTCTGAAGAGCATTTTAGAGGGGGTTTTGGGTGTCACTGGTGTTTTCTATTCATCTGTAACATCTGAAAAACTGCTATTTCTTTTAGATTTGTTTTTTTTTTGGCGGGGGTGGAATTATTAGAGAGCATCATTATGAAACCTGAGCAGAATATATTTTTCAGGAAATGTTACCCGTTCGTTTTGTAGTGTCACTGCTTTTAACCTCTCACTGGAGACTGTGAAGCTTTTTAGGAATTTTCTGTGGTTTAGATATTTTTCATGTCTGGTATAGTGTAAGGAGGATTACTTAACTAGATGTAACGGTCCTTCATAGTGGAATGATATGTTGAGCTTAGTCATCCTTCGGAAAATTGCTTAATGTTTCTTTTGGTTTTTGTTGATAATGGTAGAACTGTTATATTCTGTTGGGCGTCATATTTGGTTCCCAGTGACAGCGGTAGGTAAATTTCACATTCCACATAGTAGGGAGTTTCTTCTTTTAGGAGGCATTTGTCAGTATTGGTTGTTGTTTTATGTTTTGTTTTGTTTTTTGCTTTTCTTTTATATACAAGTGACAAGATAAATATTCATAATTTTTCCTTTTAAAATGCACATTGTGAGGAAAATATTCTCCCAACACACGTGGTAAAAAAGAAATTTCTTTAGCTCACATGCCAAGGTAGAGAAATTGGTTGACTCTGTTATATGGCACAGATGAAATTGTTCTTCTATTATGGAAAAGCGGCAATTTACTACCGTTTACATAAATAACAGTGCTCTGATATCCACACTTTCTACGTAAGATCATTTCATATTTCTTTTTTTAGTTGTGTTCAGTTTTTTAGTCAGGACACTACTGTAACGGGGTCGGAGTTGTTGAGGTTTGTTGATTCAGTAGTTATCCCGACGTGAAATGCATTTATATTTGATAGAGGACTCTTTTTCTTTTTTCTTTTTTTTTTTTATTGTTTTTGCTAGTTCCAATAATTTCGTGGTTAAGTGTAGGATTTGAAACTGTCAACTGTGCATTTTTACGGAGCGAAGAAGAGACATCATTCTGGATCATAACACTATAATTCAGCGACACCAATAATTTAAAAATAAGGTTTAATTGTGTGTGTTTGTGCATGCACGCACGTGTGTGTACGTGTAAACGGTCCGATTTTTGTAAACACGGGCGTTCATAAAACGACATTATTAAAAAATAAATAAATAAAAGCGGTAACTAGAGTAGAGATTTACTTGAACCCCCACTGAGTCAGGATGCGACACAAGCTTAGTTTTTAACGTTGGAACACGAGAGTTTTCACTCGGGCCTCTGGTCCAAGCTGGTTTTAGCTGGTCATAGCTTGTCCAAGCTGGTCAGAGCTGGTATAAGTTAGTCATAGCTGGTCTTGGCTTGTCATAGCTGGTCCATGCTGGTCAGAGCCGGTCCAAGCTAGTCGTAGCCGATACCATCAGCACAGGGACGGATCCTCACATCAGGTAAGTATCAAGCGGTAACTAGAGTAAATGAAAAAACTATTGTTAATTTTCTGACATTTTCTCAACAAGCGTCTTTATATGTAAGACTATAAATTTAAAGTATCTAAAATTCAATAAAATATTAGATTACTTGAAATATTTTCATAAATTTTCAAGATTACTGGAGAGTTAAAAAAAAAATGTAAAAAGAAATGGTGTTCACATTGCATTAGTCAAGTATTTTTTTCCGTAATCTACCCTTAAAAATGTCAAACATCACATTATCGATAAATCTAACACCTCTGTATGACAAATAAATGTCTGCGATATTTTAAACTAACAGTAAGTTTGTTTTCAGTATTTGTCTATATTTCTGAGATGAGTTATTATGTACACTATTCGGACTATTATCCTCATCTTTGTTGTCATATTTATCACAACGTTTCGTACGTTGTACGTTCCGGCATTCTTCAGGTGGTTGGCATATCGAACTGAACCCTTTATTTCACTAGCTGGGGTAGACTGCTCTAGTTCCACGTGCCATCTCTAATGTATTTCAGTTATCAGTTATGTCCAGTTAATTCCCCTCTCCAAGTTCTCCACTGCCTTAACCAGGTATCGAACTCACAAAACTTTGGGTCCTGTCACATCTAACCAACGCCTTTATCCACTGTACCATGTGTCCTAGTGAGTTCAATATCTGGTTAAGGCAGTGGAGAACTTGGAGAGGTGAATTAACTAGAGATAACTGATAACTGACATCCATTAGAGATTGCACGTAGAAATAAAACAGTCTACCCCACCGAGCGAAATAACGGGTTCAGTTCGACATCCCAATCACCTGAAGAATGCCGTTTGTTTTCATTTAGAATGGTTAAACTTTAAATCAGTTAATCTTACTCAAATAAAGTTTCAGAAAAGTACATTTTATTTTTGAAAGTTTTTTTTTTAAATATAGAGAATTATGCTGTGTTGACAGATTTGTTAATATGGCCGATTAAAAATGTCGCGGTTTAAAAGTTATTCGGAACAATTTCAACTGCTCAATTCAAATATCCATTTCGAAATACAGCAACGTATTTTGCCAATTGGGAATATTAAATTCACTCTCTAAGCTAGAAATTAAAACTAAAATAAAAGCTTCAAGAAAGATTGTTTTTTCGTTTTTAAAATACAGTTAAACATTAGGTATTGCTTCTTTTTGGCGGTATCTATATTAAAAATTGCTTCGGTTTGGACTGTGCATGAGTGAAGATATGTGAAAATGTCCGATGCATACGACGCTAATGTAAACATTCAAATTATTTAACGACTTTGCCTCCAGTAAGTATAAGCATCAAATGGCTTCGCAGCAAACACATCGATAAACACGTACACACCGTACTACACACATACACATACACACACACATACGCGCGCACAGATACACACAAAAGAGGACTGGATTTCATAGGAATCGTGGAATTTGTTTTCACGTAAGTCTAATTAGACTCAAATCCTGAAAGAAAACGTAAATATGTAAGAAAACGTATGAGTCACAAATGTAATTTATTCTTAGAGTATTTTAAGTAATTATCTATCGATCGCATAAAACTTCGGTATCCATGGCGCCAAAATGCAAATTAGACATATTCTGTAAAAATGTATCTAGTAAGCATCCATTTCGATTAAAACGCAACTTGAAGTTCTAACGGTTGACTCAAATTTATATAAAAAAAATAAGTGAAATTACGAACGTCATCTTAAACATTCATAGGCTGACCAAGATAACTTCATGGAATGTGACCAAATGAGATTTTTTTTATTTGTGATGTTAACGAACACTCGTTGCCGCTTTTGTAATGTCAACAAATACTCATTGTCACTTTCGTAATGCTCATTGTGACAGAGACTTTGTAATCGCAGTTAAAACTCTAATAACGCCGTTGAATAATACTGATGTCAGAAACCTTCGAATAGCACTCGTACTAATAGTACTTGCTCGATAGTAACCGCCGAATAGTGATGCGAATAGAGAAATAGTATAGTGAATAGAACAGAGAATAGAGATCCGTGTAGTAATAGAGGATAGACTAGAAAGAGGGATCAATTAGACTCCACTCTAATTCCCATTTATGTGGTCCTTTATGGTCACGTGATCTACTTAATTCAATTATGGCATCGCCTGTGTTTGCTCACTGGCGATCTATGTTTAAACTCCAATGTCGGAAGCAACATTTTATTCCTATATAATTTTTTTTTTTTACCATAAAGCCCCATTGTGGTTCACACATTTCTTCTACCGGTGTTGTATTGCTTGAATTCCATTGATAAAGAAGCTTTTATCTTGTTGACCAAGTCATCATCACTGAAATACTAGTTCCCAGCTAAGTGTTATTTCATGTTGGGGAACAGATGATAGTCGCAAGGAGCCAAATCAGATGAATAGGGAGGGAGATCAACCAGTTCAAAGCCACAGTATAACACAGTAGCTATTTAAACCAAGAACGTGTTCTGGAGCATTTTTCCGATGAAATAAAATGAAATTAGCTAGGCTTTACCTGGGCGTTTGTTTTGTATAAACTTTCGTAACTGCCTCAGCATGTTGTCATAGTACTCTCCATTGACGGTGAGACCCTTTTAAAGATAGTCTATAAACACAATGCGTTTTGAATCCACAAAAACTGAAACCATCACCTTCCATATAGATGAAATGACCTTGGCCTTCTTTGGAGATATAAGGAAAAGTGTTTCCACTGTATGGATTGACTCTTTGTCTCTGGCTCAAAATAATGAACCCAACACTCATCCTGGGTTAGGAAACGTTAAAGGAAACTAGTTGGAACTGCCACAAACAATGTCAGATTTTTCCATGGTGTGATCAGCCTGGAAACCTTCGTCATACGAAGTTCGTTGTGCAGAATATTCTAAACGCTCTCACTAATTATGGTAGTAGCAGTGGCTTTTTGATTTATAATCAGTCTCCTGTTATCCATTACCATGTGATGAACGCAGTCAATGTTTCCCTCGGTGGTGGCAGTTGCAGAACGTCCAGACTTTGGGTCAACCAAGACTTTCCCTTCATCGCCTAAATTCAGTTGGTCACTTTTGCGTTGTTAATAAACCTGGAGCATCATTTCCTAATGTAGCAACCATGTCAGCATAAATGTCCTTGGGTGCTAAACCTTTTAACTCTGGATATCTGGTAACCCCACGATAACAAATTTTGTCTATTTTCAAGAGAAATAGTTACTAGCTATTTTTTAAGTTTTCTTTGAACAGTCAGATGTCAGTTTACTTGGACATAAACAATGCTATTATTAATAAGAGCTAGAATTAATGCATCAAAGATTTCATAAACTCTGACATTATTCCTGTATAGTAAGGCTATGAAGGTTTCAACCTACTCTCGTAGACCTAGATTTTTTTTTTCGCTTTATTTTTAAGTTATTACGGACGTAGAAAATCGTGGCTTTTCATAGATTTTCACAGATTCCTTTATTCCGTGAAAATTGATCTGGCTTCTTTGGAAAGACAACATAACGTTTTTCATTGCCTTCTCCATGGTTTTGAATTCAGCGAAATATTTCTCTGAAATTGACTGCCACACAAGGCTAGAGAGCCTAGTCCGTGTTGTTATTTAATCCATAGCAGGGAGCTGGCTTATGATTTTACCAATGATATTTGGACAAAACTATGCTCAACATACAAGGCAATGATTTGAATTCGATTCACCTATTCCACTTTTCGCACCAATAACCGGTAAGCTACCAGCGGTGAATGTAGCAGACCTTTCTTTAATTCCACGGAGTATATTGCCATACTTGATAATGAACGTAATATCTGAATATTCTAGTCATGTCTTACCATTATACAGCGCTCTAGAACAGCCGGTTAAGTTTAAGAAATATTAAGCACAAGACTGAGGGGTCCTGCCACAGGCAGTGTCTTTCCTTTGAGAGAGGGCTGAGTTTATTGTTCGGCGTCTGAGGCGTCACTAAAAGTGTAAGTGCCGAGGGGTCTTCGGCAATTTTTCCATATTATTGCCATTAAACCCACTATAAACCTCGATCTTCTGTTACATTCAGTATTGACGTGGGCAGGCTGAATATACTCATATGTGCTCATTTGATTGTTAGACTTAAGTAGGGTCGTACTATAGTGTTACTTAAGTGACCTCAGAGAAATAGGAATTTAGATAAATGTACTCCGGTTTTGTACAAAATTAAACAAGGCTTTAATATACTATATTTAAATAACGCTTTATAACTAATTAATGGAATTTAGTAAATATATATAATAAATACGAACTCAATTTAACCTTTATCTTTGTTATATAAATTAAATTCAAAATTCGGTTTCAGCTTTGAGTATATACTTCAGTTTTCCAAACTTTTGCTCCACAAGCCGCAGCTGAAATACTGTTGATCACTTTATTCCTGGTTTGAAATAAATTCATGACCAGCCAGCGTCCCAATTATATTTTCTTCAACGTTTTGAGAAGAAAAGAAATTAGTCTTTTTTTACACTGACATGTCGAATAAAAACCTTCGACAATCACAATTTCTAAAAAAAAGGTCAGTTCTTTCCGCCTGATAGTTTTCACAATGACTACTACGCCCCTGGCGTTATTGGAAATGTCTTCACCGATCCATTTAATAAAATGAACGTCAGTGCCATGAGATTCAGTTTATCGAAGCAAAGATCCAGTATTATAAAATTTATTTTATTTCTGCTTTACACCAGATTGAGGCGGATTTGATCCAAGTCGAAGTAATTGCAAAAATGCGAACGCTTGCCTTATCACGTTAGGTAAAGCAGAGTTTACGATACCAAGTCAGAATAATTTCACTTTGTGGATATGATGCCTTCGTGAGCAATGAAAGACAACGATTTCGTAGGTAATAAGAACTTTCAACTTACCAATCACAACGCTCAGATTCCCTTATTACATTTCAAGCGCTATTCTTAAAATTTCTTGCTATACCCCTTAAAATTATCAAGTTTCTTTTGTATATTAAATTAAGATATTCAAATCCGAAACTACTGATTATGATACCAATAATAATAACTGATAACAACAAAAATGTTTGGGAATAAAGCCAACCCTCAAGGCCTCTACAGTTTACAAATGGGCAGATGAGAAAATCAATAGTGATGTATACTCTATTCGTTAACCATAGGACAGATATACTCGGATGATGTATACCCATTAAAAGCGTAGCGTATATTCGGTTTGTAAAACAAAAGAAAAAAAAAAGATCATGTTAGCTTCGGTTCGTTTTTGGACAAAATGAGAACATGCTTTCTTGTTTGTATTTGAAGAAAAACAATTGAATAGTGAAACCAATATTCATCTTTCCCATAATGCCCTGGGGCATTTCTCCGTTTACGTAGCAAACATGAATCTTGAAGCACTGCTGGATTGGAAATTGACAAGATCCAAAGCTCCGCCAAGTGCTTCTTTAACAGCAACTATTTTCAATTTGCTTTTACAACCGAATTTATTTGTTTCTTTCCATCTGTTTTCGAGAGGCAGACCCTGTCAAAAAAACAAATCTGTATAGTTTCTTTCTTACTCATCTGCAAAATAATAACACACCGACTTTTCATTCTCTGATTGCCTACTCCTTCAATTCTTCAATATCTGTCTATTCTACAGTGCCTGCTTTAACAAAATTTCTGACGCTTTTTACCTATAATAATTGTCATTCTTGAGGAAAGCTCCAAAATAAAAGTTACCTTTCGTACTTAGAATAAAAGAAAGTTGTGTTTCTCCATGTAAGAATCTTTCAAATTTTATCTGATAAAATATTTCTCATGCTTTTTACTGACAATAATGACCATTACTTTTCGTACTTAGTATAAAATGTTGTGTTTCTCCATGCAAAATCTTTCAAATTGTATCTGATAAAATATTTCTCATGCTTTTTACCGACAATAATGACCATTACTTTTCGTACTTAGTATAAAATGTAATTCACCATGCAAAATCTTTCAAATTTTATCTACTAAAATATTTCTCATGCTTTTTACCGACAATAATGACCATTACTTTTCGTACTTAAATGTTGTGTTTCTCCATGAAAAATCTTTCAGATTTTATCTGATAAAATATTTATCATGCTTTTTACCAACAATAATGACCATTACTTTTCGTACTTAGTATAAAATGTTGTGTTTCTCCATGCAAAATCTTTCAGATTTTATCTGATAAAATATTTCTCAACCTTTTTACCGACAATAATGACCATTACTTTTCGTACTTAGTATAAAATATTGTTTTTCTTCAGGCAAAATCTTTCAAATTTTATCTATTAAATATTTCTCAACCTTTTTACCGACAATAATGACCATTACTTTTCGTACTTAAATGTTGTGTTTCTCCATGCAAAACCTTTCAGATTTTATCTGATAAAATATTTCTCATGCTTTTTACCGAAAATAATGACCATTACTTTTCGTACTTAGTATAAAATGTTGTGTTTCTCCATGCAAAATCTTTCAAATTTTATCTGCTAAAATATTTCTCATGCTTTTTACCGACAATAATGACCATTACTTTTCGTACTTAGTATAAAATGTTGTGTTTCTCCATGCAAAATCTTTCAAATTTTATATGCTAACATATTTCTCATCCTTTTTACCGACAATAATGACCATTATTTTTCGTACTAAAATGAAGTTGTGTTTCAACTTGCAAAATCTTTCAGATTTTATCTGCTAAAATATTTTCAGGATTCTTATAGAAGTTTACTATTCTGACATCCATGATCATTTATAATCAGTCGAACTAGAATTTCAACGCTTGATAACTAAATAAAATATGCGGAAATATTTTCTTTAACGTTCATTCTTCACTCGCTTATTAAACAAAAGTAAACATGACATTCAATTGGGAATAGACTTTAAAAAATAACTCACTTAAGAATTCAATTATTTTACTCTTTTTCATCAATTCAAGGCAATAATGCTACTAAGACACAGTGGGGATACTTGAAGTGAAAGAGGAGGAAAAGTCTAGAATGAACAGGAAACAAAAGATAAATCCCTTGGAAAATATTTGCAAAGTTGAAATTGTCACCGTCATCATAAAACTCCAGAACTGCAAAATAACGTAACATACTTCATATTTTCAAAGCCTCTGAAAATTTTAAAATATTTCCTTCTTTTATGTGGCTACAATAAGAGTAATGATTTTCAAATGCTTTTTAAAGAAATAATCATATCAACATAGTTTCTGCACATATTATTTAAATTAGGACTTTTATCTCGGATTTATTGAATGACAGAATTACTCTGATCTACGCTAGAGAAGTTTTAAATGCTATCATCATCCATGCGAACACTGTATATCGTCAAACAAATGGCATCTTCCAAGAGAGAAAAGGTTCCTTTTACCCGCCTTTAAAAGATCACTAGAAAAGTTTGCACACCCGATATACTTATTTGAAATACTCATTTAATTGTTCTCAAATAGACTGACTAATCGCAAATTGTAATTCATGTAATTTGTTTCTTAGCCTAATCTGTATATAAAATTCTGTGGTAATCGTCCGTCAGTCCGTCTGTCACACTCTAAAATAGCCACACATTGACATATCATAACCAAATTTTGTAAAAAATTACAAACAGATAAGGGAGTAGAAAATACAGTTGGTTTTACTAGGGTGCGTAGATTAGTACATTGATTTTTCATTCATTTTCTTTAGAAATATTAAAAATTATATTATTTATTATACTCATTACTCCCACTATTGTAAAAGAACAATGATTAAAATAACAAATACTTATTAAGTAAAAATGCAATATTGTTTTATATATCTTTAAGTTTTACATACAAAAATCTAGTTTCGAGTTCGTCCTGCATTTGCAAGAACAATAAACAAATAACAAGACCAAACGCTTCAAAAAATTGGAATTTGCTCCAGAACGAAATATTTACGCATGACCAGTTGTATGTTGCATGCTCAAGAGTAAGAAATCCTAAGAATTTATTCTTCGTTGTTAAAAATGAAAAAATAAATTTTCTTAAAAAATATTGTTTACCATCAGTCCTATGAAAATTAAATTAAAATAAAGATATTATTAAACCGTGAAGTAGGGTTTATGTCAAAGTATTTCCGCAAACAAATCAGCTTATTCAAATTTCATCGATTGGTTTGCGAAATTGAACAAAATGTTGCGTTTGTATATCCCGATAAAACTTCAACAATACTAAATACTGTGGGGATTCTTTCATGCGTCAATGTGTTGTAACAAAATTCTAATAAAAAAATGGTAAAAAAACTCGTAGGTTCCTCCAAAGTGAGAGTTAACATATGGTTGGCTCTAAAATAAATGCCATTCAATGTCAGAGAGGAATGTTTATGGTATAGCAGTACTTGAAAAAACCTTCCCCTCAAAAACCGATATTTTTTGTCGTGTTACAGATATCAGTTCAGAAAAAGTCTGGCAGAATATAATCTGACATGAAAGAACATAGATGCGTGCCGCTGAATACCACCACGTGGAAAATTTATATCCATTGATAATCATTAATGATTGCTGTCCAAATAGTGGATATGAACACAGTTAAGTGAAGAGTAATACGTTTCAACATATATATACATCTGTGTGTGTGTATGTTATTTAGAAATTGCAATACGTATACTGAAAGAGTAATCAGTATCGGGAACAGAGCGAATGTTGGTATAAACAGGATAGACAATGGAATCGACGCTGCACGCCGACTAGCGGTTTGATCACTTAAGTGATTATCTGATATAATATATATATATATATATATATATATATATATATATATATAGAGAGAGAGAGAGAGAGAGAGTGTGAGGGAGAAAGAGAGAAAGAGAGAAAGAGAGAGAGAGATGTGTGTGTGTGTGTGCGTTTATGCGTGTGCATGTGATAACTTACGTAGACTATTATACATTCATTAACTGAATTTTCATATGAAATCTATGTTGTATAGTATCTGATTAACGTGATTAATATTCACCATCGAATCAAGTGCATTGACACGTTGTTCTGTAAAATAACTCCTTTTTCATCATACTATATTGGTTAAAAATGTTAAACATCACTTCGTTTTTCTGAAATGTTCAACCTTGAAATTCAGTATATTTGTATTTCAAAATCATATCCATATATATATATATATATATATATATATATATATATGTGTGTGTGTGTGTGTGTGAATAATATTTTCGATTCTTGACTAAATTAGAAAGAGAAAAATCCGTTTCTAGTCGTTGCCCTGATTGTAAATTCTTCTTTCATCTTTTTTCGTCACATGTAGATTCTTGAAAGCCTCAACTACGGAAAGAGATAGAAACTGGTCGAGTGAATAATTGCCAAGTCTCGTGAGATTTTATACTGCTGCTGTTTGCAAGCTGCTATTTTCTGTTTTTGGCAGTGACAATAAGTGTCGCATTTCAAAAGGAAAGTTCTATTCCTCAATCGACATCACAACCTTTCTGGCCCTCCCTATGCCGTCCTGGGTATGACGATAAACTACATCCGTATCCTGCGTAAGACGATAAACTACGTCTGACAGCAAGGGAGGTTATAAATTGCGTGGAACCACCTCTTAACTGCTGGTGTTCCCAAGTCCACCCTGACCCAGGTTGGTTGCACCTATTAGGGTCCCAGCTATGGGCAAATAGTTAACCCCCAAACTAGAGACAAAACACTATGAAAGTGTAAAAGTAGGTTTTAATACCGGAAATAATCTGTAAAAAAATTATTGCCAGTAATACATTTTTGAAAAAAATATTACCAGCGATACATTTTTAAAAAAGAAATATTACCAGTAATACATTTTTTGAAAAAAAAGAAACCAGTTATACATTTTTTGAAAAAAGAATATTACCAGCGAAGAAAAATATTACCAGAAATGGATTTTTGAAGGAAAATATATTACCAGAAATAGATTTTTGAAGTGAAAAATATTATCAGAAATATATCTTTGAAGGAAAAAATATTACTAGAAATAGATTTTTGAAGGGAAAAATATTACCAGAAATGGATTTTTGAAGGAAAAATTATTACCAGAAATAGATTTTTGAAGGGAAAAATATTACCAGAAATGGATTTTTGAAGGGAAAAATATTACCAGAAATAGATTATTGAAGGGAAAAATATTACCAGAAATTGATTTTTGAAGGAAAAAATATTACCAGAAATAGATTTTTGAAGGGAAAAATATTACCAGAAATGGATTTTTTGAGGGGAACAATATTACCAGAAATGGATTTTTTGAAGGAAGGAAATATTACCAGAAATAGATTTTTGAAGTGAAAAATATTACCAGAAATGTATCTTTGAAGGAAAAAATATTACCAGAAATAGATTTTTGAAGGAAAAAATATTACCAGAAATGGATTTTTGAAGGAAAAAATATTACCAGAAATAGATTTTTGAAGGGAAAAATATTACCAGAAATGGATTTTTGAAGGGAAAAATATTACCAGAAATGGATTTTTGAAGGGAAAAATATTACCAGCAATAGATTTTTGATGGGAAAAATATTACCAGAAATGGATTTTTTGAAGGAAGGAAATATTACCAGAAATAGATTTTTGAAGTGAAAAATATTACCAGAAATGTATCTTTGAAGGAAAAAATATAACCAGAAATGAATTTTTGAAGGAACAATTATTACCAGAAATGGATTTTTGAAGGAAAAAATATTACCAGAAATAGATTTTTGAAGGGAAAAATATTACCAGAAATGGATTTTTGAAGGGAAGAATATTACCAGAAATGGATTTTTGAAGGAAAAAATATAACCAGAAATGAATTTTTGAAGGAAAAAATATTACCAGAAATGGATTTTTGAAGGGAAAAATATTACCAGAAATGGATTTTTGAAGGAAAAAATGTTACCAGAAATAGATTTTTGAAGGGAAAAATATTACCAGAAATGGATTTTTGAAGGGAAGAATATTACCAGAAATGGATTTTTGAAGGAAAAAATATAACCAGAAATGAATTTTTGAAGGAAAAAATATTACCAGAAATGGATTTTTGAAGGGAAAAATATTACCAGAAATGGATTTTTGAAGGGAAGAATATTACCAGAAATGGACTTTTGAAGGAAAAAATATAACCAGAAATGAATTTTTGAAAGAAAAAATATTACCAGAAATGGATTTTTGAAGGGAAAAATATTACCAGAAATGGATTTTCGAAGGGAAAAAATTACCAGAAAAAGATTTTTGAAGGGAAAAATATTACCAGAAATGGATTTTTGAAGGGAAGAATATTACCAGAAATGGATTTTTGAAGGAAAAAATATAACCAGAAATGAATTTTTGAAGGAAAAAATATTACCAGAAATGGATTTTTGAAGGGAAAAATATTACCAGAAATAGATTTTTGAAGGGAAAAATATTACCAGAAATGGATTTTTGAAGGGAAGAATATTATCAGAAATGGATTTTTGAAGGAAAAAATATAACCAGAAATGAATTTTTGAAGGGAAAAATATTACCAGAAATGGATTTTTTGAAGGAAGGAAATATTACCAGAAATAGATTTTTGAAGTGAAAAATATTACCAGAAATATATCTTTGAAGGAAAAAATATTACTAGAAATAGATTTTTGAAGGGAAAAATATTACCAGAAATGGATTTTTGAAGGAAAAAATATTACCAGAAATAGATTTTTGAAGGGAAAAATATTACCAGAAATGGATTTTTGAAGGGAAGAATATTACCAGAAATCGATTTTTGAAGGAAAAAATATAACCAGAAATTAATTTTTGAAGGAAAATATATTACCAGAAATGGATTTTTGAAGGGAAAAATATTACCGGAAATGGATTTTTGAAGGAAAAAATATTACCAGAAATGGATTTTTGAAGGGAAAAATATTACCAGAAATGGATTTTTGAAGGGAAAAATATTACCAGAAATAGATTTTTGAAGGGAAAAATATTACCAGAAATGGATTTTTGAAGGGAAGAATATTACCAGAAATGGATTTTTGAAGGAAAAAATATAACCAGAAATGAATTTTTGAAGGAAAAAATATTACCAGAAATGGATTTTTGAAGGGAAAAATATTAACAGAAATGGATTTTTGAAGGGAAAAATATTACCAGAAATAGATTTTTGAAGGGAAAAATATTACCAGAAATGGATTTTTGAAGGGAAGAATATTACCAGAAATGAATTTTTGAAGGAAAAAATATTACCAGAAATGGATTTTTGAAGGGAAAAATATTACCAGAAATGGATTTTTGAAGGGAAAAATATTACCAGAAATAGATTTTTGAAGGGAAAAATATTACCAGAAATGGATTTTTTGAGGGGAACAATATTACCAGAAATGGATTTTTTGAAGGAAGGAAATATTACCAGAAATAGATTTTTGAAGTGAAAAATATTACCAGAAATGTATCTTTGAAGGAAAAAATATTACCAGAAATAGATTTTTGAAGGGAAAAATATTACCAGAAATGGATTTTTGAAGGAAGGAAATATTACCAGAAATAGATTTTTGAAGTGAAAAATATTACCAGAAATGGATTTTTGAAGGGAAAAATATTACTGGAAATGGATTTTTTGAAGGAAGGAAATATTACCAGAAATAGATTTTTGAAGTGAAAAATATTACCAGAAATGGATTTTTTAAAAATAAATATTACCTAAAATGAAAATTTTGTTGGTATTAAATGACCTATTGAGGTTGATATACCGTAAAACAAACTGAACCAAACCAAATCTTTACCTGTATAAAAAGCAAATACGTTTTCTCAGAATAAGACTTTTTCACCAGAATAATCTCCAGTTCGGATAAAACCTGTAATATCTTTTGTTGATTAGTGCCAATGATTGCAATAATTATCAAAGGCTTTTTTTTCTAGTAAAAAAGTGACAGTATTTATTATTATTGTTCTTTGACGATTGATCTGACGGTTTCTGTTAGGTTTTCTTAATCCCCTCATTTTATCTACAAGACAAAAGACATATTCGCAGAGTTCCTGTAAAGGAACAAATTTAACAAAGGATATCACTTAAAAAAGGGTCTCATTCACACACAAACACAAATGTTGATGTCTTTGTCACTTGTAAATGTGTTGTTTAATACATCTATTTGTTTATATATATACAGCGGTCTTGTTTGTTTTCTTTACATCTTCGGTTGGACTCAACTTGAGTCTGCCATTTTCTTGTAGTTGGATCTTCTAGCAGGAATAAACAACATGTGTTTCTAATTCAACAATACTCAGACCCTCACGGTCCTCTCCACATCCATAATCAAAGTTAACACGACCCAATATCTTGTCACAACAAATGAGAGAATAATTTGATTTTAAACTGTGTTTTCAAAACTCCCCTCCAAATACTATGATCATCGCCGTTATATCTTAAGAAATAATCTGAAAATCTCTGATTTTATCAGGTAACCATTCTTACAAGTGGACGTTTTTTTATTTAGCAAAAGTAATATCTGTAACAGTTCTTGCGAACAATTTTCTATAGATAATAAAGTTTCTCTGTACTTTCTACAGAAACGATTACCTTTAAAAACGAAAGCTTTTAAAAGGAAATGTTAATAAAAAAAAATGGTTTGCGGTTATGTTAAATCGCTATATGAAGTCGCATAAAATGTGTTACTTGATGGCATCGGCAGACGCATGCGCAAAGAAGTCATTCAGGTTTCAAGGATTAAAGAATCTCTTTCTCTTTCCAATGCTTTGGGATTTTCAGAAAATCAGGAATTCTGCTGCTTTCTCTCCCAAAGAGAGAAAAAAAGGAAATCTTCAACCAACAGTAAGTGAAATGAAGATCGCTTACTCCAGAAAGGAAACGGTAACAGAGAGGGAGATGAATTCCAAGATTGTAACAATTGTATTGATATAAATCGATTTCTATATGGGAAATGTCAATTCAAAAAAAGTAAATAAATAAATAAAATCAACAAAAAAAAAATACATTTTTTTTTAAACTTACTTTGATTTTTTTTTTCTGTTTTATATTTAAATATATTTTCTTTTCATGCCGACTTTTTAAAAATAAATTCCCTCACCAGTGATGTGCATGTGTTTTCCTTTTTTCGTTCAAAGCGTTCGGTCGGGTTGCTCTCCCACCATCATGAGTTTATGATGCTTTCGGTAATCTTAGGAGTATATTGATGTTGGCTTTTATGTTGGTAATCCATTACAAATGAAAAAATGCAAAAGTGGTGACATGTCAGAAAACGTAATATATTAAAAGACGAGAAAATTTCCTTAGAAACAAAGAAAAGAGTGCTGAATTCTTATAAGAATAGCTCTTTTAATATCAATCCTCGTATATGGTAGTAAATGCTGGACAATTTCCTGACGTAGGAAGAAGAGACTTGAAGCAATAGGAGGATGCTGAGAATACAAAGGACGAAAGATGCGGGCAACGAAGAAGTGTAAGGGAAACAAAAATAATGCAGTATCTATCTATATTTCTGAGATAAGGTATTATGTACACTATTTACATTGTTCGGGCTATCATCCTCATTATTGTTGCCATATTTATCACAACGTTTCTTCAGGTGGATGGAATGTCGAACTGAGCCCTTTATTTCGCTCGCTGGGGTAGACTGATCTAGTTCTACCCGCCATGTTTAATAGATGTCAGTTATCAGTTATCTCCTGTTAATTCCCCACTCCAAGTTCTCCACCACCTTAACCAGGTACTGAACTCACACTGTTTGGGTCCTGTCACTGGATCTAACTAATGTCTTTATCCACTGTACTATGTGTCCTTGAGGACACATGGCACATGATACATAACTAGAAACAGAAAGAGGCTGTTGAAATTTCTGCGACGCATAATGAAGAAAAAGGGTTTGGGCAATATAAACTAAATTGGCAGTGTAGAAACTAAGACGGGTTTTAAGACGACCCACGTTTACTTTTCTAGTTACAAACGATAGGAATTTGTTGACATATATGGTCGCCCATATTCTGGAAGGACATGGTGCATAAAAGTAGAAATAATCCACCAGAATAAGTCACTGATCTTAATGATAAGAATTCATGACACGCTTGTATCTTTTCTATTACAAAATTTCATTAGGTAGGTTATTCGTTGCTTTCTTCCGTATCTCTTGGCTTTAATATGTGTCGTATGTGTCAGATTCTCCAAGCCTTCTTTCCTTATTATGTGCCCTAAAAATTTCAACAGTCTCTTTCTGATTCTAAGTAAAAGTGTCCATTTTGTTTCCATTGTCTTCAAAACTTTGTTGTCACTCACATATTCAGTCTTTCTGCAGAATTACATTTCTGTATTCTCACGGTTGTTCTTCATCTTTCAAGTGACTGTCCCGTATTCGCGGCCATATACGACGACTGAATTTACATAACAGTTCAGTGTTTATTTCTTTGTTTCTAACGAAGATCATTAATTTATGTGAGGAATACGGATTGAAATATATGCGTGGTGTTCTAGATTAAAGATTGTTAAAGCTTGAACTTCAAACTATTTGTACGATTTAGACTTTAAGTATTTTCAAATATAAATAAAGACAACTAGTCAATAATATTCTCTTTATTTTTTTCTGGACATCAATAAATTTAAATAAAAAAGCAATTATTCTAAATTGTAAACATGTATGTAAGTATGTATGTAAGCATTCCTGGTGGTTAGAGGTTAGTATTTAGTTTAGTTTGTTTAGCTTTGTTTTGCGGCATATCAACACCTCAATGGGTTATTTCATGCCTACAAGACTTTTATTGCTGGTAATATTTTTTTTTCAAAAAATGTATTGTTGGAAATATTTTTGAAAAAAATATATTGCTGGTAATAATTTTTTTCCCCAAAAAATGTATTGCTGGTAATAATCTTTCCAAAAATATATTGATGGTAATAATTTTTTCTTCCCAAAAATGTATTGCTGGTAATATTTTTTTCTAAAAATATATTGCTGGTAATAATCTTTTCAAAAATGTATCGGCTCAACCTGAGGAATCGGAGAGTCGAGTTCGAATTCCAGTTCCTCAGCTATGGGTAAATAGCAAAATTTTCAAAGAGGGCAAAATAAATTCAATTACAAAGAAACCAAAAATGAAGAAAACGTTAGCATTGAGGAAAAGAGATAGACAGTGAGAAAGAAAGACTATTTGGTTTGGTTTGGTTTGTTTTATGACATATCAACCTCAATGGGTTATTTAATGCCGACAAAATTTATAGCTGGCAATAATTTTTTCAAAATTGAATTACTTCTAATAATGTATTGCGGGTAATAAATTTTCTTCAAAAAGTATTTCTGATATTAAAAGCTATTTTTATACTTTCATAGTGTTTGACCCTTGTTTGGGGGTTAACTATTTACCCATAGCTGGGACCCTAACAGATTCTACCAACCCGGGTCAGTGTGGACCTGGGAACACCAGCAATTAAGAGGTGTTCTACGCTACTCAAAAACTCCTGGGGCCTTGCTGTTGGACGTAGTTTATCGTCTTACCCAAGACGCAGATGTAGTTTATTTTCATCCCCAGGACGAAGAGTTTAGTTACAAGTAAAGCTAACTTTACATTTTAAATGTAATTAGCATTTCCGTAAAGACCATTCACAAATTTGCTACAAAATGAAAATTCCAAAGTTAACAAAATCTTCTGGAACAATTCTTCAAAATAAAATCTTTCTTAAGGTGTTAAAAATATGTAAATGGAAGACAAAAGAAAATGAAATACAGTGTAACCTGGATATAAGAGAGTTATCGGGACCGGATAAGAAGTCTCTTATATCCCGGTTTCTCTTATATCCGGGTTTGGTCTATTTTGTTTATGTAAGTATGGCTCTAGTTTGGGACCAGAGAAAATTTATCTTATATCCGGGTTTCTCTTATATCCGGGTTACACTGTAAAAGAAATTACTTTTTTTAATAAAATAATAATGCTAGTTAAATAATAAAAGGTTTATTTCATAAAATAAATCATTTGTATCTAAATAATTATATAATAATTTTACAGGTTCATTTTATGCAGGAATTGGTAAACCCTTTCATTCCTGCCCCTTCTTTTAATGTTCATATGATTTTCTTTTCAGTTTTTATAACAAAAATGCCCACCCCACCCCAAAAAAATCAGATCATTATTTCCAAGGCGAACGTGAATGTTGACTTCCTACTATTATTGTTATTAATGAACTAGAAATAGCTTTACTCCTCAAATTCGTGTATTCTTACAGCATTGTTCTGATAAAAGATCTCATTGTTTTGCCGTTCATACCGTATAGCGGTAACAAACATCCTCACAAAAACTAATAGGATCATTGTATTAGGTTGGTGCAAAAATAATGTCGTTTTTTACGTTCAACTTTATGTGAGAAAACGACATTATTTTTGCATCAACCTAATAATAAAGCTTTTTATATTATAGTTGTAGTTGTTGTGGACCATGTTTTGCCGTAGTCTTTGAATATAGAATCCATTGCAGTACGTAATGTGTTCAATGGAACAACGCCAATATCACTAGTAGCAGCTGTTGTGTAATTCTTCAGGTCTTCGATATCAGAGGTTCGCAGTGAATATTCGGAGAAAGTAGCAGCTGTTCAATAATTCTTCAGGTCTGCGATATAAGAGGTTGGCAGTGAATATTCGGAGAAAGTAGCAGCTGTTAAGTAATTCTTCAGGTCTTCGATATCAGAGGCTGGCAACTAATATTCGGGGAAAAAACATGGCCGCCTTTATACACGTCGCATTGAATATTCTGAGCATTCTGATTCGTTAACCCTTCTAATTGGTGAACTATAAAATGAGTCAGATCATTTTGGCTAGCTCACTAGTACGAAAGTACCCAAAAAATCTAACAGTTGTAAATCTGGCTGTTATTGTAGTTGTAAATCTGGCTATTATTTTTTCATCTGGCTATTATTTTTTCAAAAACAAAAAATTGAATTGAGTATACCAGCCGGAAAATCAGCATTTGAAATCATAGCTTTTATCAGAGTTCGAACATCTAACCCCAAGACCGATGAAGAATCGAAAAGCATCTAGCTCACAAAGTACTTTTTGATACTATTCTCTATTATAGATTTGTTTATCGCTACTTTAGAGATCGGTGATTTTTTGATTTTATTAATGATCAAATATTAAATGCGAAGGAGACAGAAGAATTGGGTTCTCGGCATCTCTTCAGAATGGTTTAAATCTAATTGTTCTTCGGGATATTATTATTATTATTTTTTTTTTTTGCATTTTATGTGGGAGGCATATTCCTAAATTCAGTTTCTCTCATTGTATGAATAATATCAAATGGGTCATAAGAAACAAAAAATCTTTTCAAACATTAATCAAAAATGAACGAATGAAACCAGTCTCATTAGATACATACCACGTACCTCATTTGCTAATGAGAGGAAGTCAAGACTGATAAAAACGGGAAGCAATTCATTCATATATATATATATATATATATATATATATATATATATATATATATATATATATATATATATATATATACATACTTTTCAAGAAATAAGAGATGAAATGGCTTTAATTTATTATCATGGTGTTTTGAATTGGACATTATTTGAAATACGTGCGTGCCCTGCAATCTTGACATTACGAGTCTAGACCTATTTCGTAAGTTTGGCTCTGTTGAACAGTAAGGTATTGAAGAAAATATTCATGAAGATAATTAATCTATTTCTCTCTTTCTGTCTACCAATATTCAAATATTTCTAATTCGTGATTAATTTGTTTACGATTCCATCATTAGTATAGTGATGTTGGCGACATTTGGATCAGAAACTTTCATTGTAAAATGTTCGTTGAGAGAAATTCTGGAGAAGCACTGGTTTAGGTGCATTGAGAAGGAAGGAGGCGATGTTGAAAAATAAATATTTCTGTAAAATAACTTTTCCGTGATTATGATAGACATATTCATATATATATATATATATATATATATATATATATATATATATATATATATATATATATATATATGAAATTAAATTTGAAGGTTTTCGCTTCGGTTTTTGAAACATGGTAATGCCTGTGTAGCGAAAAAACAATATTTTAAATCAGTTAATTTATAATATATGTATATATATGTGCGTGTGTGTGCGTGAATATATATATATATATATATATATATATATATATATATATATATATATATATATATATATATATATATTTCATTTCTGTAGTTTAGTGCTAGCAGCAAGCAGAAATATTTCTCCTCCCGATGATGGCCATTTCGGCCGAAACTAGACGAGGAATCTAAATGGAATAATAATAAAAAAACGAAAGAATATTAATCTACAACCCAGTGTGTCTGAAGATTTTAATTTTTTAATTTTTTTTATTGTTCAATATATATATATATGTATATATATATATATATATATATATATATATATATATATATATATATATATATATATATATATATATACATATATATATATATATACAAACACACAAATAAAGACATGAATCTAAACTGAAAGAAAAAAAGATTTAAATAAAGAAGACGACATTATACCTTGATGGAAACCCTTTCGGCCAACACTTTATCAAAAGGTAGACGTTGGCGAATAGTATACAATAATCGTAAGCACAATTTCAGAAATAGCGAATGAGAAAGGGGAACTGTAACCTGATTAAAATAGATTCTACTTCTAAATAAATTTACGATTAACAGCAGATAAAAGGTTCCAAAAAGAGTATAAAATAGAAAAAAAATTACTCATATTCCCCCTGAACAAATACAAGCAACGAATAAAGTGTTCCTCCTACTTACATAGGCTAGGCTGATGAATTTTGATGTACACAGCATCAAAAAACTCTAAGATGGTGGACAGAGCCATCTCTATGGAAAATAGAGAAAAAATTGTCATTATATTCGGCGGTACAGTCGAGATTGTCTAATAAATGTTGTCCAATGTACGAGTCGTGAACAGATTGAGCGATTCTCAATAAACGATTCTGCCTATTGGATCGTAAATAAGCAGTCACTTGTTGCGTAATACGAGTTTCCATCATTTGATTGATCCGTGCTATGTATACAGCAGCACAACGGCATTTAAATTCGTACATAACAGAGCTATTCTGAAAATAGTATATCCGATCTTTATTGAAGGATGGAAACACAGATCTAGTTTGAAAGACAACACGCCACTTAACCGTGTTATAGTACGAAGTAAAGCAAGCCGAAATCTTATCAGCAAGCAACCGATACGTCCTTACTAACTATGGCAATTTAAGATAAATTGGGCACCGGTCGGGTCCTAAAATTACTGATTCTTTAAAACGCCCTGTTTTACGTTTGATAACAAGCTTGATGATATTAGCAGGAAACAGTTGTCTACAAAAATCTTCTGGTTCCTTCCAAGTTCTCCGTTTAAAATTCTTGGGAAAGAAATCATTAACGAATGATGGGCCAAGCTGTATGTGTGTAAAAAAAGGAATGGGCATCACAGATCAGGCAGTATGCGTAAAAGAATAAGAGAATTAGCAGAACAAAGGACCTTCTCATCAACAGAATGCTTAAGATTCAAAGAGGGGACGCTGACAATAAAGAAAGTTACTTCAAAGAAGTAATAAATCGGTGAAGACTTCTACGACGAAAGAGGAAAACCATCAACACGTCAAAATAGGAAATGACCACAAATAGTGAAGTTTGAAGGGGAAACATCATTGGCTAAATTGTGTATTAATAAAAGGCAGGACCAGATGGAATTCTTATAGATAAAATAGTAGCCTTAAATGATTTCGTTATTTACGAAATTAAAGAAATAATAAATGATATATACGACAGTAGTGACATACCAAAAGACCTATGTAGATTTATTTTCATTGCACTTCCTAAGAAGCCAGGTACAAATGAATGCTAACTTTATCTTAATGAAACTTATCCGAATTCTGACGAATAGAGAGCACACAGAATCAGACCGAAGATAAAAAAACATGAGTGCGTTTTCGTTAAAGACACTAAAACAAGGAATGCAATATTTCTACTCAGAATAATATAAGAAAGAGACATACAATTGCAAAAGGATTTATACTTATGTTTTATATATTATTCAAAAGCGTTTGATAAAATACAGCATAAAAATTGTTTGGTTGGTTGGTTGGTTGGTTGGGTTTTATGGCATATCAACCACTGTGGGTCATTTAATGCCAAATCAAAGCATATATATATATATATATATATATTAAATATACAGTACTATTAAACGTATAGCTGGCAACATTTTTTTCCAAAAAACGTATAGCTGGCAACATTATTTTTTCCAAAAAACGTATAGCTGGCAACATTATTTTTTCCAGAAAACGTATAGCTGGCAAATTTTTTTTTTCCAAAAAACGTATAGCTGGCAACATTATTTTTTCAAAAATGTATAGCTGGCAACATCACCGTTTCAAAAACGCACACCTGGCAACATTATTGTTTCAAAAACGTATATCTGTCAACATTATTTTTCCAAAAAAAAAACATATAGCTGGTAACATTATTGTTTCAAAAACGTATAGCTTGCAACATTATTTTTCCAAAAAAACGTATAGCTGGCAACATTATTTTTCCAAAAAAAAAACGTATAGCTGACATTATTTTTCCGAAAACATTATCTGAGGCCTTGCTGTTGGATATAGTTTATCGCCATACCCAGGACGCTGAAGTAGTTTATCGCCATACCCAGGATGCGGATGTAGTTTACCGTCATACCCAGGACGTAAAAAAAAATGTTTCGACTGCTAGGTAAGTTTTATTTATTTAGGAAATATATTAGAACAATCGAGACATATTACTAGGCACAAACTGTCTGCATACGGATAGAAAATGAATACATGTAGAAAAATAAAGGTGCTTAAGACAAGGGTGTGACTTCTTCAACTTTTACAGTGGAGTAATCGTGGGAAAATTTGAAATCTTCCCAGGATTCATTACTGACGGCCACAATCTTAACAAAACATGCACATGACACAGTGTTGAAAGCAGATACATAAAGGAAACTACAAGGACTCCTACTGAAAGGAGTAAAGGAAAGCGAGAAGAAAGAACTAAACACCAGTTGTAAGAAAATACGATATGGATATGAAAAGGCGCACTCGAAAAGCGCCAGATGTTTCATAAAACCTAACCAAAATTTCGTCAGAAACAACGAAAAGAATATTGAACTATTATGTAATATCAGTCTTTCATATAGGCATTGAATGCTTGGCAATCTCATCACTGATGAAGAAGGGATTAGTGGTAAGCAGGATACTGAGAATCCGATGGACTGAACATCTGAGTAACAAGGAAGTTTCAAGGAAGGTGAAAACAAAAAGACAATTATACTTTGAATCTCTTTAGAAAGAGAGATTTTAAGTTTATAGGGCATATATGAGCGTGGACAATTTGGCATTCACAGTACATAGTTAAGGAAATAAAGAGAGCGAAAATCAGCGAGTGACCAAACTAATGATCTTGTATAATTGATTGGCAGAACAGGGATTAAGAAAGAAGGCAAACAAATATCCATACTAAGAGCTAAAAAGAACATGAAGGTGTGGAGAGCCATATCGCGCCCGTTCTGAAGGGATACGGCAGAAGAAAAAGAAATCTCTGCGGACCTTAGTTACAGTTTCCGGGAGAGCGTTCGTAACCTGACAAGATTGACAGATAGTTTTCTAGCATACCTACGGACGATAATGAATATGCCCCAATTCCTATAAATACAGTAGTGAATACTGTATGTGTTGGTCTGCAGTTAGAGATTCGGCTTCAGCTGGGTTTCTTATACTCTCTGCTTGCGGACAGAGAGCATCCCCAGACAGTGCTATGCCGAAAGGCAGAGTCTCGTCTCGGGAAACACTTACCTGTCCCCGTATAAAATTTAATAGGAAATTTTTAGCCTTGCCTACGGGCTGGGAATCCCACATTAAATTCAACCTTGTGCTACATCTGACAGCGTGGGGCAGCTGGTAGATACCGTCTGCGATCTGCAGACGGAGATTTGTAATCATCTGGGTTGGTTAAGCTCTCTGTTTCCGGGCAGGGAGCAGAATCTCGTCTCGGTAAACACCTACCCGACTCCATTTTATATGGGGTCTACGGAGAATTTTTGGCTAAGCCTACGGGCTCGGGAACCCCACATTAATTCGGCTTTGTGTAACATCAGGCTGCGTGTGGTACTAGGTAGATACCGTCTGTCGGCCTGCAGTTGGAGATTCGTCTTCAACTGGGCTGGTTATGCTCCGTGCCTCCGGGCAGAGAGAATCTCCTGATAGGGCTATCCCGAAGGACAGAGGCTCGACTTGGGAAACACCTACCCGATCCTGTTTTATACGGGGTCTACTGAGAATTTTTGACTGAGGCTACTAGATCGATTAATTCGGCTTTGTGCAACATGTGACTGCGTGGGGCACTTGGTAGATAACGTTTGCGGTCTGCAGTTGAAATTCATTATGGAATTCACTTGACCCACTTCTAGCAGCTGACTACATCTTCAACGCTGGCAAGTCTTATATGTGTTGTTCTTGTCCTAAGTATTATTATTCATTACCAACCTTTGTGTGATTATTCTATTCAATAACCTTCCATAGGTTACAACAGTTAGATAGAACAGGGATTAAGAGAGAAGGCAAAAAATACTCACACTAAGAGCTACAAAGAACATGCATTTGTGGAAAGCTACATTGTCCGCGTTCTGAAGAGACACAACACATAGAAGAAAAAGAATGCTGTGCGACTCTTAGACAGTTCGTAACCTGACTAGATAGATAGATAAATAGATAGATATAGGAATTGCAGATTTTGCATCCATGAATATAAATATATATATTCATATATATATGGATCCATGAATATATATATATATATATATATATATATATATATATAATTAAGTTATAAGGAACTTGGTAAACCGAATTGGTAAATCCAAAGAGGATGAAATTCTGAGAGCTCAATGTTAGGACAGAGCTAATATGTAATGAAAAACAAATCACTTTAATGTACCATTACGATAATTTATTTCACCTAAATCCTTTTTTAAGGATTCAGGATCATCAGGTAAACCTTCCAACAACGAAATGAGAAAAAAAATGGGATTAGAAATTGGTGGGTAGTGTAATTTTTGTAATTTAATAGAGGGGGTTGAGAGTGGTAGTTAACCAGACAATATAAAGTATAGGGAGGGGTTCATTTTATATCTCTCTTAAGTATGTTTTATATTGGAGTAGGAGGAGTGACAGAAAACTTGACCTCTTTAGATGGTTTATAAAACGGAAATGAATTGTCGAAAATGTATACAAGTGAGTCTTACGGTAAAGAGAGGGATAGGGGGGAGGGGGAAAGATAGATGGAGTTGTTATAATTTTGTTTTAACAAAATTATGTAAAAGATAGTTTACAATGTTTGATAGAAAATTCGATGTCTGAAAAAAATGTTGTTATTAACTTAAATATTTAATTTTTTAAGTAAGTAGTTTCAGGACTAAATATAACTATTATTGTAATAAACATATTTATCTAGGACATAAAGAAATATTTAAAATCTTAATAGTTTATTCACCCGACTAATTGTATTTCCAAAAAAAAAAAAAAAAAAAAATATATATATATATATATATATATAACATCTATTTTAATATTCAAAATTAATTCATGAATGCAATTTATTTATTACATTGGTAAACTAAATTAAAGATTAGGTTTCATTATTTAATAATAGAATTTGAGGGTAATATTAATTTTCATTTATTCATATATGCCTCACAAATGCATTCATGTGAATCCCTACATACATACGATCATTAACAAGTAAAAAAAAAAAAAAAAAAAAACCTTTGAGATAATTTACACAAAAAAATTCATTTATCCTCATACATAAACTATATATACATTTTACAATCTTTATCTATATTTCAAAATATATATAGATTTCACAGTTAAAATTTAATTTTA
>OZ010585.1:90161908-90199408 GCA_963932145.1 Acanthosepion lycidas | reverse complement strand
ACCAACCTAATACATTCTTTACCCATTAAGAGCCTCGATTTAACTTATACAGTGTAACCCGGATATAAGAGACCCGGATATAAGTGAAACCCGGATATAAGAGACTTCTTATCCGGTGCCGACAACTCTCTTATATCCGGGTTACACTGTATTCAGTTTTGTGTTCCCTGTTGCATTTTTTCTCCTTCTGCCTATTACACTTCTATTTATTTATTTTTCTAGTTTTTACCCTGTTGGTCTTGAATAGACCGACTGATGAATAGGATTGTCTTCAGAGTTTTAATTGCCGTAAGGTGTTTATCTGGCTGTCTTGAGGTACGCACGCGTGCAAGATGAAAGTGTGCATGTAGAAGATATAAAGAAATAACGTAGAGAATAAAATGTGTTTAAGGATAACCGACAAGAAAATAAGAATAAGCTCTTGCTATAGCGTAACGGTTAACATGTTAGTCGTCAACATATGTTTAACAACCTCATTTGCATAGTAAGTTCGCTTTTGTAACCTTCTACTGGACCAAGTAACGTATAATGAATAAGTAGAAGAAAAGAAATGCAAAAAATCATGACCCTAAGAAGGCCACTAGCGTAAAGAAAATTCCAATGGTCGTCCTTAAGAATACCAACCCGGAATTATCCCCTATCTTAGCGAAGTTATTCAACCGTTAACTGAAGAAGAAATCATTCCTATAAATATGGAAGGAGAAAAGGGTAAGCTCGGTTTTCAAGAACGTGGATGAGCGATCTTCCCCCTTCCAGTATAGACCCATTACTCTCTTCAGTATCATTAAGCTTTTTGAGGCTATAATCAACAAGAAAATCGTCGAGCATCTAAAAAAGAACAACCTTCTGTGCGACGAGCAGTATGGGCTTCAATCGACCCGATTCACTGCTGACACCCTAACTACCAATACGCATACACTTAATGAGATTCTTGACAGACACGCCTCGAGGACCATAACATCTTGAAGATCTTTGCAAAGGTTTAGCACAAATTTTTGCTGCACATGCTATCCAGCTATGAAATAACTGGAAGGGTTGTCTAAATTATAAAATCTTTCCTAACAGGTAGATCCCTGAAGGTAGTTATTAAAGCCCAAACCTCCGAAGCCCTGACGGCCAGGAGTCATTTCTCGGGTCAACACTCCTTTTGATTTACATAAATGATCTACCTTAGAATATACTCCAATCATTTGTAAACCTCTATGCCAATGGTACACCAATATACGGGCGCACGTCTAAAACTCTTTGACGGTCAGAGCTTAGCAGCTGACCTCTCTTCCGATCTAACACTCACTTCCCAATGCCTCGAAAACCAAACTAGTTCCATTCCATCACCCCCGATCGGACCCCGAACTACCGCCAGTCACGATGAACGGACCAAGAGAGGTCCTGTGCCTTGAGACTGTTGGGCCTCAAACTCACACCGACCCCCAAGTGGAATTCCTATACACAATCCATCGCTAAAGATGCAGGTAAAATGGTCTCCTCCATTTTCCACTCTAGTAAGTACCTGGCCACTCATGCTATCTTCTACCTTTACAGAGCCAGACCATGCCGGCAATAGAGTACGGCTGTCATATTAGGACAGGAGCTGGCCAGTTTTTAACCTTTTGTCTCCTTATTTCTTTTATTCTCTCCCCTTAATAATGTGCTCTTTTTCTCATATTCTCCCACAATCAGTAACTTCTTGCCTCTTAGTGGCTTTATTGCCTTGTAATTTCTTGGGGTGAAATGATTAAATATTAAAAATTGCAAAACTTGATAATTTATTTCTGTTTAAGTGACCTCACAAATCTGATGTTATGTTGTGCATCACAAAGAAAATTTTTCTAAGTTAAATCAATGACCTTGAGTAATATTTTCCCACGGTGGGGTGATAAACACAATCATCCAGCCAAACTGAGTTATATTTGCAGAATTCGTTTAAAATAAATAAACTTCATAAAGCAAGCGATGGTTGTTTGCATCTGTATCAACTTAAAGTGTTTGAAAATTTTAGAAATAGCAAAGTGGATACGATGTTGGAGCAGATCTAACGGTTCTCGAAACGTTTACCGAATCTTGAAATGCAAGAATTTCGACTGCTGAGTTCCAATATAGACAGATTTCTTCTGCTGCTTTGAAATTAAAACAACACAACTTCCCAATCTCTATTTAATCCCATTTAATTTATAAGACTTTTAAGTAATGATAATTATTACTTTCTTACCGCCATATTGAATATTTTTAATTTCCTAAATTCTTTCAGAAATACTAGATTGTCTATATGCGATACGTACGGCCATTTAGTCGCATTTTTTTAAAAATACATTTTTTCATGATTCTTTATTTTGATGACTGAATCACCAACATAATGAACAAATAAAATACAGAGGATTTCACCTGTTTATTTTCAAGCCAGTGGTGTCTACCTGGAAAACTGGCCAATAGGATTTTCTTATTTCCACCCTTTCTTCAAGGACTTATCTCTTGGGTGGATTAAATTATGCGTGTCTTGAAGATGACAGGTGTGGACGTTAGACTGATGGTAATATTGTTTATCTCCACAAACATACTTTCTGAGAAACTTATCCGATTCCACATATTAAAATCCTTCTCTTTTGTTTCTTGTAGCTTGCCATAGTTTAACTTTACTTACTAATTTTTGCATTCTAGTAATGTCAACTTCTTATCGATATTTTCTTTTTTATTCTAGCGGATTTTTCTAAAGAAGAATTGGCCTGATATAATTTTATTTAACGAAACTACATAAAAATTCAGCCATGCAAATGAATTATTAATATCAAACAAAAGCTTAAACTCATTCTGTTTCAAACTTCATAACTTTAGAGTAGAAACCGAATCCTTCGTAGATAATAAAATAACAATGGAACTGAGTTGAAACCCGAGAGATAGAAATGGGAAAGGGAGGGAAATTAAAGCTAATGGATGATTGCGTCTTTTGTTTTAATTTGTAGCATGAAATGTTCAGTTGTCAGGGAACCAAGAGAAAAGAAACACCTGCTCGAGAGAAACGGCATTTTAAGAAACAAAAATAAATAAAACGAATATCAATACAATACTGAAAGCACTTCGAAAAGAATATGAGAAAGAAAATAGTTCGAAAAATAAGACTGAATGTCAGAAACATAGATTTCGATTTTTTATCACTCTTAGATTTTTGGAATTATCAGACAGTTCAGCTGAAAAGGGTTTCTCTTTCGCTTCTTTTTTCTTGCTTCCTTTCTATATATTTTGTTTTCACTTGCAAGCACTGAATGATGTAAGTGCCTGTTGATAAGGCTGTTGTCATCTCGATGAAAATCAATCTATTGAATCGGGTATTGTAGCAAAAAACATTCCGAATTCAGCTCTTCCATGATGTAACAAAGAACTAAAATATCATATTTTAATAGTTGAATCACATCTACAATTACACTCACTTCTGACCGTCATCATTATTTTATCTGTAATAAAAACAATTTTAAAACTTATTCATACATCATGACTGAAGTACTAACAGATAAAATGAACAGCTAAAATTCACAGGATTTCACCTGTTGATTTTCAAGCCAGTAGCGTAGACCTGAAAAACTGGCCAATGGGATTTTCTTCTTACCACGCTTCCTCCAAGGACTTATTTCTTGGATGGATTTAAATTATGCGTATCTTAAAGATTCCAGGTGTGTACGTTCGACTTCTGGTAATATTATTTACAAAAGCTACAAATTCAAATGATTATCGATTGATGTCGCATCCAACAAAGAAAAATATCAGAAGAGTCAGTTAACTGACCAGTTTTAAGTGTGGGTGTCAAGTAAGAGAGTTTAGAGGAAAATAATTTTATAAAATATAAAAAGATATTTGAACGTGGATATATGGAACTCGTGTCATTATTGAAGAGAAGAAAATTATACCTACAATATTTCATGGAATAAAAGCGTTTCTATCCTATTAACATTTATTGTTACTGTATTATGAAGTTAAGTTTTATAAATATCCCTGTAGCCTACCAGATATCTTAATTTCGCATAAAAAACCTGGAAAATCTTTAAAAATCTTTTTGGGAAAATTATGTTCTTATATAATGTCCAGTCGGTTCTGTGCCTAAAAAAATCGGTTTGGAACTCAATTATCCAGTGATCATAAACGGTACACTTGAAAATAACCAGGAAAGACATTGGATTGAGAAGACAACGTTTAAAAATAAAAATGGCTGAGAACCAAGTGTTGCCGCATGGAAATGACGTTGCCGCGTGGCAATCTACAATTATATATGAGTGACGAGTTAAAAATAACGTGCTATGTGAAAATGCTGATAAATAAAAAAAGGAATTTGACATTAGCAGCGAATCGAAAGTGTTTGGAGATTTGACAACAGAAGAAATGTATTCTTTTAGAACGAGAAAATAAGGTTTTCAGAACTCAAAGAAAACACAGCATAAAAAGAGGCTAAATGTGTTTGAAATATGGCTAACATACTCTGAAGCCGAGTTAGATGAATTAGAAATAGTTGTTGCTGCGTTTTCAAATAAGAGTTAATGGAAACATCTTTGAAAATAGACGGAATGAAATTGGTGGAAATAAAAACTCCAAAAAGGCGGACGAAAAAAGAAAGGGCGAGAAATGCAAAAAGGTGAAATTTAACGATGGAAATTATCAGTGAATAGAGAGAAGTAATGATGAAAAACAAGTCAAAATATTTGGTTTGTGTTCATAAATGCAGTTAATGCTGCTTCTAGAATATAATTCTGGTTATGGTGAATTTGTAACAAATTTAACAAAGGCTATTGATTTGAGACGATCAATGCGTTAAAGGTTATTTTAGGATCAAAAATATGAGTAATATTGATTTCGATCATAAAAATGATACGATTAATTTTATTTTATTAGGTTGGTGCAAAAATAATGACGTAATAATGTCGTTTTTTGATGTTAAAAAATACGTCAAAAAACGACATTATTACGTCATTATTTTTGCACCAACCTAATATATTATAAATATGGTAATAGTTGAGTTTATATCAAATGTAAATGATAATGTTGATGTTAGATCATAAATATGTTCAATACTGTTCGCGAATCATAAATCTTGATTTTGGATTAAGTGTAATATAGATTTTGTGCAATAAAAGAGATTAATGTTGATTATCGAACATAAATGGAGCAAAAATGCAGATTATGAATCATCAATATAAGAATCATCAATACAGTTAATGTTTATTTTAGATTATAAATACTATCAATACTGATTATCGATGATAGTTTTCATTAATCACTTCGGTCATGATGGTAATCGATCCTGGTTTGGTATTATGGAGGATATTAATGAACTCTATGGATTAGATGATTTGCAAGATAAATGGGATTGGATTAATGTTTATTAATGTTTTTGGAACATAACTTCGGTTAGTTTTGTAATTTGATTTCACGTCATAAGTACGAATAATATTAGTATTGATAAATGTGAATAAACGCGATTAATATTCATTTTGGAACATAAAGTCTCTTTATGCTGATTACTTACCATAACTACATTTAATGCTGATTGTTATTAGGTTGGTGCAAAAATAATGACGTAATAATGTCGTTTTTTGACGTATTTTTTAACGTCAAAAAACGACATTATTACGTCATTATTTTTACACCAACCTAATATAAATGTATATGATGTTTTAGGGTCATGAGAACAATTAATGTTCATTTAGTATGATAAAGCTGCTTCATTTTGGTTTTGGATAATAAGTTAAATTAACATGGGTTGTGAATTATGAATGCTGTTAATGTTGTGTGAATTATGAATGTTGTTAATGTTGATTTTTATGAAATATTATTAATATTAGCTTTGATAAATGTAATTAACACTGATTTTGTACCACCAAAATGATTAATGGTAATTTTAGATAATAAAAAGACATTAACGCGTCCATTTGATCGCAAATGTGAGTAAAGTTGATTTTGGATCAGGATCATGTATATGAATGGAGTTAATTTTATTCTGCATCAAATTTTATTCATTTTGATTTTTAATCATAAATACAATTAATGCTGATTGGCTGATAAATCGTTTTAATGATGATTGGCTGATAAATCGTTTTAATGCTGATTTAAATCATAACTATAATTTGGGCTTTGTTGGCACGAAAACCTATTTAAGGCAGAGAGGATTTTATTTATAGAAAATTGCTGTCTTTAAATGTTATAAAATATCACGACTGTGTCAAAAAAAAAAAAAGAAAGTCTGTTAATTTGACATTTGACACAAATTAAAAAATGGATCAGCTCACAAATGTTGATTTTTTTTAAAAAATGTTATCCAGATCAGAAAAAAATGAGACGTGTATTTGCCAGATTCTTTCTCACATAAATCCTGCAGCATTTGATATTGGGGGTTGTTCTCTGTATACGAATCGATGCATTAACACCAGCAAGCGGGTGATAGCAGCAACCGAGAAACTCTTAATAATGGTTCCGATTTGAACGAAGAGAGCGGATATGTCCTAACATTATTAGACAATATACTGAGTCACATAAGTAAGCAGGACTAACCAATCGGATGTTTGATCGAAAATCAGGTCAGCCATTAAGTGGTCAAAGCAAAATCGATTCGTTCCAAGGAAGTATTCATTAGAAGGTTGTCAGTTGAAGAAAAGATGATGTTTGGCTTTCCCACGTCACGTGATCAGTTTTACACAAAACAAACGTTGTGGAAACGAAACTATCCTCAGTGAAACTGTAAAAGATATTTTTACGCCCGATGACCAAAACTCACTTTTTTATCATTGTCAATTTTTGTGCAAAGAGCGGATCACAGAGTTTATCCAGCTTCACATGCATATTTTCAGAAAACCTCAACCTCTATTTGGTCAGTTAATATTAAAATCATGTTCTCAACTACGTCCGAATAACATCGACATAGTTCCTGATCTGACGAAAAAATAATTCCGCCCAAAATCTGTCAATGTCTTTCGGAGAGTATCATTTGATTACGTTGCCAGACACAAGTTCAGTCTTCCTCTCTCTTGATTTCTCTTCGTTTACTAAAATGCAGCTGTAAAAGAAATCGCGTCTCAACGCTTTGCGGGCGGATGCTATGAAAACATCTTCGCACACGCACACATATACGTACGTATGAAACTTAATTACAAACATTACGAAACATTCACTCCTTCAACTTTTCTGAAGCTAAAAGTTCATCAACATATTTTCAGCTTTACAGAATTCTTTCAACTGTCTCACAGCGAACATTTTGAGCGGCAAGTTCATTCAACTTTTTATGAGCTCAGATAAAAGAATATTTCATTAGTAAAGAATTTAATTCAACTCAAAGGGAAGTAACCCCTATGCTTATACATCATTATATAATTAGATATAAATATGAATATTGTTTTGATTTCCTTATTGTTTCATATTTTGTGTTAAATATAAATTGCAGGGGTCATTTAATGCCTGAATTACATGTTATCGAGTGCAGCACTTCTGTAATATAATTAATATACATTTTTCTCTAGTTTTAAATTTTCTTCGATGATCTGTGGAGACACCATTTGCTTGTTCGTTGCAGTGCCTGTTGTTAACTTGTTTGGCTAAATCTTTTGGCGTTCACGCAGCAGTTGCCCCCTCTATATTAAAAAAAAAGAAAATAATAATAATAATAATAATAATAATAATAATAATAATAATAATAATAATAATAATAATAACGTTCTTATTTTATAATAATTTTATAATAACGTTCTGATTTTCATCTTCACAATTACCGTGGGTAAATGCACACGCATATTTTAATGTTTCCCTTTCTTAAAATTTATTCCAATGGCGATGTTATTTTTGAAAATTGTTCCTTTGGCGATTCTAATATCAAGCAATGCCGTATGAGGGGACAATAAAGAATTCTGTGGCAATAATTATATCATCAGGTAATAAAATGAGATGTTTTGGACAGAAGGGAGCCGGCGAGAGGTTAAATGGTCGGGAATGTGCGTGTTTGTAAATCAATAAAACCTTGTGGATAAACGTGAATGCAAACACATTATCTCATTTAATATGTGACAAAAGGTCTTTAAATTTAAATGCTTTTATTGATTTCACACACACTTTAGAGTAAATGGGAATTTTATAGCATACCATTCCTACAAGATACATATCAAGTTAGATACATAAACATTTTTATTGATTTTTGATAAATCAAATTTTATCACATATATGTGTGTGTGTGTTAGTCTATGATTGTATATATATATATACATATATATATATATATATATATATATATATATATATATATATATATATATAAATATATACATATATATATATATATATATATATATATATATATATATATATATATATATATATGCGTGTGTGTATGGGTCATATTTATGGCGGACAGAGCTTAGTATCGAAGATGAAAGCGTTTGTAAGTATAAATACGCACACACACACATATATACATACATACATACATATATATATATATAATCCATTCTCAAGCGATTTCTGGAAATCACTTGAAAATGGATCAGAGATAAAGATTTTAAATTTAATTCTACAATTAAATTTAAAATTTAGTTTTTTGTATTTGAAACATGTTAATTTCTGTGTAGCGATGGAACCATATATTTAAATTAGTAAATTATATATATATATATATATATATATATATATATATATATATATATATATTCTGAAATGGAACTAATGTCTTTAATTTAAGTACAAAATTAAATTCGGGGCTTTTAGCTTCCATTTTTGAAACATGGTTGGAACTGTGAAGCGAAAAACCATATTTTAAGTCTATTAACTTATAATATTAATGCTCTGTAAATTTACATTGAGCACTATTTTGTAAAAATATCTATAAGAACACCGGATTATATATCTTACTGTTCTTTCTTTTTATTAATATATATATATATATATATATATATATATATATATATATATATATATATATATATTTAAGTTATAAGGAACTTGGTAAACCGAATTGGTAAATCCAAAGAGGATGAAATCCTGAGAGCTCAATGTTAGGACAGAGCTAATATGGAATGAAAAACAAACCACTTTAATGTACCATTACGATAATTTATTACACCTAAATCCTTTTTTAAGGATTCAGGATTATCAGGTAAATCTTCCAACAACGAATTGAGAAAAAAAAAAAAATCGTAAAAATAAAAATAAATTATCGTAATGGTACATTAAAGTGGTTTGTTTTTCATTATATATATATATATATATATATATATATATATATATATATATAATCAGTCATTTCTATTTCTCTGTTGTTTTCTTATAAACGTCCATTCCAACCATGACAATACTAATCACCAAATCTTACCTGTAAACCGCTGTATCCCTTTGAAATCCACCTAGCATTATTATCGGGCATTTGCCATCCCTGCTACATTTTTATGTTTCTTTTGTGCTAATTATCCCATCCAACTCCATTTTTGTTTTTTAATCACTTCGATGATTTTTTTATCTTCGTTTCTTCTCAGTTTAATTCTTTCTATCTCTTGGAGTCATTGGTAACACGTTTGTTTATTTATTTCGTGTATGTATGTGTGTGTGCGTGTGTGTGCGTGTATGTGTCTTATAGTCTGACGAACGAAGACTTGGGATGTTTTTTTCACGACCGTTGCAGGTGGCATGTTGAATAGCCTTCAAGCCAGCGTTAATGAAGTTTTAAGATGCAGCGTGGTGCGGCCATTACAGAAACCGCTCTTTACACGAGAGCCTGACCAAAAATTGTGTTTTTCTTTTTGTTCTGCTTTAAACACACACAAACCGTTCGAATGATATGGACTAATCATTTTCAGTCACACGAAAACTACGTACATTATTTTGTACCAAATAGAATATAAAAGAATAATTCTACTAATGGGCATTTCACAAACTCAGGGACCAAAACAAAGAAAGACGAGTGATAAAGTTGTCATATTTTATTCGTTGAACCATCTCCAACTCAAGCAATCATTTCCCATGTTCGAGTGAAATTCAAACGAAAGGTGGTACTCTGTCCAACAGAATAGCTCGGAGATTGTCTGTTATTAGGTTGGTGCAAAAATAATGACGTAATAATGTCGTTTTTTGACGTTAAAAAAATACTTCAAAAAACGACATTATTACGTCATTATTTTTGCACCAACCTAATAGATTCCTATAAAATCTAGAATAACAATATCAGACGAGTCATATGCTTCAGTATTTCAGTATTTCAGAGAATCAGAAATGAGTTGATCAAGAAGTAACCTGTGCCAGACAACTGCAAATTAATTGTTTCCCTTAAAAACATATCACTCATCTAGAGCGAAGTACTGTCGAAAGTTTTCGTTGGAAATCAACATGTTCTCCAAATAGGTCATTTTAGGATTACCATCTCTCCATTTTTTTCCAGATAATCATAAGCGTAATAAAACACTTTAAACTGACAGACTCGTCAAAATGATTTCTATCAAACGTTGAATATGTATTTATATGCTTGTAACACATTGGGAAAATATTTCTGAATTTGATAGGAATTACATGCACGTCATTGTCTTTTAATTTTTAAATGTCAGCTGTAAACCTGCACAGTGTTCTGGGTCGTTCATATAATAAAAATATTTGAACGTTATCCAAAAGTTCGTAGAATTGAAAATTATTGATCCATCTGTTAATCTGTGAACGGACAAAAAGTTTGCCGAGTCTCACCTGAGATAGATAGATAGATAGATAGATAGATAGATAGATAGATAGATAGATAGATAGATAGATAGATAGATAGATAGATAGATATGAACAGACTGAGATAGATAGATAGATAGATAGATAGATAGATATGAACAGACTGAGATAGATAGATAGATAGATAGATAGACAGTGAGAGAGAGACAGATATGAACAGACTGAGATAGGTAGAGAGATACATAGATGTGAACAGACTTAGATATGAACATAGATAAATGACATTTATGAACAGACTGATAGATAGATAGACACAGAGAGAGTGACTGATATGAACAGATTGGGATAGATAGATAGATAGATAGATAGATAGATAGATAGATAGATAGATAGATAGATATTATGCTGGTGCAAAAATAATGTCGTTTTCTCACATAGTAACATATGTGAGAAAATTATTTTTGCACCAACCTAATAGATAGATGTGAACAGATTCAGATATGAACATATATATATATATATATATATATATATATATATATATATATATATATATATATATATATAGATAATATTAGTGGTAAATATACATATATATGCAAGATCCACAGGTGCATATATACACATGTATATTTTAGAATAAAAAATTTCCGAGAGGATAGAATCCAGGTAGAACTCAATGTCCAGGACAGAGTAAGGATCGTCCCACCATCTCATAATTACACTCTCTCTAAATTCTATTTTTATTTCCGGAGTAGGTTTTTTTCTGTTTTCTTTTTGAATTTGTAGGTCTGATGAATTGGATCGTATTTACGATTCGAATGGAATAAATTATGACCATGGAATATTAGTGTTTAAGCCTTTTTATTATATATATATATATATATATATATATATATATATATATATATATATATAGAGAGAGAGAGAGAGAGAGAGAGAGAGAGAGAAAGAAATAAAGAAAAATTGTGAACACAGAAATTAACGGTACGTGATGAATATTAATTTAACGCCTTAAACGATCACCATTGTATGTTTCCTATGATCACTGCAGGCTTGAAACTGCATTGTTGAATTTTATGTCCACACCGATGTCAAGATTACAGTAAAATCACAAGCATTGAACTTAAGCAGCAAAATTTACTTTGATCATAGCACAGTGTTCGATGAACTGGTCACTGACAGGCGAAACAGTGGGGCGCCACAGAAAAGATACAAGGACTCTTTTCAAATACTTATCCTCTTGTAAAATGGACTGAAACTTGTGGGGAGCGGAGAAGCTACCGAGAAGTAGATGCCGTGATATAAAGTATTCCAGGCGATCACCATTCAACAGAACGAGAGATGAAGAGAAGAAAACGCGTTGTGGCACCAAAGTTACTTCCAGTTGGCAGAAACACAGCCGCTGTGGCAGAACATGTCACGTATAGACCTCTCCAGCTATTATCATCCCTGAAAATAGACATTTCATCTTATAATTTTTATTTGTATCTTACACTGTTTATATTCATCAATCTATCTACGTATCTGGCTGTCGATACATTCTACAGCAGAAAGCCATAAGTATGTAGCAACCACTGCGATCTGAACTCATTTAAGCTAGTTAACTTATTCATATTTGCATGGATACACACACAGACACACACACACAGACACACACACACACACACATATATATATATATATATATATATATATATATAAAAATATTTTTTGTGGTACAAAACTTTATTACGGCGTTAAAAACAAGAATATTTTTACATTGGACCTTGATGTTATTAAAATAAAATACCAGCCGACCGGTTTCGCCCCCTCTCTTCAGAGCTGTAAACGGGGGAAAAATTATGAACAAGGAGAAAAAATATATATATATGGGTGACGTGAATGAACGGAAGGGACAGTTGTAACACCTAAAGATGCTAGAGACCCAGAAGAGCAAGGCCAAGCAAACAATCTCTCTGTTACAACTGTCCCTTCCGTTCATTCACGTCACCCATATATATTTTATTGATAAGGAGCGAAAACAAAAGACGACTATTCAGGAGGAAAATAGAAAGAGACTGACAATGCATTTAATCTTTGAAGATTAAATTTGAATGGAAGACATGGAGGCTTTCCACAAGCGAAAAGTCCGAGAAATTTAACTGTTAGCATATAACTTATAGTTACATCTTAGCAGCCCAACTGTAAATTCAACTGTCGCAAATCTAGCATTGCGCTTAATTTAAAAAAAAAAGTCTTGGTAGCATAGCGAAGAGCTCATTCGAACAATTACCGAAAAGACACGGGAGGAAATTTACGGTGGTGAGAAAGTGGCTGAAGCTGATACGCCAGGTCAGGACCAATAATATCGCTGATTCTTATTTGGATTTTATCAATAATCTCTGGATATATAGCAGGAGCACCGGAACATATGCTTCAGCGAAGTATGGTCGAATTGTAGACTTATAGATATGCAATAATATTCTGGAGAGAAAATTGTCTAGCACGATAGATTGAACCAACTATCTTAGCAGCGGACCTAGGAAAGGAGTCAATATAGTCTTTCCACTAAATGTCAGCCGAGAATGTTAGCTTGAGAAGGAGCAACTAGTCACTTTTCTGGGACTATGCTGACGGAAGGCAGAAAGAGGTCTCTTGAATGTCTAACAGAGATCAGTTTTGTTTTAGAGGCGTTAAAATTAAGAAGACATTCTTTGCTCCAGCTGACAACAGCCCGTAGGTTGTTTTTGACAAGCAGACGCCAATTTGCTCATATCGAACTGATTAGAATTACAATCGAGACAGAAGTAAAGGGTTGTGTCATCAGCATAGACATCCTGAAGCCATTAGGAAAGTCAGTGATGAAAATTAGAAAAAAATTAGGACTAAATATAGAGCCCTGGAGTACATCTGCATTAGTACAAAAGGGTCTAGAAGAGTGGCCATTCAAGAACACGTTCATTTCACAATTGAATAAGAAAGATTGAATCAGTTCAAAAATCCACCCGGAGACACCATAATTTTTCAACTTGTGAAGAAAATCGCTATGCTAAACCTTGTTCAACATTTTCGAGATATCCAATGCAACAGCTCGAGCTTCACCATTCTTATCTAAGGTTTGCTAGACTCTTTCTGCAATAATCGTTAATGTATCAGTAGTTAAACTGGAGAAACGATAGCCATATTTGCTTGTCTAAAAGAAGGCCTTGCTATGTGCGGTGCTTAATTCATTCAGAATTGATTAGGGCCTCTAGTAGAGGCTTTCTAGAAGCAGAAAGCTAATACACCGATAGTTGGAAGGGTAGGACTGTTCACAGCTTGAGTTTTTAATCTGTATCAGATCAAGCAAGGCAGTAGAGCCATTAGCATGCAAAGTTTTACTGAGTGTGGAGGAATTAGGAAAACAAAAATTAGTAATAAGGAGAAGAAATAGAATTCAGGCGGAGAGTAGATTGGGATTGATATTGCATTTAATTTTTGGGGAGGATTAAAGTTGGCTGGAAAGCATGGAGCCAGGTGGATCTACAAGCGAGAAGTGCGGGATAAGAAACTGTTAACATAGAAGCTACGTGTTGAGGGGTCCACCCCTTTTTGCACAAATGTATTCACCCAGTATATTTACATATACTACTGCTATGGGAAGACCCGAGAGTAAGAGAGAGCAAGACCGAAGAGTCGAGTCGAGTCCAGAGTGACAGAGTAAAAGGTTGTAGGTAACCGGAAGAGTGTGGGTGGGGTAACAGCGTTGTAGGAGTCACAGTGAGCGAGCACGTAGACTCAGTAAGAAGTTATACAGCGATACTTCAATACCAAAGACTGTATATATATTGTTGCTACTAACCCGTATTCCTGGAACTACTAACCTGCTTTACCAGTTTGTATTATTACGTTAATACATTATTTTCATATATTCATTCCTGGCGTTTGTTATTTATTGGTACCGGATTCCAAACCACAACACTACGGCTACATCTAATTATCTCAGCTCTAAATTAACGAGGTCTCGCCGCCAGTTTAATATTATACTTAAATTCATACAGTCTAGGTACCATAGCGTAGAACCCATTTGAACAATTACCATGAAAGTATTTATGGAAAAGGCACAAACTTACGGCGGCGGGGAAATGACAGAATCTGAGCTGCCAGATCAGGATCAATAATATTGCTGATTCTTCGTTGGATCTTATCGAAGAGCTCCATGAAAATAGCAGGGACACTGGACCGTATATGGCAGCAATATGCTAATGTGATTTTCTAAGCATGGCTTGAATGTGGCACAAGGCCTGAAGTATGGTGTACCCAGTGATGATCGAACTCACTACTCAGTCGTAACTGCTCTAGCGATACAAACTTGCCAACAGTTAAACCACGACGAGGTGCTTAAATGATTTCCTAAAGGTAGCTTAGATGTGACACAGGGCCGAAAGTATAGAGCACTCGTGGAAGATCGAACTCACTACTCAACTGTAATTGATCTAGCCAGACAAGCTTGCTAACCTTTACACCACATCGAAGTGCCCAGTAATATTCTAAGCAGGGACAAATTGTATACTTATAGATATACAAGATAGATTCCGCAGAGAAACATCGTCTCGCTCGAAACAGTGAACCGACTTTCTTAGCAGCTGATCTGACAATTGATTAAATGTAGTCTTTCCACCTCATGTCAGCTGAGAACGTCAGCCTGAGAAGGAGGATCGCATCAGATGGGTCTCTCTGATGACTGAATGATGGAAGTTCAGTGTTGGAGGCGTTAAAATTGACAAGCCATCTTTTTCCCCATTTAACGACGGTTTTGAGGTCGTTTTGTAAATCGGCTGCCATTTTGACCTGATCTGAGTGATCACCCTTACAGGCAGGAGTAAATCGTAACGTTGTCAACGTAAATTCCAAGTTCAGAGATTATTTCATCGGGAAGGTTTTTTATGAAGATTAAAAACAGCGTTAGTAGGAAAGAATGTAGAGGAGTGGACGTACAGGACATCTTTCATTTTACGATTTGATAGGAATGACTGGATCAACTCAAAAATGTACCCGGAGATACCGTAACTTGATTATGGAGAAGACCTGAATACCAGACTCTGTCAAAGGATTTCGAGATGTCCAATGCTACAGCCCGGGCTTCACCGTATTTTTTAAAATGTAAAGCACGTTAGACTCTTTCTACAATTATCGTTAGTACATCAGCGGTTGATCTGAAAGCCGTATTGCTTATCTGGGAAAAGGCCCTGTGATGAGAAATAACGGACCAATCCAGCATTGATTAGGGCCTCTAGGAGTTTCCTAAAAGAGGTAGAAGGGTAATAGGCCGATAGTTGGATGGATCAGATGGTTCACCAGAGTTCTTAAAAACTGGGACAACAAACGATGACTTCCTGCAAGCGGGAAAGCATTTCTTATACAGTTTAGAGAGAATAGGAGCCAGTTCGGGAGAACACATCTTAATAATTATTACAGGGATACCATCGGGTCCAAATGCTTTGTGGTCATCAAGGTTAAAGATGATAGCAGAAAACGGAAGTTATTATATGCATATTATGTAACAATGAATCAGTTCTAAGTGGGAAGCTAAGTAGGGATACTCCAGATGAGTCAAGAGTCGAGTTTCAGAATATTTTACGGGCAAGGTATTCAGCTTTATCAGTAGAGGATGATAACACTTCAAATAGATTGAAGAGGCCAGGGCTGAGTTCTTAAAGACTAGAACAACTGATGAGGATTTCCAGCAAGAAGGGAAAGCAATAATCACCGAGGCATTTATTATGCAGTTTAGAAAGAACAGGAGCCAGTTCGAGAGAACACTTCTTAATGACTATTACAGAGATGACATCGGGTCAACATGCTTTGTGGGGTCCAGATGAGAGATGATAGCAGAAACCATGGAAACCCATATCACTCAACGGAGACCCAGTTTTAAGTGGAATCTTAGGAAAGGATTCTCCAGCTGAGTCATGAGTTTTTTGTTTATTTTTTTGTTTATTTTTTTGTTTATTTTTTTTTACGTGCGAATCATTCATACATAGAAGATGTTAACAAAAAAATTAAATTGATTGAACATAGGAGGAATAGAAAAATTGCTCTTATTCAATAAACTATTACAGAGCCGCCAGTAATCACGACCGCTAAAATTGTTAGATGCAATACGGTGTCTGATTCACTCAGCAAACAAAGACTTAACTACTTCGAGGACACGTTTACATTTATTAAAAGTGTGAATGTATTAAAAAGTCAAAGTATCCTATCAAAACTAAAATAAATTCCTTTAGACTTGAGAAAATGAATTGTTGATGGGCACAAAGCAAGAGTATACAAAATTATGAAAGCATTTCCAAGTCTCAAGAACTATAGAAAGAAATATTTTGAAGAATTTCAAAGAGACCAACGCATTACAGAACAAGACTGGAGAAGGTCGGAAATGGAAGGTTTCAAAGAATTCGGAAATAAAACGAGTGGGAGAATTGTCTGAATATCCCACAGCAACAACCAAGAAATCAGTAAATGGCTTAGCTAAGTTTGGAATTGAAATAAAAAAGAAGACTCTCACTAAATCCCCGCACAGGAATGACGTGTGAGGTCATAGACCGAGAAAAAAAAAACTCTACTTCTGCAGAAGATGAGATACGTTCATGCCAGAACGAAGTATGCTAAAGTCAACCTAGAGAAAGATGTTTCATGCTGAAAGTTTGTAATTAGGTCATATGAGATGAAACTAGAGATCTTTGGCCATATAGATTTTGTCTTTGTTTGGAGGACAAATAACACAAACAACACCGTGTTCCAATAATGAAACACTACGACGGAAGTATAATGCTTAAGTCCGTCCAAAATGTTGATGGGGTAAGGAATCAGGAAGAAAGAAGAATAAGTAGTCAGCATTTAGTCTGGGTTGTTGTCCTGTCTTCCACCATGACAAAAACCCTATGCATATGTCATTTCTTGCGAAGAATTACATCTAAAATGTCAAAGTTAATGACAGACCTGCATAAAACCCTGACTTTATTCCAGTATGAATATGCAGAATACACTGCAGACCAGGATCCATGCCAGAAGACCATCAAATCTTTGATGAGTGAATATTTGACTGACTTGCTGAAGAAGAATGGGCCTAGATGCTTCAGCTGATATAACTTATATATATATATATATATATATATATATATATATATATATATATATATATATAATGGACTCTCCCATCGGTTTCGACATATGAGGATCTGACAGCTTATTGATTCAGTTATGAAATTTTGTGCGATAATCTTAAGTGGCATTTAAGACTAGCTAGTGATTTACAAAGGAAGCCACATATGGAGCAAGTGTGAGGATTGTGAGATGACATCACTGTTAGATTGGCTGACCTTTTACATCTTGCTCTCGCTTATTGAAGATGATTAAGACAAGCAGATTGAAAATTTCTGAGTCCACTAAAACACGTTGATCTCCATTCTACCCGCTCCAAGTGTAAGCCCTCAAGGGTGTTATGTGGTATATATATATATATATATATATATATATATATATATATATGAAGAATAATGGGTATAGATTCTTCAGCTAACTTATTGAAAACCATATCTGATCGTTGCATGCTGTTATTCAGCTAGAATGATACAAATTTGACTATTGACACCAGTTAGTGGAATGTTAAGAATTTTACCGTTGGTACCTTTTGGGTTTTGTAAATTAAATTGGTTTCTGTGTGCAAAGTAAAAATACTATTAGCTTTTTAAATAAAGCTAGAATATAGCTTCATCGAGCGCAAAGAAAGTTTGTCCTCTGTGTCACGCCAGAAAGTTTTTCCCGCCTGAGAAATCTATAAACTAACCAATCGTCCTTGCATGGAATACTGATGCCATGTATGGTCTGGTTTCCCCGCTGTTCATCTCGAGGTCCTCGACAAAATCCTGAGACGGATATGCAATGTGATACGTCCTGAACTAGCAACTTGTCTACAGTCATTTTTTACAGACATGCTGTGGCTTCCCTCTGTCTTTTCTACAAATACTTTCACGGCAATTGCTTTGACAAGCTACTTTTGCTGGTTCCGAAGCTGCATGAATTTCAGCGTGTTATTAGGTTGGCATCTCAGTCCCATCCTTTTACTGTCGAAACGGTTAAATATAGCCGTCTCGTCTACTCCAACAGCTTCATGTCTCGCACTTCCCGACTATGGAACTCCCTTCCTCTTACTTGCTTCCCTGATAGCTATAATCTTCAAATATTCAAATGTGATGTCAGTCGATATCTGATGCCTTGATCTTGTTCTCCCGTCCTTTATTTTATCCTCAAACACGCCTCTCTACTCTTGTTCTCACTTTCTGTAACCCCTTGCATGCTGGTGGCACTTCCGCCTTGCTTGGGGTGAAATGACTTTTTAAAAAATTCAGGAATGCTTACTACTTCTGGATATATTTGCATTAATGCGGACTTCACTCGTGACCTGTCCTTGGACTTACTTTATTCCGAATATTCATCAACGACTTCACAGATGTCATCAGCTCTCGACTCGGTATCTATTCTGAGCTCAAAAGTATGTCCTCCGATATTAATCTAAAGTTTGAACTGTTAACTGATCTAAAAATATTATCTTCAATTGGTTGTTAACTGCGGTAAAAAAAATGGTTTATTAACTTTAACGCCCCTAAAACGAAACGACTCTCCTTTAATTGTATCAGAGAATCTTACTTGCACTTTATCGGTATGGCTGATACTAACCACCAGGAGATTAACTGATTGCACCTTCTCGGCTTCACGATTTCTACTGACATGAATTGCAACGATTATATTGCTAGGGCTGTTGCTGTGTCAAGTTAGGAGCTTTTTCTCGTTATAATCTATGTTCCATATTTATAAGTCAACCATAAACCCATGCATGGAATATTTCTGTCACAATGGGTCTAGTGATTCTACTCTTAAGAAGAATCTGCAATATAAACAGTCCTGACCTGGTATCTCAGCTTCAGTCACTTTTCCACCGCTGCAATATAAGTTTTCTTGTGCATTTTCTATAAATACTTCCATGTTAATTGTTTACAGATGATCCTTCTTCTCGACTTCACGAATTTAAGCGCCGTACTAGGTTGGAAGTTAGGTTTCATCATTTTACTGTTACGATGTGTAAGCTCATATTTTATATTAATGTTTTATTCCATCACATTTCTCGCTTGTGAAACTCTCTTTCGACTTCTTGTCAACTACCATCTTCAAAAATTGAAATTCAACGTCAATCATCTTTCTTTCTTCTAGAATCCGGGTCTTTTAAGATTCCCTTTTTCTCAATGTGTCTTTCATTCTCAGTAACATTTTGCTTGGGCTGAAATGATTAAAAATCCTTTACTTGTGCTGAAATGATTAAAAATCCTTTACTTGGGCTGAAATGATTAAAAATGTAAATTTCAGTGGGGAGATAATAATCTATATAATCATTATCTATATATCTTTAAATTATTCACATTCGAACTCATGTCCACATCATTGTCCGATTGTAAATAATATATATAAAGAAAATTTATCCCCCAAATTAAACAGAAATTGTCTATATTGCAACCTAGCCCTATGTCTATTTATCTATACAGCTGTTTGTCTGTGTGTCTAACTCTCTATCTAACTATATATATATATATATATATATATATATATATATATATATATATATATATATATATATATATCAGTCTGTTCATGTCTATCTCACTCTTCCTGTCTATATCTATCTTGCCCTATCTGTTCATATCTATTTGTCTGTCAATCTATCTCTCTCTCCTTCATACATTATCTATCTATCTATCTATCTATCTATCTATCTATCTATCTATCTATCTGATTCTGTCCATATCTTTCAATTTCATCTATCTCACACCGTTCATATATATATATATATATATATATATATATCCAGGTAAATGAGAACAGATGGCGTATGATTCCACTGTACCTAACATTTAATTTAAAAGAGGACTCAATGCATAATAGAGATAAATATTATTTCTTTTAAGATATAATAGGATATATTGTGTAGCGATTTTTATAACATTTTTTAATATCTTAAAATAATTAATATATATATATATATATATATATATATATATATATATATACATACAGAGTGTTATGGGTAAATGGTCGCCATGTTTTAATATTTTCAATTTCGCGCATGTGCGTTGTTTCTTTTTGATTTTGTCGACTGTAGAGTATAGTAGGATCAGCTCGCCACTGTCTGTTCGAGTAAAAGCCCCATGACGCAATTCACCCCGCCATAAATTTTGAAACGGCATGCTGTACTGCTAGTTATTCGCGCCGGAAGCTCTAATAGGAACATTTCAGAGTGTTTTGGTGTCAATATGTGTCCCAAAAGATGTACCGATTATGATGAAAACCAAATACCCAGTTAATATCATGGTGTCTGTAATGATCACCAGTGATGGCGACTTTATGTTTCCATCCATCTTTTTACAGGGGCTCAGACACAATGCGGTAGCCTGCATCAAGCGTCATCAGAAGGTAGAGCTATCTCGGTCCAATATGGTGGCTGCTGAAAGACCCTGTGTCTGGCAAACAGGACTCGGCACCATGACGGCTGTCAGACAATTTCTATGACAATATCACCCTTTACATCTGGCGACCTAACTCCCCAAAGTGCGGACCATTTGATGATTATGTGTGGAGTGAACTGAAGCGGATATCTGATACCTTGATCTTGTTCTCCCGTCCCTTATTTTATCCTCAAACACGCCTCTCTACTCTTGTTCTCACTTTCTGTAACCCCTTGCGTGCTGGTGGCACTTCCGCCTTGCTTGGGGTGAAATGATTTTTAAAAAAAATTCAGGAATGCTTCATTAAATATTTTCTTATTCTGTTAAAAAACAGATGAAAATTAAAATTGTCTTAAACCATAACTTCTATTACTACTTCTGGATATATTTGCATTGTTTTGTGATACCAAAGCAAGGATTATGACAGCATTCCCCAACAAGAAATATGTCCAAAAGAGTTACAGGAGATTCCGAAGTCGTCTGGAGGCCGGGGTTGATGACAACGCCGATTTTATTGAATAAATTTACTCTTTAGTATTTCAAAATATTTCTGTGTAATACTGGTAAATGTATCTGTTAAAATGAGATTTCAGTGTTATTTTCATTTTTGCTTAATTTAGACAATTTATCTATCGCAGCCTTTATGCATCTCGGCCTGTGCATTATATATTATTGCAGTGAATTTCCTTTTACCAGAAACAGTACACGTTAATGTGTCAATATTTTGAGGCTGAAATGCATTTTCACTTTCTCTGAAAAAGTCTCTACTTTAAATTCTCCCATAAGCTATTAGATATAAATAACTGCTTTATCGATAATAAAATTGATTTTTTTTTTTAAATTGATAGATTTGTATCTTGAGTGAGTTTATATATGAATTTAAATTGCTTCTCGCTAATGTTGTCGTGATAGAAATAGATATCTGTGTATATTCCAATTGAAATGACACCTTACTTTTTTGGATTTTGTCGAGTACAGCAAGTACTGTGTAGCAAAATTATTAAGAATATCCAGTAATATATTGAGTTATTTCTTCCGTATTAACTTTCTATATTTATTTTACTTGACACTATGTGCTCGACTTTCGTTTATTCGTATTTTCCAACTTCGTACTTATGATTCCACTTGTAGATAATCATTGAGCAACACAAAATTTAAGATTGCGTTTCTTTCAATAATTCGCGCAAATAACATATTAGGAGGCAGAAAAATTATTATTATTTTTTTTTTAGTCCCTTGTGATTTCCTGAATGCTTTTAGCTTACGTGGCAGAAACTATGGCCATCATCAAGAGAAAAATCCCAAGATGCTAGTTACGAGTTGGAGATGGCAACATCAAACAGATGCAGAAGTTGAAATTTCTGGGAAGCGTTTTAACAGAGGCTGGAAAATGAAACACGGAGATGCCAAAACGCATTGGACTAGCGAAAGAAGAATTCCAAAACCTAAGCAAGGTGCTGAGAAACGGAAAGAATTGTTAGAAAGAAAGAAAAAACAGCTAGATTGCTATGTGTTATTAATTCCCTTATATATCAGTGAATGTTGGGCAATCCGTCCGCGAATGAGGCAGCAGAAATGTGGTTCTACAGAAGGATACTAAAAATTCTTTGGACGGAATCAGTAAGCAACAAGAAAGTTGTAAAGAAAATGGCAACAAAACGAGCTCTAGAATATAGAATCAGGAAAAACGCCTAAAATTCCTTGGACATAGGATGAGGAAGGAGGGCTTGAAAAATTTATCGATCACGGGGCATATTGAGGGCAGCGAGCCAACTGACAATCTTTTGTGAATGGATGGTGGAAAGTTGTCTTGTGCTGGAGCATCACCATTAACCGTCCACTTTTGAAATTTACTTCTATTCCCGCCCCTCAAGACTAGTTTTCTGAGAGACTAGTCACCACCCCTCAAACTTATTTTAGGCCGTACATTCTAATATTATCTCATACCCTTCCACTTCCAGAATGATGGAACAGATTCACCTGTTTGGGGAGTGGGAGAAGGCAGTTTAAGATAATACCTCAAAATTACCATTGGCAACTGTGCCGTAAATAAGTCAATAATATGAAGGAGAAATGCATATCAGTCAGAGAAAATATATAAAGGGTTTTCTAGGCCCAGACAGCAAAAAAATCCTCTGTTATTGTGATAGACGACATGATTATTGATGATGTTGTTCCATATAATAGAAGAGATTCCAAAGACGCTGAAAAAAAAATGGAAAGGTACCAGAATCTGGCCAGGGATTTCAGATAGATATGGAACATGAATGTTGATGTTATTCCGCTAGGAATGGGTCCGCTTTCAACACCAACGATAAAATTTAAAGAGCCCCTAGGGAATAATGGAATTGGGACAAAGATTGTAGAACTTCAGAAAAATTCTTTCCTTTACTCTGCTAGGATTCACCAAAAATGTCTTGAGTTGTGAGGAATCTATTCCTCAAGAAAGGAAACATAAAATCCATTGAATGCCTCAATAAGTGTCACCGAAATAATAATAATATTAATAATAATAATAATAATAATAATAATGGAGCCCTCGGATTGGTTGGAAAAGATTCCAGTAGACTAATTGAAAAGATTCCTGGAAGCCCATGTCTCAAAGAAATACAAAAAATTGTTCTCACAAGTACAGTCCACACTTTATGGAGAGCTTTATCTATGTAAAATATATAATAATGGACTCTCCCGTCGGTTTCGACGTATGAGGATCTGCAGGTTATTGATTCAGTTATGAAATTTTGTGCGATAATCTTAAGTGGCATTTAAGACCCGCTAGTAATTTACAAAGGAGGCCAAATATGGAGCAAGTGTGAGGATTGTGAAATGAGATCACTGTTAGATTGGCTGGCCTTTTAGATCTTGTTGTCGCTTCTTGAAGATGATTCAAAGAAGCAGATTGAAAATTACCGAGTCCACAAAAACACGTTGATTTACATTCTACCCGCTCCAAGGCTAAGCGCTCAAAGGTGTTATGTGGTATATTGACTGCTGACAAGTTGCTTTTCAGCTTTTCTTTGTATCTTAGCCATAGGCGTCCTACATTCCTGTAGCCCTGATCTAAATTAAATATATATATATATATATATATATATATATATATATATATATATATATATTGTTATATATATATATATATATATATATATAACAATATATATATATATATATAGCATAATAAAAAGTTGCAAATTAAAAAAATAATAATGTTATATATATACATATATATATATATATATATATATATATATATATATATATATATATATATATATATATGTAGTATAGCAATACTCCATTCAAGGGCGAATTATTGATTTTTAGATCTGAAGGATCGATTGCGGGGAGAAAGATTTCCTGGCGCGGCATAGGGAGCCAACATTCCTTGCGGTGGACGAAGCAATTGACTCAATGTATTTGTTCCATCTCAGGTCAGCAGTCAACGTGAGACCGAGAAGCCGCAGAGAGTTGCTCTCGAGAAGTTGAGCGTCAGACATTTTAATGCGGGGGGGGGGCAGGGAAGGATCTCTGTGGTGATTAATAGAGAGCAGTTTTGTTTTTGAGGCATTAAAGTTAACCAGCCAATTCCTGCCCCAGTTCACAACCGATTGAAGGTCCTTTTCGAGACGCACGGTCAGGTTAGTTTTGTCAGCGACACTAGATTTGTTTTTGAGGCAGGAGTAAATTGTCGTTCTATCGAAAAAAATAAGATATTCCAAGCGGACCTTAAAGAAATTTACAGAAAATAATTGGAAAAGCAGTTACAGAAGTAAAAAACCCACCATTTATTAAAAAAGTGCAAAACTTTTGTAAGAATATTTAGAGCAGCCCAAAGGAATATAACTCCAATGCAGAATGAATCCAACGAGACGAATAAAGAATTATGGATAAACCCCTACAAGAATTGGAATATATAGCTCTAACGAAATCCCAAATATGGAAATACCTAGAAAATATGTAGATTCTGTGATAAATATCTAAAAACAATTAACCATCTTTTATCAGGTTGTAAGTTATTGACATCTACCCGGCATGATAAAATGGGATAATATCTGCATTAGAAAATATGCAACTTTTACAGAAAGGAAACTGCAAGAAATTCGTATGAACACCACCCAGACCCGGTTACATAGGATCTGTAATAATTTTATGGTACTCACAAGTAGAACCTACACCTTACGAAGGGCTTTATCTATATAAAATGTATGTGATCTTAGTGGAGGGTTTGGTGGCCCTCAAAAATGGCATTTTTGATATTAGGTCTATTTTTGGGACCCGGAAAGAAATGAGTATACACGAAAAATCAAAGGAAATAATAATAATAATAATAATAATAATAATAATAATAATAATAATAATAATAATGATATTTCGGCGTAATTTTTTTCTTAATGAATTTATGTAATTATTCATTTCCTTTTTGATATTAATTTAATTTTGTCGTAATTTTGTGTTTATTTTGTTTTATTTTTTTTTTCAGGCATAAAACAAAATAAACGTAAATATAACTCAATATATTAGGTTGGTTCAAAAATAATGACGTAATAATATCGTTTTTTGACGTTAAAAACTACGTCAAAAAACGACATTATTACGTCATTATTTTTGCACCAACCTAAGAAATATCCAACTGATTTTAATTTAAATCTATGTGACCATAAATTATAATTTGTTTAAATTCTTACTTTTAAAAAAAGTAAAAAACTATAATGAAAGCCATTATATTTCTTAAAGTATTTGATTTATATGTATATATATTTATACATTAATTTGATCGTTACTGAAAATTATGTTTTAAATTAATGACATTTTAATTTTAAAGTCATGTTATTAAGTCATTATACTATTCAAAAGTGAGCGATTGGTTATTATTATCATTGCCTTTGTAGATGCAACCATTGCTGTTTCAAGGGGTTTTTATCTATTTCTCTTAACGACGTCTTTGTTTGAATTATAAAAGCGTCTCCTCGTAGAAGTCATTGAAGCAAATTGCTGAAAGTTACATGACATATACTGTGACAGAAAGAAAAAATGAAGCAGAATGTGTTGGGTTACCTCCTTCTGATTTTCAAAACCTCTACTAGGGGACGCTCTCTGGACTATAAATACTCGGCCTTATTTTTCTCGCTCTCTTTTCATCTTATCCGCCAGCACATAACCTTTCGCGGAGAACGGGTTCCCTTTGGGAAACACATGAACTAACCACACATGCACGACACACGCAGATACGTACATTCACTCACTACACATGCTTTGGAACATTAGGTTTTCATATTCATTTGACACACACATCTTTGTCTTTGTCACTTGCAACCCATTATTTTTAATACATTATCATTTGTTTTTACATATATATTGGGTCTCGTTGTATCTCTATATTTTTTTAAATGGACTCATATTCCGAGTCTGCCATGTTTGTTTTGGGTGTTATCTCTCAACGCGTACACGGACCCGCAACAAATGCAATAATAATAATAATAATAATAATAATAATAATTATAACTGTAGTGATATTAATGATGATAATAATATTATATAATTTTTTATATATGTGTATGTATATGCAGGTGTACTTGTATATGTATATGTATGTAGTGGCTTCTACTGCTATTAAGCATTACTCTTCAAGTATGAATTGAGTTCTCCGAGCAGCTGGCGTATTTCGTATGGAGAAAAACGTTAAAATTTCCTTCCTTTCTGGCCTAAGGGTAAGATATCTGACTGATTTCAAATTAGTCGGGCTTGAAGCAATCGGATGTCTCGTCACACTGAGGAGCTGTGATACAGCGAAACAGTCTGTCTGTGGATGACTACATATATATATATATATATATATATGTGTGTGTGTGTGTGTGTGTGTACATTAGTATAAAGCGCAAATTAAATTTTAGATTAATAATATTTTAATTTTAAAGACATTAATCTAAGTTATATTATCTCTTGATATACCTATATGTTATTGTTACCTACTAGTCTTATTAATTTGTGACGCAAATTTTAAAGCATTGGACAGTACTTATTACTGACTAAAGTAGCTGTGACCCGGCTTAAAAAACAATAAAATTGACTTCAACATTGAAAGAAAAAATGGAAATGAAGGAAATTATCCATTTGAAGGAAGTTGAAATTAAAATAATTACTATATAAACAACTTGTATTTTTTTAATATTATTCACTTAGTGTGATTTTTTTTTAATCAGATTAACTTAAAAGTATTTGTTTAATATGACAAGAAATATTTTAAAATCATATTCACTTGAAAATTTTTTTTTAAATCAAGAAAAAAGTATTTTTGTTCTAATACTTAAAATATTCTTTATTCAATGAAAGCTGAAATCACGAAATCACAGCGAGATTTTGGAAAGAGAGAGAGAGCTGGAAAGAGATAGGTGTATAGCAACTTAAATCAATATGCGCTCGACGGCCAACGTACCAAGATTCATAGACTTTTAGTATTAGATAGATAGATAGATAGATAGATGAAAAGAGTAAGATAGATAGATACATAGATAGATATATATATATATATAGATAGATAGATAGATAGATAGATAGATAGATAGATAGATAGATAGATAGATAGATAGATAGATGAAAAAGTGAGACAGATAGATAAATGAAAAGAATGAGATAGATAGATAGATAGATAGATGAAAAAAGTGAGACAGATGGATATATGAAAAGAGTGAGATAGATAGATAGATAGATAGATAGATGAAAAAAGTGAGACAGATAGATATATGAAAAGAGTGAGATAGATAGATAGATAGATAGATAGATAGATGAAAAAAGTGAGACAGATAGATATATGAAAAGAGTGAGATAGATAGATAGATAGATAGATAGATAGATAGATAGATAGATAGATAGGAAGAAGAAAGAGAAATAAAGACGGTTGCAGTAGTAGTGATGGTAGAGGTGGTAATGCTGATGATGATGGTGGTGATAATCGTGACTTCTTGGTCATTTTTTTAATGTTTTTTGTCATTTATTTATTTATTTATTTATTTATTAGTAAATTATCTACAATTTTTATTTTATATTCTATACAATACAAACCCTTAAACTTTTCTTTAAATATCTAACTATATATTAATTGTATTTATGAATGGGTAACACATTTTCGTACAATAAAAGGATTAGGGAGACATAGTTTCATATTACTGAACATAAGAGAGAAAAAAAAACAAAGGAAACCCCATTGAAAATGTAGGTTATATCAGAGTTTGGTTGTGTCTCCTTGGGATCTAAACGGTTATAGACGAAGATTTTACCGTTTTGATTCATAATAGCAATAGTAAAAAAAAAATGGCAGGATGAAGACTGTAACCCTGAAAGTGATGACCCACTATGTTATGGATATGATCTAGTGCCCACGAACCAGCCCCCACCTATGGGTAACTACTGAAATAACTATAATGCTGACAAAACGAAAAATATTGATAAACCACATCGGAATCAACAAGGACTGCGATTCCCAGTGAGGAACCAGACTGGGATCGAAAACTCTGCAAGTGGAACAAACTCTACCCAATGAGAACCAGAGGAAACCACACCGAGGACAGGCGTCACATAGGCCTTCTATATTCATTAAAAGAAAATCCCGCAAAAAGAATGATAAATAAACGGTGTAGGGAAGAGTATATTAAAGTAATGATAGGCTTTTACACGGCTACAATAAATCCGACAACGACCAAAATACCTGGCGAGAAAAACACACCTCAACATTGATTTCAACATACTAGCCAGTGTCAAGCGTGACATCATCAGGAAAAAAGAATACCTGACATAGAACTCGAAAGCATCCAAGAAAACATAAAAAAAAAATATATAAACGTTAATATTAAGGGACTAAATACCAACAACCCAGAGGAGACACATGCTCAGGTACAAATAGAAACTAATTATTATAATCCCGCTGAGATACACAAGTAAACAGAGAAGGGTAATGATGAATACGAGAGAGAAAAAAAAAGTCTGATATAAATGGGATAATGTAAACAAAATATCTTTCGGGAAAAAGACGACAATTCTGAAAGTAAGAAAGGTCCTTCAAATGAACTTATCGACGGCATGGATCGACTACAGAAAGGTGTTCGACAGTGTTCCGCACTCATGGATGATAAAAGAAAGATCTTCAAAAAAGATGTCAAAAAAGATGTCAAGAAACTATATCGAGAACTTGGAAAAATAAAATAGAGATAAATGATCCGCTTAATATCCAGGAAATCAAGAAGTTCTAGTGCAAAATGTGGGAAATCTTCGAAATGCACAATGATACATATACATGGATCAAGCAACAACAGGAACAACACACACATATAGAGTGCCCAAAACTGATGAATATCAATATTATTGAAATAACCGCTGTTATCTGCAAAACCAATAACTAGAAAGCACCAGGAATAGACCAAATAGCCAATTTTTGGATAAAAACCTATCTAGCACCCACCAAGACTTTGCACGGGCAGACAATATTATAATCATAAACCCAGAAAAATGGAGAATAACAAAACAGAAGAGGCGCAGAACTCGAAGAACTATAGGCCTATCACCTGCCTACCAACAATGTACAAGATCGTCACTTCTATCCTCACCGAGAGGACATACAACTGCCTTGGGAAAAAACAATTTGCTTCCAGCAGAATTAAAGAGATGTAAAAGAGGAAGTTACGGTTGCAAGAAAAAATGATTATCAATAAATCAATAATTGAAGAGGTAAAAACAAAGAAAAGAAACTTATCGACGGCATGGATCGACTACAGAAAGGTGTTCGACAGTGTTCTACACTGATGGATAAAGAAGTGACTAAAAGTATACAGAGTATGCCCCCGCACCGGTCAAATTTATAACGGAGAGCACGAAAAACTAGAAGACTACACTAAATCTAAGCCATAAAAACACTAACATCAAAAGCGGGTTCTTCCAAGGAGATTCATTGCATCACTACACTTCTGCCTTGCATTAGCGCCACTCAGCTGCCTACTGAACAACAGTAGCAACGGGGGATACAAGGCAGTTAACGGCAAACTAAATCACTTATTTTATATTGATGATCTTAAAATATTTGCCAAGGATGGCAACCAGCAGAAAAACTTATTTACTATTGTCAAAACCATCAGCGAAGAGATTAGGATGAAGCTCGGAATTGACAAATGTGCCAAAGCCACCTTCAAAGGCGGTAAACTGACGGAAACTATGGATTTAAACCTTCATATCAACAAGCAAGATTAAGGAACTAGAACAAGATGGTACATACAAATATTTAGGAATTAATGAAGGAGACTGTATAGAACATTGTTATGAAGAAAAGAAATTATCCGAAAAGAATATTTTAAGAGAGTGCGTTTGATCCCAGAAAGCGAACTAAATAGGGGTAATAAAATGACGACTATCATTACATTAGCTATATCTGTAGTAATATACAGCTTCAACATTATTAAATGGAATTAGAATGACATTAAAAGATTAGATGCCAAAGCCAGAAAAATGCTTACCTAGATGAGGATTCACCACACGAAATCAGATGTTGATAGGCTGTATGTACTAAGATCTTTACGAGGTCAAATCCAACTGGAACTTTAAAAACTACAACAATCGGATCGGAAGTCTACCTTACAAAAACAATGACCCTCTCCTACAAATAGTAAAACACCAAATCCGCTCCATCAACAAAAAAATATCTACTCTTCAAGAAAGTGCTTAATAAACCTGAAATCCTACCAACAAAAAACGAAGCGAATACCATTTACGTCAAACAAGTAAAACAAAAGCAAAACAACTTAGTCAAATGAAGTTACAAAAAACTGGGAGGGGGTTACATGGCACATGCATAAAAAGAACGATATGGACCAAAAGAAAAAAAAAACACATAAATGGCTGAAGAATACCGGGCCGAAAACTGAAACAGAAGGCCTAATTATTGCAACTCAGGACCAAAGCCTTGCAACCTGATCCTATCACTGTCACATAATCAAAGATAGAACTAGCTCGAAATACAATATCTGCGAAAAATAGGATGAAACTGTTGGTCATATGTCCAGAACTAGCAAAACTGAATATACCAACAGACATATCACGGTAGCAACATATTTGCACTGGAAGATATGCAAAAAGCACAAAATCGAAATCACTAAGAGATGGTATAACACCACCCAGACACAGTTACCCAAAACAACATGTAACTATGCTCTGGGACATGCCAATTCAAATTGGCAGGAAATAAAAGCCAACATGCATGATATTAACATAAAAGACAGAAAAGAAATTCAGGAAGTGTGTGCTTATTGACATAGCGGTAACATCTGGGAGAAGCACCACCATAAGTATTATGAAGAAACTGCCCAAATACAAAGACCTGAAAATCGAGAGTAACAGGATGAAAACTAAATAATCAGAGGCCTGGGCCTCGTGAGAAAAATAATGGACAATTTTACTAACAGCGTCCCAGGTAATATCAACATACATCAACATACGTATATCCGTACGCCATAAAGTTCTCTTTTTTTCAACTTTGGAATTCTGTCATCCAAGGAGTAAACACGTATTTTTATTACTGCAAATCGGAAAGCAGTGCAGCTGAAAGGAGTAGATAATGATTTGCTATTTCGATAATGAATTCTTAATGAGCAAACGCTACTACGGCGTTTCAGAAATTCCCATTCAAGTATGAGAATCATCAAAAGCAATTTCGCGGGAAACCCAAAAATGTCATCATTGACAGCTAATAAATATAAATGTAGAAAGTAACTCTAAAACAAACATTTTGGTTTCATTTGCTAAACCTTACTGTTTCTATTGTGTCTGTCATTTTTATACGATAGGAAAACAGAAATTATTGGATAGATTCCTCGTGAATTGACAGAAAATTAAAATAGGCGCCATTTTAACGTCTGCTCAATCGATCCGAGCTCATAACAATAACAATTTCGTTTTTCAAACTTTTTTATTACTTCGGATGAAAAAAATCTATCTTTTATAGCAACTGTAAACATATTTGATTAGAATAATGTTTTGTTGGAAATATTGTATTTACAATGTTAAAATCGGACATTTCTTATAGTCTGTATGAATGTCAATGATGAAAAATATTAATAATCGATTCGGTCTTGTATATTCCGCTTGGCTTATAAATTCATAATATTTCAGCCATTTTCAGGTTCCTGTTGAATTCGCCGACTATTTGAAAATTCCAAATGGAACGCTGTATTCAAACTGTTCTCATTCCATCCGATAAACTGTGGCTATATATAACACAAAAAAGGTGGACACTAGACTAACTACATGACTATGGTAATATGTTGAGTTAACAAGTAATATTCAGATATTTCTAATATCAAAATCTTATGTGGAGTAATCTTTCATAAAATTATTATTTCTCTTCTTTTTAAATGATAATTGTCAAACCATCGCCAATTGCAATATGAAAAAAAGAAAGTAAATGGCGCAGTCTACGAGGGTGGTTAGCTAATCCTCGCTGCAGAGCCCATCTATGGTTCATATTGCAACAATGCTGAGCGAACCTTCGTTTTAGATCGAGTGCGTTATCAACAGTTTGAACAAGGCTAGCACGATCAAACCCTCGGTCACGATGACTTCTGACTTAGTGCTAGCAGAAACGCCTATCCAGTTTCACTCACAACTACTAGCACAACCGCCTACCCAATTTTCAAAGGTGCCGCACATTGAGATCGACTCCTCCGGCCAATAACATTAAGAAGTCATCTTCATGACAGATCGACCATGGTGACATTTGTACCGGGGTATCATAGTCAGAAAGTGAACATACGTTCCAACCACTCGGCTACGTGCTCATATAGTGTCAATAGGTTAAAGTTTGATTTTAGCTCAACTTCTAAAAAATAAAGCATAATACAGTCACTCGGGATCCACAAAGATGTGTTATTTTGAAACAAAGTGTTTCGTTTTGGGTTTGTTTTTTTTAGTCAAGGCGATTTGACATCTAGAGAGATAAATGTACAGTGTTTAATATAGTATATTACTTGACGACCAGTTCTTGCAAGCTGTTGAAATTGAGTTCAGTATTGTATCCTTCTACTAATTTAAAGAATATCAGTGAATATCAGCATATACATACGAATGAAGATAAGCATTTGTTCATGTCCTTAAGGAAAAATCTTCCTTTTCCTTTGTTCATTAAAATTCATTTTAATATGTATCACAAACTATTTTTCTCCAATATATCTAAAATCTAGGCATATAGAGCGTTGGCAAAACATTTAAAATGGTACCAAATTTATCTTGCTAGCTCAATTAGCAACTGAGTTATGACCATTCAAAGTTTGTTGGATTTTTTTGTCTCGAGGGCAATTGGGCTTGAAGCCCATTTTAACAGTGTATATGTGAAGATGCAGGTTTCAGACAAGTGAAAAATCGTTACAAATGCAATGTCATTAAGTCATAAAAGAAAGATAATTCTAATGGAATTAATAATTATTAGATAAGACCAGCCTAAATATGCGGGGACATCACATTTCGTCCTAAAAACAGTGTGAAAATAACAGTAAGGTACCTTTGAACATCCATATAAAGTTAAGTTTTTGAACATTCTTAACGTTTCATAGTATCTTGGAGATTAAGCTAAAGTGTTTTTACGGGGTAAAAGTATTCTCATTTCACTATTTAATTACAGGTGGAAGCAAAATTTGAAAGTAGGGGAAAAAAGGTAAAAATATAACTTCTTGAACTTGCCGTAAAAAGGTATCTGGTGGAGGTACAAGCTTGAAACTTCCAAATTTCCCTCATTTTGGAATGAGGAATTCAAGAGAACAGTGAAACTTTTCTCATAAATATATTTGATTCTTTGAATTTCAAGAATTTTTGACAGACAGCATCAAAACTTTGAAACTTGTTATACAAAAGGAAATCAGAGGTCAATTATTCAAGCAACAAAGGAACAAAATTGAAATGAGTAAAAGTACATTTATTGGAACTAAAGAAAAAGACTTTCTGGGCACTTTGAACTGCCCTACTGCACTTCCTCTTATGATTTGCAGCTTGGATTTCTTTATAGGCTTCTTTAACCAATATTTCAGGAATATTCTAGATTCTAATATCACTTCAAACTGGCATTACACCTAAGTCACATCTTACGACAAAAATTGGCAACAAAGGTCATCGGAAATAAGCTTTCCTACCTTTAGTTGAAGCTAGAAACTTGATTATGGCGCTGGTTTGATATGTAATGTCAATGACTTGACCAATGTAGGAACTGGAATTATAGTATATGGCAACCCATTGACCTTGTCTCTCATATCTGAAGATCACTTGAGATGGTTCTTCTTCATCACAGCTACCAGAGTTAGTCTTCAAGTTCTTGATTATGTTCTTTCAATGGGAGTGAATTCGTCAGCTACAAAAACGTTCCATGTGAAGAGACTAAAAAGGCTTTTAAATCATCTTTAGTGGCTAAAGTTTTCTTAGCAGTGTTAAATGTTTGCTGAATTTGCTTTCTCAATTTTGACTGTTTCATCTTTGTATTAGGACAGTTTGCTGAACCATGAAAAAAAAACCCGCAAGTAAAAAGGTACAATTCTTGTATCACAAAAGAATCAGGGAAAAAATGAGTGTTTGCTAAGAAGGATTTTGATTTTTGTTGTTGTCAAATCGTCCTCTAACCTGTGAGCTCTTCGCCTATTTAAGTGCTTTCCTCATAGTCCTTAAAACCATAAAAGTTATAGAATTTTCGCTATAAAATAGATGTGACCTTACCAGAAGTGCACGCAGATTACTGGGTGTTATTGCCATACCATTTAGAAATATTAGGTTGTTGCAAAAATAATGACGTAATAATGTCGTTTTTTGACGTTAAAAAATACGTCAAAAACGACATTATTACGTCATTATTTTTGCAACAACCTAATAGTTTTCCACGTTCTTTTCATCACACAATGTTTTAACTGCACCAACAAGTTTGTTTTTTTTTTTTGTTTTTTTTTTACATTTCAAGAAGTTTGGAGTCTTTTTTGGTCTGCCTCCTTTTTCACTTACTAGAAAACAATCTCTCAAGAGGTTTAGTTGATCATCGACTAAACAGAAAATTTTTAAATATTCATCATAAGTGCGTGTAAATTTAAAAACTTAAAATAATCTCCAAGCAATGAAATCACTAAAAAAACAGACACTAACGATATCGGAAAAAGTAAAAATAAACATTTCTTATACAAAGATAAATGCCTTAAATTTTATAAGTTTAGATTTTTGCTTTATAAAAAAAATACAATAATCAAAAATTTACGTAAATCTAAATAAACTGAAAATTTTCAAATTACGTTCTTTTTTTCAAATGGAAACCTTTGCTCTTGAATTGTTATTGTTGAATTAGATGTTAAAATGCCTTGTTAATTAAAATTTAAAAAATATACTTAAAAGTAAAAAATTACCATAAAATAAAACCTACTTTCAAAGTTAAAAAAATATATACATTTACTAATTGCCAAAATTAATTATTCGAAATAAATTTGGTAGAAAAGTAAAAAAAAAAATATTTTCCGATGCTAAAAGTAAAAACAATCTTCCAAGAAATATTCATTTAAAATTAAAAAAAAAAAATGTTTAATTTAAAAAATTACATATGTAACTTTTACGGACCCACAATAGTATTTCAAATGAAAAATATATCCTTTTTATTATTTTATTTTATTTTTTTTATAAAATGTATCAAGTTTAATTAAAAATAATTTAAGTAAATGTTCAATTTAATCTGTGAAATTAAGAGCTAATCTTCAAAATTAGTTAATTAGTATTAGGCTGGTGCAAAAATAATGTCGGTTTTTGACGTTACGTCAAAAAACCCACATTATTTTTGCACCAACCTAATAAATATAAAATTTTAATAAACATTTTTAAAATTACAATATTTTACGTAGACAAATGCGAGATTTATAAAAAAAATAAATTATAAATATATACATACACACATTTTTAAATTCAGTCAGTTATACCTGATAGTAAGTATCTGACCCCTCCTGGTATTCCCTACCTTTACAAGAGCCAAATCAGGACGAAAATGGAGCTAATAGTCTATTCAATAAAGAACTAACACTTTTTTTCCGTCATAAAGCCCTTCTTAATTGGTAGGTTCCTGAAGATAGTTGTTGACTGCCAGTCCTCCGTTGCCCTAGCAATCAATGTAACAGTTACCAATAGGTCGCTTCACAGGCCAACTCTCTTTTGACTTTACATAAATTATCTCCAAAATTCTAGATGACCAGATATTGGCAACTGATCTCTTCTCTGAACTAGCTCTAACAGCTCACTGGGAGAGAAACCGGCTGGTCTTATTCATCGTCTCGAAATCTAAAGTGGTGATATTACATCTTCGTCGATCGGACCCAGAAATTTCACCCATCGCAATGAACAGACTATTACCTCAGGGAGGGTCCGTGCCTTCAGCCCCTGTTGGAACTCACTCAACCAAGACCTCAAGTGGAACTCGTACATACGATCCATCGCTAAGGATGCAGGAAAAATTGTCGTACCCCTGTACTCCTCCTGCTATCCTCTACCTTAACAAAATCCAGACCAGGCCGAAAATGGAGGACTGTTGTCGAGTCTTGATAGAGTCCAAAACCATCTTCGTGTCTTTGTGGGTGAGGAATTATTTCCACCCGACATCCATATTCTTTCGATACTCTATCGCTATTTCCATGGAAAATGTTCAGCTGAACTACATTCCTTAGTTTTATCAGTTCTAACCTTCACGGCTAAGATCCACCATACCTGACACATTGTAACGAACCACCTTGACTCACTTCATGTTCCATTAGTGAGATGTAAGTTCCGCTGTTTTGTGGAGCCAATACCGAATAGGGGGCTTCCCTGATCTTTACAATCTAAACCTTTTCTAGGGTTAATCATTATCTTCCCCGCATATCAACTACATCCGGCTACAAGGTCTCTCACCGGGAGATTTCAAGTTTTGAGGAGCGTGATATCACCTCTTAATTGCTGTTGTTACCAGGTTCATCCTGTTCCGGGTTGATAGCACCGGTTATGGTCACAGCTATGGTAAAATAATGAAACTCACAAACGAAAACCAAACACTATGAAAGTATAAAAATAAAATTCTATAGTAAAAATACTATCAATATATTTTTATATAAAAAGATTACCAGCAATACGTATGTAAAGCAAAATAGTAAAATTACCAACAATACATATGTAAAGCAAACTGAACCAGCAGGTCATTTTATAGTAGAATTGCCAACAATGCATTTTATCTGCAGTTAACTTGCGTTCAAAATATATTTACTTGAAGTCATAAAATTGCGTACAGAATAATTAGATTTCGGCATCAAAGAGGTTGATA
>OZ010585.1:89831908-90156908 GCA_963932145.1 Acanthosepion lycidas | reverse complement strand
CCAAATTAGACCCATACTTACCTAAACAAAATAGACCAAACCCGGATATAAGATAAACCCGGTTATAAGAAACTTCTTCTCCGGTCCCGACAACTCTCTTATATCCGGATTACACTGTATATATATATATATATATATATATATATATATATATATATATATATATATATATATCTTTGAAACAAAAGTTTTAAATAAACATTTTATTCATAAATTGGTTTGCTATAGTTAAGGAAAGTTTTACAAATAGATGCCAACTTTTTGAAGGCCAAGTAAAAGGCAAATTTCAAACAAGATCTATTTTTTTTATATGAAAATCAAAACAATCCTCGAATAAAAGAACAGTAATGAAGGACAGTTAATTAATGAATTAAACATTTTTTTAAATCAATATAGAAATTAGTTAAACCTGAAGAGTGATATGGCCTACAAGTAGATAACAAAAAATAGAGCTATTGTGCTTTTATTGTGTAAACTGCTCTTTGGATTGGTTTGTAACACATCTACTTATCATCTTTCTGTTGCGTCTCTGTCTTTGGACAGTATGCACTAAGGGGAGACTCCGTTTAAGGATAGAGTCCTAACTGCGGGCAATTTTTGTTCCCGGCCGGTGTGTACGCGCTCGCGTGCCCAACTTAGAAAAAGACCATATGTCACAACTCTTCTTAGTGGGGAGACAGAGTAAATAGCTAGTGTGTAAGCTGCTCTCTCGATTGGAATACACATTCTGATATTTTCTGGTTCAGGGATTCGTAACTCTGCTGGTAGTATCAGAACTATGACTTAGCTTGGACCGGCGCTGACCAGCTTGGGCAAGCTATGACCAATTAAGACCAGCGACCCGTGTGAAGACACTCGGATCTCCATGTTAAAAATGGAACTGAGTGGTGGGAGGGGTCAAGTAAATCAACAACTCTCTCTAGTAGTTTGTACACTTCGTCACAGGACAGAGTCGCAACTGACAAAAATTATGCTGAGAGGTGTCCAGCTCACAGTTACCCGAAACTGCACCCTCATTGCACCAGAGAGAGGGATCGATGCTCGCGGGGTCTGCGGGCAATTTTTGTTCGTCGCCCGGGTGTACGCGCTCGGGACCCCAACGTAAAAAAAAGAAACCTTATGTCACAACTCGTCTTATTGGGGAGGCATAGTAAATACCTAGTGTATAAGCTGCTCTTTGTTTATCATCTCTCAGTTGCGTTTCAGTCTTTGGGCAGAATGCACTCAGAGGCTACTCCGTTAAATGATAGAGTCCTAACTGAGGGAATTTATACTGAGAGGTGCCCAGCTCTGGAGAACAGTTGCCCGAGGCAGCGCCCTCTCATTGCAGCGGAGAGATTGATAGGTGTTCGCATCGATGCCAGCGCAACCGATGGTTGCGAGGGTTCGTACAGTTTTTGTTCCTAGCCCGGGTGTACGTGCTCCGGCTCCTCACATTAAACCTGCCTTGTGTCACAACCTGACCTCGTCGGCGGTTGAGTAAATACAAATTACTCTAAAGTGGATCTGGGTCTTTTAATCTCAGAATTCGTGAGAGAATTGAGCTCCAATTACGCATTTATTCATATAGATTCCATGAAATGTTGAATGTATAACTAATTCTAATTTCTATTTTTCCATCTTTACACTATATTAATTTTATCTTATTGTCCCCTATTCTATTGTCCATGAAATAAAAATAATTTTTTTACAGAAAATAAGGATCTACGTACATTCAATCGTCTTTAAATTAATTGGCTGCAGAAGAATTATCGTTAAACATTAATTCAATACTGAAATGAAGCGATCAGATTTTGAGTTCTTCTTTAGTTTATTGATGCCTCTTGCATTTACTCCTCCCTATCTATTGTGATGATGGTCAAACCAAAAACCCTCCACAGGAGGAAGCTTAAAAGCTTTTAAGTTAGTTTATAATAAAACATGAACTGCAATTTTGGATACAAAAGAAAAATTAAAGTTACTCCCTTTGAACCATGAAAGCAACGATAATGGCTAGTATAATATATTACTATATATTTTTAACCTCGCATAATCTTGCAACCCTGAATGTGAGATCAACGAAAATAGTTACCTATGCATAACTTTTCTGGGGCTTTTGAATGAGTTATGAATCATTGAAATCGGACCAGTTGGAGCAGAGTTGTTTGGACACACACACGCACAAACACACACACCTACACTGTATTTTATATATAAGAGTTTGAGTACATGTCATTACTGTCATCTCTTAATTGCTGTTGTTCCCCAACACCTGTTAGGATCCCAGTTATGGGTAAGTAGTTAACCTCCAAACTGAGGTCAAAACACTATGAAAGTATAAAACTAGATGTTTATCATAAAAATACCAGCAGTACATTTTTGAAAAAAATATTACCAATCCTAAAAATCTTGTCTGCATTAAATAAACTGTTGGGGTTGATACGCCGTAAAACAAAATAAACTTGAACCTGGCACCATCACTTCTTTTGTTCCAATTCCATGTTATGCTTTCTGATTTGGAAAGTTTTATCGTAGCTCTTATATTTTGTAATACTTGGTAGGGGATATCTGTCTATATCTCTGAGATGAGGTATTATGATTACTTCCATTATTTACATTATTCGGACAGTTATTCTCATCTTCTTTGCACTATTCACAATGTTTCGGACCTTGTACGCCCCGGCCTTCTTCGGGTGACTGGAATTTCACCTACCCCGGTGGACGAAATAGAGGGTTCGGTTCGAAATTCCAATCACCTGAAGGAGGCCGGAGCGTAAACGTTGTGAATATGGCAATGAAGATGAGGATATCTGTCCGAAGATAACAATCTGAATATTGTAAGTAATATGGTAGATGTTGAGTTTTTGTTCAAGATCATTATTATCCCAACTATGAACACCTATGTGATAAGCATCGCCCCCCCTACACCTCATTATAAGCACATTGGCCTCGGGAGGGAAAGCAGGATCTTCTATTGTTAGACTTTTGTGATATGTTATGGAATGGAATGCTTAAATGATCAATGACTGACTCTTTACGTCTGTGTCTTTAAATGCAAAGAGAATAGTCCTGGTATAAGAACTGAAACTCTCATTTCCTGCCCGTCCTACACATGATATTGTGAAGCGATAAACTTTCTCTATTAGATCGATGAATTCAGTCGTCAGAGCTTGGAAGAATAGGAAATCTCTATTGATGTGGTCATATGCTGCAGTGAGGTCAACATATTTCTATTGTAGTTGTTTGCAATCTCCTGGAAATGTTTGATGACTTATACGCCATCATTACACCCCTTACAAGAACGAAAGTTGGCTTGTAAGAAGTTGACTTTAGTGAAAGAATGGGAGCCTAGTTAAGAGAATGTTCATAAGTACTTTCGCCATAATGAATCCAGTTGCGATATCCTTGATGTGTGTGTGCCTCTGTGTGTGTGTGTGTGTGTGTGTGTGTGTAAGCCTTGAAGATTGTCGTTTTGCTTTCACATTGGATTAATCCACTATATGTAAGAAGTTGACTTTAGTGAAAGAATGGGAGCCTAGTTAAGAGAATGTTCATAAGTACTTTCGCCATAATGAATCCGGTCGCGATACCCTTGATGTGTGTATGTGTGTGTCTCTCTCTCTCTCTCTCTCTCTCTGTGGGGGGGGGTAAGCTTTGAGGATTGCCGTTTTGTTTTCACATTGGATTAATCCACTATATGGGGATCTTTTTATGATTCGTTGGTGAAATTGAAATAGGGCCCTGCTAATAATTATGTCATTACGTATAATATTTGTCTTATTACTGCGGACTGCACGAGACAGTTAAGGGTTTTAAGCAATACATCGATCCAGACAAACATATTAGCTTTGTAATGTGAGTTCACTTTCTTTAGTTTCCTTTCGTAATTCTGGACAAGATTTTAGAAGGAGAGGAAGAAACATTTTCCTTTTAAATAGGAATAGTTTCTAGAGAGTTACTGTTCTAAGTCACAAAATTTGACGAAATGCAGGTCTTCTTATGTCGATTGCAATAAAAGTTTGTTCTTCTTGCATGATATTCCTGGCTTTCATTTTCAAAACCAAGCAATGAAAACCAAAATATCTGTTTGAATTATCCCCACCCCAATTTAAACTGTCACCTGTTTGGTGCTAGGGAATTTAAACGAATGTCAATGGTGTCTTCTTCTAACTAATGTCTTACCATTTTCTACTCAGATACTGTCAGTTACCATCATGGATTGGACTGGTGCATATCGTGCATTTGCTGTTGAAACGTTCTTTAAAGACTGGTGAATCTGTAATTGCAATGCAGAAAGCTTTTCCTGCTCAGTTCATGTTACAACAGAATGATGCTGTTTCAAACAGAAACTCGATACTGCTATGGGATGAACATTTCAAAGCCATAAGTTCAGTGCTTAAAAGAAAGCCATCTGGAAGACCTCGAATCACTCGAAATTCCAGGTGATAAAAAAACTTTAGAAATCCTTTACAAAAGTTTATGGCAAATAGAGGCATCCGTATGAAGGATGTCATTTTTAAGGCAAAATGAATATAAACGGCAGACCTTTGTCTAATATACAGTGAAATCTTTTTTTAATAGAAATTGCCTTGGTCTTTTTGTTAACCTTTAAAATGTGGGAGGTATTTCTGCCGCATCTTGTAATTTTACTGATATAGTACACTCTGTTAGGATCGAAACTACATCATTCGGAATAAGCTGTTTGTTTAACACGTAAACCACTCAACCAGAAAAAAAAAGTTATGTGATGTTTTTTCATGTTATTAAATTTGCTGGCTTCTTTTCTTAATCAGGGTTCCAAATATTCGCGAATTTAAACTTTTAAGAAAACGTATAAACAAACTTAACAAAATAGATTTAATTAAATGAGATATTTGACTTTCAGATTTATATATTCCGCTTGTACAAATGTCTCCTGTGAAAATGAGGTGAAGTCTAACTTGGATTTACTTTGCTTTTCAAAATTAAGCGCTGTGAACTTTGACACACTATTCATAATATTTTAATATTCTTTGTTATTTGCTTTTACATTTCTTAATATTTGCTAAGTTTAGCTTTACTGCAGGAACAAAGATAAATTGGAAATAGAAAGAGGAAGATTGTATCGCTTCAACTTTCCAAGGAGGGTGGTTTTTCCTGCTTAATCGAAATGACTAGCTTTCATTTTCAGAATCTAACTTAATTGTTCACATGCAGAATATTGCCACGATAGTGAGTTTCTTACTTACTGGGCACCCAAACTTTGCGATTTGGTAAGTTAGTCCTCGTAAAAGTTTATATAAAATTCTTTCTTTGCATTTAAAGTTTAAAAATCAAACGATTTTAAATGCGTATATATACTTTAGAAAGAATTTTCATAAAATATACACTGACTTATATACACCGGTCACGCAACCTGATCTCCCCTACTTAAAATTATCGTTCTTTATAATCAATAATGATAGTCGAACTAGAATAGGATCATTATGAACTTTGGACAGTTTATTTATAAACTTGAACTGCATGTACGAAAACTAATGCACTGACTTGGAATAATATATTTATTTACCTCCCCACAATTATGTAACATCAGGTTGGATTGTCCGGATAGTTCTTAGGGACCAAAGGCAAAATATTTTCTAATACTTATGACTACTGTCAAGCAGGCGTCAGAATACACCGAACCTCTTTTTCGGCCCAACAGTGGAGGTGCTGCCGAAGGTTTGGGATCATCGGGATCTGGCTTCCCTTATTATCTAACTGTTAAAACGCGGCGCTGATGTTCCTCCCCGTAGCATAGAAAGACGAGAGGGGAGAAAAACATATACTAAACTGATAGCATTTAGCTACCTCTCTATGTGGTACGATACGATATGAGATTAGTTTAAGGTGAGGAGCACTGTCCATAAGGACCAGATTTAAAAATTGCCCAATCCCTACGATCATAATCACGCTGGCGTCAGTATCTAGAAACCCTACCGTGAACTGTCGGAAGACAGAAACAAGGCAGAGAAGTGAAGAACAGTTACTACACTCTGATCCTAAAAATATACTACTTAGTAGCATTTTGACCAAAGCGCGTACATATGATCTAAGGAAGAATTACATATCCATACGTAAATAATACCATCAATTTTAACGGGTGATATAATATAAATATCTTCATAAATGCTACGTCTGTTTACCAACCGCTGCTGTCACTGATAAAGCAAATCACATCTTGTTGATGTTTATGACTTTGTTTACCCGATGCGCCAAAACTGGAATGAATCATGATTTTAAAAATAATCGGCTAAACGTTTACATTGCAAACCTTCCTGAAAGAAAAAAAAATCAGATTCTAGGAATGGCAGCCTGTGTATTAACGTGAACAATTAGAACTTATATGCTTTTCTAAGCTTAGTAAATCTCATAAATGAGGCCTTTTTTCGGTATTTTTTTTTTTCGAAATCGTGTCAACAACTATTCTATTGACATCAGAGACTTTGTGACATTTGACCGATGAAAGAGGCTGTTTTGATGTTATCCAGCTTTCCTCTTAATCGAACATTTTCCAGAGTACAATGAATCATTTCATATTGTTTAGATTACTTTGTAACGATTCCTGAGAAGTTGCTATCGACTTCCTTATCCTCCTGACTTTTTCGTTTTTCTTTGGCAAAAGACTAGAAACTCGTAGGGCCCGTGAAAATGTCACAGTTTTGCCATTCGAATTTTCTGACGAATCACAGTTCTGAATTTAATGACAAAAAAGGCTCTTTAAGAGTTCTACGATTATAAATTAAGGGCGGAAATCACCCTATTACCCAGTTAAATATTTGAGCTTACCAACTTTAACAAAATATTGCAATAACAATCACAAATATGTATACAGGTCATTATTTAAAGAAGTAAGAGGGTACAAATTAAAATTTGAGCAGTGCGTCGATCCAGACAAACTTATTAGGTTTGTAATGTGATTTTAAAAACAGCTATCGTTATCATTTTAATTTTGTATATAGTAATGCAATAAATATATTTTTCTTAGTTTTAATGATAACAACGATAAAAAATAAGAGGAAAGAATAAAGGAAGAAGGTAACAAAAAAGAGTACATTACCGCACAGTGGTAATATTGAAATACAATATAGCTAACAAAAAAGTAATATAGCTAACAAAGTAATATAGCTAACAAAAAAGCAGGCGATACTCACCTATCAATGGACCAAGTCATATAACCAAGATATATTTTCTGTACTAAGGAAGGATTACTTGAATTTTTATCTGAAGTAGTTTGAGACTATATATATATTAAGTCCTGCCAGCCTTTTCTCTGCAATCAGGAGAGCCTGTTAATATTAAATGGAAAACCGGTTGTTGTTGAAACTGGTAGCTTTTTTTTTCCATTTCATTGAAAAAAAAATGAGAGCTTTATGGCCGGCTCTATCTTTTCTTTCGTTTTTTCTTTCTTTCTTCTTCTCACTGAAACCAAACAATGTCTCCGATATGTATTTTCTTGGTTTCCACGTGATCAGAACGAAATAGTTCATCAGTTATGAGTTATTGGCAGGTTCTAACGTAGGTGTTAACTAACCAACTAAGGAATGAAAGAACAAGCTGAATTAGAATATGATATTCTTTCAGAAGACTCCTACGGAAATTTTAACAATTACAAATTTCTTATATAGATTACACTATTAATTAGAAGTACTTTTATGGTAAAATCGTGGACGTTGTTGATTTTAATACCTTCAACGTACTAAATGCAATTTTCCTTGTTTTAATAATGAAGAGAAATCGTATATCTTAAAGCAACAACAAGAAAAAACATTAAAAAATGGCAATAACAAAAAATTGCCATAAATCTGCAATATCGAAATATACAACACAATTAACAAAAACAGCTTTTCCATTTAATCTTAACGGCCCCTCCTGATTGCAGAGAAAAGGTTGGCAGGACTTAATATATATATACTCTCAAACACCTTCATGTAAAAATCCAAGTAAGCTTTCGTTAGTACGGAAAATATATCTTGGCTATAAGACATGGTTATAATTCCAGAGGGTTGATTTCTATTTTTAAAAGATTTTCAGTGCTCCGTTATCATTATTAAACAAGGTGAGTGTGATGGTGAAGAGAGATTTTTGCTGCACAGGACGACTATCATATATAAATATATATATATATATATATATATATATATATATATATATTGTGTGTGTATTAGGCATTTAAAACAACATGCCTGCCCGCATGCACAATTCCGTAAAATACTTGTTGAAAACACAATTATACTTCGACATGAAAACAATAGACAAAAACTAAAAATCCTTGAAGCATTATACATCAAACAGTTGAAACCCAACCTAAACAAAATCAATTATGGCATCTCTACAAATATTCTTAAATGTCTATAATTGGTAACAGAAGCCATTGGTTTATACCAACGGCTTTCCATATTTCATACTTCTACAATTCCCTCTCGTGTGGTCATGTGTGACGTCTTGAGATGCGGTGCGATTTTCGCTTCTAGCGTCTTATATGCGCGTGTTCATCGTTGTTTAGAAATCATCTATGTAAACATTGACAGACTATCATCACTGTCTTGTCTGTATATTGTTTAATATCTTGTAATTGACATTTTGATAATGGCTTAAGTAAGCCGAAAACTTAGATTGTATTAAAAAAAAAATATATATGGATCACTACTGTGAATTTCTTTCTTCGTTCAACGATAATGTTATTAAACTTATCAGATGTTACGAAAAAAATTTACATAAAATAGACACACTTGTCTATATTATTTAATGAAACGTGTATGAATATATATATATATATATATATATATATATATATATATATATATATATATATATATATATGTATATATATTGATAATATTAGTGGTCAATACATATATATATATATATATATATGCATACATACATATATACATACATATATATATATATTTATATATATATATAAATTCTCAAGAAGATAGAATCCAGGTAGAACTCAATGTCCAGGACAAAGTAAGAATATAATATAAAAGTCTCAAACAGTAATATTCCATGGTTATAATTTATTGAATTGGAATTGTAATCACGGTCCAATTCATCAGACCTACAAATTCAAAAATGATCAGATTGTGGTTGTACCAATTCAAAACCCTGAAAATTAAAGAAATATGTAAAATTGTAAGATATTACCTCAGTTAAACGTGGTTTTATCGTCTGCATATATAAATATTGTCAAACGTAGATAGCGATGATTATTTAGCTTCTTATTTTAAAATTTATTTATTCAAAAATTATTTCTCTTTTGTGATTCATTTTCGGTCAGGAATTATGTGAGCTTTATGATAACTGTTTGTTTTGTTGTCGTCTTTAATTAGATAGCTTAGTTATTCAAATCATTCAATCAAAATGATTTCCTGCTGTAAAATGTTTAGCCACATTAGCATTTAGTTCACAGTTTATGAATAAAGACGAGTAATATCGATATTTTTTAACATATTTCGAACATCTAACAAATATCATAAATTGTATTATAATATGCCGTATAGAAAATTACTACCAAAATGTTTACATACTAGAATTCGAACTAGCTTTCCTTATTCTGTTTTACATACAGAAAACCATTCAGCCATTGTACACATCAGCATCGGCTTTACGTTAGCATCGGTTTTATTGGAAATGCAACGAAGTTAAATAATTTTCATTATTTTACAAATTGAAAAAAAAACAAACAAATGTTTGTTATAAGTAAATTCACAGGAATCTGGAATTCATTCTTATATATTTTTGGAAATGCTATGAGACACTGATTTTGTGATCTCAGCTGAAGTTGGGATTTATTCACAGGGCGTGTCACTAGTACTGTATTAACGTTCCTTCAGTGCCAGTATAAGCAGTTACATACTTGAGAACTGGCCAACTTTTCCGCCGCTTAAACCCTTTGATAAAAATCAATCTTTCAGTATGGTTTCACTGTGTAAGCCATTTTTGGATTAGGAAGCTGACTATTTGGATCCATTTCACAAAATGAACTACAAGACTAGTTTACGAGACTAGTTGGTGCATAATCACAGTCGATGTTATTCCTCCTCGACAGATTTCGTAAATGTTACAACTCTTTCATAGAATCACACTTCTTTTTATTCTTTTCGTTGAAGCCTCAAAATTTGTCATCTGTCTTCCCCCTGAAAATACGAATTCGAGATCTTAATTCGAATAAACTTCAAAGAATTCGGCCAGAGTCCAATCACTTCAAACATCAATTTTATTTATTACTTTGCTAAGTATTAATTGGACTCACAAGTGATATCAGCAAAATGTCCTGTAAAATGCTGATCACTAATTTCCTAAATCTCCCGTCTTTATTTTGCTAATTAGCAATTTGTAATGACATATTATTGTGACGGTTAATGATGACTTGGGATTTGTCTATTTCATATTTGCCCGTAAATTTCATTTAACACCTGATTTTGTCATTTACTCTCACATACTGTATAAGAGCGGCCTCGGGGACATGGACATTATATTCTCCCCTGCGGTATCTGGGAAACTGACCAACTCGTCTCAAGTGTAGATGTTTATATAATTCCTTGTAATATGATCCTTTCCTCCGCTTGCAATCGAAGGATATCTGTGTGAATCACGTCTTCACATGCCAGGTCAAATCTGCTTATGGCTACTCGGAAAGAGATTGGGCACAAAATCTGTTCTAGCCTAATCTCTGGGTTGCCTCACGCAACATAGTCTAAGGAAGTAATTTTGAATTAACAACACCTGTTACAGCTTTTCACAGTACAACTGTAATAGACTCTCTCTAAACTCTTTTTACCAGAATATGCTGCCTGCAAATGCGATGTTGATATCTAATATTTTTTCTTTAGTTTGGAACACTGCCACAATAGTGGGTCGCCAAGTGAAAATTTGACTCACTGTTTTGCGACATCAGTCATCGCTTTACGAAAGACATAGCGAATAAAAGAGTTAATGGTATTTTTAATGATAATAATAGTGATCGTCCTTAATGTGTAGCCTTGTGCTAGACTTAGCTATGGTTGGTAAATATCAGCAGAGATTTTATGATAATCTCAACAGCAAGCGTAAAAACCTGGAATAATAATTTTATATGTTAGCAGGGTAAAACTAGTTTTTTTTTAATTCTTTTTTTTTTTTTTTTTTTTAACACAATTTTCAAACCGAGAAAAGATTATTACGAAAATAAATCTCGAAAATACTCACTGACACGGAACGCTTTCTTTTCACTGCAGTCAAGTATCATGGATGCGAATCGTTCATAATGCAGGATCGTAAAAGTGCCAAACTCCAATTGTTCTTATTTGTCGTGATTTTTCAATTGTTGTATGTCGAAAGGAAAAGAAATACACGCCAGGCAGGCTGTGTTGATTTCGATTTATTACATGATTACATGTTGAACTCGCACGTACAAAGGATACTTTTTTTATACTTTTTTTTTTGTCTTCTTCTTCAGGAAGCTGGCAAAGAAAAATCATTACTTCTCATCTCGTTACTCCTGCAAAACTATGAACTCTTTTATAGTGACGCTTTCAAGTAAGTTATGGAGATCGCAATTATATTCTAGCCTTTAATATTAAGGTTTGCAAAGTGTTTTTTTTCCCAATACTTTCACATATGAGACTAAATAACTGACATGTGAAAGCAATGTCTTTTTGTCTATTCACCTCCTGATGTAATGGAATAACCTGTTACCACCATGAGTGACTACGCTATAGGTAGTAACTACCTATAAGTATCCATAAGGCAAATGACTAAAGGAATCGACGTGGGGTCTGTTAATCAGATCTTGGCCACTGTCAAACTCTCTGCCTTTGGGCAGAATGGAACCCGGACGAGGCTATGCCGAAAGGCAAAGTTTCATCCGGGGAGGTAGACAGACCCAATCCCGTTTATGCGGGGTCTACGGGGACTTTTTGGTTGAGCCCAAGGGCTCGGTAACCCCACATTAAATTCGGCCTTGTGTCACATGTGACTGCGTGGGGCAGTTACTAAATAGCGTCGATCTGGGGTCTGTTAATCAGATCTTGGACGCTGTCAAACTCTCTGCCTTTGGGCAGAGAGGAACCCGGACGAAGCTATGCCGAAGGGCAGAGTTGCGTCCGGGGAGGTAGACAGACCCGATCCCGTTTATGTGGGGTCTACGGGGATTTTTTGGCCGAGCCTACGGGCTCGGGAACCCCACTTTAAATTCGGCCTTGTGCCACATGTGACTGCGTGGGGCAGTTACTAAATAGCGTCGACCTGGGGTCTGTTAAGCACGACTTAGACTTATGCGAGAATTACCGACCTTCCAATAGTAGCCACTCACTACTGGATTGACTTGCGACGACCTGTTAACTTTATTTTTATTGTACTGGTAATTACAATAAACCTCTACTTATTTTGTCAAGTATACATTCCTATGAGCACGGACCTTAATTCCCCAATAATAGCGTGAATGTGTATGACTTTGAGGGTTTTCTCCGAACGTGTGCACGCGAGAAACCTTCCTGTTTTTCTCTTGGTTTATATAACATTCTGTCTTACAGTTATTCCAAATGGGCACATTCTAAGTGCAGTTGGCTCATCTCTCTGTTTACATGTCCAGAGACAGCGAGTCACATCATGTGAGGCGTGAAACTGCACCTGGTGGATATAAGGTTACCTTATATGTCAACCCTCTCATGCACCTGGCTCTGTTAATACTCTGTTAGAACACTGAGTGCAAAATCAACTTTTGTATCTTTTGAGGACAGACAAATACATAATGTGTTCAACCTCTGATCAACTTCTCTTAATACAAAAGTTCCTAATTGACATTAAATTCGTCTCAGACATTTTGGTATTAACATAAATCACATGATACATATGTGTCCATTTGCATACGCAAAAGGGTCTATTGTTGAATTTCTTTTCTTTTTTTTTCTTTTTTTTTTTTTGGTTCTTGATTTTTCTGTTATCATAAACCGCCCAAAGAGTATTTTATTTAGATGAAGTCAAAACAACTGAAGCAAAAATGAGCCACAGTTCATATGCTCAAGGCCATTTTCAGGGGCAGAGTGTCAGGAGTCTAGAACCCCGGCACCCGGGCATAAAACTGGAAAAATAATCAAATTATAAATTATCATATAAATGTTCAATTCTGATGAAAGCTCTTTATCCGAACAGTAAGGATGTCATATTTTGATACTGTATTTACTATTATGCTTCTAGAAATGCACCCAATTACCCTGCTACAGTTATCAGGACACTGCTTAGTCTTACTGAATGTTAAATTGGAAACAATATGCGCTTTCATAGGTACGGTTATGGAGAGTCTCATAAGCTTTTTCAAATAGGATATTTCATTGGCTTTCCCTCAGTTCAGGCACCATACATCTGTTTACAACAATCGATGGCCGACAAGTTTCTCTTTGTATCAGCGGTTAATTCAATTTAGAAAAAAGAACTTCAAATTGAAATACATCCCCATATGTATTGAATTCGTATAGTCCCCCTTACCATAAAAATGCTGTTATAAATATTCCTATACTTTTTTTCTATTGTCTTTTCATGCTAATAAAACTAGTTAATTTCATTTGCTTTTACCTGGTTTTGAAATTCTGTGCTACTTTTACTTTCACTTTCACTTTTGATTTCGCTTGAAAGTTAGTTTCTAACTATAGAAACTACAGGAAACAAATTTAGGACGGTGTTCTGAAGTTTTAAAGATTATTCTTGTAGTGAAGAATTAAGGTCATGGAGGAATTGCTTTCAATTATATTCATCCTTTTAAAGTTAATCTTCAAGCCTAAGCGTTCTGCTACACATTTGAACAATTCTACTGCTTAGAACATCAACAGGATTTTGTTTTCTTCAGAAGTGTACAGCTAAGCAATAGGAGAATATGGGAAATCTTTGATTAAATTTTAGTTGCTCACTGCACATTACAGATACACATTGTCCTGCAAAGGTTGATGTTTAAAGTAAAGAATGTTCAGAAAGCAGGTAAGCTAATTCTGGCAGTAATTTCTTACTACAGGGTACCCGGTAAAAAGCGGTAAAATCGAAAAGATGTGCGACAACCGTTCAAAACTTGTAACTACCGAAGTGACTGAAAAATTCAGGAAGAATTTCTACACGTTTCGTTAATCCACATGACAGATGTTCTTCTTTGATAGGTATGATGCTCAAAATCAGTGAGTTGTTTAGCCATAGTAGAACGGCAGAACGAAAGACGAAAATTGTCTTTAAATAACCCAGTGTTAAAATTGGTGTGTTGTCGAGATATGGTGCTATTAAGATGGAAGAAGTGTAAAAGCGGGCTCTCTGTAATAGGTTTAAAGCTGACGTGTCAAAAGAACTTAAAAGAATAAATGCTACATGCGAAATCCGATCACACTTCAAACCTAAAAACATCATCTATGTCTATACTTAAACATTTGTACAAGTTACTTCAACTGAAACTGCACACAGTTTTATTTTTATAAGACTTCTCTGGACATTTCTAGTAAGATCTTTAGGTAGATTAAGTGCATATAATTTATCTAGGATAGACAAGGGTTGATCGTAGCGATCAAGTAAGCATCGTCTAATAAGCCTCTTCAAAAAATGAGTTTTAGGAAAGAATCTGTTTGAGCGGAACTTCCTCCTTACCAATGAGATACGAAGGGTACGTGGATGATTTGCCCTTATGTAAGTGGTATGGTAGATCCTATGTGCAAAGGTCTGAACTAGCTGTGAAGGTATGAACCTGGACTTGATTTCTATGTGATCCGCAATTATATTAGAAAATGCCATTTTTGTTTTCCTAGATTTTCTAAAAAAAAAAAAAAAAATCAAAAATAATTTAATTTATTTGAGAATAACTCCTGATTTCGAAGAATTTTCAACGCTGTATTTTTTACCGCAAAAAAAAACAAAAAAAAACGCTACATTTCCCAGACTAATCTTTAGCCCACTCGCTTACGCAAAAAAAAACGAAAAAAAACAAGATTTTTAACCCAAATCTCGAACGTGCTAGAAAGGATTAAAAAAATTAACAAAATAATAAAAAGAAATAGTTTGGTTTTCCCTCTTAATAATAACATAAACGTTTAGACGATGAAACTTTGTTTTTATTAAATTTGAGGAATTTTCCATCATATTTTTAGAATAATTTGGAGGTACCTCTATATTTGTATTCATTTAGTAAGGAGTAAGTTTAACCGAGACTGCCTCTTCTAAAAATGTATTGCTTTGTTGAACAACTATTGAAATCTTAATTTTTCATGATTAGGATTAAATGTCATCTTTTACACATGTCCGCATAAACTCCGCCCTTTCCTCTTAACGCACACAACAACTGCCTTCAGTACCTTGGGTTACCCTTGGGTTTTTTGTACAGAGAGAACATTAGTAAAATAAAATAAAAAGTACTTCCGGAACCTTGATATCGACGACCGAATTCGATGGTAGTAACCGAAGCCACTAGAAGAGAAAAACCTCTACTCCTACTATGCGTTAACGTCCATATATGTGTATGTTTTTATCGCGTGGGCTTCTTCTGCAACTACGACAAATACGAATTCTTACATATGCAGTAGAATCCTGCGACAAACTCTCCTATCATTTTTGGATATCGCGCGAGGAGAATGCGCAAATCAATCGTATTCACCTCCTCATCTCTTTTTGTGTTTCCGCGTGTTATAGGAACCTAGACGACACATTTGAAACGGACTCTATGATAATCGTCGATACTATTAGGATCCGTCAACTCAGGTTTCGGTTTTTATATGAATGTCGGAATCCCAAACATTTAACAACATAAACAACACATCTTTTAAATGAAACACATACACGGTTATTTTCTGGAGGAAAAGTCGAAACAGAAACGTCAGTTGGAATAACATTTTTATATTCTTATCAGAAATATACAATAAAATCAATTTTCCTTGCAGTGAAGTTTATTTTATAACGTAATTAAGTGTTCTTAGTACAGTGGAAATGTGGGGACGGACTTACTTTATGATTCTCAGCCTAATGCGTTTGTGAGTTCGTAGACAAAAGGCCTTCTATTGTGTGCGTCGACAAGGTCTTAGTCGGTGGTTGCTGGCTGTCGTCTCTTCCATTGTGTGTGTGTGTTTGTTTGCGTTATTGTGTGTACGTACGAGCAGATCAAACTGAAATTGTTTGAACCTCGCGAAACAGTAGGCGTCTATTTTTATATCTGTAAGGGGGATCCGAAAACTAATTTCCTATAGAGGTCTGAACTTTTTGAATACAAAGTTTTCGTTAGAAAATAATTTCACACTGCTTCTTGAAAATCTTTATTCCCGAATTTGCGAGAGCGGTGAAAGGAGATATTGTAATTTTCTAAATGGTCAAAAAAAAAATAACCTGTGGTAAGTCTGCAACTACGTCCGCCAAATATTCTGGCGGTATTTGACCTAGTAATGATTGATTATAAAGCAAATTTTATGATGGGATTTTATTGGCTGAAACACACACACACACACACACACACACACACACACACACATATATATATATATATATATATATATATATATATATATATATATATATAATTCCTTTAATACTGTAGAATGAGCACAATCATAATCTTATTTAAAACCTAAAATTATGTTCCGTATTTTCATGTGTATAAATCAAGAAATTTTAAACAGAAATTAAAGACAAAAAAATGAGTGGGCGTATTATACACAAGTAAGCGTTTACTCAGACTAAATGACCTCTTATCTGAAACAGCAACATTGCAAATACGCGAAGTACAAAAATATCGAAAATTAGTTTGAAATAGAAATTTGGAAAAGAAACACGCAATGTCTAAACATCCAGTTCATTTCTATTCTTTAATAGCTTTAGAAATTAAATATTTTAGATATATTTATGACATTCAGATTTTAATGGACACTTTACAAAGGGATGCTTGTATTATGGGATCGTATTATACTCAAGGATGTAATTTATTCCCTGCTTTTTGCCTGAGAAGCATGAGGCCGTATTATACTCAAGGATGTAATTTATTCTCTGCTTTTTGCTTCAGAATCATGGGGTCGTGTTATACTCAAGTCGTTTAAACACAAGAAAACACAGTATATATATTTCTTTAAATATTACTTCTTTCTGATCAAACTTTTTAAAAAGAAAACTCTGCAACAAAACTTTAATAATTCTACAAATATCACAAGATAATTGGTATTTATTAAGCTTGACCGGATGTAACGCAAGTTCACAAAAGTGAAGCGCCTAGTTAAAACCGACCTCACCGTATAATAAGAATAGCCTTGATAGACTATATTGTTAGACCTTATACCGCTACTATTCGCCTGAATTGTGCTTGACTTTTGGTTGAAGTATCAACAAACATAAGGTCAGTTCACTTTCCTTTAAAAATAAAACCTTGAAGCCATGAATGAGACATCGAATAATTGCACTCAGTGAAATCAGTTAAATGCAAACTAAGGTAAGTTGATCGTTTGTAAAAGCAATCATTCTAATCCTTTCTTCGGGCTGTATTTTGGAATCAATTCAGATGAGACAGTTTACTCTATATTTGATAAGAGCTAAAAAAAAAACTTTTTAACTTGTCTACCAAAAGGACGGCATATATGGCTTCCTTTCACCAAATTCTTGTGCTCAAAAATTTTGCGCCTTGAAAAGTTACAATAAGTAAATTTATTGATATTATTAAACTTGGCCTAAACTGACACAAGGCTATATATGATTAAGAGGATTTTGCCGCGCCAATTTTCCAAGTTTCATTTGCATTGACAAATGATATTCATCATTTTAACATTTTATCTTTCTGGTAAGCAGATGATTCATTAATGGTATAAGATTTGTTGACCTTTCGGTTAAACAAACAATAACGCGTATTCGTTAAGAAATCTCGTGTATAAGTTGATTATTGATTTTTTTTTTCCCAGACCGTCATAATGCATCGTGTGTATATCGATTTTAGTTTTCCTGGCCATTATGGAAACCTTGTTATGATCAAGTAGGTGGTTTGTCCCTGAAGATGGGGACAACACTCTTGACAATTGCTTGTACGCAATGTATCTGTGTAAATGAGTGTAAGGATAGCGAAAAGTTTTTATTTTTCTACCACTGAAAGGAGAGAAATACTCACTACAGAAGAAATGCCCCACGTAGGTAAAGGTTCTTCATTTTGACCAAGAAGTTTTAAATATTCGTCAAAATATTTTCGCGGGTGGTACCATTATTTACGATTGAAATGCAATTAGAATTTGTCATGTTAACATGCATCCAGCATTTTCGCCTTTTTTTTACATTTGTTTTTACATATTATTTCGGCCTGTCAGCAGCTTGCATTTGAAGATATAATTTTTTAAAAACTCGTAAAAAGATTATAAACAATAAAAATGAAGATAGTAGAAACCATTTATACTATATTAACAAATGAATTTGAAATTCTACAATCAAATATGTAGCTTGTCGTGACTTTTATTCAACAAATGTTTATGTTGTATACAGGCCCATTGCATACTCCCCCTGAACCCTTGACCGCGAGGCCGAAGCCTGACTGGGAGTCCCGGGTAGTGCTTTACAATCCTCTCTATCTTAACAAAATATTATTTTTTTTTTTTTACCTACATTTACTTATGTTACAAATTAAACTAAGCACAACTGACTGCTAAAGTATGAAACATTTTCCCGAATTTTACTGTCATTCTGACTTCCTTTTCTTTTTTCGTCCAAATCCGGGAATTTGTTCTTTGTTTTTGCTGTTTTTTTTTTTGTTTTTTACAACTGGTTAACTGTGACATTAGTCTTCTGTGCTCCGCCATCCGTCTGCCTTGCTCTTTAATCTCAGAGATACAATTAAAAACCTTGACAGCACAAGCTCCACCTACCCACTTGGTGAAAATAGCATGCACAGTGTTGCGGCTGAATTTCGGAATAAATAGATAGATTTTTTTTGCGAGTGGGTGGCGGTACTAATCTTTATTGGTTAGGATGTTACAAAAAAGTTTCTATTGATAGCTGAAAAACGATCAAAAGCCCACCACAAGCAAAACACAATAAATCAGAAACATTATAAAAATTACATTTTTATATTTAAATGTTCTCTAATTACTAATAATTTTTATGATAATTTTAATAATAATCATCTAATAATATTTTTATTACTAGATAGAGATCGTGGTACCTTCAAAACTTCGCTAAAAAAGCGCATACCACGATGAAAAAGGCCCCAGACTTAACTAAAAACAATGTTTGTTTTTTTATGAAAATGTTTATGTTATTATTAAGAGGAAAGACCAAAATATCTTTTTTTATTATTTTATTAGTTTTTTTTTTTTTTGTTTTTTTTTCTTTTAATTCTTTCTAACACGGACGAAATTTTGGTTAAAAATCTTGTTTGTTTTTGCGTCAGCAGGTGGGCCAAAGATGACTATGTGAAATTTAGCGGCTTTTAGCAGAGAAAAAAAAAAAAATAAATAAAAAATAAAATAAAATAATTGTCGGAATGAAATTTTAAGGACGTATTCACAAATGAATGAAATTTTTTTAGAAATATCTCTTTTTTTAGAAAATCTTGTAAAAATATGTTTTTTTTTTAAATCTGTTACCCGCGACTTATTTAATTTTATGAAAATTCGAGAAATTAAATTTAATCACGTTAATGTTCCTATTAATTAAAAACAGAAACTCTTGGAGAATTTAAATCCTCAATTTAGTTTTATAAAACAGAAGCCTCAGTTACAATAAATCTACTATGGATCTTAAATTAAAATGCAATAAAACTAAGACATTTACTTAAGAAAGCATTTAATTACTTATATGAATAAGATATATTATGGACACTATTGTTTACACTATTTATATTGTTCGGATCGTTGTACTCATCTTTATTGCCATATTCACGATGTTTTGGTCGTTGTACTCTCCGACCTTCTTCAGGTGATATTTGTTGAAATTTCTAACAGAACGGTGGTAGACGGTTCTAATTCCACATACCATGCCTTAGAATATCTCAGTTTTAGTTAATTTGCCTTGATAATTCTCCAAGTTTTTATTCTCTCTGCTGTGGCTAGGGGTTGAACTCACAATTCTTTGAGTCAAGTCACTTTTAGATAAAGGACACAGTGAATAAAAAAGCGTTGGTTGATTGATTGATTCAAAAGGGACTTCATCACATTTTGTAAAGTTTTAAATATTTAAAAAAATTGTCTTAATTTGTCCCGGTTAGGTGATATTGTTATTAAATAAAAACTATATTTATTAATCATAAATGTAATAGCTTATTACAATTTAGCAACCCAGAAATACTTTTAAAAGAATGTTTAATCTTTTTTTTTTTTTTTTTGTATGCGCATAAACGTGACTTTTTTTCTAAATACGGATGTTCATACACGACATTATTAGAAAGTAATTGCGATAACTATAATAAATTTAAAGCCAAAGTACCTAAAATTTAATAAAACATTAGATAACGGAGAATTTTTGTTTTAATTTTAAGGTTAATGGGTAGTTAAACATTATATAAAAAAAGGCCTCATATTATATTGCTCAAGCAATTTTTACAGATCTATTCACCATAACAAATTAGATAAACTTTCGGCTGTTAACCTGTCAACATCTTAAGTAAACAGCTATATCCGAGTTAAAAATGCCTTTCTGCGATCTTTTGTGCTAAAAGTAAATATTTCTGTTTCAAATCTGATTAAATAAACTAATATTTTTCAAATAAAGTTTCAGCGTCCTGGGTATGACGATAAACTACATCCGCGTCCTGGGTATGACGATAAACTACGTCCAACAACAAGGCTTCAGATAATGTTTTCGGAAAAATAATGTTGCTAGCTATACGTTTTTTGGAAAGAATAATGTTGCCAGCTATACGTTTTTGGAAAAAAATAATGTTGCCAGCTATACGCTTTTGAAAAATAATGTTGCCAGCTATGTGTTTTTGAAACAATAATGTTGCCAGCTATATGTTAAATAGTACTGTATAGGTATATGTGTATGTATGTATAGGTGTAATATATATATATATATATATATATATATATATGTGTGTGTGTGTGTGTGTATTTATATATATATACCTTAATTTGGCATTAAATGACCCACAGTGGCTGATATGCCATAAAACCCAACCAACCAACCAACCATCAAATAAAGTTTCAGAAAAGTATATTTTATTTTTGAAAGATTTTTAACTTTGACTGAACACCTTTGTACTTGCTATTTTATCTTTCTTGTGGACCAAGTTTTGACTCACAGTTTTCTCAGTTATTCCAGGGGGAATGAAATTTATGAATTCATTCAGAATTCTGACTCACTTTTGAATGCAGTGAAGAGTGGAAATCTGAATGAGCAGTGCGAACGACTTCAGGAAAAAATGGATGACGTTGAACTAGAAGAATTGCCTCACGAGATCAAGATATGTACTTCAATTCTGTAACGAAATGGATATCAGGAACAGAAAAAGTGAGCTAAAAACCGCCCGTGATTTTTTTTAGATTATTTATTTCGGAATTATTTAGTCGATATTTACCCGAACTTGTACATAGCATTGCGTGTATTGCTTGCTATACCAGTGTCTGCTGCAAGTGGCGAAAGAAGTTCAAGCAAACTAAAACTTATAAAAAAAATTATCTGCGATCTACAATGAAAGGTTATCGGGGTTAACAAAAATTTCCATTGAAAATGAATGTGCTTCATCCCTCTACTGTGAAGTCGTGAATACATATGCATATCCTAAGTCTCGAAAAAGCACTATAAAAAATCATTATTTTTATCCATAATGTTGAATGTGTTAAAATTAATCAGTTTTTAACAAGGAAAATCTCAAGTTGATGTTAAAAATTACCGCAAACATTGTTGATTTATATAAGATTGAATGATCTAAAGTCTCTAATTTGTATTTAGTTATATTGTGTTTATTTTCAATTTTTCTACTTGAATTGTTCACTTATATTGCATATGATCTATTATTATATTATATTATTAGCGTTATGATGAGTATTCTCTCTGAAAACTATAGTTTCGTCAAGAGAAGATAAATCTCCTGTAGGCTCAGAGATACTGCTTTTTATGGAGTACCTAATTTACATATTACTACACCTTTCTGAACTTAAGAGGCTTTAGTTTCTTTAGTTGATCTTTGACCAACGAACAATCCTGGAAAACCTAATCACTCACCCAGAGTGAGCCTCTTTATTTCTTTTTACAGGAAATCTAGGTCTTAACTAATTCTCCTCATTTGAATCACCATGATACCTCCGGTCACTCTCATCTCCAAATTGTTCCTCACTACTACTGTATACACTCATTCTCTCCTCCCATTCCTTTTCTTCACTGTCATATCTCTGGTGGTCTTCCTGATCACCCTCAATACTGGATTCATTCATACTTTCCTGTGTCGTCTGCTTATCTTTTCTTTCTCCTTTTCCATAACTTCATGCTTTCTTCACTGTGCGAACAAATGCCAATATCGTCCTGATGTACAATTATATTTCTAATCCCCTCTAAAAAATTTTCGTTGGCTTTTTGGAAAATGTGATTTGACGTTTTGACTCCAAACAGCAGACGAGTCGCTCTTAGTAATCCAATAGGGGTGTTCATTGTAGTTACTTCTTGAAACATGCTATCAATTTCTATGCTGATTTAAGTTCAACTTTAGCAAAGTATTTCATATCAGCAAACTCCTGGCACGCTGTTTCGATGTTCAACAACGGCGACGAATACGAACAGATCTGTTGATTCACGCCCATCTTTTCTTAAATCTTCATTATACTCTCCAATCTTCGACAAAATGGGTGAAGGCCAATTACTGCCACCCTGGCTGACGCTTTCTAAGATTCCTTGTTCCACCATTTTGTTCAGCTTAGCAACCACCAAGGGTAGCATGTGAGCAGGAAGTTTTCGGGTTTGTAAATACATGGGTTGGCTGCTTTCTTTAAGCCTCGTCTCCGCTTAATACTCCAGTATCCGTTTCTAGATACTTTATAGAATTTATCAGCTTCGTTGTATCCACTCTTAACACGTCTGTTACTAAAAGACCGTGGCTTTTGATGTTTTCCACCACTATGATGGGTATTATCTCAAATCTATTTTTTTTTAATTTCAAATGTACCTTCAAAGCATCTTAAAATTTTGATGATTGACCCATCGAACTGTATAAAATGGAGATTACTTTTCTTTAACTTTGGTCTAACCATTCTTTCCCCCAAATTCACCAGTATCAACATAGCATCACTTCCAGTATCAACCTGCATGAGTAAGTTTACTCTTTTCAACTTCACCATTTCCCTGCTTTTACCCCGTGCTTTTATATCAAATATGTTCTTACTTTCATTTGGAGGATCTATATTTTCCACTCTTTCACTCGATTTTCCTATGTGTATAGAGTCTGGAAATGATTTCTCTTTGTACACTTAAAATACCATTCCTCAAAGGCCGGACAGTTAATTTCGCTCTTTTCATGTTCCTTATTGCAATATCTGCATAAAAGTAAGCTTTTAGTAGCACTGTAAATCTCCATGCTGCTTTTGGAGGTATTCATTTTTTTTATCAATTTCAATTGTTGTAAGAACTCTACACATGCTTCCAGATTCATATTATGAGCTTGAAGCTACTCTATAATTTTACGCTTGCACGAGATGCCAAACATTCCTTTAATCAGTCTTAGCAAAATTAGCTCGTCATCGATAGACATTTGTTTCGAAACCATTCTTTCAAACTCACAATATCTCGACGCTACTTTGAATCGCTGTACATATTGCATAATAGTTTCGTCCGGTCACTGTCTACTTTCGTGAAATTTAGTTCTTTCCGCTATGACGAATCTTGTTTTTATGGCATATTTGCAGCAATTTCTTCATACGCTAAATATTTCAACACTTTGCAATAGACCATGACGGAGATTTTTTTTTTCATAGTTCCACACCCAGCTGAAGCCAAAAACAAATATGTAACTTTATTTCCTCCTCCACTAGCCTTGGTGTCATTTTAAAATTTTTACTCTCGCCGACGCTGCGAAACACCTTGCCGAGGTTTTCATATTCATGATCCTCCATCGTGGTTAAGTAACCGATCAGCGATGCCATACTGTTATGATATGTATCTCTCTGACTCATTATTTATTATTGTTAAAAATAGAATAATTGTGGCACAAGGCCAAAAGGGGAAAATAGGGTGAGGCTGCTTAACATTAACTAATCTAATCAGATTCTAATAACTAGCTAATCAGATTCACGACATCCAGACATTACATTTAATTCGTTCCCCACAAGAATTCATCTTTCACCATTGACTGCTACATATATCATAATACCCCATATTCACAGGGAACCTACGAAAACGCCTCATGGCGTAAAGATTTATTATTAGGTTGGTGCAAAAATAATATCGTTTTTTGACGTATTTTTTAACGTCAACAAACGATATTATTTTTGCACCAACCTAATATATACAAATGTCCATAGAACAATATATATATAAAAGCATAGACATGGTATGAAATGAGGGGGAGGAGATGAACCCTAAAAAAAAAGCTAAAATATCAAGAAACATACAAACTAAAAATAGCAGATGCTACTAGGATCGTCCACTCCCTCAAAAATACGTGCGGCCGCTGTATTCTGTCGTCAAACAGAATCAAGAAGCTCACTCACTAATGGAGGGGGAAGGATGAAATAAATATGGACATGATAAAATCAAATACTGACCCAGTTAAGGTGAAGAAGGAGGCTAAAAACAAACTGTGGAGGTTTGGAATCTCGACTTGGATCCTAACAAAACAGGAAGCCATGAACAGGCCGGGAACGACACTTACAAAGTACACAAAGACAGTCTATCTTAACCAGGGGGGGAGGCTCCACAAGAAAACGCTCCATTGTGACCAAGGGGACTTAAAAAATAGAATCAAGTTTAGCCCCGTTCACATGAACCAAGATCACTACTTTAACGCACCTTTCTGTCGATAACAAAAGCCATCAGATTTGATCTTCATCTTGAGCTTCTGCTCAAAGAATCTAATCAGATCCTGATGAGAATAGCGTTCGTATCGCAAGATTCCCTCCATCCTGTCGTCGAAATAACAATTCTTGACACGGCTAGTAGCGTTAGAAACACCACCCGTTTCACCACAGGATATGGGGCATCATATTATCTCACGCGTAAGATAAATGAGCAGAATTCATTCAGGAGGACAATTGTAGAAGGCGTACAAACCTATTTCCTCTAAGCCAAGGTCACACCGATAAGAGTTAGGCAAATACGCCACGCCCTATTTGAAGGCTACAGCATTGAGAGATAACACATTCCAAACCAATAACCAGGTACGCGAAAACAGGGTTGCTGAGGTAATCCGCAGCTAATGTCCAAGATCAAAGAGAGCGCAAACCCGGCCGCTGAAAAGGCGGGCCGCTCACAGAAGGACCCTTCGCGACCCACTCCACTAATTACCGATACAAGAGTCTCCTAGGCTGTGAAAGGTTATTGGATCGAGGAATAGCCTCCAAGTCCGCTCTACACTCACAAATGAATCTCGACTATTTCCGGGGCTTACGGCGAGAGGAGTGATGGCAAGGCTAGTGAAGGCACCCCTAATACTTCTCTCCAAAATCGAGTCCTCTGTCAACACACGGCCGTCGGTTATTCACCAAGTGTAGAATTCCCAGCTCCTATGACTCGGACGTTGACATGATGCTTGCGACCACCCGAGAAGAGGAAGAAGAGAAAGCGCCCCATCGCCTTCTTATGCACCTTACAGAGAGGAAGTAGACAACCAATAAAGGACGGGAGGAAAAATGTAACACACGCCTCAGTCCTACCCTTCAAGAAAAATCATCTTCGGAGCCCATTCCAGACCGACGCTCCCACCCTTGCCTGTACCTCTGACTAATTCTTCTCCAGCTGGAGCCCGGTCCCGAACCACACTCCAAGAAAGAATGCGAACAGGTCCGTCAGTCCAACCAAAGGTCCCCGGAAGAGCAATCCCTTCCAGGCACCTAACCGCTAGCCGGAGGACATGTTTAGGTAAATCTTGGCTTCCGTGACCTTTTCCTACCATTTAAGCACCTTCTGTACTACCTCAATGTCAATGCGGCACATGACGGAAATGGATACGTCATCGTCGTAGGCTGAAAACCTGACGCGAAGGTAAGGCTTAAAGTAGGGGCGACAATGGGTAACCCGGATGAACCGAACGAGACAGCGCAAAACCGCGTGATTTCTTTCCGTTCACATGTTCCACAACACTAGGAGAACGATACATAAGGCTAATCTACCCGCAGAAGTCGGATTTGAATGCGGGAGCCTGCAGAACAGCATCCATGTACCGATGGTCGACCCTATGAAATTGATCAGCGCAGCTTGCCCAACTTTTTATTACACCTTCTGGGATCCTGCGGATAAGATGCAGGTTGCTCTTAATCGTTCGCCCTTCACACAGCACAAGTCTGCTCGGGTCCCAACAGAATCCCGGACACCGAGTGCAATCGCTCGGAATCTTGACCAAAATCTTTATGTTTTGCTGAATTATGGATCTGTCATCATCGAATTTCCTCCCTTTTTCAACACCTTGATCACACCCCTGGAGATTCGGTCAGGGATGGACTCTTTCCAGAACCAGTCGTTGAACACGACAGTCAAAATTGGCACACAAAAAATGTGCAACAGCCTCAAGTACAATTCTCAGGGCAGACCATCAAGTCCCGGAAACTTGCCACTGCCGACCCTCTTTAATGCCATATAAACTTAGCCCTCTGTGATCTCACCGTCGAAGCTAGCCGCTTCAGTCTGGCACTCGAAATGCCACCGAAACGCCTCACACATACCATCGGTCGACCTCAGAGTACGCCTCTCTGGGGTATCGATGTCTCGAATGTATCGTGCGAAATCCCGCCGGATCTCTTCCTTGCGCAATTCTGCGCCTATGTTCATGGCTTCGTTAGACATTTTGTTTGACCTATGCTTAACTGCCTGGACCTGGTAGAGCTCGCTACCCGTACACTACAGAGCATGCCTAGCTAAATCGATCTCCAGGGAATCCTCCCACCAGATTCCGCCTGGTACAGTCTATCCTTGAGAGTCATCATCTTTTTAGCCGTATCTAGGTCGAGCCGTTCACTATATTCGGTGATGAAGGTCCTAATGGCATCCTTAAGCTTCTCCCACCATTTACTCCCTAAAACCTCTCCACTATTTCCCGCTGCTCTAATCTAATTAGTTGTTGGCGTAGGTGCCGCCGGTCCAGTAAAGACAAATTAAACTTCCAGTGTCCACCCTTTCTAGGCCAAACACCTAACGCCATCCGGACACAGACAAATGTATGTTCCAAATAGCCTGGAATGTAAGACAATCTAGCAAGTCTATATCGGCCTTTCTTACTAAGATTCTATCCAGGTAGCTGGTTACCTGGGTAGACTGCCACCTAAGTGTCCACGTCCACATCTTCTGCCCAGAGTGATCGAACCCTTACTTATCGACGAGACCAATCTCGCCAATCAGATCAACCAAACTTTGATCTTCCAACCGATCACTAGCTCCCCGTCCCTGTCTATGTCGGGGTCCAGGATCGTTTTCCAATCTCCCATTAAGACTACGCGCGACGAATGCATCAGGAACATCCCTAATTGAGGGAAAAACGAGACACACCCCATCTGGTCCTTGGGCACATAAACCGCAACGATCCTAAACGAACTACTGTTCACAGCAATATGGGACACGATAAATCGTCTTCCTCCACACACACATACCTGCATCAACATGTACATGGTCCACACTCGCACCCAGGGTACTTTTAACCAGCAAGGAAAACACATCTGGCCAGCTGGTTCCCATATGCTGAATAGACAACAAATTTGCCAGTTACCACACGAGCATCGACCTTGCAAAGTGTCTCCTCGATCGAAGCGACATCTACGCCGAAGGACACGAGATCACGAAGCATTTAAGCTGGCCATCTTGAGAAATATTTTTCTAGACTGGGCGGAAATCTGCGGTAGCAAGGACTCCGACAGATTGTTCTAGGCTCCCTGTGTCCATCTCTGGCGTCATCTGTACATCTAGGACAATGCCACTGACGTCTGTTGGGTATGTTAGCTTAAGAACCCTATATAAGGAGGGATAGATGATTAGCGGGGCCTTCTCCACACAGAATTTCATAATTTGTTCAATTCTGAGGATCCCACGTGGACCAATCGAATTTCCAGGAAGGCATCGTTTGCCTCGTAAAGGTGATCCCATACTTTTAAATCTCTCTCCGTATCCCTTATCCACAATATTACACCTGGGCCTTAGGGAAATTACGGGGGTCCTCCACTAACTTTCCCCCGACAGCGGCTACTTTAAATAACAGACCATTTATATGAATGGAAAGCTCCCTTTCCAGTTCTCGCCGGTCTATCTCACAGACCTTCTTTTTCTTCCTCTCCTTCCTCCTTCCCCTCTTCAAAGAGGAGAACCAGGGTGGAGGGATTTCCTTCGCCTCCATATCAGAGTCCTCACGTTGATGCATTTGCTGTCGGTTTTGCTTTTGTTGCTACTGCTTTTCTTGTTGTTGTTGTTTTTGTTGCATCTGTCGCTTCCGTTGTTCTTACTGTTGCTTTTCCTATTGCACTTGTTGCTGTTTTTGTTGCTGAAGTTGTTTTTTTTTCTTGTTGTTGAAGCAGTACCTGTTGTTGTTGGTTTTGTTTTCCATCTGATGCTGTGGTTGATGCTGTTTCTCCTGCTTTGGCCACTCTTGGGGGTTGTTGTGGGACATCCTTCTGGGGAGGAGGGCTTATCGTCTTCCGTCCCCTCCTTACCACCTTCTTTCAAACACCAAGATCATCGGGGCCCTTGCCAGACTCTTCCCCTGTTTCCGCCATTGATGTTGTTAGGCGATGTTGTGGCAGTATCTTACCGGGACAGTACTTTCGACATATCGGGCTAAATGGCCCCCATCCTGACCTCGATAATATTCACGAGCACCCCATGGGGACGGTTACTCTTGTCTTTCTGGTGCCCATAAATTCAGTCTGTAAACGAAATGATTTCGCCATTAAAATGCTTCTGACCAACTGCTTGGTCTCTTAATTAGTAGCATGCAAGATGTTTCACAAGGCGTTTGATCTTCTTATCTTTGGCCCAGTCTTTAGGCTCTTTATTGCTTCCTCCATTGTTTCCCTGTTGACCCCAATCAATTTCCGAGTTTTTACATCAATTGCCAGCGGGGAGATAGTTTTGTGTTCACAGCTTCTAGGGCTTCTTTAATAGTAAGAAATTAATTCCCTCTTGCCTATTCCTCATACTTATCTTGAAGTTGGACATAATAGTTGGCGTCTTTTTTTTTTCGGCCTAGCTTCAATCCAGTCCATTTTTTAGGAGGTGTAGTTTGTTCCACCTACACCGACGATATCTGAGGAGACTCTGCCATGGCGTTCGGAGTTCCACAAAAACAATTAAAATGTACATCCGAAAATTACACGAATTTGCTAAACGAGCAAACCAAAAAACAATAAAAGAACGTGAAGAACACGTACAAAACCAAAAACAAATACAGCAAGATAAAAGATAACTACTAAACTTAAATGAAAACTAGCTTCGAGCTAGACAGGGTTTACAAAAAATACGACAAGAAAGACAAATTAAAGCATAAAAATGGAAGATGGACACACGTATAAAACCAAAAACAATTACAAAAAAGTAAAAGAAAATCAAAGATTAACTAAACAAAAATAAAAACTAGCTTCGAGCTAGACGGAATTTACAAAAAATACGAAAAGCAAAACAAAACTGAAAAAGAAAATTCAAAAAATATCCAAAACTCAACAAAAAATTTAATGAAAAGCAAATTAAACTAAAATTCAATTCATAAAATGTTGTTTGTGACAAACTCGACTCAACTCGTCCGGAAAGACATAAATTAGACTTCCAACCGCTAGGAGTAAAGTCAACAGTTAGGCCTATCAAAAGATAACGATAGTGATACTGCCCTTTATACAGTACCTCATTTACATATCACTACAATTAGGTTACAATGAAATTTGTATTTTATATGAATACATTTAAATATATATATGAGTATCATAAATTGGGGGGGGCGTATAATACGTTGAAGGTCCGTATTATATATTCGGTGAGGTCTTATCATAGATTGGAAACCTCTTATCATAAACTCCAAGAGGCATATCATAGATTTGGGAGGGGGTTGCATCATAGATTGGGGCGGCATAAAACTCTTGCACGGACCATGGTGCATTATGATATCATCGAGGTGTCTTCTCTTTTAACAACCACTCAAACTTTTGGAAATCCAGTAATGGTTTCATTCATCTACACTTAAAGAACAACAATATTACATTACTTTGTGTTTAGCTGAGAGTATATTAATATCTGGTTTTAAGTTGTTGATAACTATTCCTATACTGTCGAATAAGTGTGCGTCAGAGGTTATTTGCTTATTGTTATTAGAAACGCCTTTTCCTTATATTAGTTTATCACGTTGGACATTTGTCGGTAACAATTACAAAGAAAAGTCTCTATACAATTTATTAACGATGTCATTCAAAGGATAGAATTTCGTTACACATCAGCAAATAAAAATGTCCATATTGTTTTTTTGTTGTTGTTTTTTTTTATTTACAATTAAGGATTATTTTAACTTATATATATATATTAACGAAATGGAGAGCACCTCGGCGTGGTGTAATGGTTAGCAAACTTGTCTGGCTAGATTACGACTAAAAAGTGAGTTCGATCCTTATGCTTTCGGCCTTGTGCCACATCTAAGCTATGCTTAGAAAATAACTATATTAATTAAATGGTCTTCTGCATGAAGTTTAACTACCGTATTTTGTTAATACAACTTGAGGATATACGAACCCGTGTTGCTGAAGCTAGAATCAGGGAATAAATTACACCCTTGAGCAAAATACGTCCTCGTGATTTTTGAAGCAAAAAGCAAGGAATAAATTACAAGCTCAGTATAATACGATCCCGTGTTTCTGAAACTAAAAACAAGGAATTAATTACATCCTTGAGTATAATACGACCTCATGCTTCTCAAGCAAAAAGCAGGGAATAAATTACATCCTCCGGTATAATACGACCCCGTGTTTCTGAAGTTAAAAAACATGGAACAGATTACATCCTTGAGTATAATACTTCATGATTCTGAAGCTAAAAACGGAAGAAATTACATCCTTGAGTATATATAATATGACTCTGTAGTAAGCCATCCCTACGTTGTTTCTTTTAAAGTTGTACCATACTGTCCATTAAAATCGCAATTTCGTACATATATTTCACTAAAATATTAATTTTTTCCCAATGTTAAATAATAGAAATTAAACTGATGTTTATTCATAGCGTTTTTCTTGTCCTAATTTCTGTTTCAAAACTTCTTTTCAGGGAAAGGTGCTTATTAGACATTCCTGGTAATACATTTTAAGACATTAATTAATCGACCTTAATTTCAATTTTGATATGACTTTATTGCATTTGTGTATATTAATAAACTATGAAAATAAAAAAAAATATTGTCCTTCATTTTGAATGAACAGAGAAAATTTTATTAAAAAAAATCAAAAATCAAAATACAAGCAAACTTTATCGCGTGAGCATAACTGTGTATTTTCAATCTTGCTATTTCAAATGACAATTTTAAAGGCTTTAAATTAAAGCTGATTAAAGATTTCTGAATAAGTGTACATATTTGTATATAAGATATAAGACAACGCACTTTTCGACTTTAATTTTCATTCAATGATTTTTTAATTATACACAAAGAAACACGACAGTTCATAACTTATTTAAGTGTTCATCAATGTTGTTTGTGGAATTCTAATACTACTTGTATAAACAATGATAATAATCTATGGGGTGTGGAGTCATAGAATTATACTCAACAACAAATTATTAATGTGTTAACTTGAAAAGCAAATCTGTGATAATTGAATGTTATATTGATTTAAGATTCATGATGAAGGTATATTTCATTCTAGATAAACAAAATGATAAACTTTGATGACACTTCGGATAAACAAATGACTTTATTTATATGTCTGTTTGTAAAAAAAAACAAACAAACGTGAATAAGCTCCAAACAAAAAGTTCAAAAACTAAATATCGTCAGCAGTGCATCAGTCGTAAAAGACATTTTATAATTTGCAGCTAATTTTTCTTTACTATTTGAAATTCCTCTGTGGATCTCTTTTGGTGAACAAACGTGAAATCACAATTTTCCGCTTGACCTTTGAAGAGTTAATGGGTCATTGCAAAACCTTTTGTAGCTTATTAAACATTATCTATGGCAGAACATCATTTTTTTTTTTATTTTACAATTAACTTAAAAAATGCCAATGATTTAATTCAATCGAGCTAAAATAGAGACAAAAGCAAAACCAAAAAAGATTATTTTTTTTTTTTAAAGGGGGAAAATCTGATCACAAAGCGGGAACAGTAGGGAGCTTAGCAACATGGGATAAAAATATTGGTGAATATTTAATCGTGAATCAGTTTGCAACCAATGGAAGTCTTGTTATTAAAGGGACAACTCAAATTATTTGCTCTAATAATAAAATGTTCAGACGGGATGTTTTCGTTTTTATTTTTTGTAAAAACTTCAATCACTATTTCCAAAGAATTCTTTTAACCATCAAACCTCCATTTTGTTTGCATTAATTTTATTATTTATTTTTATTTTCATTCATTTATTTTCCTGATTTTTTTTTTCTTTTTAGACTTGCCTCTCTCACCTCTCTTGACACGCAACAAATACCATTAACTATTTTATTCGACGAATTTCCGTTTGATTTTTGTTTTTTGTTTTTACAAAAATCAATGACATTTGCCCGACTAAAACTAAATAATTTTTCGATGTCCAAATTAAATTTCGTTTCACCACTTATTTTAATTGAATCAGATGCACTACAGAAATAAGCGCCAGTAACAATATGAATGAAATTTTATTGAATCTGACTGCTTTACTCTTTTGTTTTAGGAATAGTTCTTGTATATTTTCAAAAATTAGACATTTATCGAACATAAAATGGTAGGACTAATTATGCTTTCCTGTTACATCTTATATTCTAGTATTAAATTGCAATATCCACTTAAAGATCGTCAAGCAAATATGGCTTACGATTACATTTTTCGCTGGATTCTATTTTCAGGTTTTCATAAAATAACTAAGCGTATTTATTTTTTGCTTCTTCAAAGTCAAAAGAGGCAACACTGAAAATGGAAACACAAAGGACCCTTAGACCCAGAATCAGAAAGAGACATTTGAAATATTTTGAATATATAAGGATGGAGAAAAGTTGAAGAATCTGATATTCACAAAGCATATCGAAGGCAAGAGGGACAGAGTTTGGCAGTGTGGCATTTCCTGACGAGCTTGTGTGAATAGATGGCGTAACCTGGAGGAAATGGCGCGTAGAAGATTTCACTTTTAGAACTAACTTTATATCAAAATACTGCAAATTTTCCTAGCGCTTATAACTAAAATTTAACCGCTTTCATAGAGAACCTTTTCTCCGAACCATCAACAAGGCTGACACACTGCGCCTTCTTAGCTTCATGTTTTCAACTGGCTTGAAGTAGAACGACTACATGAATCAATAGTTGCATCTACTGCAAGGACATTTGGGTCACTGTGCCGTGCCATAATTTTTTTGCACACTCGCCTGTACGTTGAATACTGTTGCTATATCCGGTGCTCCTGATCTACATCTGGAGATCCTTCACAAAATCCAAAGAAAGATCTGTAATGTAATAGATCCTAACTTGGCTTCAGTTACTTTTACACCGGCGCGACGTGACTTCTCTCTGTCTTTTCTACAAATATTTCCATGCCAACTGCTCTGACGAGCTTTTTTATCTGCTTACATAAATTTAAGCGTGCTACTAGATTAGCATGTAGGTCCTACCCGTTTACTTTTGAAATAGCTCGCTGCGACTAAAACTTCTATTCCAAGAGTTTCTCTTCTCGCACTTCGCACCTGTGGAACTCACTTCCGTTTACTTCCTTGCCTGATAAATACAATCTTCAACAAATTAAATGCAACATCAATCTCATTGTCTTCTTGAATCCTGTTTCACTTTCATGATCTGTAAACCACTGCGTACTAATAGCCTTCCCGCCTTACTTTGTTTGAAATGATTAGAAAAAAAAAAAATAAAATATTTATGACTGTGCAGTGTTTTAAGTTGGAAGACGAGAATCTTTTTTTGTTGGGTAATTGTTTTGCCTAGAGAAATGTTTACACTCAGTTAAAATCGGGTGTATAAAATGTAAGTTACAAATTAAAGATTTCTCGACTGATATTTCAAACCAGTGTGGTCGAACGTGTTGCTCTGAGTTCGATAAATTGCACTTCCAATAAAGCATATTAATATTTAAATATTAAATCATAACTGCCTTTGAAAAGGGGAAAAATCGGGACATTTTACAGCTTTAAAGACTTTCGAAGTAAGGAACCCACACCATTCAAAAAAGCATTTGTGCATAGCATTGCCTACATTCCTGCGTGCCGGTAACTGTTTGGAAAATATGACAGAGAATAATTGTCTGGCCTCAAATCAGTCAATGGTCGCTACCTGAAGAGAATTAAACTCTGCGGGTTTTCGATACTCAACCTAACTGAGGTGTCTGTTTCACCAAATATGACATAGGGTCAAAGATGCGACTCTCTTAAACTGTTGATATAAACATTAAATCCCACTGTTAGAAAACTGAAGCCACATTCACTCTGCTATAATTCGGATGCCCATAAAGGAAAATTTTACAGTAACAAGATAAATTACATGGAAACCAAAATCCGAATTAATTTGCCTTCTGTAACTTGCGTCTGAAGTGATTGAAGGTGTACTGTGACCCTATCGACTCGATCGAGAACGGATACGTAGCGCCTCCTTTATTCTTCGAATAAGCTGTTTTTGACACAGAAAAAAGCAATGAGAATCCAGAAGAATAAGTCAACTAATAACCAGTAAAACGAAGCCAGTTCGATGAAAACGGTGTTTGCAAAAACATGCCAGAAAATTAAGTAATAAGATTGATATTTCCATGATCCCCTTGCTTTAACAGGCGATAAAATTTACACTAGCATGAAAAAGGTGTTAGACAAACTAAATAAAATGATTATACATCTTTATTTTAAGATTATTTAGCAGTATATTTTCATCAGTTGTAGACCTTGGTGATCGAAAGATAAGTTGTTGCCTTTTCCTAGGTACAATGTAACAGAAGTCAAAATTTTCTGCGGAAACAAAGAAGTCTGTGATTTTAAAAGGGAAGATGACTAGACGAAAGAAAAGCCAGGGAGCTGATAATTTCCAGAAAAAGTATTTAATCCAACGAAAAGATATTTGCTACAAGATAGATAGATAGATAGATAGATAAAAAATATAGTTTTAAATTATGCTATGGGTAAAAGTGCTCAATATCAAAGATAGAGCGTATGTAAATATAAAAATGTAAAAGTGGACACTGAGATCAACACTGAGCGGCGACAGTCTGTTTCATGCTTGAACGCAATATTCAGGCCATATATATATATATATATATATATATATATATATGTCTGTGCGTGTGTGTGTGTGTGTGTTCAAAAATCCTGGATTTTATTCGCTGATGAGTTAAGCGTCAGGCCAAACTTGACGCTTCCAAGCATTTAAATTCAGGCGAAATATTAGTACAGTGTAACCCGGATATAAGAGAGTTGCCGGGACCGGAGAATAAGTCTCTTATATCCGGGTTTCTTTTATATCCGGGTTTGGTCTATTTTGTTTACATTAACACAAGTTCTAATTTGGGACCAGAGAAAATCTCTCTTATATCCGGGTTTCTCTGATATCCGGGTTACACTGTATACCCAATAAGCATCGAAATCGAAACTTGCAATTATTGGAAGCGTTTTAATTGCAAAGAAAACGGAAAGACCATAAAAGTTAGACAAGAGAGATGAAAGAAAGTCTTTGAGAGTCTCGTGGGGCCATACAAAATTGACAGTCAGGCAAGAGAATGCAGTCTTAACAACAATAAGGTTTCAGTTGATACAGAATACAGGGTATGGCGAAAAACAGATTGAAAGGTCGTGTAGTAGCCAAAAATCATAACGAGAACACAGCAGAATAGATGATTAAAGTATTAGGTTGGTGCAAAAATAATGACGTAATAATGTCGTTTTTTGACGTAACGTCAAAAAACGACATTATTACGTCATTATTTTTGCACCAACCTAATATTTAAAAGAAACATCTAACATTCTACAAAGTAGCAAAAAGTAATTTTTAGTAAGAAATGCAAACTATAATTTTTCTTTTTAAACTAAGAAAAGAGCTGGACGTTGAAATTTTCGATGGTAACCAGTAATTCTGCCTGGGCTTTTTTCAGCATACTCACAGGCCAAATTGAAAGCAAAGAGGGGCAGAGAAAAAACAATACATAATCTATCTAGCTAGATTGGTTAAATGGATGAAAGAACAGCGTTTGGGAGAGATAACAAAAAGACCAAATTTATTAAAAACTACAAATAACAGGCAATTGTGGAGAGTCATGATGGCTAACATCCTAAATGAACACGGCACATAGAAGAATGCTTAAAATGCTCTATCCTCCACCATACAACATTAACGAAAATGCTCTAACCTGTTTTCGGGCCAGCAAAGGTCGTAAAATGTCCTGAGAAAAGAATGATGCTAATTATTCCCGATTTTTGAGTAAAATTAACAAAAGTAATTAATTTACCAAAAGTTTCCCAAAGGTTTTGGACGTCAGTGTATTTCGTGAAATCTTGCTTTACTGAGGCTGCAAATATTATCAACTTAAAAATATTTAAACTGTACACTCGACATGCTTAGCAAGAATTCGGGCAATTTGAACAAGACTAATCAATCCGTTTGCAGTGTCTCATCAAACACGTCGAAGTCATTTTTGCGCTTGGAAGAAGGCACCACATTTTCTATTCCTTTTTTCTCTTCTTTAATATCATTTCTTTGTTTGTATTTGGACGATGGCGTTTCGCACTTCATAACTTAGTCTCTTTAGACCTTTATAGACCTGACCAATATTTAATGTTATTTCCAACATATACTTATTGATATTATATATATATATGTTGAGGAATCGGAGAGCCGAGTTCGAATTCAACTCGAGACCATTACTTTCACTTACGTGCTGCTAACGCATGAATCTTCTTCTTCCCCCCCCCCTCCAGCTATGCGTAAATAACAGGTCAGACTGGGTTCTATAGGCTTGGATGGCAACATGTCTAGAAGGACAACTCTGAACTCAAAACCTCGTTTGGGGACTTTGTGGCACGTAATGGCACCAGGTCTCTGTATTCGGCCCTTCAAAACGTGTGGTTGGTTCTGCACAGAGCCTTCACCACTATAATCAAATGATATGTGCAGGTTTCTGACTTTCGGTTATTAAGAACTGGGTTGCTTGACCCTCATACGTCGATAAATGATGGGAGAGTCCAGCATATATATATATATATATATATATATATATATATATATATATATATATATATATATAATCATTTGTGTATTTAGGCAGCAATCCTTCTTTCATGCACATTTCAAATAGTTTGTTGTATGTATGTTTTATAAAATGTATTCATTTTTCAAAACACAGTCAAGATATTGTGTCCATGTCCAAAGTTAATATTATTAAGTGTTGTTTTGTTTTTGTTTTTATTAATAAGGCTTCCATTATTTTTAGCTTTTTTTTTTTTTTTTTGCATGTAGATGATACTATTATATCAGTGTTGTCAACAAGTATGTTCCGAATAGTGTCCGGTAGGTCTCCATGAATATTTAAATGAGATCTAATTGAGCTATGGTCAGAAATGTGTAGAGTGAGTCTGCGTGTCAAACATGTTGTAGTGTGACCTATATAATTATTTACGAATTTTGATTGATCAGGAATACAATTCCTTAATGGGCATTTATAGTCGTAAATAATATTTGCCCTATTTAATTTTGTTCTAGGAGATGAATTATTATTTTTAACTATAAGGTTAGAGATTTAAAATTTTTTATAATAAATAATTAATCTAATTTTTTTTACTATTGTCAACTGGTGTTATGCATCTTTTTACAATGTTCTTAATTCTGCTTTCATCTTGTTTATAATTTTCGTTCATCTGATTTTTATAAAAAAATATTAATGTTATTGTTTATGTTTCTATTCTCACCGTTGCTATTAGCTACCTTAGACAAGAAACGCTTAATGTGGAAATACAACAATTGATTAGGGAGTCTGTTATTAATCAGCGTTTGTTTTACATTGATTAATTCGTTCATAAAAAGTGTGCGAGAGGATGAGTTCTCGTGCGCTCTCGTGAGGAAATTTTTAATAACACCTATTTTATATCTAAGAGGGCATTCACTAGAGAAATTAAGATGACAAGAGTCTTTACTATTTGTTTTATATATATATATATATATATATATATATATATATATATATATATATATATATATATATATATAATATGATTTATTTATTAATCTGACAGCTTTTATTAATTAAGCGTCATTTTAGTCGGCACCCATATTTCAGTAGATGCTACGCTTATTTATTAATATATTTATTTATTTATTTTCGTCCACCAGCCTGAATATTCAAGAAATCTTATCAAAGAAAAATATTCGCTCTTCGGCAGGATTCGAACATGCGTCCCACTTGGCAGGAGAAAACTATTGTCAGATCCGACGTGCTTTAGAACGGTTCGATCACGGAGTGCATCGGCGATCGATCAAAGTTGAATAGTTCAGTATAACCGTGATTCATCGACTGTTGTGGTGATTTGGGAATCTATCGGGAGCCCTAGAGTTGCTATCTTTTTACAAACTAAAAACACAATTATACAAAGGAAACGAAACGATATAAATTATCTATTTAATTTATATATGATAGGGTTTTATTCACCTTATTAAAATATGTTTTTCGTATTTTTCTTCAAATCACTCACTCCCAATTACAAAATTAATTCGGGGTCAAATAAAACACGGTACTAGTAATATGGTCTTTATTAGACACCCGATTTTCTTAAATGTGTTTGTAGGTGGTATTATTTATTTGTCTGTATTTGGCTTTGTCTAACTTTGGTATTCATATTAAGTATTAATGTGGAATCGTGTTCACCATTTTGCAGACTAATGTCAGGTCATTTGGTCATCGAGACAAATAAGATAATTTGCGCTATCTGCTGCTTGACACTGTACATCTGGACGCTCCTTTGGAAATGTAGTAAAAGGCTAAGTAGAGGAAGTTGAATTTACTTTATAACACTCAGCAGGCAAAGTACCAAAGCTTATCAAAATGATTCATTATTACTTGTATATTACGCTAAATTAGACAAGTACACAGCATTGGAAAAGATAATAATAGTCAATTTGTTGCTATAGTTGATTAAAAAGTTCAACTGGGTGTATTGGAGTTGAATTGTGTCGTGTGTTTCATAAATAGCTGCAATGTAATGCATTATGAAGATCGTGAGTAACACCAACGTGTGTAGGAGTATTAAGAGTGTGAAAGGTACAAGGAAACATGTTAACTTTAGCACACCATTGTTACTATTCACTAGCGAAGCTAAGAGTCGTGTTTTTTTTTTTTTGTTTTTTTTTGTGTTTTTTTTTTAAAGAGATGCTTTGATAAGTTCGAGACAGAGTTCCGGAAAAGATCCGCAGTGGCGCTCATGGTTAAATGGGAAAACATTTGCTGCGTTGGCGCTTGAGAGGGACGGAGCATTGCAGTAATTCTGGAATTGATAGAATTCACGGAAGCATCGGCCGCCATAGTTTTTGTAATTCATGTACCTTTTGTACTTTCTGTGCATTTCATTTATATTCGTACTTTTTAGGCTCGTAAAAAAAAATCTCTTAAATGAGATGCGATGAAAATTGCATCAAAAATAAGAAAAAGCGACAAACTTCCATTAGGTAAAATCAAAGATATATACAATAAGTAAAGCAGCTAGCAAGATTGAAAATTAATATAAAATTTTCTTACCACTTGGAATAAGTGATAAGTCTTGTGCTTACAATATAGAAACCATTGAAATTTAATGTCTGGTTCTCTTTCTAGCCAGCGGTTTCTGCTGAATATGGACGCAGTAGAAAACAGATCGCATGAGGTACGATATAATTTCTTGAACAATGAAATTAGTCTGTAGTCTATAATTCCCACATCCTCTTTCAACCCCTCCTCGTCAAATGTAAATGTCCAAAGACCAAGTGAACAATTGTATTTCTCTCTTAACATCAGTATCGATCCGACAACAGCATAGAATTTAAAGATTCCAAACCAATTCAACTTCAACTACCAGTAAGTCATTCCTATTACCTATCTTTACACATGAAGAAAATATTTTTCTCATCCAAATCTACACTAAGGAGTCTGAAAAACAAAATTCTTCTTTTATGAGCAATTCCAATTTAACTAATTTTGTGTCTATAAAAATGTATGTGATTGTGTATCTAGTAGGTATAATTGATGCTTGGAGGCTGTGTGTGTATGTGTGTCCTACGAGCCACACATACACACACACCTACAAAAATATATTACCATCCGAATCCAGCACAGGCAAACTAGAATTATGATACACTTACACATATAAATTATACACAGGAACGCTATTTGACAAGTCAATTGCATATGATGTCTGCCTGTTAAATAATAGTTCAACAGACTATTATTTTTAGTGAGAATGGTATCTCTGCTCCGACTTGCTGAGGTTGACCTTTGAGGTCAGATGGAAAACAAAGTAAGGAAGTCGATTTTGAGTGGCTGACCTAGCGCGGGAAAAGAGATAGGAAAAAGGTTTTCAGTGAGTTGTTGAGTTGTTTCTTAACTGTCAAACAATACAGACGTGCTTTCTTTCGTGTACGGAACGGCTCTCCAGTGGAGGGAGAGCAACCCCATTGGATGCTTAGAAAATGTAAACGTCGGCGTGATTAATAAATAGTTAAGTTGAAATATCCTCTATTGAAGTTATTTTTCTCTGTACTCAAAAGAACTAGTAGAACTATATTGTTACTATATTACTGTAATTATTGAACAATATAATTCATGCCACTTTGACGGAAAATCTACCAGTAAAAAAGAATTCTCTTATCGCTACATTTGTACATAAACGCAGAACCTTAAAATTTAAATTCAAACTCAGCGTTGCGACTGCACGTTCCAAAACAATAACACATTTCTCATAGCATTTTTCGGATTACAACCCTGTTTTCGTTGTCCACTTATTACTGAGAGGAAAACAAGAACAAAATCTATTTCATACCTGAGGATGTCTGTACTATCAGACGAAACCTTGTAAAATAAAAAGACTTAATGCAACTGAAATTTGTAAAACAGGATCTTTTCATTCCTAAACAGGTTCGGGGTTTTTGTATATTATTTGAATTGTTCGCGAAGATGGATTTCTCGCCATTTAAATCATTAACCTTTGTATTTGTTTTATGTATGAATAATTCATGAATTTGTAAATTAATTGCACCTTTATTGGAATATATATATATATATATATATATGCGCGCTACTTAGTGGAAAGTGTTCAATATCTCTGATAGAGTTAACATATTCAGTTGCATGTAAGTAGTCTGTAACACCTGTAATGTGTGTCTATGTATGTGAGAGTGTCATCCCAAACAGACACAGAAGAAACCCCCACTTCAACCACACATAAATAATGAAATACAAATAAGCAAAAACCAGATTCACTTTTGAAAGAATAATACACTTTGTCTGATGATCGAAAAAGCGTGAAACCCGGAGTTGAAAAATACTTCTATGCAACTGAACATATATATATATATATATATATATATATATATATATATATATATATATATATATAATAAAAAGGCTTAAACACTAATATTCCATGGTCATAATTTATTCCATTGGAATCGTAAATACGATCCAATTCATCAGACCTACAAATTCAAAAAGAAAACAGAAAAGAACAACTCCGGAAATTAAAATAGAATTTAGAGAGAGTGTCAGTATGAGAGTGTGGGACGAACGTTAGTGTTAAAGAGAGGGGTAACATACGAGAGAAGGTGGGAGATTAAAACTTAACAGAGAGTTTTTTTTTTATTTACCACTAATATTATATATATATATATATATATATATATATATATATATATATATATATATATATATATATATATATCTTTGATGATAGTTCTAAAATACAATTGTTTTTTTTTCTCCACTTTTACTTTTTCTTTAGTCATAATATTCTAGCTTGTCCATTTTTGTTCAAATGTTATACAGACAATAACAACTACATCCAAGTGCAGGTTAACGGAGTGCTAAGAAGAATATCCGACGTACAATTAAGATCCTGAATGTGAAGCAGCAGAAGAAACTTAACCATTTAGCGTGAGAATTTTTTCTCATCTCAAAGCGATTGATTTTATTTTACCGAATCTTTTAAAGAATATTTCTCTTTTTTTAACATATTTTCAACAGTCGGAAAATTGAGAATTTTTTCTTTTGGTTCTTTGATCCTTTTTAGAAGCTATTATAATTTAGTTTTCGGTTGAACTGAATCACGACTTGAGTTTCTTGTATTTTCCTAATCGAAAACATTTTGCCTTTGAACTTTGATATTAATCATATTGATCTTTGCATATCAGTAATTTTCCTCCCTCTCTCCAAAGACTTTCCTGATAGACTTTTTGAACCCACGTGTTCCATTAATTTTTTTTTTATTTCTTGACCGGATGTATATTTTAGCTATGCCTGCCTCGATATAAAACCATTTTGTATTCTGTTAATCATCTGAAACATCTTCTTTCACAATGTTTCTTCCAATCTTTTGTATTTAATTGTATCTTCTTCTACTTCTTTTTCTTCTTATTATTATTATTGTTAAAAAGATAAAGAAAAGAAAAAACAATCTTAAACAATATTTCAACAAAATGCCTGTCTTCAAGTTATATTTAAACAATTTTTTCAAGTATAAAAATATATAAATCTACAAAAAAATATAATAAGTCTTTGCACAATCGTTGCTTCTCTTGTAATGAAAAACGGCCGTCCTGGTAAGGAACGAAATGTTAAACAAATGAGAAGGCATGCAACTGAAACGTGCTTAATTTGACGCGTTCAGTTAAAAATTCCAATCACCTGAAGAAGGCTGGAGCGTATAATGGCCGAAACGTCGTGAACATGACAATAAGGTTGGAGACAACTGTCCGAACATGTCAATAATGTATTAAAAAATGTATATTTAATATTTCTCTTTGGTTCGACCCAAAGTCAATTTTGCAGGAGAAGTGAAATATTATAATAAAATTGAATCATTAAAACATTTTTCCAGAATCCATTTTCCAGAATTTTGCTGCTCTGACCCTTTATAATATAGGCGATCACCACTCTCCACAGATTCCTTATCTTTAGAAGTGAATTACCATAACTTCTTAGGAATGACAGTGCTTTACCGTTACCTTCTACACGGTTTTGAAATTAGTGTCGTTTTTCTAGACTGGTTACCACCCAAGGCTAGATAATTCAGTCTGTACTATTATTTAACCCATAGCTGGAGAAAGAAGAGCTGGATTCATGCTTTTCCTAAGGATATTAGTTCCAAAATTCGAAATGGGTTTGCCGATTCCAGTTTTCGCGCCAACACCCGTTAGTTTAAATTTATTTCTACATTTTGTAACTTCGACATTTAGAACATTTACACAAAGAAAAAAGAAAAAGTAGGCACTTTTATTTGTTCGTCGAACAAATTGAACGCTATAACTGTGAAGTTTGTTTCCTCCAGTAACGATGTCGAATGTTTATTTGCTATTTTCGTCTGCTTTGATTTATTTTCGTTTACGATATACCAACACATCAGTGGGTTATTTAATGCCGAAAAGTATTTAAGATAGGTTTGTATGAATAGAATATGTATTATCTGTATGTAAGCAGTTTGTAGGTCAGGTTTCATTGACGAATTTCTTTGTAAAGAGGGTTTTTTCGAGAGTCAAATGTAATGCTGGTAATATTTTTTTCCAAAAATGTATTGCTGGTAATTTTTTTAAATGTAATGCTGGTATTTTTACTATAAGAATCTATTTTTATATTTTCATAGTGTTTTGACCCCAGTTTGCAGGTTAAATATGTGCCCATCCATGGGACCCTAACAGATGCTACCCTTCCATTATTATTTTGGTTCTATTACCAGCGGATAGTGAAAACAAATTTTTATTACTTCGGATAGTGAAAAGAAATTCATCGATAATTAATTCTGTATTTAAAGAATTTGGAAGTTTCTAAACTCTCGTTAGATCTATGTTAAAATGCTTTTATTACACAAGGGGCGTCGAATCCATTTGATTACGCACGCTATATCATTCATGATACGTGCCAGTTGAAGCAATAGATTGTCTTCACCATTTCTTTCTTCTTATAATTCGAAATATTATTTTCTTTTCTTTTATTTGATTCAAAGTAAATGAGGCGTAATTCCTGGTTCTTGATGCATCATGAGTGATCGCTTGAGATCTTTTGTATGGAAACCTGCCATTCTTTATTGTTTCCTTTCCTTACAAAATAAAAAAAAGGGGAAAAAAAAAAGTTGGATTTTTTTTGTTGTTTTTTTTTTTTTGCCGACATTATATCTCTAAATTTCCCTTCGAGTCACCAAAAGTGGAAAAGTTTTTGATTTTCTTTTGTATTTATTAAATACGAGTAAAAACGTGATAGTCAGTTTGAGACAAACCTACCGGTGGTCTGAGATTAGTGAGTCAGGTATTCTTAGCTGGTGCCAGAGGCTGGCGTTCGAGACAAGAGAAAATGTCAGATTTTCGCGAAAGCTGATACTTTTATATACATATATATTGTGTCTGTGTGTGTTTGCTTGTTTAGAAGTACTCACACACATATATGTAATTTATTTTGACAAGTGAGGCATTATAAGTTGTTTTCAGTATACATACATATATAAAGACCAAAAATTCTTTCTTAAATAATTCTTCTTTATTCTTTACGTTTCGAGTCGTTTTCGTGGTTTCGCACAAAACAAAATTCGAAATAAGTATTTTACAACATAATTTCCTTCTTTGCCATTGCACTTAAGTTAGTATAAAACTTTAATTGCATATATTGAAAGTTATACAGTGAAAATTTCAGGTCTAAATCCGACCAGTAATTGACTACGTTTATTTGAGGTAAATAAGAACGTTTTTTGTTGCTTTAAATGTTAATTTGAAGCTTTTTTGGCATTGTAGCTTTACTCAAACTTATTGTAAAATAAGATCCATTAAACCTACAATGAGATAGGATAATCCACTTGGAAACTGCAGCTATCTTTTAGCCCCTTGTGAGGATTAAGAGCAGATTAAGAGAGGGTGTCCAATAACTGTCGACCTAGGTAACTTCATGAGATCGCTAAAAACAGAGCATAGCATGATGAAAAAGACGCCAAAGTTGATGAAAACAAAATTTTAGCGTCTAAATGCTTATGTTATTATTGAGAGAAAAGATCAAAGTATTTTTTAAATATTTTTTAAAAATTTTCCTTCTTTTTATAACATTGTAAATTTTGGTTAAAAAAACCTTGTTTCACTTTTTATCAACCGAACCAATAAAATAACAAAATTTTAGCGCGTTTTTTTTCCTGTATATGACACATTAATTTGGAAAATCTTGCAAAAATAAAAATAATTGTTGGATTTTAGTGAAACTTCCAGAAACTATTCACAAATGATGGAACTTATTATAAATATCTTTTATTTTTAGTAAAGTCATGGCAGAAAACTTTTTTCATATGTATTACTCCCTCTAACTAATTGTACGAAAACTCTATAATTTCAATTTTGAGGAGATTAATGATTATATTAGTTAAAAGCACAATGCTTTTAGGAAACCAAATCATGTTTTTGTTTTTTGTTTTTTTGTTGGAACCCCACTACCTGAAAATCGTCTCTGAAGTGTAACATACAAAACTCAATAAAACAAAAATATTATTTAATTTCAAAAGCCTTTAATAGCTTTTATTTATTTCAATGAACCTTGGACAATATTGTCTGAAAGCAAAAAGATATTTCGAAGAAAAATGAATTTTTAAAACAATTATTTGTTATTTCTGAAATATTTTTCTTTATTTTTACATTATTTTGCTAATTCTTCTAAAATTAGGGAAAAGTTTGTAGAACTTAACGAATGTTGTTATTAAGTAGATATATATATATATATATATATATATATATATATATATATATATATATATATATATATATATATAGATTATAATTTCCAAAGCTTATTAAAAACTAACGACAGCATGTATATTAAAAAAATTAATTTGTGTCAGTAATTTTTACCAAATGAAATCTACGGAAGCCGGAAGTATCGTGCGTGCAATAAATAAAAAACGTCAGCAGTGCAGCACTTGTATCTTTTTTTCTTTTTTTTTTTATAGTATTTATAATTTCTCCAGATAGTATCAACAAATTTACGGTACAGTACTTAAAAAAAAAAAAAAAAAAAAGGGGAATGGCGAAAGTTTTTTTACTTTAATTATTACAAGGTAGTACTTAAGCAGGTCCGCTTAAAAAATATGTCCATTCTGTCCGACTGTAGGGGAACTCGAATCTCACGTCAGTTGTCAATAATTTATAAACGGCATCAATTCGCACTTGTCAATTCGCGCGAGGTTGAGATCGGCTCTCTTTTATCTTAAAAAACATTTTTCTTTAAAAATGGCTTAAATCGAGTTTTTTTTTCGTTATTTGGTAAACAAGATTTGTAACTAAAATTATGGACATGCTAAGTATGAGTAAAAAATTTCAAAAAATATTCAAAAAATACTTTAGTGTTTCTTCTCAATAATGAAATATACAATTAACACGAACAAAATTTTTTCATTAATTTTCCGACCATTCTTGTCATGCTATCGATTTTTCATGAAGGTGCCTATGTCGACCCTTCCCGCCTACGTTAATTATTTTGATTTTTAAGTGGCGATCAGCTCACGTACACCAAGTCCACTCCTTAGCCTATGTTCCCTTCCTTAATAGCCTAGCGAGCGAGACGCAACTATCAAATCAAATATTTTGTCAGATGAGTTGGGCTGCCTTACAAGGCAGAAGGTTTCCCAGAGTGCTGCCAATTTGGCGTCAATGTGTCAAGAAATAATCCCTAATTTGTCATCCTGAGAAAGTTACTTTCATGATATTTTCGAGGTCATTGATGGATGCGGATGTAAAGCAGTTTATACTTGTGACATTGTAAGCTAAACTGAATAAAGCTAATATAAACCTTTCAAATTTGACAATATATGCACAGATTCTAAATTTAGCTTTGGCATGCACAGGGTCAAAAGTGCCAAGTAAGAATCAATCTCAACGCTAATTAGTAATAAATAGTTAAGCATTGGCAAACTATAAGGTACTTGATTGCAACAGTATATGAAAGAAAAGTCGTCGCCGTTTTTGTAACAAGATTATTTATATTTTCAATTTTAGTTGCTTGGATGTTTTGATTTTAATCGCCGTATCCTTTCAGAATGTGGATGATCATGGCCCTCCACAGTTTCCAGTCCTTTGTAGCATTTTAAAAAAATTGTCTTTTTTTATCTCTGCTAAACCTTGCTCTGTCATCCATTTACTGAAACTCGCTAGGTAAGTTATACGTTGTTCTCCTCTGCCCCTCTCGCTTTCCATCAGTCCTATGAGTATCAGATTTTCCAAGGCCTCTTTCCTCATCATCTGCACTAGAAACATCAACTGTCTTTTCCTGATGGTAAGTAGAAATTTCCTTTTTGTTTTCATTTTCTCTAAAACTTTGTCATTGCTCACATGTTCCGTCCATGGCATTCTCAGCATCCTTCTGTAGAACCCAAATCTGTTGCGCTTCAGGTCTCTTCTTCATCTGTGAGGAGATTGTCCAAAAATAACTGCTATGTAGAAGAACTGTTCAGTACTATTTTCGGTAAATGTTCATTTTAACACCCGAGCGCTAATATCCCTTCAAATTTTTTCCAAAATAGTCTTATTTCCGTGCAGATGTATATGCTGAACTCAAATCAACAATTAGATATTAAAGAAATCTACCTTTTTGGATGTTAACGACCAGAAAAAAATCGGACTTTTTCCTGGTCTTTCGTCAGCCATTATCGGCTTATTGATAAGTAATTCAGTGCTGAATTTTGTTGGTGGACGTATAGAATTTGGGCCTATTTACTTCCTTTACAGTAATTCCTTGTAGTCAACTTTCAAATTAGGGTTAGGTGATTTTTAGTTTGTTTTGGGGTTTTTTTATGCTTTTATTATTTTTTTATTTTTTTTAAGAAGAAAGTTAACTTTCAAATTAGGGTTAGGTGTTTTTTTTCTTTTGTTATTCTTTTATTTGTCGATGTTTACATATATTTGAAAGTTAACTTTCTTCTTAAATTAAGTACAAAAAATCGCTTTACGTAAGCGCGTACTAATTTCTGAAAGAAAATAGTTCAGCAGTGAATGACGCTTGGGTGTTAAAATGAAAATTTACCCTATTTTCTTTGTTTCTAACTTGTTTAAAAAAATCTTGGAGCAACTCTTTAGTGTGCGATGGATGAATTTTCGCCATTTTATTTTTTGATTTCGCGCAGGTGCTTTGTTTGTTTTTGATTTTGTTGACAGAACAGTATAGCAGACTCAGCTGGGCACCTTCTGTGGGAAAAGGAGCCCCATGATGCAGTTCACTCCACCAGAAACTTGGAAATGGCATGATGTACTACTTGAAATTTGCGCCGAAAACTCCAATACGAACATTTCAGATGGTTTGGGTGTCAATCTGAAGACTGTGAAGAAGATGAGACTAATGGTGAAGGAGATGAGACTAATGGTGATTACGAAAGTGTTTGGAGTGATCAACTAGTGATAGCGACGCTATACCTCCATTCATCTACCCACAAGGCCTCAGACTCAACACGGAGGCTTACATCAAGTGCCTTGAGGAGATAGTATTGCCCTGGATCAAGAGGGTGGCGGCTGGAAGACCCGATGTCTTACAACAGGATTCTGCACCATGCCACACAAGCATGAGAACCCAGTCGTGGCTGTCAGACAATTACCGCGACTACATCTCCCCTTATATCTGGCCACCTAACTCCCCAGATTTGCAAACCCCTTGTGTGTGGAACGCAGTTGACCTAGAGACCAAGAAACTCCTTGTAACTCCAAATATGAACTGAAAGCAAGGATAATAGCGGCATTCACCAACTTAAAAAAGGAGTTTGTGCAGAAGAGTTGCAAGAGATTCCAAAGTCGTCTGGAGGCCGTGGTTGAAGCCAATGACGATTTTATTGAATACGTTTACTCTTTAGTATTTCAAGATATTTTTGTGTAATTTTGGTAAATATATCTGTTAAAATCAGATGTCAGTGTTATTTACATTTTCGCGTCATTTAGACGATAATTTATCCATCGCACCCGGTATAAGCCATTTTTCTTCAAGAAAGGATCTCTACCCGCTGCTTACATCGTTATATCTCACGAATGATCTTGAGAAATGTCATTTTAAGCTGAAGTGTTCAAACCTCGATTCCACCTGACAGGTCCTAACATTGGCTGCAAGGATTAGAGGCAGTGTGTTGTGCAAATAAGCATTGTCATGACAAATAAAGCATTGCCATGACAAGGTTGAAATGAATTGTTTGGACTTGAATTGGAAGACGACTATCAACAAAACGACATCAAGTAAATTTTGAAAGACTGAAGGGTAAACAAGTGAAGTCAAATATAAACAGAAAGAATTGCATTCATAATGTGTTCCGAATATTTCAGTAATGTTTTAATTCATTCTCAACCAGTGTTTAATATATTCATTAGCTTGACTGAACCAGCGGAAGTTGTATGATGTCGGAAGGATAAGATCGGCTGCGCGATGTGGTTGATGGCTGTCAGAGAATTACCGCGACTACATCACCCCTTATATCTGGCCACCTAACTCCACAGACTTACAAACCCCTTGATTATGTGTGGAACGTAGTTGAGCGAAAGACGAAAAAAATCCTCGTAACACCAAATATGAACTGAAAGCAAGGATTCACCAACTTAAAAAAAGGAGTCTGCGCAGATGAGTTGCAAGAGATTCCGAAATCGTTTGGAGGCCATGGTTGAAGCCAATGGCGATTTTATTAAATAAATTTACTCTTTAATATTTCAAGATATTTTTGTGTAATTTTGGTAAATATATCTGTTAAAATCAGATCTCAGCGTTATTAGTTTCTTGGTCTGAACAAGCGGAAGTTGTATGATGTCGGAAGGGTAAGATCGGCTGCGCGATGTGGTTGAAGTGCAATCACGTAATTTGACGACGCCTGTCGAATAATGCATGTGAACGAAACCCAGTCATGTAAGTAACAATAAGGAAACCAACAGAAGCTTGCAATAGAAGACAGGAGAGCATAAACTACCATGAAAAACAGATCTGCCTTGCCAGAACAGGGGATTGTGGTCGCCCAGGTAATCTTTCCATTCGGCCAAAATAGGCTAATATGTAAAAAAGAAACTTTGCTCTTTGTTCAGTATCCTCTTTCTAACCTATCAAGAGACCTGCCAGGTGTACGACGGTCAGACGATTTGACTTAAAGGAGGAACCCCTCTTTTTCTTTTAATCCAATATTCTCAATAAAACGAGAAAGCGAACAAAAACTAAATATATTTTCGTATTTCAGAGGTCTTACATCTGAGACGGCGATCACAGGCGTAGAAGAAAATATATAGGTAAACTAGTTTTTTTACCTATGTATTGTAAAAAGAAATATTTTCCGTAACTTTAGAAATGCGTAACCAGAGACATATCCGTATGCCTCTGCATCTTCATATAGCGTGACATGGGCAAGAACAATTTGGTGGAGGCTATCCATCCCTACGCATGACCTCATCCGAATTCATCATTCTCGGGGACTAGCTATGGTCATGAACATGTGGCTGTTGTGGGTCGTGTAAACCCTTTCCATGCAGGTCGCTAGCTTTATCATGGAAGACATACGCCCAGAGATGCTCTGTTAACATCGTTATGTGGCAAATAGTACCAGGTTACACGGTAACATTGGCAGGGAAACGACTGACCTGAAAAAATAAGAAAATCTTTAGAAATGGGGAAAAAGTGAAATAAAAAGTGTATAGCTTATCAGTTTATGTAACTCTCAATATAACATCTAATTTACTAAAGGGGTGTGCGGGTGGTGTAATGGATGATGAATCGGAATAGGAATTCGGAGAGCCTAGTTCGACTTCCAGTCGGTTCGTTATATTCTCTTACACGCAAATAACTTTTAGAAAGATATATATCTATCCCCCTCCTCCAGGTTAAATAGTAGGAACTGTACAAAAAAAAAATCATTGTTATCTTAAAAAAATGTTAATGTAAACATATATCAACACGATGAGAAAACTAGATTTGTCTGTAAAAAAGGGAAAATGAAAAAAAATAATCATAGTTCCATATTACAGCCGGCTGCATCTGAACCAAGTATTAAAGAAGTCACGTCCCTTCAAGATATCGATGAGGTTGGCTCTCAACAGATCCCAGTTCTTTATTATCTCTGAATTGTCATGACAACTTAGAAAAGATAGTGGAATGATTCTTCTTTCCCTTTTCTCTGTTTTGAACTAATATATTTCTTTTCTTTACGCTGATAGCCAACCAAGGCTAAGAGGTAGCGCGCCACGTATACGTCACTGGTTATGGGACCAGTGTCCTTTTGAATAATTTACAAACATATTATTATATTAAAAATTTCAGATTAAATGCCTTCATTTTCTCATGTGAAATCGGTTTAATGATCAGCTTCTTACAATGTTGAGCAAAAACCTAAAGTAAAGTAGTTTTTTATCATTTCACCCAAGCAAGGTGATAATGTCACTAAAACACAGAGGTTTACTACAAGTAAAAGAAAATGAGATGTCTTTACTGAGTAGTGAGTAAAAAGGACAATAAAAGAACAGGATTCAAGAAAAAAAGGAAATGGCGATTGACGTTACATTTAAATTTGTAAATGACAGGGATCCAAGAAATCGGAGTTCCACAGGTGAGAAGTACAAGAAAAGAGTATTTTAGAATAGAACTGACGGTTGCATCTACCTAGATCAACAGTAAAACGGTGAGATCTAGTTGCCAATCTAGTAGAACACTTAAATTCATGCAGAGAAGACACCATGGAAAACAGTTCATCAGAATAATTGCCATGAAAATATTTACAGAAAAGGCAGAGGGAAGCCATGTCACAATGGTAAGAAAGTGACTGATGTCGACATGCCAGGTCAGGTTCGATTACATTAAAGACATGATTAAAGAGCCTATTAAAAAAAAAGGCCCAATTAAAGACCTTATTATATATTTCTTATCAAGAATCTCGGGGTATATAGCAGAAGCACCAGACCAGATATGGCAACAGTATTTAATATACGGACGAATGGTAGGTGTATAAATGTGCAAGATAAATTCTGACAAGAAGAATTGTCTGGGACGACAGAGTGAACAAACTTTTTCTAACAAGACTTAGTAATTGATTCAATATAATAACTCGACTTCATGTCAGTGAAAAACGCGACCAAAAAAAGTTACAAAACTTTGCTTTCTTGGAGTTTAGCATTAGCCATGTTCAGGGTAGACAGAAAATGTTCTGTGTACTAATTAAATGAAGGTAGTTTTGTTTTGGAGGCGTTAAAACTTACAAACCGTTTATTGCCCCAGTTCACCTCTGACGAGTAGTCTTTTCGAAAGCAGACGACAGTTTTACTTCATCGGATCTGTAGAATTTGCCAGTTAGAGATGAGTCATTTTTTTTTTAATCGGCATCCTGTAATAAGGAAAACATCTATTCAAAAAAGTAAAAAATACTTGTATTATTTCTCATCTAATTATTTATAATGAAGTAATATCTGAAAAAGATAAAATTTCAGGAATGCCCCCAACATGCACATTACAAATTGGACATATAAAACTCAAACAAGTACCACAATTTAAATATATATAAAATGTTTTGACAGAGGACGGAAAGTGCGACATCGAAAACCGAAATAGCGAAAAGATGCTTTTCGAAAAATAAGCAAAGTATTAAGAAACTTGAACATTTCGTTAGAAACAAAAAAAAGAGTATTGAACTATCGACCCACCTATATGGCAGTGAATGCTGGATAATTTGTCCTTGGAAGAAGATGAGACTTGAAGCAAAAGAAATGTGATTCTGCAGAAAGACGATGAGAATATCATGTTAGCAATGACGAAATTTCAGAGAAAATGGAAACAATAAGTACACTTATAATTACCATCAGACAGAGTTGAAATTAATGAGGAAAGAGGGCATGGGAAATTTGATACTCACAAGGCATAATGAAGGCAAGTGCAACAACGAAAAACAGCACATGACCGAGATTATGTAAATGGATGACAGAACAGGGTTTAAAAGAGGTAGCAATAAGGCAAAATTTACTAGGAGCTATAAAGGACAAGAAGCTGTGGAGAGCCATGATTTGCAAAGTCCCAAAGGGTACCGCACATAAAAGAAGCTCATGGCGCGTACATAGTCATATATACTATTCAGTCAGTTATGTGCCATGCGTGATACACGCTTAGGAACATCTTTCGATACATGACTGACGAGACAGATTTTTTTCCTGCAGTAGGTTGTCATTTCTTTCTGCGGTAGGCCAAAGCTATAGATTTTTTTCTGCGGTAGACCAAGACTATAGAACCCGGTTTGTCCTGCTCTTTACCAATAGCTGGCAGGGAGAAGAAGAGGATTCATACATTTCGCAAGGGTATTAGCACGTAAGTGAATGCAATGAATTCGACCGGAATTCGAACTCGGCCCTGTCCAAGCCGCTATCCATTACTCCACCGTGTCTCCAATTACGTATCCAAAATCTTGGTCAATAGCGTTGATTTATTTATTTATTTTTTTTTTTTTGATTATATGAGTTTGCTTGGAGCAGATGCTTATACAGTTGTAGTTGTACAAAAATAGTAAGCACTTTTCATCTTTGCTTAGATGCATATTGTTTGTAGAATGCGACAGAAAATATATATAATAACATCAAATGTTTTGTTCACTAAACTGTTGTTGTTTTTTGTTTTTTTTTTCACTCTACTGCAGTGGTTGTTGTTTTTGTTTTGTCTTTTTGCTTTTTTTTAGTTTTTCAATATTTATTGTATGAAAAGCATGACACTTCTGTATGGACAAGTCTCAAACAGAACATGATACAGGCGACACTGGCAAGGAATGTCACCTTAAGAACGAAGTACTTCTGATCGAACTATACACAATGATTTAAAAAAATCTCTCCAGAGATGAGAATATTCGATATGTCCTAGGTGGAAGATCCATGAACCTCATCAACGTTGTCCGAGAAAACTCGAGAGCATTTCAATCAATTTCTATAAATATTGGATATTTTTCCTCTGACTACTTCTCTTCATTTGGTTGCTGAAAGGAATAACATTTAAGCAATTTAATTCTACAACTGATAGAAAATCTGAATTTTCAACGGTTTTAGATGTGATCATTACTGCTTACTTGCTACAATGACAACTCATTTCTTAGGAGTAATGAAAAACGTATACTCTACGATCATCACAAACGTATATTTCGTTTCAATGTCATTTGAATTTAAATATGTGGGGTTTTTACTTTGTACAGATTCCTAAATTTCATGACAACCAAATAAAGCTTAAAATATTACTTATTCACATTCGTAGATTTTTGACACTTGGGCAGGTCTTAGTTTCACATTCGCTAAATAAATATTATTTAACAGCTTCAAATGTAAAAGCAATTAAATTTTTAAAAATGTTAAATGTAATAAAAGTAACTTTCAAAATGAGCATGAAGACGATTGATTTCATGATGTTTCACGTAACTCAGAAAACAATACAAGTCGTTCAAATGCTTCTTCAATTTTTGTGTCGTCAATGGGAAAAAGTAGTTTTTAACTAACATCAATTTAGAAAATGAATGATAGAGTCAAAATTTGAAGCAAGATCGTTGCTCAAGTTATTAGAAATGTGGTCAGAGAGAAATTTACAAATCCAAGAATACGGAAAACAAAATTACGAGTAAAAGAATAAAAACAAAAAAACGAACAAAAATATTATAAGTAATCTGTTTGTAAAACAAGTTTTATTTTTTAAATTACGCGGTTCGAGATTATGAACTTCACGATAAATGATACTCGAGGTTAAACTACAGAAAATGCAAACCGTTTATCAGCATATTGAATATTACATTTCCTCTTCCGGTTATGATAACCCTCCTCAACCGGATGTCGGTAATTGTAAGCACTATATAAACTCTTAACAAACGCCACTTTAGACAGTGGGAAAGCTTAACTTTAAATCACAGAATGAACTGCTTTTGTATTCATTCCAATAACTGTAAAATTTAGGTGAATAAAAACCGTATTGATTTTCATTTAATTGTGACCGTTTCAGTTCAGTCGGTGTACATTTGCTGGCGGAATTAAAAATATCAAACGCATAATAATGTTAAGGAAACAAAATTATTTATAAATGTTGTAATAATATTGGAGGTTTCTTTCATGTGTCAGTGCTACGATAACGTTCAAAAGACAACGGTTTAATTTTCAGCGTGACGATTCAGACACTCAGTCTAACTGCGACATCCACCCCCCGCTTTTTTTATCTCGTCTGGGTCAGCGTTATATTCTCCCATGCCCGTACGATTGTTTTTATCCTATTCCCACTTCCCTTAGCGAGAGAGCTTCTTGATTTTGTCCCATGGGCAGAATACAACGGCTTCTTTGTTTTTGAGGGTTGGACGGGCCCTACTAACATCTGTTATGTTTAATCTGATTTATGTTAATATTTTAGTTTGTTATTGGGTTCATCTCCCTCCCCTCTCATCCTTCATTATGAGATTTGTATGTATTATTTATTATCATTAAATTTTTATGGCATGGGGCGCGTTTTGTAGGTCCCCCCTTGTGAGGATATGATATTATGGTGTAAGGAGGATTGATAGGTGATGGATGAGTTCTTGTGGTGAATGGGCAAATTGTAATGAGTGAATGGGTCGTGAATCGGATTAGCTAGGTATAGGAGAATTAGTGAAGACCAGCCTCAACCCCTCCCCTTTTCAGACCGTGCCACAATTGCATTTTTCGATGCAATAAATATGCAATCCAATTGCGACATCTTTTTGTTCTTTTTCTATATGTCGTGTCCCTTCAGAACGTTAACGATCATGGCTCTCCACAACTTCTTGCCCTTTGTAGCTCCTAGTAAATTTTGTCTTTTTGATATCTCTTCTAAACCCTGTTCCACCATCCATTTACACAAGATAGTTAGGTAAGTCACGCGCCGGTTTACTCTGTCGCTTTTACTGTCAGGATATCCTGTGAGTGTCATATTTTCCAAGCCTTTCTTCCTCATTATGTGTTCTAGAAATTTCAGCTGTCTCATTTTGATGCTAAGTATGTGTCCTTATTGTTTCTATTTTCTCTAAAACTTCGTCGTTCTCATATGTTCAGGCATTTTCAGCACCCTTCTGTAGAACCACATTTTTCTTGCTTCAGGTCTCTTCTTCGTCAGTGAGGAGATTGTCCATCATTAGCTGCTATACAGGAGAACAGATATTACATAACAGTTCTATACCCTTTTCTTTGTTTCTAACGATATTTTTTTCCTAATACTTTACTTAGCTTTTGAAAGGCATCTTTCGATATCCCAATGCGCTGTCGGATTTCAGAGTCGCACTTTCCGTCCTCTGTTAATACTCTTCCCAGATATTAAAATTACTGTATTTGCGTGATTGCGGTATCTACAATTTGTAATTTGCATGTTGGGCTGTTGCTTTTGCTGACAACCATGAAATCTGTTTTCTTGCAAATGATGTTTCGCCATTTCTTCTCACCTGACTTCACTACCTTCTGTAGAAGTTCTTGTAGTTTCCTATCTGTGTCTGCTATCAACATGGTATCATATTTTTAATAGGAGTTATATTACATATACAAAAATCCTTATGTTAACTATAAGTGTACTTTTTGTTTCCATTTTCTCTAAGACTCTGTTGTTGCTCACAGGTCTAGGGTAGTCTCAGCATCCTTCTGAAGAATCACATATCTGTTGCTTCAAGTCTTCTTCATCTGTGAGGAGATTGCCCAGCATTCTCAGCCACATAGAAGGACTGATATTATGTAACATTTCAGCACATTTTCTGTTTCTTAATAGTGTGCTTGGCTTTTGGAAGGCACCTATTGCTATCCCAATGGATTTCAGTTTCACACTTTCTGTCCTCTGTTAAAAAAACTTCCTCAATATTTAAATTGTTGTACTTGTTTGATTTCGGTACCTCCAATTTGTAATTTGCATCTTGGGGACATCCTTTTGCTAGCAACCATGAATTCTGTCTTTTTGCAATTGATGCTAGTCCTTTCTTCGAGCTTTTCTTCCCTATTTTTTGTAGAAGTCTTGTAGTTTCCTTTCTGTGTCTGCTATCAGCATTGTGTCGTCTGCATATCTTAAGTTGCTAAGATTTTGATCGCCATTAATGAAACGTGATAGAAATTCTAATTATCTCAAAATCGTTTCACTGCATACGTTGAATAAGTCCAGTGAGAAGTCACATCCTTGTCTTTCACCCTTTTTATTTTTGTATATTTACTGAATTCATTTTCTATCCGTATGCAGGTTCTGAATTATTCTAATATCCTTCCCAAATATGTTAAGGTTAACGAGTAGTTACGACAGTTCTTTGTGACGTATTTTAACAAATATCTTTGGATACGCTATTAAACATAGATATCAAATGGACTTTGAAGTCATTTTTTTTTTCACTTGCGACATAATTATGTGAAATTGGCTTCAGAGTCCATTTGAAGTCCCCCAAAAGAACAACATGCTATTTTTCGCCAATGAGCCTTTTCATGCTTACACCCTATGGGAAAAATAAAAACATTGCGTACTCAGAAGTCCTGTTAAACTAAAGGGCTCCATCATTTGTTTTATTTTGTAAACTATCTTTTTATGTGTAAATAGTATACATGATCTTTTTTAATTTTTTCTTGGCTAAGAAAAAAATATATACAAATATTTTTCCTTTCCTTTGAACTTATTCGTCTGGGTATCGCCGACTGACGCTACATGTTCATTTCGAACTTTTTTGGCACGGATGTCTGTTTCGATATTTAGCAAGGTAGAATTTTATTTTATGGACATTTTATATAGAACGTTAAATCAGTTCTAATTATACATATATTCTTCAAAGTTCTTTATATATCAGTTGAAAGGTAAGAGAAAGACTCTGTTTTTATATGTCCAAAACTATTTTACCGCCATTTTAAAAATAAAGGCCTATTTATTACCGAAAGCGTTTTTTTTTTTTTTTTTTTTTTCAAACAAGGACGAATAGATACGTCTAAAACATAAGGTTCAAAAACCAGCTACTGACGTTTTTATACGTCGATTTTGGTTCTTTTTATACCTTTCTGAGCTTGAAACGTGTCCAGTTGTCGTCTGTTAGAGGTGTTAGCCACCGCTCGGATATTTCAACATGCCTCAATTTCTTAGTTACTATATTAAAACCAAATAAAAAAAAATCGTCTGAAACGGAAACGTCTTTCCCAAAATAATTGGAAAGGAAGGGATTAACTTTTGACCCGACTGAGGATCGAATTCGTGAGTAATGATCAGCTAGTCTCAGTCGCTAATAACGACACTACGTGTGAAACCTGACAAAAATCGACCCATGGTTAGGAATGTCTTTTTTTTTTTTCTTTTTTCCATCGATAAAATAAAATTATATCTTACACTAGAAATATGAAATAGCTAAAATTTATTACGCATGGACAATTTAGAATAATTTATAGCTACAGGATTTTAGCTTCCATTTAATGAAATATTCCTCAACAATTTCGTCGAATGATGAAAATGAAAATTTCAAAATCAAAGTCTACTTTAATTTATATTTAGTTACTCCCGTAAAAAAAATATGTTGAATGAATAATGATTTTAATGAAAGCTTAAACACTATAACATTTCAATAACAGCTTGCATAACTTGTAAGGGTGCTTCGAGCTAAATCAGTTCAAATACATGCGATGAAGAAACAAGCATTTTCGATCAAAGGCAAATCTAGTTTCTCGGAAGTAAAATCCCGTGAGTTTTTCTCAAATCGAATTAACTGCCATGATAGATAACCTTCAAGCATAATCGGGATTCCTTGAAAAATCTGCTTGACAAGATCTGCGCATGCGTGGATAACGACTTGAAGATACAAACAGGCAGTTTTGTGAAATCCATTATTTTCTTGCCAATTAGCAAGCAAGACTGTTCTCCCTACAAAATTCAATTGAATAAAGTTGATCTTTCCCAGCTTCTAAAGACGTTGCCACTTGCGGAGAAATATTGATTATTGTTGTGCTACGGTGTGTTTATCAGAATTTTATAGTTGATTACCCGATCACACAGTTGGCCGACAATAATCAGCAAAGGAGATGTTTGTTTGCATCATAGCCGAAGTTAGCAGTACACTATAAATCCTTTGAATTTTGCTGCTATTTTCAACAAGTCGAGATGAAAAATCAACTTCTTTATTAAACAAACCCATTGTCTTTACATGTGCACAGATACCAAATTCGAACGTACACTGCATATAAAAACGTTGTCGCGTATCCTGGATACAGGGAGCCGACACTATTTTTCAGACACTTTATTTTTTCAAGTTTTAGGTAGCACAGGCAGTCTGTACTGTTTTAGTGTAATGGCAATAACATTTAAAAACTGTTTCAATACTACAATTGGAAAAGCAGAATTCAAATTAGAAGTATTTTTATTTTTTTACAAATTTTCACATTATACAGGCGACAGTATTTTTCGGGCATTGCAGAAACAATGCTAATAGTTTATGGCAGCACCCTTTTTTTCAATGACTTCTATCAGTCTATCTTCATAATGTTCGTACATATTGATAATAACGTCTCTTCGTGTTTCTAGTAGTCTATGTTTAGCATCTTGTATGCGCTGCCACAGTTCAACCTGGTTATTTCTGGCCCGTCGTAAACAAGCTCTGCAAGCATTCCCCATGCTTTCAATTAAATTTAAGTCTGGACTTCTTGCAGGCCATTCCAGAGTAGTTATATTTCCTTCACACATCCAATTTTTCACCGATTTGGCCACATAGATGCTGCAGTTATCTTGCTGCAAAATAAAATTACTTCCCATTTCTTTTTCTATGAGTGGTAGGGCTCTCTTTTCCAAAAGTTCTATGTAGCTCAAGCTATTTTGACGTCCTTTTAACCACGTGAGCCACAAGTTTCCATTCGGAAATACCATACCCCAAACCATGACTCCTCCTCCTCTCATCTCTCTCTTGTTGAGAATAACAGGTTCACCTTTTCTCGACCATGTACACCACCCGTCAGGTCCATCGAACGTAAAACGTTTTTCATCAGTAAATATCACTTTCTTGAAGTCGACATGGTTTGTTATCCATCTTTTGGCGCTTCCCAGCCTTGCCTCCTTGTGTTTTCTCGTTAGTGTAATTATTTTCTTGATTTTAGCACACGTAAGTCCAATTTCGTGTAGCTTTCTTTGTACAGTTCGAACACTGACATCAAGTTCACACTTCTCCTTTACTTTCTTCGCGGTCACCTTTTCTTCAGATGATAACAACCACGTAACATTCCTCTTCATTCTTCTTTCTGTTCTCTTGGAAATTGTTTTTTTTTTCCATCCTCTCTTCTTCTTCCGCTCATAGTCTGTACTTAGCATGTATTCAACTGTTGACTTCGGTAGCTTCATGTCAGCGGCGATCTTTCCGATGCTGAGCCCGTCTTCTCTCTTCTTTTGGACCAAACTGATGACTTCTTTTGAATGCATTCTTCTTCAGGATTTTAATACATTTTTGCAGTGAATGGTAAAGATACTCAAATGTAATGGTCAGGGTACAATTTACCTGCAGAAAATGTGCATATTGTAGACGTTCGGCGACTAAATCATTAAAAAACCCGGAATTTGTGTCATGTCCGAAAAATAGTGTCGCCTAAGTTGAAGTAAAAATAAAGAAAACATGAAACCAAAGACAAACCCATCAATCAATGTTCATACAATTAATGAACAGTTACTGCTGAACTAACTACTCATCAACACAAAAGCTCTCGGCAGCAAAAAACACCTTTAAGCACACTTTTCAAAGTGTCCCAAAAATAGTGTCGGCCCCCTGTAGTCTGTTTCCCTCTTGGCAGTAGAGGTCTGCAGTTTAATCTCTCGATTGCTCTAGTCTCAGTTTCAAGTAGGTTTTTATTTGATGGAATTACTAGCCCCACCCTGAAACGGTTTTGAATTCGGGGTTTTCCTTCTGCTTGACTCGCTGCCGAGCAGGGCTAGAGAGCTTTGTCTGCCTTGCTGTTTAGGTGATAAATGGAATCTGTACGAAAGTGAATCTCTTGGCTTTGATCTTTATTTGAAGTCAACTTGTACCGATAACCGCTAAGCTACACACACATCCTTTTAGGTAAATAGAAAAATTAACCTTAAATATAATTAATTTTTCTTTGAAATGAAAATGCAGAATTTCAAAGAAAATTTACTACGGGAAAGGCCATCTCTCTGACAAGAGCGAATCAAAGAGAAAAAGCTGTAGTAAAAGTTTAGGGAAATACAATCGATAAAACTAGAAAATAACTAGGTTAAATATCTAAAGTAATCAATAAAATAAAGAAGATTTTTAATGCAAATTTGAAAGCGAAAACTTCAAATCGGCATTTTTGGTGATTCTGTGTTGGTGTCGTGTTCAATTCTGCTCGATATCTATTTTCCTAATGATCAGTGTGTGTGAGAAACGAGGAAGATTTGAGGGTGATAGGAGTTATAAAACGACTGCTGCTAACAATTACAGAAAAGAAGGCCTGAAGAAATTGGCACCCATGGGACATACTGGACGCATGAGTAACAAGTGGGCAAAACAATGAATAACGTACTTGATGAGTTTGAATAAATCAATAGCAGAAGTACCACAAAGACAAAGAGGAATGATGTACAAACAACTGGTAATTCAAGCAAAAAAAAATAGAGGAAGTTGTGGAGAGCCATAACCACTGGATTCGCAAAGGGATATAGAACAGTGCGAGAGAAAGAGTGAGAGAGAGGGAGTTGTGACGATATGCTTCATTTATAGAAGAAGAATTTTTGTATCAAGCTCGAGCAAAAACGAAGTTTAGGATTTGCATGGCCAACAGCCATCAAAAATCTCAAATGGGTTGATGCCTGCATGAATGGATGGAAAGTAATTCCTGTCGTAGTATGACTGGCAGCAAGGCTTTTACACCATTGCTAGATTTAGTTTCTAATTCAACGCCCAGCAGTCGTAGCACTGTTTCAGATAAGTTTGCTAGGAATTTTTATAACAAGAAAATTGGAGGTTTCTTTTAAGCTTAGCAATTTAATCTCACAAAAATTATATTTTAATTAACATTTTATTTTAAATAAATAAATTGTCAAATTGATAAAATTTAATTTCTCTCATCTTAAATAACAACATCTGGAAATATTTCGACTCATAATTTTCAGATTTTTTCTTTGTAAGATTTCAGTTGATAATAGAACTGTGATTCGTATAGATTTTACATCTTTTGAGAATAATTCGGTTATTAAAGAAGCAGTAAGTTTTACCGGTGCGAAGACCCCAGTTCAGAGAACCAAGAGAAGTTTCAGCGAAAACCCTCACTCAATAAACATTTCAAAGATAGAAAACTCAATGAGATGTTCGTAGTGAACTCTAACGTATCGATTAAACGATTTCAAATAATTTCACAACGATTAGTAAAAAAAAAAAAATGACTAAGTAAATATATATTTTTTGTAATTGAATAAAAACTCAAATATTTAAAGGCATGGGTTAAGTTTCTCCTGAATATTTGGTTGTCAGTACGTGCAAAAATCTTTTATTTTATATGTTTTCGCTTCGTACATTAATATTTTTTACAAATGTAAACTTGAAATTATTTCAAAATAATTTTGACACGGGTTTGCATGACTAATGAAACTATATTTAATATATTAGGTTGGTGCAAAAATAATGACGTAATAATGTTGTTTTTTGACGTTAAAAGATACGTCAAAAAACGACATTATTACGTCATTATTTTTGCACCAACCTAATAATAAAAATATTACTGAATTCTACGAAATAATTTCAGGTCTATATTTCTGAGATAAGGTATTATGTACATTATTTACATTATTCGAACTATTGTCCTCATCTTTGTTGCCATATTTATCACAACGTCTCGGCCGATGTACTCTACAGCCTCCTTCAGGTGGTTGGAATGTCGAACTGAACTCTTTATTTCGCTCGCTGGGGGACTCTGTTTTAGTTTCATTTGCTATGTCGAATGTATATCAGTTATCAGTTATCTCCTGTTAATTCCCCTCTCCAAGTTCTCCACTGCCTTAAAAAATCTCCTGAGCCGACCAAGCATAGAAATGAATACAATATGGGAACCAGTAATAAGGAGTACCAGAAAAAAAGTAATAATAAGCAATATGAGCTCTGGTAAAAAAAAAATGCGATAACAGCAAAAATTGCAATATGTGCACTTTTAAAAAAAATAGTTGCTGAAGGCATTAAATTTATAAGTCCCAAAAATTGAAACGCAGTTATACATGACACAGTGGGTAAAGGCGTTGGTTAGATCCAGTACCAGGGCTCAAAGAGTTGTGAGTTCAATACCTGGTTAAGGCAGTGGAGAACTTGGAGAAAGGAATTAACAGGAGATAACTGACATCCATTAGACATGGCACATGGAACTAGAACAGTCTACCCCAGTGAGCGAAATAAAGGGTTCAGTTCGACATTCCAATCACCTGAAGAAGGCCGAAGCGTACATCGGCCGAAACGTTGTGATGTTTATGGCAACAAAGATGAGGACAATAGCCCGAATAATGTAAATACTGTACGAAATAATGTGTTTAATAAAATATTTTATTCCATACTTTAACGCAATAAATAAAATATTGCAATTATACAATTATAGAAGTATACAGACGTATTGGCATTAGTATTAGTATTAGTATTAGAAGTATTAGTATTCATTAATTTAAGTAGTCTTTTGTATGTACATTAATTTACTTTTTGTACTGGTCTCAAGATAATTGGGCCCATATAAACATATATTTCAAAGGAAATTGGGCTTGCATTAAACTATGTTCACGCGTATGAAATGAAACCGGCTTTACCACGTGATGCAAACCAATAAATCAGCAAATGGATCAGATATCGCTTAAAATCAGAAGTATGCCTGAAAACATCACGATTGGACGTTTATCATAATCTTTGTGTAATCAGCGATTGTCCCATATTTCACAACTTCTGTTAAAGGGACCAAGTAATTAATACATAAAGATGGATGATTTTTTTTCACTTGACAACACCTTTTCCTATCACTGCTTCCATGGAAAAAAGTTCTACGTGCTACATTCATTAATTCCACTATTTCAAACCTTCACAGTTCAGACCTATCATGCCACGTACACTGAGACAAATCAAAGACATTCCCTCTGTAATCCATTAGTTAGAAAGAAGTCCCGTTCCAACAGTTTCTTCCTACAACCGCTGCATCGTAGAGAAGAATCCCTAGAGGGTAGTTCCCCAATTGCTACAAGCTTAACCTCTTCAAGTCTATGTTCAACCGTTATATTTCCTTTGTATCCTCATGATCCGCACCTACCTCCCCCTCCTTTTACGTTCATACCGCAATCTCAGCCAGTAAAACTCTACTTTAAGTGGTTCTTGAGCATTGCATTGGGTGAACAATTTGTAAAAATGCTAAATTCAAGTGAGTAGTAAAGTATAAGCTAAAAGAAACATACAAAAACTGAATCAACAGAAGAATTTCTTGCATCTTATTTGACGACGAGGGGGTTAACATTTCAAGTCACTTCATTGCATGCAAACAAAAGGTCATTCTAGATTAAATTGAAGAATTCTTCAATTAATCTTCATTCAATGGAATAAAGATTTTTAAAGAAAATGACAACTTGCTCCCAAAGTGGAATGACTTATATATAGACACAGAGGGAATATTTCGTTTGAGCAAATTTATTTACTGTGATTTTTCAATTTATTTTGCTTACATAAATCAGCATTTTCATGGTGAACATCTTCATATAAGAGGCTCTTGCTTAACAAAGTCTTTTTGCAAGCTGTTGCTATTAAATTCTCACTAGTTGACCCATTATTGTGTCTCTGCGCCAGTCTAAACTAAGCTTAGTCAATATCGCCCGTTCCATAGAATAATAGTCATTAAGTTTATCTTGTAAAATCTTAGTCAATAATTTGGCTGCTGAAGTGTTGTGATGTGGGGTCTGGCAACACACAACATTTAACCCGACAGAGTTGTGATAGTAGTATTCAATGGTCAGCTAGACAAGTCACTGCAATAGTATTATCTCCTTCCGCCTACACAATTACCCATGACTACTTATCATGAATAGATCAGTCTATTCGTGATAGTAGGGACGTTAACTGGCTCTTATCACAACATAAAGAAAGGTAAGGCAATGGAAATTTAGAAAACCAAATTAAGGTCCATTGCGATGAAACATCAAATAACTGAAAATAATGATACAGTATCTAGTAAGGTTTACAAGTTTTCTGTGAAAGATATCTAGGTATTTAGTCTTGGCAAATAGTCGAGCCGTGCCTTAATCCGTGCGTATGAACAGACACTGTTCCATGGAATTACTCAAGTCGGCAGTAAAGCAAAGTTCGGTGGCATTGCTTGTTGTGCGACTATGGCGTTTATTATGACATCTCTTACAGGCTTTTTTGCAAAAAACATCGCATCAACCAGATCTACCAGCGGTCCCTAATGTTCAGATTTAGACCCCTAAATTTCGGAACTCTTCAAATTCAACCATTTCCAAAGGCTAAATTCACAGTTGAAAAGGAGACTATTTTAGACTGTAGACGAGATTACGGAGAACGTAACATGGCAGCTGATGGTGATCCCGAAAGCGATTTCACAAACTATTTCGAAAAATAAAAATAATGACGGAAGAGGTCCCAAGAGGATGTATTTCGTAATAGACTAAGGCACTATTGCTTTAGAAATCTTATTTTCATTATTACTTAATAAATGGATACTGTCTAAACATATTTCGTATACCAGGGAATTTATTTCTACTTATTTTATATGATTTAATATATTATTTTTTACGAAATTCATTTTATAAATATTCTTGTTGGGAATAAACTTTGCGACCAAGAAGTGAAATCATATAAAAAGTTTCTTATTTATCATTTGGATAAACATTCGATTTGTTAAATGGTTGTGTTAAAATGTAAGGTTTATAATATTGAATTACATACGGGTAAATAGCTTGACGCACATTTGTGAACTACTGTCTATCTGTTTTACATAGGTTGTGATAAGCTCCAAAGAAAATGTCAGAAATAGACAGTCAGCGGCGCATCGAACTGAATATAAATTACTTCTTCGATCCTTAATAATGATAAAGTTGCCATTTTTGTTTGACTTTCGGCGGAGAAAGACGGTCGCTATAAAATAAATGAAATCAACTGCTAAATATACAGCAGAAAAAGTCTCCATGTTTTAGAAACTCGATTTCGTGCATGAAGACACCTAGTGATTCTTTTACTTTTATTAGTTTTCTGGAGAATTACTAAATTTTGGTCGGACGTTGATAAAAAGAATAGAAGCTGCAGAAAAGAATAATATACGGAAGGTCAATCCAGAAAGAAATTAGTTGCGAAAACATAAAACAAGGTCTATTCTTCATCGCCATGAAAGGACAAAGCATGTCACAAACGATATTTAAAGCGAACAGCTTGAAAAAAAGTAGATTATCATTGGTTACTACTGTCTTTTTGTAGCCATAGAAACATGGAAATAACGACTGAAATCTGAATAAACTTACCTTTTTTTAATTCTTTCAGCAGCATACTACCTGTCAAAAATGAAAGAATTTGTTTGATATAAATCGATACTTCTGCCTCTAATCTAAGTATATATGTTCGGCTACTATATATATATATATATATATATATATATATATATATATATATAATTATTTATTTTAAAATTTGATTCCAACACGCTACATAAGAGTTCTCATGTTTCAAATCAAGAGCCGAAAACTTCAATATGATTATTTGAATTAAATTGAATTAAAGTAAGCTCTGTTCCATCTTCAAGCGAAATTTTTGGGGGAAAATTAAAAAAAAAATGCACTTGAATATGGAACAGAGCTTACTTTATTTCAATTTAATTCAAATAATTATATTGAAGTTTTCGGCTTTTGTTTTGAAACATGAGAACTCTTATGTAGCGTGTTGGAATCATATTTTTAAATAAATAATTATATTTATGCTCTACTTTTGTATCGAGCACTAATTTTTAAAAATAATAACAAAAATACTAAAGATGGATTTGGATTATTTACCTAACCAGTTCTTTCCTATTTTCTATATATTTTCGCGCGCGCACACACACACACACACACACACACACACACACACACACACACACACATATATATATATATATATATATATATATATATATATATATGTATATAACAAGGCAAAATGCTAATATGCGATTTCCTCGAGAAAATAGTAGAGATCTTAATCGAATTTAATATCCATCAGGATCTATTACGAGTTAATCTGTGATGATTCCCCAACCAATATTTACTGGGTTAATCTTAACAAAATTAAGGAAATGAGCCCAGCTGAATTTAAGATAAACGCATACAAGACAGCTGGTTAATAAGAAGTTATATTAAACACTCGAGCGACAATATGAGAAGGATAATTCATTGAAGCCCTCGAAGATGAATGAAAGACCAAAATCTCCCTAACCACTATTTCTTCCGATGTTAATTATACGGGCTGCAAAACTGAATGAATAATTATTTTGCGTAGAAATTCTTGCCATTATTAAAATAATTATGGGTTTCTGGCAGGAAGGTTCATACTCTAAATGGTATACGTTCAACACCCGCCAATGATAATAAAGCGGAGGCATTACTTTAGGATCAACCCTTGTGTGCATGAATATATACACATTGTATTTTATATGTGGATTCTTTCTTTACCACATTTTTCGTATCCAGACATTGTCATTACTTCAGATTTTGATTCCTCCACAATTTTATTTATTCGTGTCAAATGTTACGCTTGAGTTTAAATTCTTTTTAAAGGAAATTTCGCGAAAGATTATTAAATATTGATCTCAATAAATCATGTGTTAAATAACCGGTCTTTTTAAATGATTATGTTTAATAAATCAAGGAAAACAAGAGTTCCATATGATTCAAACCGATTTTTAATACGCTGAAGAAATTGTGTTTTTATTTTCCAGTGAATTGTTTATATTAAACTCTTGAATTAATGAAGTAATTAATGAAAATCTCATTAAATCTGAATGCAACATAAGAGGCTATGTTTTCCCATCATTTTATGCAAAAGAATGTTTTAAGGCAATATAAAGTAGTGTACAGAATAATATATAAAAATACAATGTCTATTAAGATACATAGATATGAACAGACTCAGATAGATTGATAGGTGGATATTAACAGACAGACGGACAGATAGATATATGGATTTGAGAATTACATAGATAAACAGACCGACCGACAAAAAGATATATAGATTTGAATTATTAGGTTGGTGCAAAAGTAATGACGTAATAATGTCGTTTTTTGACGTATTTTTAACATCAAAAAACGACATTATTACGTCATTATTTTTGCACCAACTTTATATATACATACATACATATACATATATATATATATATATATATATATATATATATATATATGTATATACATATATTAAGATATTTTTATGTTTATACATGTTTATACATTCATTTTATAGATACATATATATGTATAAACATCAAAATATCTTTATATATATATATATATATATATATATATATATATATATATATGGTGGTACTCGTTTGGAAAAACCTCGGATAGCTCAACTTGCAGTAGAAGAAATCGGTACCAGAGGAAAAACGGGAAATAAAAAAAAAAAGCAAGAACATTAAAACAAGGCGAAAACAATCATCTAGTGTTTAAGCTCCAATCCAAAGAAAGAAAAAAAAACGCGTAAAAAGACAACTAGGTAAAGGGCTCAATACAGCCAGGCAAATCTACCTAGGTTTCACCTAAACGGATCTTCAGGGTAAAACCGGCCAGAAAGGAAAATTAAGGAACAGTATTTATTAATAAAACCAAAATAACCATAACCACGTGAAAAACAAAAAGAAATAAATAAGACAACCAACAAGGGGTATGCTACTTTACTGATCAGCCAACGACAAAAAAAAAGTAATAAAAAAAACTATTCTAATAACCAACCTTTTCTATGCCTACACCTACTAAGAATTTCCAATTTTTGGTTTAATAATTTTTTTGGTTCCTTATGGGTAGCGATATCTATTTTTTCCTCCATACATAGTGAACAAAACTTTTCACCTGCCTTATATTTATAACATTTTTTTAATAATTCCCATTTCAAAACAGGATCCTCCAGATCTACGAATCAACAATTCGCCCTTGCATGGAGTATTGCTGCCATATATAGTCTGGTGCTCCTTCTGTTTGCCTCGGGGTTCTTGATAGGCTCCAGAGGCGGATATGCAATGTAGTTGGCCCTGCCCTGGCGTCTCGTCTACAGTCACTTTCTCACAGACGCGCCGTCGCCTCCCTCTGTCTGTTCTACAAATACTTTCATGGAAATTGCTCCGAGGAGCTGCATTCGCTGGTTCCCAGACGTCATGAGTTCCAGCGCCTTACGAGGCTGGCATCCCGCTCTCAACCCTTCACTGTCGAAACTCCTAAATTTAGCCGTTTCTTCTACTCTAATAGCTTCATGTCTCGCACCTCTCGCCTGTGGAACTCCCTTCCCTTTTCCTGTTTCCCTGTGAGCTATAATCTCCAGCTATTCAAGTGTAATGTCAATCGACATCTCCAGTTGCCTTGATCTATCCACTACCCTCCTCCTCATACTCTCTTCAATCACTCCTGTCGGATCTTGCTCTAAACTTTCTGTAACCCCTTGCGTCCTAGTGGTTTCCCGCCTTACTTGGGGTGAAATGCTTTAAAAAAAAAAGATCATTATTATCTTCTTGTTTGATCTTCCATATATATGTGGACAGGGTGATACTATGTTTATAGATTGAAACTATTGATGTGGTTGTAATACCGTTTTTTGAAACTACTCTGGGTGGATATATATATATATGTGTGTGTGTGTGTGTATTTGGCTAGCAATCCGTCCCCCATACAAATTTAATTAAAGACGACTGACAAGGTTCTGTGATTAAGATTTTATTTAATTTTTCTTATGTCCGTATATTTTCTTTTTTTCTGAATATGGGTAACCTGGAAGCAGAACCTTGTTGTTATTTCTGTGGAGGTTAATTCCTTCTCCACCTTGGCAAACGTAAATTTACGTAAAAAAAAATCGGTAAATAAATGTATAATTTATTTGCGTATATACAAATCTAATAAATTTATCTGTTGCTGTCGCTAAAGCAAAATGATGGCTGTCCTTGTCAGTGGTGTTTCTCTCTCAGCGCGTCGGTGTTGACATAAAGGCTGGTTTCTGTCACCTCTCTCACTCTCTCTTTCTCTCTCTCTCTCTCTCTCTTTCAGCTTGCCGGTGTTGACGCCCAAGTTGGTCTGTGTTGATTTTGTTAGAATCAGAGAATTTATATATATAGCCGTCGTTTGGCTACGAATTCAAGTTTTCGTTTTTGGAGCGAGGGTGGCTATGACTGGTCAATAAATTGTTTTATTTTGGTTAAAGCGGATGTATGCGTGGAGCCTATGCGCAGAAAACGTATTTATGCTTTGGGCTGTCGAGCGGTCAACAGCCGGTTTGTGTAGAAAAATGTAAGAGGCACAACATTATATATGTCAAAATTGTTCAAACCTTCTATATATCCGAGCGCTTTCGACTATTCTATTGGCCATTATCAAGGAGTTTTTTGTTGTTTTTTTTTTAACTCAATGTGTATTTTTTTAAATATTTTTCTAGAGTAATAGGAATGCTTTATTATTTGCCAAACACGGTCAGCACATTTTGACCTTGTTCGTAGTTGATGCCACTGAGTGTTGTTTTTTTTTTATTAGTGTTTCCATTATATTAGTCTTTTTTCTTTTTAAATGTTGGTATATTTGTATTTTCTACGAGTTTGTTGCGGATGGCGTTTGATAATTTCCCGTGTCTGTTTAAATGAGTCCTAATCAAGTCCTAATTGAAGTCTCATGTTATAACGTGTGACTTCTTGATAGGCATGAAGTGGTATGTCCAATATAATTATTCATAAATTTGGTTTGATCATGAATGCAGTTCCTTAAAAGATATGTGAATTTAAAAAAATATAATATAAATATTGATCCGCTGTAATTTATATCTTGCAAGTAAGATGCTGTTGCTGATGATAAGGTTAGCTGTTTTAAATTTTTTATACTAGATAATTATTTTACTTTTCTTGTTTTAGTCGACTGGCTTTGTGTATTTTATAATGTTTCTAAGAAAAGATTAATCAATACATTTGCTTTGATAAAGTCACTAGAGCGGACGAAAAGCGTCGGTAAATATAAGCTATCCTTTTGTGTAGATAGATAGATAGATAGATAGATAGATAGATAGATAGATAGATAGATAGATAGATAGATAGATTGATTGATTGATTGGAGGAAAATGCATGACAAAATGGACACATGGCACAATGGATAAAGGCGTTGGTTAGATCCAGTGACAGACCCAAAGAGTGTGAGTTCAATACCCGGTTAAGGCAGTGGAGAACTTTCAGAGGGAAAATTAACAGGAGATAACTGATAGCTGACATCCATTAAACATGGCACGTGGAACTAGAACAATCTACCCCAGTGAGCGAAATAAAGGGTTCAGTTCGACATTTCGACCACCGGAAGAAGGCCGGAGCGTACAACGGCCGAAACGTTGTGATAAATATGGCGACAAAGATAAGGACAATAGTCCGAATAATGTACATAATACCTCATCTCAGAAATATAGACATACCCAAAATGGAAAAGGTTTCATTCTTTAAGACTTCAACAAATGAATCTGAATGAAATCGGATAGATTTTTTTTTTAATTAAATTTTAAATTTTAAGTTCCCAGCATCCCTCGTTCGTGCGCATGTGTAGTTGGACAACAACAAATTTAGTCCGATGACGTCCTAAAGGACGAAACACTCTACAATAATTTTTTTGTCACTTTTTCATACATTTTCCCCAATATTATTCTTGATATATAAAAATACATATCGTTATCCTATATATATATATATATATATATATATATATATATATATATGTGTGTGTGTGTGTGTGTCTGTGTGTAGTTTCACCCCCCTCCCAGCAATGCGACGAAACCACTAAGATACAAGGGTTACTGTGTGTGAAAGAATCTGAGAAAATAATTATTAATTAAGGAGAGAGAACAATGAAACCAACAGTAATTAAGAAGATAGAAAATAGCAACTGACATTGCATTTTGTTTTTTGAAAATTAAAGTTGACTGAAAAGCAACAATCCGGAAGGGCAAGATGTGTGTGTGTGTGTGTGTCTGTGTGTGTGTGTGATCATAGATGGGGTAGCTTAGAGAGTCCAAATTGTCTTTCAAGCTGAGAGAAAGCAAAGAATTCTCAAGAAATAAAATGAGAGCGAACCTGATGATCGAATGTCAGCTGGAGCTCGAGCCCAGATTCGTGGAATAACGAAAATGACAAAGATGAGTATCGACTGTAATTGAGGAAGTAAGAGAGATAGCAGCCAAACAAAATGGAGGTGGCAACCACAAAGGCGAAGACTCAAATGCTAGAACAGATGAAAAAGACGTTAAATATGGATCTAAAACGTTGGAGAAATAAAACTAAAAATAAAGAATTCAACAAAATAGATAAAATTAAAAGGAATCGTTTGAAACATGATTTATTCTCAGTTCACTTTAGTTGAAATGAGACGAGCAATAACTGAGCAGTGCTAAAAATAAGAACTGGGCGTGATTTCCCGAGATATGCGCAGTGGAACGAGAACAGTCTACCCCAAGAGATTAAATAAAGGGTTCAATTCGAAATTCTCTGTAGGTTATCTGGTTCGACATACAACTGATGAAGATCGTAGCAACGACCGAAATGTTGTGATAACAACAATGATAGGGAAAATAGCCCGCATTTATATCATGTAAATAGAAATCAACTGCTTGACAAAAATTATTGAATATTAATTAATAATTATAAATCAATAAAAATCGTTAATCAATAATAAAAAAATAAACACCTTTTACAGTGTAACCCGGATATAAGAGACCCGGATATAAGAGAGATTTTATCTGGTCCCAAATTAGAGCCATACTTGCCTAAACAAAATAGACAAAACCCGGATATAAGAGAAACCCTGATATAAGAGATTTCTTCACAGGTCCCGACAACTCTCTTATATCCGGGTTACACTGTATATCAATATAAAGCTCAAAGCAACCTCTTTTTAAATAAGAAACATTTGTCAGGTTCTAATCAATGGCATAAATGCAAAATGCACTGACCCATCACTGATTTTGATCCACGTGCTACTTACGATCCATCACTGGTTCTGATCAACAATAGATACATTTAAGTCATATATATTGTGTTTTTACACTGTTCTTATTATTTTTTATTGCCAAGTTAATACAGTCATTTATACTATTTACATTGTTCTGTCTGTTGTCCTCATTTTTAATTCCGGTCGCTGTACATCTTGACTAGGGCAATAAAGATGAGGACAACGGCCCAAACAATATAAATAGTGTAAATAGTTACAATACCACACCTCATAACTATAAACAGATGTTCATACAATCAAAAGAATAGATTAATGCAAGTCACTAAGTAGAACCACTGTTAATGTACAACATAGCACTAGAGTTTTACTTTGCTTTTTTTAAAAAATTTATACTAATAGAAATTCCTACAGAAGCTTGGATTTTTTTAATATATACCGTTTATTACCTCTTCTTGTAATCACTACCTACTGTTGAAATCAGGGTTTTATTTTTATTTAAAATAATAAAATGGTAATAAGAAAATATTTTCCAGTCCACAATATAAAAATGACTTCTGTCTTAAATTCTACAATGGAGTACTATCATTTTCACTGTTTCAAACGTTTTATCATCTGGCCTTCTTCAAGCAACTGTCGATCTGGGCAACCTTCAAAGATGTTTGAACTGAACCCTTTATTTAATCTTCGTAGGTAGAATTATCTCGTTCCACTGCCAAGGGATAATCTCCTCGTATTCATTTTAGTATTCCTCTGTTATTCCTCATCATTTTTCCCACTAAGCCTGAGTCGGTAATACCCAGCTGAGGGATTGAACTCTCATTAACTATGTTTCCAAATTCACAAACATAGACAACAGAACGAGAAAAACCTCCCTCGTAAATTAAACAAAGCGTTACGTTCGAAATTTCTAGAAAGTTACTTGGTTCGCCAGACGCCTGATAAATAAAAGGATCTGGGGGTGGAGGAGAGGAGAGAACGTCAAATCTCTAATCTATTATGAATAGCGGGAACAAAAAATTACTAGTTTCTTAATCCGGTGTGAAGTTTGTAAGAAATTTACATTTATTAAATGATATAAAAATAAAAAGACAAAATATACAATTTGCAAAACAAGCTTCGTCATTTTTCTTTGTGCGCCAAACACTTAGGCAAGATAATATTTCTAATTACAAATCTGTTGGGCTCATATAAAAACAACTATTATCAACAAAATAAAACAGAGTTAAGAAGGAAAACTTCTTACGGCCATCGCTGGTTTTCTGGTTTCTTTTCTTTTTAGAAAATGACATACATCTTGGATTTTCATAATTTGTAATTTCAGAATTGTCATTAGATATTTGACAAGGTTTAAACTTTTCAATGACATCATGTTTTACTACATTCATTTGACGCCTCTTTTCCTTGACGATGTAAAGGATAGTTAATTTTTTTTTCAAAAATATGTCTGTGCATTACCTTAAACAAGCGTTGTTTAACACTCTCAAAATGGTCGGAATCAAAACTTTTCACTTTGTGAACTAAATTTTAATATCAAAGATATCACTCTGATTTTTTGTTAACTTTGAAACTGGGTCAATACCAATAATAGGGTTTTCTTTTGGCGTAGAAACCATAAAATGAAGATTTACCTTATTACCAGAACAATCTAATGTACTAAGAGACCCAATAACAAACTGATACTTCCACCATTCGTGTTCATCAATCCAGGAAGTAATATTTTGTTTAAAATAAAATGTTAAACTCCTACAATATATAGGAAAGATATTCTCCTTCAGTTATAGTATTTCTTTCTATTTCTTTGCTGTCTAAATCTCTATTGATGCATATATCACTTATTTGTTCAGTAATAGAATCGACAGTCTCTTATCACTTGTTTATTGTCTCTTCATGTAGAGAGAAATATTCTATTGATACCTTTTCTTTCGCCTTCAACAAGTTAATAGCAGCGTCAATTCGACACTTTCCTTTCTGCTCTCTCGCGATATCTCGGCCATTTTCAAAGCTGCATTTTACTTTTAACTCAAATTTGTATGAATTTTATTTTAAAAGTTAAGTTTACTCTTAACTGAAAATGTTTGAATTTTTATTTCAAAAGTTGATTTGTACTTTTACAAATTCCCTGATGTAGTTTTTTAATGTCTCGGCTTAAATTAAAATTTATTTTGGTTTCAAAGCTGAATTTTACTTTTAACACAATTTTTTTAATGATTTTAAATTGAATGTTTTACTTGTTCTTTGTTTTTTTTAATGATTATCTTTACTTTTAAAAAGAAAATTATTAGGCACAACAGTCGAAAAGTTGTGATAGTAACAACAAAGATGAGGATATTAGATTGTAAATAGAGAAGTCAGAAGACATACACTCCTTCAATTCATGGTGCATTTTGTAGAGAAATTAGTGCGGGTGGGAAACAGCAGTTGCGTAGGTAGTAGGTGAGAGTGTCGAAGGACAGAGTGTCGAACAGACAAAATGACAAATGGATGAAATGTCGAACAGACAAAATGACAAATGGATGAAATGTCGAACAAACAAAATGACGAATGGGTGAAATATCGAACAAACAAAATGACGAATGGATGAAATGTCGAACAGGCAAAATGACGAATGGATGAAATGTCGAACACACAAAACGACGAATGGATGAAATGTCGAACAGACAAAATGACGAACGGACTAAATATCCAACGAACAAAGAGCCGAACGGGAAAACAGAGGATAAGTTTTTCAGAAAACTTTGACTGGAGCAAGCTAGCACTGAAATGATTTTAGATCAAATGCAACAAAGCAGTGATGACGAAAGAAAATACAAAAAAATATAAAATTATAAACGAAAGCTTAAAAGATATTTCTAATATATACGACATCAGTACTGAATTAGGTCATTTTAAAGCCATCGCTCCCAATCGTTAATTATATTTTGCTATAGTTGTAATTTCCTCATAAATAAAAAAAATCAACTTTATTTTCATTTTTACCACAATTATGAATGAATAAAAATTTTATCTCTTTAATGTAGTTTAATTGTAGATCCTTGTTCAGGATACTTGCATGCAAAGTAAAAGCTGTTCTGTTGTAGTCACATTTCTGGCCTGTCGGCAATTATTCCGTTCGACTCATTTTCCATTCGGCACTTTGTCTATTCGACACTTTATTCGTTCGATACTTAACCCGTTCGACAATTTGCTTGTTCGACATTTTGTTCATTTTGTTCATTCATCATTTTGTCTTTCGACACTTTGTCCTTCAAAACTCTGTCTGCGCACGGTTGCGTATGGCTCTGGGGACGGTTGAGTCAAGAATCTTCGTAGAACTGTCTGCAAAGTCCAATACAGGAAAGTCGAATACTGACAGTAGTGAGAAGAACGCAACTTAGCCACCAAGAAATGATAAAATTATTAAATATAATTACGAAAGTAAAGAAAACAAAATTTCAATATCTAGAAGATATTTTTCTTGCTTTTTCTTTTCTTTTTTTTCAATTGTTTTAAATAGACAAATTTAAATCATTGTCTGATCTACTTCTTATTTTATGTACTGCAATCATGGGTCTCCACAGCTTCCTATCCTTTGTAGCTCTAAGAAGGTTGTTGAGAGACAAACTGTTATAGAGTCTTTTTAAACAGACTAAATTTAAATCATTGACTGATTCACTTCTTTTATATACCTTCAAGATATGTACAATCATGGGTCTCCACAACTTCCTTTGTAAGCTTAAGGAGCAACAAAATGTCATAAACTCTTTTTAACAGACTGAATTTAAATCATTGACTGACTTAATTTTCTTTTATGTGCTGCATCTCCTCAGGATATGAACAGTCATGGGTCTCCACAGCTCCCTAGCTTTTCTAGATCTAAAAAGGCTATGGAGAAACAAATTGTTATAAACTCTTTTTAAACAGACTAAATTGAAATCATTATCTGAATTACTTCTTTTATCTATCATGTCCCTTCAGGATGTGGACAATAATGGCTCTCCACAGCTTCCTGCTCTTTGTAATTCTAAGAAGCCTATTCATTGTATACCACTGCATCTCTTGCCTTCAATGGAGGTACTTGAAAGTGAGGAAAATGTTGTTGCAGGTGTGTGGAAGCCGCTGCTGTTGATGGCATTTGCTGCTTCGAGTGTGATATTGTTACCTGCTTTCTGAATTCTACTTCAGCCTACTTACGAAATTATGAACAAGAAAACATTATAGCAAAGATAAAGAAACATTATAGAAAGATAAAGAAAAACATTATAGGAAAGATAAAGGAAAGCATTATAGAAAGATAAAGAAAAAACATTATAGGAAAGATAAAGGAAACATTATAGGAAGATAAAGGCAAACATTATAGAAAGATAAAGAAAAACATGGAATTTACTTGTGGTCAGAAAGAAACTGATACCACATAGCATTAGTTGTAAGCTTGTTACTAAAAGTTTAGTATTCTTTCCAAATGTTTTGATGAGAAGATAAAATTTTGAAAACCAGAAATGTTTTGGAAGGAAGTTAACTGTGGAAAGTTTTTTGATAAAAATTGGACATCATCAAACAGAAAAAAAATGGAAAAAAACTTAGTGCTTTGCACCTAAGATCAGATTGAAACAAGAAAGATTTATAGTATTAGTTATTTCACTTTAAATTCCTCTTTTTTATTATTAGTTATTACAATATCTTTGCCACTGCATAACCTTTTACATATCCTTGTTATTACACTCTGCTTTACATGGCCTTAGACTGTACTTCACTTCATATGACCTTGGAATTCATACCTTCTAATATGCCTTTATCTTTACATTCTCTTAGTACTATAAACCCCTTTAAATGTCCTTTAAATACCATCTTTATATGTATTTGGAGTTACACTCCTCTTTATATATTGTTGGAGTTACACTGTCGTTTACCAACACTTGTACATCCTGGGTATCATGATAAATTACATTCGCATCCTAGGTAAGACGATAAACTACATTCGCATCTTGGGTATGACGATAAACTATTCATTCATGTGATAGTCTTTTCGATCGAAAAATTGAAAGACCAGGGAATTCCTTGAAAACGTTCAAAATATTTTGTATTTTATTTCAAATGTTGAAAGTAATTTGAACATACTACAATTTTCTACAGGCTTTCTTCCCCACTTATTTAGGCGATAAAAAAAGATATTTCTGTGGAATGGGAATTGAGGTTACATATTCGCCTCAGAAATGACATGTGATTCGTATTATGAACGCTGCAAATTGCTTTCAATTTTCTTTCTTGCTCAATTCTCCCTTGATTCCTTTTTTCTTTTCTTTTTTTTTTTTTTTTTTTGTCACTCCTTGGCTCGCTTCAAAGACTGCTGTTGGGTTGTCCAAACCCTAAAACCATAAATGTACATATCAAAAACAAAAACATTTAGTCGCTTACTATCCGTCGTGTGTGTGTGTGTGTGTGCATATAGATGTGTGCGTAAATGTGTGTGTTCAGTCAATAATGTTAATAACCAGCTATTTTTATCTGTCTTGTGTACAATTCATAAGATTTGATTTGATTTCAATCATTTTAAATCTCTTGGCAAGAAAAACTAATAAAGAGATAGGCAGGCGTACATTATTTTGTATTAAACACATTTTGTTTGCAACCGAATTAGAATTTTGCATGTGAATGAGGCTATTATTGTCGTATTTTCGACGAGTATGATACAGACAAATTTTGGTAAGTTTCCGTTTGTGTATAAATGCGCCCTAACTGAGCTATATTCAGATATGCAATATATATATATATATATATATATATATATATATATATATATATATATATATATATATATATATATATATGTATAGATATATATATATATATTCCCCAAAAAATTTCGCTTGAAGATGGAACAGAGCCTACTTTAACTCAAGTTAATTCAAATATTATTTTGAAGTTTTCGGCTCTTGTTTTGAAACATGAGACCTCTTATGTAGCGAGTTGGAATCATATTTTTAAATAAATAATTACATTTATGCTCTACTTTCGTATCGAGCACTATTTTTTAAAAATAATAACAAAAATACTAAGGAACTTTGGATTATTTACCAAACCAGTTTCTTTCCTATTTTCTACAATATTTTCACACACATATATATATATATATATATATATATATATATATATTAGATTGGTGCAAAAATAATGACGTAATAATGTCGTTTTTGACGTTAAAAAATACGTCAAAAAACTACATTATTACGTCATTATTTTTGCACCAACCTAATATATATATATATATATATATATATATATATATATATATATATATATATATATATATTTGTATGTATGTATGTATATATATTGTTGTGGAGTAAAGAGTACACCCCTGGCGACTTTATTAACTTGTCAAATACTATAAAGAGTTCCATGGTATTGTGTCGATGGTAGATATATTGAATTCATGCATTTCACTGCAAGGCACGCAACTTACTTGTCAAAATCTCTGCCTGCAAAGAGGAACCCAGATGATGCTATGCTTATTGTCAGAGTTTCGTATGGGAAGGTAGACAAACCCGACCCCATGTATGCGGGATCTACGGAGAATTTTTGCCCGAGCCTATGGTCTCGGAATTGTCCCACATAAAAATCGGCCTTGTGCCACATCCTCCATTGTAGGGAATTTGATAAATACCAGTCGTATTGGAGTCAGTCTTTATACAAACTATACAGGCGTTACAGCAATATCCTAAGCATTACGTACAGAGAATTATTTAACGAATAAAGTTAGACCAAGTATGAGTCAGTGTTATAACAACAACCTTACAATAGGAAGTTATAACAGTTGGCGACATAGGATATTCGAACACAAGCGCGGAATACAAAGAGCAACGTTATAATTGGAATTATAATAGTTGGCGATGATAATCTCTAAATCAAATAACTTAAGTTATAATAGCGAACTTGAATTCAAGCGCGGTATAACAAGCACCACATTATATCTGGAGTTATAACAGCGGACGACCAGATTTTCGAAACTCATACGCGTGCAAAAGGACTTACAAGTATTTCAACCACGGTGGTTTAAAAAAATTCTTGCAGATATTGAGAAAACTTTGGCTTTAATAGTTGAATTAAACAACAACAACATCAAAATACACAACAGTTGCTGTGGTTGCAAGAACAACAAGAGTTGTTGGAAGTGGTTTTGAATAAAAATGCTTCAACGTCTCTGACGCCAGATGCAATGCAACACACCGTAACAGAATTCGTATGCAATACCGACAGAGTCTTGCTTATTTTCGCAGACATGAAGAAATATTTAGTCAAGAATGCAGTGGCTGGAAAGAAGATAAAAAAACAGGTTGTTGTTAAGAGAAATAGCGCCAACGGAGTACAAAAAGAACTGCAATTATATTTTACCAAGAAAACCAGTTGAAAAATATGGTTTCACGGCACAATACACATTCTGACGAAAATTTTTAGTGACAAGTGTTCGATGATCGTTGGCGGTGCATGAATTTAAACAAAAAAGAGGATGAAGAATGTGGATACCGTCAAAAGAGATTGTGAACAATTTAAATTAAAGGAAAATGACACCGGATATGTTCAAGGTATTAATTTTCTTGCAATGTTTAACAGCAGAAAAAGATGCTGAAGTACGAACGAAAATTTTAGCAAAGATTGAGCATAATAATAACATAACGCTACAGGAAATAGAGGAAGTTTGCCAAATAATGCTACGTCTGAAGCATGATGTTGAAAAACTTCAGAATAAAGAATATGCATTGGTAAAAACTAAGAAAAAATGCAGAAAAAGAAATATAAGACTTTGTTTCAGATGTGGAACATTATATCTTTGGAAAGACTGTATATAGAAAAACTCTGAATGCTATAACTGTAATAAAAGACGTAACGAATCATACTGCAGAACTAAACCATGAAAAACTTTTGCAGGAAAAAATTAATGCAGAATATTGCGACAGAAAAATAGTCACACGAAACTTAAGAAAATTGGTTAATGGGCAAATCAATAATATAATATATAATATAATATAATATAATATAATAATATAAATATAATATAATAATATATTGGTTAATGGGCAAATTAATAATATAATATATAATATAATATAATATAATAATATAAATATAATATAATACTATAATAATATATTCGTTAATGGGCAAATCAATAATATAATATATAATATAATATAATATAATAATATAAATATAATATAATAATATATTGGTTAATGGGCAAATTAATAATATAATATATAATATAATATAATATAATAATATAAATATAATATAATACTATAATAATATATTCGTTAATGGGCAAATCAATAATATAATATATAATATAATATAATATAATAATATAAATATAATATAATAATATATTGGTTAATGGGCAAATTAATAATATAATATATAATATAATATAATATAATAATATAAATATAATATAATACTATAATAATATATTCGTTAATGGGCAAATCAATAATATAATATATAATATAAATATAATATAATAATATAAATATAATATAATAATATATTGGTTAATGGGCAAATCAATAATATAATATATAATATAAATATAATATAATAATATAAATATAATATAATAATATATTGGTTAATGGGCAAATCAATAATATAATATATAATATAATATAATATAATAATATAAATATAATATAATAATATATTGGTTAATGGGCAAATCAATAATATAATATATAATATAATAATATTTTATGGGAGTAAAAATGTTAGTAGATACTGAGAGTGATATTTCTATATTAAATGAAACCACATGGAAAGAAATTGGAAACCTTTATTAAAAAGGACTTACAAAGTAGCAACTTCAGTTTCTAGCAAGAAATTACTTTTTTAGAAGAACTGACATGTGATGTCTTCATCGCAGCAGCCAAGGTCTCCTTCCCGAAGTTCCGGATGGCCCAGGTGGAGTCTCCGGAGCTTCGAAAATTAGCTAAAACTTTTTCAGGGATGGCCCATACAGGCCCCTGAAGTCAACTTTTCCTACGGACGTCGACGGTATTGTCACCGACGGACAGACGGACTACACCCGATCTGGGCACTAGAATAATTGGGGTCCTGACTCCTGCAGATTTCTGTCTAGTCCACGTTTAAGGGAACCCGCTTAGAAAACGTCCATCAAACTAGCCAGCTTGAATGCGAGGGGCTTGAGAGATCAGAGTAAGGCTACCCGGACTTCGTCGTGATCTCCTGTCCTTCGGTGTAGATGTGGTCGCGATCCAGAAGACACACTTTCCGATTTTGATGCTCGTCTACTGTTTAGCGACTTTGTTGACTATTCAACATACGGGGACCAGTTGGCCAGAAGTGTTTCCTTGCTGGTTAAACGTAGCCTGGGTGCGAAGGTGGACCTTGTCCATGACGGTGCGTGTTCCGGCTGATATTGCCTTGAGCAGTGGTTCGTTTCGGGTCGTTATTGTTTGTGCACCCAACGACCAGGCGGAGTGTGTCACTTTTTCCGTCAGTTGAGGCCTTTCCTGGTGGATTCGCCGCGCTTAGTCTTAATGGGGGACAGGATGCTGTTCTGGACCCCAGCATAGACAGAGGACAGGAAGCTAGCGGGAGGTCGGGCCATCGTAGCCTGGCTGATCTGATTGGTCAGTTTGGGCTTGTCAGTAGATACTGTGTTGATCACCACGAGTCGGGGGTACTTAAGTGGTCGTCTCTCCGGGTAGCCAGTTACCTAGATAGAATGTTTGTAAGAAAGACCGATCTAGATGCGTTAGATTGTCCCACGTTCCACCATTCAGACTATTCGGATCATAGACTTGTCTGTGTCCGGATGACATTAGATAGGGACACTGGAGGTTAAATTCGTTTTTACTGGACAGGCGGGGATTCCAGCAACAGCTAACTCGATTAATGAAGCGGGAACTAGTGGGGGAGGTTATTGGGAACAGGTGGTGAAAGAGGCTTAAGGATAACATTAGGACTTCACCACTGAATATAGAAAAAGACTCGCTTTAGATAAGGCTAAAAGATGAAATCTCTTAAGGACACTCTGTCCCGGGCTGAGTCTGATGAGGAGGATTCCCTAGAGATAAGTTTAGCTAGGAAGGCTTTGGAGCGTGAGGCTAGCAAGCGCTAACAGGGTCAGGTATTTAAGTATAAGATGTCTAACGAAGCTGTGAACATGGGCTCAGAATTGTGCAAGGAAGTGATTCGAGTTATATTCGGAAAGCTGATACCCCGGAAGGGCCTACTCTGAGGTTTACCGATGACATGTGCAAGGCGTTTCGGCGTCATTTCGAAAGCTGTTTTACCAACGAGCCTGGTCTTGGTGGTTTCGCAGCTATCTGACTGATTTTCCTTGGCTTGAGCCGACTGAAGCAGCTAGCTGTTATTGTGAGATTGCAGAAGGCGAAGTTCAGTTGGCATTGAAGAGGTTCGGCAGTGGCCAGTCTCCGGGTCTTGATGGTCTGCCTTACGAATTGTACTTGAGGTTGTCTCACGTCTTTGTTTCTATTTTGACGGTCGTTTTCAACAACTGATTTTGGCTGGGGTACGTCTCCGACCGGATCTCCAGAGGAGTGATCACGCTGTTTGTTAGGCGCAATCCATCTATATATATATATATATATATATATATATATATATATATATATATATAATTGTTTATTTCGGCAGCCGTATCTATTATACTAGTTTCGTTAAATACGACTGACAAGGTACTGTGGTTAAGTTTTTTATTTAGTTTTCCTTTTGTTCTTATAATTTTTTAATCTTTTCTGGCCATAAAATTGTTGGATAATTCATGTTCAGAAAAGAAGAAAATTATAGGAACACAAGAAAAATTAAATAAAACTTAACCGCAGTACCTTGTAAGTCGTATTTAATGAAACGTATATATATATATATATATATATATATATATATATATATATATATATATATATATATATATATATATACGTTTCATTAAATACGACTTACAAGGTAAATAATTTGTATATCCTTGCTTGAACCAACTTCTAATGCTCTGTATGGAGCGGTTTGGTGATGGTAGTCGTCGCTTTTGGAGGCACAGTCCTTTGAGTAAATGAACTTCGATGAGTTCCACCAGGGAATATGTGAACGAGCGACGCAATATCGAGTCTAGTTCGCTACCTCTTCGTCCCGTTAGTACAGTTGGTACGACGTTTGCCTGTCAATGTAGCTGTCCGGGTTTCAATTCTCAGTAGCGGATGCGCACTGCTGATGAGTCCCAAATATAGAACGAAACGGCTGTCCAGTGCTTTCTGCATTCTGTTGAGGTTTCTTCGAGACTCGATTAATTACTTAATATATATATATATATGTGTGTCTGTGTGTGTCATCAGAATGAGTGATGATCGGATGCCGAAAATCCTCATGATAAGCGTAATGTAGGCCGTTCTTGGTTACGCTTCAAGGACAAACTCGGCTAAATTATAAATGCTGCAAACATACCTATAGAGGAGTTTGAATTTACTGCTGTTGAAAACCGAGCAAACTGGATAAATACCTGCCACCAAGGAATAACTAACTTTGAAAAGAATCGCCTCAACCATCTAAGAGAATTAAGAACCAGCATTAAATCTCGGGTCAATTCATCAATACGACGGTGAACCCTTCAGCATGTCCCGCGTGTAGACGTGTTTGCAAATCCCGTGTAGGATTGATGTTTTATACGAGACATAAAGACTGAATTCATACACTGAAAACGACGAGAGTCCATTATATATATATATATATATATATATATATATACGCATTTAAACATGAGTGCAGTTGTGTAGCATTTATCTACATTTTTTAATGTAATAACCTATAATAAAGTATATATATATATATATATATATATATATATATATATATATATAATTATTTATTTTTAAAGAAAAAAAAATTATAACATAAATATGTTATAAAATCACTACAAAAATAGCCATTTTGTTTCAACACCTTCGGTGTCTTATCAAGTGATGACGTTGAATGTAAAATAAATGGTTTTAAAAGTTTCAAATTAATTAATATTCTACGCAAGGGGAAAACGTTGTTACAAAAAAATATAAAATATAAATAATAAATAAATATAAAAATAAATAATTATATCTGCTCTACTTTGTATTGAGCACTCTTTTAAGAATAGTAATTGTTGGTTATTGGAATTCATTCCATATACACCAATCATATACTTGGATATATATATATATATATATATATATATATATATATATATATATATATATATATGTGGGGGTGCGTTCGTGTGTGTGTATACGCACGTGTGTGTTTGTGTACGCACGTGTGTGTTTGTGTACGCACGTGTGTGCGTGTGAAAGATGTGTTTACGTTGCGGGGAAAACATTCAATGTTCTTTTTGTATTTATATTTTTAAATCATTTTGTCCTTGCAATTCAGTCTGTGTCTGCAAACGTCTGTTTATGCAACTGCGTTGACAATCTTTTCTCTTCCTTTCCCCTAGCTGCAAAATAAATCAGTATTTTCCTGTTTCTTCTGCCATAAATCACGTGATTCTCTTTTTTCCAAATACGACGAATAATTCATTTTCGTGAAAGGAGACAGGTTTTTTTTTCATCCACGGCCTCGTTTCATACCTAATATTTGAATCGTTACCTGTTCGCTACGTGTGTTTAAATAAATACAATGGCATCAGATTTATATAAAACGTTATCTTTTTCGAGATGTGATGTTTTTAATTTCTGCAATTACCCAGGTGAAATAAGGAAATGGAATTTCTATAATCATCTGATAATGTCATTTTAGAGAGCCTCAGGCAAATATTCTTGCAAAGTCATAAGATTTTAACAGAAAAAATATTTTTTTTACTATTCTTTTTGTTTTTTGTACGGAAATTAGTCAAATAATTAACAATAGAACCCTCTTTTGTAATAACTCACTTGTATATGTTTGTTCACATTTCTACCGTCTACGTAAATAGTCCTTCCCCTTTCAAAATACATTGAACTATTTTTATATGATGCTGAATTATCGATGAAACTTTTGATTCTTTTAGAATGAAATAAGTGATTCTCCGAATGATTGTGAATGTAAATATTAGGTTGGTGCAAAAATAATGACGTAGTAATGTCGTTTTTTGACGTTAAAAAATACGTCAAAAAACGACATTATTACGTCATTATTTTTGCACCAACATAATAATATGTTAAAACATAAAAACTTTCAATAATGCTGGAATATACTTATTACAACCAATATTTAGCCACATACAACATTCTTCTTGTTTTCTCGCAACGAGAGCATGAGAAAATGTGGGAAATCAAGTAAAAGATGCGAGCAAAAAAGCAAGTCAGAAGCCTAACTTTTTTTCATTAAGGTCTCAGTTTCAAACTATCTTTCAAACCAGTCCCAGTTTCAAACTATTAATGATTTGTTTGTAGAATAAAAATACATAATTTGCTTAGTTTTTATGCATAAGTCACATAGATTTGTAATGCGTTATTCGGCCATAAAAGAATGCAATTGGGATGATGAATACATATTGCATATGCGCATAAGTTCCCAGCAACAAACAGGTTTTCGACTGCATTTTCACACACAATTTGTTTGAAAATGGAAGACAGAAATGCTACGAACTTTGGCACATCCGTAAAAATTGCAATATAGTTTACTTTCATTTCATTTGCAAAAATCACGGAATTTCTTCTTCTTCTTCTTCTTCTTCTTCTTTGTGTCCTGGCCCTTCAGGACGTGAACGATCATGGATCTCCACAACTTCCTGTCCTTTCTAGCTCTCAGCAGAGTTTTTATTTTTGCTACATCTCCTAATCTCTGTTCTCTCAAAACCATTTAGACAAGCTCGTTAAGCAGAGGTTACGCGCTGCTTTCCTCTCTCCCTTTTTGCCTTCAGTAGCTCATAACCCAACCCTCTTCCCTCATTATGTGCCCTAGAAATCTCAACTCTCTCTCTCTCTCTCTCTCTCTGATGCTACGTATAAGTGTCTTTTTTGTTTTCATTTTCTCTAAAACATTGTCGTTTCTCATGTTCGGTCCATGGTATTATCAGCCACCTTCTCTAGAACTACATTCCTGTTACCTAAATTATCTTCTTCATCTGCGATGAGATGGTTCAGCATTCACTGCCATATAGAAATACCGATATCACATAACAGTTCAGTACTCTTTTCCTTGTTTCCAATGATTTTTTTCTGTTTCTTAATGGTTTACTTAACTTTTGGAAGACATCTTTCGCTATTACAATGTGTATATTTTCCGTGCTCTCTTAAAACACTTAACCAGATACTTAAATTGCTGCCTTTATTCGATTTCGGCATCTCTAATATGTAATTCACAGGTTGGGTTGTCTTACTGACAACTATACGTTCTGTCTTCTTGCGGTTAGAAAAGTCTAATTCACGTTTGCCAATCTGAGATGTTTCAGCTTCTGTTTGCTTCCAAGCTTCCGCCTTTTGAGCTCATCTTTGAAATACTTTACGTTTTTCGTGTTTTGTTTGGTTGTAGTTATGAAGATGTCGTTTTCTCTTGGACGCCTCATCAAACTACCTTGACCACAACCTATGAAAACAAGCCATTAAGTCAATGATCACATCCATCAATTTTATGTTCTATATTCCACATCAGATTCCGTTGAGATTTCAGGACAAAATGCTAATGATTTATCGTAAAACATCAAGAAATTAACAGTTACTTTGTAGAGGACCGTGTGTGTTTAGGCGTTGTTGAATCAGAAACACGTGCGTTTATACCTACTAGAAGGTCCAACTATAAGAACATAGCAGACTCAAGTTGAGTCCAACCGATGATATAAAGAAAACAAATAAAACCGATATATATCAACAAATATATGTATTAAACAACAAAATTTACAACGGACATAGACATCAACATTTGTTTTTGTGTGTGAACCTAAAGAATTTGCACATTGGTGAAAGTTCGTACGTACGTGTATATGTGTTACATGGCATTTTCCCACAAGTGGGCAAAAACGCGGATCTGTGCGAGAGATCACATTTTAAATGTGTCCGCTGAAATGCAAAATAAAAAGAGAATGAGGCAAGAAGTCGCCTAGTATATATAGTGTAGGGAGAGCGACCCCTAGTGAACAACTAGGAAATTAAGGAGGAGCTAACTCCGACAACATGGATACGACTATAAATAGTCGTATCCATGTCGAAAATTTATCTCTTGTCTAAAAGTCATTAGTAGAAGCCTAAATTATTGGAAAATATTAACTCGTATTTCTTTAATAAATAGTATAAAAGTTTATATTATATTAACAGACTCATGACTCAGTGGTTAGAACACTTTCCAACCATGAGACCCGGGTTCGAACCTCAAAATAATGACTTTTATACCAGCCTGTTGAGGCGATACCAGCACTAGTGGAAAATGCTTGAAACCCATACCGCGGGTTTATCCAAGTCTTTTCAGTGAAATTGGGTAGATGGAAATATTCGGAAATTGTCGTCGATATTGCTAGCACGAATTAGCAAGTCATCATGACCGAAGGTTAGAATGCATTGGCCTTGTTCCAACTGTTGATCACGTCAGATTATGCACTCTCTCCCAGAAACTGTAGCTAAAGTGTGCTCAGTATAGTTGCCAAGGCAGGCGTCTGCAACAGGGATTGAGTAGCGTCCTAGCAGACGAGTATGTATGGAAACCCGTAAGCGGCCATAAATATATTCTTTATACATCACTACAAGGGACTATAATAACGAGCTTGTTTTATATATATATATATCATATATATATATCATATATATATATATATCATATATATATATCATATATATATATATTATATATATATATATATATATTATATATATATCATATATATATCATCTATATATACATATATCATCTATATATATATATATTATATATATATATATCATATGTATATATATATCATATATATATCATATATATATATATATGATATATATATATCATATATATATATCATATATATATATATCATATATATATATATCATATATATATATATCATATATATATCATATATATATATATCATATATATATATGTCATATATATATATATATCATATATATATATATCATATATATATATGTCATATATATATATCATATATATATATATCATATATATATATATATCATATATATATATATATATATCATATATACATATTTATATCATATATATATCATATATCTATATGCATCATATATATATATATATCATATATATATCATATATATATATATATATCATATATCTATATATATCATATATCTATATATATATATCATATATATATATCATATATATATATATCACATATATATATCATATATATATATATATATATATATATATATCTCATATATATATATCATATATATATCATATATATATATATCACATATATATGCTATATATATGATATATATATATGATATATATATATATATATGATATATATATATGATATATATATCATATCATATATCATATACATATATATCATATATATATATATATATATATATATATATATATATATAGATGAGATATATATATACATATATATATATATATATATATTAGGTTGGTGCAAAAATAATGTTGTATTCTCACATATGTTACTATGTGAGAAAACGACATTATTTTTGCACCAACCTAATACACATATATATATATATATATATATATATATATCATATATATATATCATATATATATATCATATGTGTATATATATATATATATATTTATATATATATATATATATATATATATATATATATATATATATATATATATATTATATATATATATATATCATATATATATATCATATATATATATATATATATATATATATATATATATGAGCAACTCTTAGCAGGTTTACCAATCATGGCAGACCATTACTTTCTTCTGGCACGCAAATCTTATTCATTAGATTCCCTCTTTGACCTACTTTTATTTTTTCTCCTGTTTCATGTATATCATTATCTCATGTATTTTTATTTTCTGCGCTTTATAATTTGTGCAGAATGTCATGACCATCCACTAAGAAGCGATTAGAGAGCTCTGGTAAGGCACTTGATGTTATGTTTGGTTACATAAATGCTTTTTCACATGAAACTAGAAGTTTTTTAAGGGGGTGTTGATAATGAGAGATTCAGATACTTCCCAAATCTAAAGAAGTAAATCAATGATCTCCCAAAAGATGGCGGAACAGGTTGCCAATGTCTTCAAAAGCTATTTGTAAAAGTCATCAAATCAACTGTTGAGCAGTTCTTTAAATTATTTGATAAATTCAGGGAACTGAGAGAGACAGAAAAATTCATTTCATTCAAGTTTCCAGACAGTATCAAACTGGATGAATCAAACTTGCAAAAGTTTTCATGAATAGACATGAATGATTTCAAAATGCAGTTCATTGAATTTCAATGTAGCTCGATTTGGAAGTAGAAATTTGTTGACTTTAGAGTTGACTTGGAAAATATTGAAATGGAGCAATTGAAGATGGGAGCATCAGTGAGAAATGCAGAAAACAATGTCTGAAGGATTTGGAATTCCATTCCAGTAAATTTAATCTGTTTAAAAAAGCTTTCCAATAGAATTACTATCCATGTTTTCACCTACATATGTTTGTGAATCTTTGTTCTCAGTGATGAACATTGTTAAGTCTCATAGCAGAAGTAGCCTAACAGATGAAACTAGTAGTGCATGCATATCTCTCAAGGTTACTAAATATAAACGAGATATAAAATCTGTCATCAGTGATGCAGCAGAAGTCCCACCGATAATATATAAAAAAAAATGTCAGCAAGTTTTCTGTCTAGTTTTATCTGATGCTTTCTTTTGAAAGTGGTAACGGTTCAAGGCTGTTTAAATGTAGTTTTGAATGTAAATAAATATATTTTGTTTTGTCTTTTACTACACACATGACACAGTGGATAAAGGTGTTAGTTAGATCCAATGACAGGACCCAAAGAATATGAATTTAATACCCAGTTAAGGCAGTGGAGAACTTGGAGAGGGGAATTAACTGGAGATAACTGATAACTGACATCCATTAAACATGGCACATAGAACTAGAACATTCTACCCCAGTGAGCGAAATAAAATTCAGTTTGACATTCCAACCACCTGAAGAAGGCCGGAACATACAATCGCCGAAACATTGTAATAAATAAGGCGACAAAGATGAGGACAATAGTCCGAATAATGTAAATAGTGTACATAATACCTCATCTCAGAAATATAGACAGATATCATTTATAATGGATCTAAAATCAGCAAAAGATTATTTTTAATAATTTTTTACAGTGTTTTAGTCATAAAAATGTATAGTTGGTAAAAACTATGATTAATTGCAAAAAATAACAGTGTTAAGTGTTAAGTGTTGATGCTAATAATAATTAATAGTGTCTTTAAATTGTTCGAGTCTGTAAGGCAGTTTACAGGCTAATAAAAAATATCACAAAATCTTTCATAAAAATCTGTCATAGTTTTTTCATTCAGTCAGTTTTACATGATTTGCATAATTTCTTACAATACAGGGTATTTACTGGTCTGGGGGTGATTTTTTATCATTTAAAAAATTTCTTCACATATGTAAGAGATATCAAATAATATGTTCTCAAAAAAATCTGTTAGCATGTGGAAAAATTTTTGTAAAAGATTTGTCTGGTTTTGGCACACACTCTGAAAAAGCTTGCCTACCCCTGATATATATATATATTTCGATTATAGGTGCAGTTCAATTTATAATTACATGAATCATTCATACAAAAAACACATATATATCTATATTTGTGTTTGTATGAATGATTCATGTAATATATAAATATATATATATATGTGTGTGTGTGTGTATCAGGAGTGGGGCCGGAGTACCCTGACAATCCGCGAAGATGAAACCTAGGTAGGTTTGCCAGGCTCCTTAAGTTTGTAGCTTGATTTGCTCTACTTTGTGTATCGAGCACATTGCTTAGTTATTTTTACTTTACTCATGTCAGAGGTTTTTTTCTTTGGACTCTGAGCTTGGATTCTGGTCGATTGTTTTTGCCTGAATTTCCTGTTCTTAGTTCTTTCTTTTTTTATTCCTTATTTTCCCTTGGGTATTGGTTTGTTCAATTGCAAGCCAAAATATCTAAGGTTTTTCCGAACGAGCATACTTACTTATATTTATAAGATTATTATCATTATATATATATATATATATATATATATATATATATATATATGAGATTTTAAGTTGACAATATATAAACAATAAATGATATTTGATGTAAATTGTTCATGTGCAGAAATCATGTATCCCTGTTATTTCAAAGAGCTTGGGAAATGAAAAATGAAAGATTTTGCATTATAATCTTTGCCTTTGTAAAATATTATAGAAAACAAAGAAAAAAGAAACCAATATAAAACAGATTTACATTTAGGTAATAAAATATATTTGAAGCCAAGAGGTAAATGGAGTATACTGAAATAGAATACACATAAAAATTGTTATATTTTGAAATAATTTCATATGAAAAATCAAATAAACTCAACTACAAGTCTATAATGTGTGAGCTTAGAAGAAAGGTTTATTCTCCCATTTTTTCCCCCATTATGGGCATTATTATTATTTCAGTCATATAATAACACCATAATTCATGCACTGAACAGAATGACTGAAAAGAAAAGGAATGACAAACATGCTTTGTTCTCAGAGAGACTTTTGTATCACTAGGGTATGCACAAAATTATATGTACATATTTACACAGAGAAAAATACATGTATCTACACAGCAAGCAAAGGAGTACTAAAAGAATATATAATATGTAGATTCTTCTGTGTTTCTAAAGAAGCCCAACAAATGATTGCTTTGTCTTATTCCTGTAAACCAACTGAAATTGACTGCCATTTTCTTCACTGTATGAAAAGGTAGAGAGAAATGCCCTTATAACTGGGTCTAAAAGTTTTACCCTGCATTGTCAGAAAAATGGTTAGAAAATGGTTAGATTTTACACACTGATCTGCTATGCATAATTTGAGGAGTCAAAGATGAAATTGGTCAGAAAAAAGACGTAAAAAGTATTTCTTTTGACCAGGTCTATCACTAGGGGAGAGGGTGCTGTAGGGTCAGTCCAACCTCAGAAAATCATTGTCACTTCCCGTTGAAAATGATGTAAACTAATTTTAATGTATAAATTCTTACTGAAGTTGCCCCTGACGATGAACGTGATTTTATCCGCCCCTGCTACAACATCACATGATAGTGGAAACAAGTGGAAAGAGTTCTGTGATAATTTTGGTACTCCTGATACTCTGAGTGCGAAAAATGAAGACATCTTTTTGGTTCCTTTTTATACCAAATGTGCGAAAATGGGAGTATACATTAAGGCATTTAGATCCAGTCTAATGGCTAACAAGCTTGTCTCGCCAGGAAAATTAAGACTGAATTGTGTGTTTAATCCTCAATGGGTGCTCCTTACTTTAGACATTGTGCCACATATAACTCATACAAAACTTGAAAAAATACCTCTTATCAATAACATCTTTATGAATGTTTTTTGTAACTCTCTGGTAAAGAGGTCAGCTATAAGTGAACTTATGCCTTATAATATTTCACCCTTCTTTGTCAAGTAATTTTCATATTATTAAAACAAAAATATAGCTAATATTTATGCAAGCTATTCAGCATTAGTATGAATGTTATCTTAATGATTTTTTTTGTTTTGTTTTTTTATCAGTATACAAGGCAGTAACACCACTAAGACACAATGGGTTACAATTAGTAACAGAAACATTAATAATGAGCAGGAAGAGAAAAGAGTAATCAGGAAGACAGTAGATAGCGATTGACTATGCATTTAAATTTTTATAGATTAATGTTGGCTGGAAAGCATGGAGCCAGAAGGAAGTTCTACAAGCAAGAAGTGCAAGAAAAGAAATTGTTAGCATAGAATTTACAGTTACGGTTATTTTATTGGATAAAGCATTGCCAAATGTTATAGAGTTGTGATTAATATTTCTTTAATCTTCAGTTTGAAAGACATTCTGATATTTGACTAGGAAAAAATAGCATGAATAATATTTTTCTAAAATTAAGTAACACCTTTCATGTTTTATTTTTTTTAAATAGATGCTATTTGCCATTATTATTAAGACAACACGTGTGTCAGCATATGTGTAAAACTGAGGTAGCTTTTATGGTGGTTCCTCATCTATTTCCAATTTTACATTTGAACTTCTGTATAAAACCTCTGAAAAAATCGATTTTCCACATCAGAGACATCATAAGACAAGCAACAATTTTATCAAAATGAGTAAAAAATAAACCGGCTGCTGTTATATAAAAGTTGTTCTCAACTGACACTATTACAAATTTTACTTGATGCGAATTATCTCTTTCCAGACATTATACAGCCACCTTGAAATCTTTATTACAATTATTGAAAGAAAAAGAAATTTACAAAAAAAGAACCAGTTTTGCAATAGTAAAGAAAATATTATTTGATAATTCTGTAAGACAAATAATAAAAAATAAAAATATATAATACAAATTAACAGAAAAACATAACATATTTACTTTAAATAGCAGAAAATCTAAAAAAAATGAACTGTTATCAATAGACTTTCATGATTTCTTATATGCAAGGAAAAATATATGCATTTTTCTTACCGTGTCATAAAATCTATAGATACAGGGTGCAATGAGTCATCATTTTATATTTTATATGCGTGTTGTTTGTTTTTCGACTACACAGTATAGTAGGGTCAGTTGGGCAACATCTGTGAGTAAAAGAACACCATGACACAGAAATTTGTAAACAGTATTCTGTACTGCATGGCATTCACACAGAAAGCTCCAATATGAATATTTCAGAGTGTTTGGGTGTCAATCTGAGAACAGTGCAGAAGATTCAGAAAGAGTTGGGTGATTCTAATGGTGATTATGACAGTGTTTGGAGTGATTGCTAGTGATGGCATCTTTATGCTTCCATTCATCTTCTCACAGGGTCTCAGACAATGCAGAGACCTATATCAAGTTCCTTGAGAAGGGTGTGCTGCCCGGGGTCAAGAGAGTGGCTGCTCGAAGACGATATGTCTGGCAACAGGACTCTGCACCATGCCACACAAGCAGGAAAACTCAATCATGGCTATCAGACAATTTCCTCAACCACATCACCCTTTACATCTGGCAACCTAACTCCCCAGACTGCAACCCCCTTAATTATTATGTGTAGGGTGCAGTTGAGCAAGAGACCAACAAAACTCCTTGTAACACCAAAGATGAACTGAAGGAAAGGATTATGGCAGCATTCATCAACTTAAACAAAGAGACCATCCAGAAGAGTTGCAGGTGATTCCAAAGTTGACTGGAGGCCATTGTTGAAGCCAATGGTGATTTTATTGAATAAATTTACTCTTTAGTATTTCAAGATATTTGTGTAATTTTGGTAAATATGTCTGTTAAAATGAGATGTGTTATTTTCATTTTTTGCATAATTTAGACAACAATTTATCCATCACAACCTGTATATGTGAAATTATGTGTGCACACATACAATTGAAAAATATGTGTGTGCACATATATATGTGAAAATATGTGTGTATACATGCACATGTACAATTGTGTGTGCACGTACATGTAAAAGAGTTTGCATGTGCACACATAGATGAGTATGTAAATAGAATAACCCATACACTTGAAGAATGTATATTGTGTACATTGAAAAAATATACACTTGATAGATGCTAGAGTACACATTAGCCAAAATGTGATAAAAAACAAAAAAACAAAAATGAAGATACTCATCTCAGTATTCCATGAAGTAATGCTGAGGCTTCAGCACAAAGCTTTAGGCAAACTAGATTCTTCATTTCATTCATTTACTCCAGTTTCCAAGGAAAGGCTTTCGTCAGCATAACACAAATGCTTTACTGCGTATTTTGTGTACATATTGATTTCCTGAGCCATCCATTACCATTCAAGTACTTTATATAGCAAACCAAGAATTGTACAAGACCAATCCAATAATCAGTATTCTTGCCTGGATCCTTGGCCTTATCATGCCTTTTTTTAACATCTATTATTTTCTAACAAAATTTTTCGGCAACAATTGGCATCTTTGAATTCCTCAGAGACCTGTTTCTTCTCTGCTACGTAACAACACTTTTACTTTAACAAAGTGCTTTACTTTTTCTATGATCTTCCAAGACTGTTATCAAATGGGAACTATTATTTATATATATATATATATATTAGCTTGGTGCAAAAATAATGACGTAATAACGTCGTTTTTTGACGTTAAAAAATACGTCAAAAAACGACATTATTACGTCATTATTTTTGCACCAACCTAATATATATATATATATATATATATATATCAGAACTCTCAATAAATACAAGTATTATTGGTAAATGGATAAACATGAAAAGTTACTATTAGGTTGGTGCAAAAATAATTTCGTTTTCTTACATAGTAACATATGTTAGAAAACGAAATTATTTTTGCACCAACCTAATAGATGAATTCTAGGCAGTTAACTTTGCACAAATTTTAGGTTTTACCAATTTTTGATTATAGAGAAAAAATATTTAGCAGTAAATTTGTTAACAGAAACATTTGAGGAATAGGTGTAAAAACTCAAGAAAAGATGGAATTAGTTCAATTCTTCTTTTAAATATCTGCATTCTAATGTTTGACAGTCATGTATTGATCTTTACAGTCTCTGTTTTGGAACAAGAAATAAACCAAAATTTTGACTTTTCGTTTGTTGAACAGAAACATAAAAATGCATTCAGAATATTCTATAACCAAGAAATCTGATTTGACAAAAATTGTTATTTTATTTCGGATGAGAGGTCTCCACTAATATATCCGTCCATCAGTATTTGATGCATAAATAAACATGCCAACAAATAGAATCTATTCTTTTAATGATTGATGTTAATGCTTTGAATGTTGTTTCGAAATAAAGTTTTGTTTCGAAACTGAAGAAGAATTAGTAAAAATTAATGAACCATTTATGAAATGAAAATATGGAAGAATGAAGAAAAAGGGAAAGAAAGCCATTCATACTCTGTGTGAAAATCACTCAATTAAATATAAAAAGCAATAGAAATAATTAACCATGAACAACGAAAGAATGAATATAATGTCCTGAAAACATGACAACAAAAATAGGATAATTGGTGACCTTCAGTGTAATTCCAAGGGCATATGAAAGGAAGTATGGTGCATTTTTTTAAAATTATTTCACCTCAATAAAGCCACTAAGATACAATGGGTTACTGAGTGCTAGAAAATATGAGAAAAACACTAAGAAGAGAGAACAATAAAAGGGCAGGTATTAAGAAGACAGAAGATAACAATTGACATTGCATTTAAGTTTGTGAAGATCAAAGGCAATAAAGCCACCAGGAGGCAAGGGGTTATTGAATGTTAGAGAATATGAGGAAAGCTACTGTTAAGAAGAGAGAGGACAATAAAAGGATAAGAATTAAGAAGACAGATAATGATTGACATTGCATTAAAATTTTTGAAGATCTAAGTTGAGTGAAATGCAAGTTTCTGGCAAAGAGTTCCGCCAGCAAGAAGTGTAGGGGAAGAAAAAGTTACCATAGAACTTACTGTTACATCTTGTCATTTCAACTATAAAATGATGAGACCTTGTTGCCAATCTAGTAGTACTTTTAAATTCATAACATCCAGGAGGTGAGCTTATCAGAATAATTAGCATTAAAATATTCATAGAAAAGGTGCAGGGAAGATATGTTATGACAGTGGAAAAGTGACTGAAGTCAAAATGCCAGGTCAGGACCAATAACATTGCAAATACTTCTTTGTATTTTTTCAAGAATCTCTGGAAGTTAGCATGTAAATGATAATATAGATCCAAGTGTTTGCTTAGTTTGGTTTGGTTTGTCTTACAGCATATATGTAAACATGCACACACCACAATGTGTTGTCCAAGACTTCCAAAACTGTGGCTGGTCACTGAAATGACTACTTCAGTCCAGAGCTACCCTATCCCATGTTGTGATTTTTAGATCGTGAGGCAGCCAAGATTAAATCATTACAGATATTCTTGTGTTGCACTGGTCCAAACAGGGTGATGGCATACATTGAACAAAAGTAAATACTGATTTTATAACAGTCTCCATACAATAATTGATTTATATCAGCGTTTACATGAAATTACTTATCTGCACAGTAATATTATTATTGGAAGTGATATTATTGTCAACCCGGCACAAATATGGTTTGCTGTTTTGGTAAAGTTTGGCAAAAGGCTTAAGCCAGAGCTACTCTTTGGTAGGCAATCATGTGATCTCTTTTCTGTCACATCTCTGGCCTGTCTCTCTCTCACCTGGTGAATTCGCTTCGCACATTCATATTCATGGCCATTTGCCCAAAACTGGCATTGGGTGTATGGTGAGGTAGAGACATTTTGTTGAATCCGCTTCAGTTTATGTCATATCTCTGGGGAATTTCTTCTTCAGTTAGTGTGGGTGGCGTATCCACCCCATTTCTTCCTTGAATCAACTTCAGATTAGTTGAATAGCGAAAATAAAATTTTTCACTTTGCAGGTGTGCATCAATCTAACATTGACCCTCAAGTCTGGGCCATTTTTCCATTGTTCAAACATCTCAACATACAATTCAAGCCATTTATATGTGAATTTAATCTTTCATTTTTTCCCAAGGGTTCTTGGTATTAACTCTCCATGTCTCTCAGCACATAAGACTTTCTTATGTCCTAACAACACCTTCTTCGGTTTTACAACAGCAACAACAAATAGTATCACATATGAACCTGAATGGCTGATAAGATTTTTATTGCTGGTAATATTTTTTTTCAAAAAGTATTTCTGGCAATATTTTTCCAAAAATATATTGCTGGTAATATTTTTCTTTTAAAAATATATTTATGGTAATATTTTTTCCAAAAAAGTATTGTTGGTAACAATGTTTGCTGGTAATAATTTTTTCTTCCTAAATTTATTGCTGGTAATAATTTTTTACAAAAATGTATTGCTGGTATTAAAACCTATTTTTACACTTTCATAGTGTTCACCCCAGTTTGGGGGTTAACTATTTGCCAATAGCTGGAACTCTAATAGTCACTACTACCTGGGGTCTGAGTGGACCTGGGGACACCAGCAATTTAAAGGTGGTTCCACACTTCTCAAAACCTCCTGATCAGAGGTCTTGCTGTCAGATGTAGTTTATCGTCTTACCCAGGATGTGAATGTAGTTTATCATGAAACCCAGGATGTACAAGTGTTAGTAAAGGACAGTGTAACTCCAACAATATATAAAGAGGAGTGTAACTCCAAATACATATAAAGATGGTATTTAAAGGGGTTTATAGTACTAAGAGAATGTAAAGATAAAGGCATATTAGAAGGTATGAATTCCAAGGTCATATGAAGTGAAGTACAGTCTAAGGCCATGTAAAGCAGAGTGTAATAACAAGGATATGTAAAAGGTTATGCAGTGGCAAAGATATTGTAATAACTAATAATAAAGAAGAGGAATTTAAAGGGAAATAACTAATACTATAAATCTTTCTTGTTTCAAACTGATCTTAGGTGCAAAGCACTAAGTATTTTTCCATTTTTTTTTCTGTTTGATGATGTCCAATTTTTATCAACAAACTTTCCACAGTTAACTTCCTTCCAAAACATTTCTGGTTTTCAAAATTTTATCTTCTCATCAAAACATTTGGAAAGAATACTAAACTTTTAGTAACAAGCTTACAACTAATGCTATGTGGTATCAGTTTCTTTCTGACCACAAGTAAATTCCATGTTTTTCTTTATCTTTCCTATAATGTTTGCCTTTATCTTCCTATAATGTTTCCTTTATCTTTCCTATAATGTTTTTTCTTTATCTTTCTATAATGCTTTCCTTTATCTTTCCTATAATGTTTTTCTTTATCATTGATATAATGTTTTCTTGTTCATAATTTCGTAAGTAGGCTGAAGTAGAATTCAGAAAGCAGGTAACAATATCACACTCGAAGCAGCAAATGCCATCAACAGCAGCGGCTTCCACACACCTGCAACAACATTTTCCTCACTTTCAAGTACCTACATTGAAGGCAAGAGAAGCAAAGGTATACAGTGAATAGGCTTCTTAGAATTACAAAGAGTAGGAAGCTGTGGAGAGCCATGATTGTCCACATCCTGAAGGGACATGATAGATAAAAGAAGTAATTCAGATAATGATTTCAATTTAGTCTGTTTAAAAAGAGTTTATAACAATTTGTTTCTCCATAGCCTTTTTAGATCTAGAAAAGCTAGGGAGCTGTGGAGACCCATGACTGTTCATATCCTGAGGAGATGCAGCACATAAAAGAAAATTAAGTCAGTCAATGATTTAAATTCAGTCTGTTAAAAAGAGTGTATGACATTTTGTTGCTCCTTAAGCTTACAAAGGAAGTTGTGAAGACCCTTCATTGTCCATATCTTGAAGGTATATAGTGTATAAAAGAAGTCAGTCAATGATCTAAATTTAGTCTTTTTAAAAAGAATCTATAACAGTTTATCTCTCAATAGCCTTTTTAGAGCTACAAAGGATAGGAAACTGTGGAGATCCATGATTGTCCAAATCCTGAGGAAATGTAGCACATAAAAGAAGAAGTAAATCAGCCAATGATTTAAATTAGTCTGTGTAAAAAGATTGTACATCAGATTGTCTCTCCATCGTCTTCTTAGAGTTATAAAGGACAGGAAGCTGTGGAGACCCATGATTGCCCACATCCTGAAAAGACACAGCACATAAAAGAAGTAAACCAGGCAATGTTTTAAATTTAGTCTGCTTAAAAAGTGTTTGGCAAACAGAAGTCATAGTGTTTCTTTAAAGGAAAATGTGAGTTATTAACTTCATAGTAAAAGAAAAAAGCCTATGTTGAACTTACTAAGATCCAGATTAAGAATGAGTTATTTGTCCATCAAATCTTTTAAATCTATTCTTATAATTGTATTATATTATTACTTATTATTACTGTTATTCATTAATTAATTTATATCAATCAAACATTTTATTAGGTATCTATTCTTTAGGAAAAAGTACAGTATTACCAATACTTTCAAGTCTTGGTAGAGAGACTTGGTATATATATCTCAATGGATTATAATTGCAGACTGTAATATTTGTCATAGCCTGTTTCAAATTTTAAATGCAGTTTTATTTTAAAAAGCATTTATTTGTGGACAGTCTAAAATTAAAGAATAAGCACTATCACATGTTCTATTGCAAACTGCAGCAGCTATTTTGATATTTTGTTTTTAAATTTTAAGACTGAAAGTCAAAATGGAACAAAAATAGATAAAAACTTGGGATAAATGTTTCAATCAAGTCTGCACTTTCAAAACATTATCATTCTTATAAAATCCCAGTAGAGAAAATCTTATCTTTGTAAACCTGTATATATTCCTTTTGTTTATTCCAATATTCAAAGGATTTAAATTTAGAGTTACTAAATACATATTCATTCAAATTTTAAATATATATATATTTATAGAGTCAGATACAAAGCAATAATAAGAGTGCATACACAAGAATATGCAAGAATATAAGAAGAAGTGTAATAAATAAATAATAATAATGACAATAAAGAAGGAGATTACTGGAAAGTAATTGAAACTCACCTGAAGCGAGCTGAATGTTTAATGCTCCTCATGCCAATGACACTTCCACCGAGCTTCTCTACGGCATATGACTTCACTGAATTTCTTTTCCTCTCAAATTTATATTTAAACTGGAGTCATCAGGAGAGAATGTCCTCAATAATAATAATAATAATAATAAGTACCATAATAATAAAACTAATGATAAAAATGGGCATAATAAATAATAATTTCCATGGGTACATATACATAGTTGTGGATGTACAGATAGTGTAATTGAAAGCAGATGGGAATGAGGGATTGGGAAGATGAGTTTAATGAGAAAGGTATGAATACACCTCTTCTCTCCACCCAGCTATGGGTAAATAGCAGGACAGACTGGGTCCTATAGCTTTGGGTGGTAACCTGTCTAGGAGAAAGACAACTCTAAAGTCTGTGGAGGGTCATCTGTGGTATGATGTGCACCACTTCTCTCTATTCAGCTCTTCCAAAAGTTGTGGTCAGTTTTGGCACTATAATCATTTCATATGTGTATGTAGTTTGACATTTTGGTTCTAAGAACTAAACAGCTGGATCCACATACAAAGAAAAATGATAGGAGACTACTCCATATATATATATATATATATATATATATATATATATATATATATATATATATATATATATATGTGTGTGTGTGTGTATGTGTGGAGTCTGTAATTGTCCTAAAAGTGACAGCCAAAGTGGATCTATAACTACCTTAGCAATTTACTTAAGTTTATTACATCATATGATGCTATTTCCAGTAACAGAAATGATAGGTTTTGTTATTCATCATGATGGTCGTCTTTGAGTATAGAATCCAGAGGTTAGCAGTGAATATTTCGAAGACAGTAGGAAAGCGTTGTTCAGGTTAGCAGTGGATATTTCGTTAAAAGTAGCAGAGCATAGTTCGTCCTTCTGGTTCTCTTCACCTGACAAGCTGGACTGGACATTTGGGTAGAGTGAACAAAAATGGCCACCTTTATACACAACGAATTGAATGCTCTACATCTTCTGATTGGTTAACCTTCTATTGGTGGACTATAAAGAGAGTTAAGTCATTTTGACTGGCTCACTAGTTACACACATACACAAAAAACTGTAACAGGTTTTGCAAGTGAATCACCCTTTCGTCATGAAATGGATGCTTCTAAAATATCTATTTAATATATTTCCAATGCTTACATTTGCTTTGAATTTACACTATTGATTATCTTTGATATAAAATCAACAATTAACCTACAAATGCTTTTCCCGGCATTTTCCTGCATGATCAAGTGCCTGGATCTTCTCTGATGATTTGTTTTAATTTTTCAAGCTTCCCCATAAGTTTTAATTTAGATTCATGTCAAGAGACAACTTGCCCACTGAAGATCCTATACAGTGTTCTAAAAAATGCTTTCATGATCTCTTAATTCTAAAAGTATGTTATAAATAAAGTTTGTTAAAAAACAATAACATTAACATTTTCTGCAAAAGATCAAATGCATAGTGACTGTAAGCAAGATGAATCTCGACTTCATCAAGAAATACAGAACTTCAGTCAACAAAAACAAGGAAATTAATAATTTATGATAAAAAATTTAAAATTGCTAACCTCATCATCAAAAATAATAATTCACCTGTAAGATTCAAATGACAGAGAACAAAGATTATTTATGACTTTACATGTCCCTAAAGAAGCTGTGTTCCTGAGCAATCAAAATTTGTAAATACAAGAAAACTCACGTTACAACTTTCTGACCATAGGTCTCATTTAAATATAAATGGTGAACTACTAAACTCTATCGGTAACATACTCATTGATAATACAAATTGCATCATTCACATGTACGAAAAGGCTAAAAATAATAGAAGCATTATTAATAAGAAAGAAAAAAGCCAACACTCAATAATATCGTCTATGAACATGGCCACATTGTACTGACCATCTTTGAAAAAAACATTCTTATAACTCTAGTACATACATAAAACAATTCATACAGGGTGTTTCAAAAAGAACACGCCAAAATCATTACGCTGTTTTTTCAGGTCTATAGCATTGTAGTGGACTGAATCAGTGGTTATTTGATAGAGTACTTATCAAAGTTTGATTAGGTGTCAGTTTCACCGCTTCTGGTGCAGCTGAATTGTGGGAAGATCAATCAAAATGGCGACTCCTCAGCAGAAGGCATTATGCGTGCTTGAGTTCGCGAAACCAAACGCCATTGTCACGGTGCAGCGTGCTTTCAGAACAGAATTCGGCATTGATCCGCCCCATTGTGAGAGCATTCGACAGTGGGTTAAACAGTTTAAAGAGAGTGGGTACCTGTGCAAAGGAAAGAGTCCTGGAAGACCATGTGTTACAGAGGAGCAAGTGGAGAGGATTCATGATGCATTTGAGAGCAGCCCATGTAAGTCCGTATGTCGAGCAAGTCTTCAGCTTGCCATCCCTCATACCTCTGTCTGGCATGTGTTAAAGAGACGATTACACATGAACCATACAAACTAAGCCTCGTCAAAGCACTTACTAATTATGACAAGGTGATGCGGAGGACATTCTGTGAGTCAATGCTGGAGATGGAGGAAAGTGATGAAACTCTCTTTTCACGTTTAGTTTTTAGTGACGAAGCGAATTTCCATTTGAGAGGCACAGTCAATCGTCACAATGTGTGCATTTGGGGAACAGAGCACCCAAAACTGGCTATTCGCTTTACTGCAAGCGGATTCGAATGACTTCATTTTTCAGCAAGATGGAGCACCACCCCATTGGCATCTCGGGGTTAGTACTTATCTGAATGAAAACGTCCCTCAGCAATGGATTGGGAGGAGAGGCGCTAAAGATCTTACTCTCTGTGCTTGGCCTGCCAGATCCCTGGACCTCACAGTGTGTGACTTTTTCTTGTGGGGGTATGTTAAAAAACCAAGTTTATGTTCCAGCACTTTCAGCAAGTATCGATGACTTGAAAGATCGAATAACAGCTGTAATCAACATGGTGGACCGTGACATGCTGAGGCGTATTTGGGAGGAATTCTCATATCGGCTTGATGTTGTCCGTGCTGCCGGTGGTGGCCACATTGAGCACTTATAAAACATGAAATGAAACTTGAATGTATATACAACACATGTGTTCATGCTAGAGGTTTGTAAATTTTTTCGTTTTTGACACATCACGTGATGATTTTGGCGTATTCTTTTTGAAACACCCTGTATATTCAGCTAAAAGTAAAATAAAATTCATCCTTGATAATGGGTAAAAGTATAGTTGGAAACACACTTGGAAAACATTCAGACAATTTTTATATAATTTATGTCCTGAAAAAAGGAAAAAGTTTACTTGTGGCATATTTCATCATTCATCAAACTTAATTTGTTATGTTGGTACGACTACACATATGCATGAATGAGGGTTGCTGGGAATTTTTTAATTTTTTTTTTCTTTTTACCTAGCCAAATTCATTTAGACTTTTTCTTTATTTTTCCATCACTTTTGTTGGTAGGTAACCCACATGTGATAATAAAAGATCTGGCAGGAATGGTAAAATGTTGCAAGAGCAACGTCATCTACAGTAAATTTGTGCCCTGTCTCTTACAACATTTAACCATTCCTGGCAGATCTAATATCAAAATGTGGAATATCTAATTACAAAAATGATGGAAAGAAAAAGAAAATGACTCTTTATGAATTTGGCTAGGTATAAAAAATAATTCAAACATTAAAAAATTCTAAAATTCCCAGCACCTCTTTCACAAGCACTTGAGTAGTCATACCAACATAACAAATTTAGTACGACGAACTCTTGAAAGATGAAATACATCACAATCAAGCTTTTCCCATTTTTTCACAGAAATTACACCAATAAATATGTATGTATGTATATTAATATTACCTATTTACATTATTCAGACTATTTGTCCCCATCTTTGTCGCCATATTTATTGCAAGGTTTCGGCCATTGTACCGTCTGGCCTTCTTCAGGTGGTTGGAATGTCGAACTGAACGCTTTATTTTGTTCACTGGGGTAGACTGTTCTAGTTCCACGTGCCATGTCTAACGGATGTCAGTTATCAGTTATCTTCTATTAAATAAGTATTGAACTCACACTCTTTGGGTCCTGTCACTGGATCTTACTAATGCGCTTTATCGACTGTGCCATGTGTTCTTTGGTTAAGGCGGTGGAGAACTTGGAGAGGGGAATTAACAGGCGATAACTTATAACTGACATGGCGAGTGGAACTAGAACAGTCTACCCCAGTCAGTGAAATAAAGAGTTCAGTTTGACATTCCAACCACCTGAAGAAGGCCAGAGCATACAACGATTGAAACATTGTAATAAATATGGCGACAAAGATGAGGACAATGGTCTGAATAACGTAAATAGTGAACATAATACCTCATCTCAGAAATATAGACAGATATTAATATTACCTTTTTACTTTTGGCATTTTGTTGTTTTTCTAACAAATATTCCTGAAGAAGTGTTTCATATATATATATATATATATATATATATATATATATATATATTTGTGCTTTCATATATATATATATATATATATATATATTTGTGCTTTCATATATTTATATATATATATATATATATATATATATACACACACACAAACACACAGGGTGCGATGGATAAATTTGCGCCATTTTATAGTTTTAATTTCACGTATGTGTGTTTTCTGTTTTTGATTTTGTCAAATGCACAGTATAGTAGGGCCAGTTGCCCACCTTCTGTAAGGCAAAGAGCACCATGATGCAATTCACCCCATCAGAAATTTAGAAACACCATACTGTACTCCTTGCCATTTCCACCAGAAGCTCCACTATGGACATTTCAAAGTGTTTGGGTGTCAATCTGAGGACAGTAGAGAGGATTCAGAAAGAGCTGGATGACTCTAATGGTGATTATAAAGGTACGGGAACTGAGAAAACCCACTCTGAGCATACTAATAAGAAAAGAACTCACAAATTTTTTGGTGAGGGCCTCAGACTCAACGTGGAAGCCTACATCAAGTGCCTTAAAGAGGTAGTGCTGCCCTGGGTCAAGAGAGTGGTTGCTCAAAGACCATATGTCTTGCAACAGTACTCTGCACCATGCCACACAAGCAGGAGAACCCAGGAATGGCTGTCTGATAACATCTGGGACCACATCACCCCTTGCATCTAAGTCCACTGTTTGCAAACCCCTTAATTATTTTTATATAGTGTGTAGTTGTGTAAAAGACCAAAAAAAACTCCTTGTAACAGTAAGGATGAACAAAAGGAAAGGATTATGATAGCATTCATCAACTTAAACAAAGAGGGGCGATCCAGGAGAGTGGCAGGAGATTCCAAGGTCATCTGGAGTCTGTGGTTGAACCCAATGGCGATTTTATTGAATGAATTTACCCTTTAGTATTTCACTATATTTTGGGGTAATTTTAGCAAATATATCTGTTAAAATTAGATGTTAGTGTTATTTTCAATTTTGTGTAATTTAGACTACAATTTCTTCAGCGTTCACTCTCTCACTCTTTCTATATAAATTATTATATATATATATTTGTGCTCATATATATATATATATACATATATATATATATATATATATATATATATATATATATATATATATATATGCTTACATATATATTTTAATGTTTATATATATATATATATATATTCAATCATTTTACCCTAAGTAAGGTGAGAATGCCACTAGCATGCAGGGTATTACAAGGAGTGAAAGAAGATGGGAAGACTTTATTGAGGAGAAGCAGGAAAAAGTACACAAGGAACAGGATTCAAGATGACAGAAGATACTAATTTATGATGTATTTAAATTTTTGACTATTGTAGGTAGCAGGGATGCCAGAAATTGGAAGGCAATTCCACAGGCAACAAATGTAAGACAAGAATCTTTTAGAATAAAACTGATGTTGCATCTTGCTAGTTCAACAGTAAATTGTCAGACTTAGATGCCAATCTAGTCCCACACTTAATTTCATGCAGTGAAGGCATAAAGAAGAACATCTGCTATGAAAATATTTGTAGAAAAGTCTGCGGGAGGCAACATTACATTGGTGGGAAAGTGACTGAACTCAAGATACCAGGTTAGGATCAATTACATTACGCACCCTTTATTTTAATTTTGTCCAGAATATTAAGATAAATAGTAGGAGCAGCAGACAAGATATGCATCAATCTTCAATGCATGGATCAATAGTAGATTTATAAATGTGCAGGAAAGAATCTAATAAGATAAAATTGTCCGGTACAACAGAGTGAACCAACTTTCCTTGCAATATAATCCCTCCATTTCATGTCAGTATAAAACATATGCTGAAGAACAAACAAAATATTACTCTTCTGGAGTTTAGCATCAGCCATGCTGATGGCAGGCAGAAAAGGTTCTCTGTAGGGATTAAATAAAAGGAGTTTTATTTTGGCTGTGTTAAAATTTATAAAGCATTTCTTGCCCCCTTCAACCACTGATTGGCGTAGTGTTCAAGAGTAGTTGCTTATTTAACTTTCTCAAGTTTAACTTGCTATTAAGACAGGATTAAATAGTTGTGTAATCCATAAAGATGACTAGTTGGGAACTGGTGAAGTTCATTGATGAAAATCAGCAAGAGCATAGGTCTGTGGATAGAGTCCTGGGGAATTGCTGCATTAATATGACATTAACTAGAAGCAAGTCCATTCAACTTTATAAAATTAGTTAGAGACAAATGGATTAAGCCAAATATTCATCCAGAAACACAGTGACCCTTGAGCTTGTGGCAAAGGCCCACATGCATAACCCTGTTGGACACCTTTGAGATATCTAGAGCCACAGCCTTTGCTGTTCCTATCTGAAGCTTGATAAAAAAATTCAGTGATGTGCATTAACACATTGACAGTGAACCTGGAGAAACGGAATCCATAGTGTTTGTCCAAAAGAATGTTCATGTGACTTTGCTGCATAAATACACAATATATATATATATATATATATATATATATATATATATATATATATATATATATAATTATTTTTAAAAAAATATGATCCCTTCGCTACATAAGAGTTCTCATGTTTCAAAAACAAAAGCCAAAAGCTCTGTTTCATCCTCAAGCAAAATTTTTTATAAAATTTTGCTTGAGGATGAAACAGAGCTTGTGGCTCTTGTTTTTGAAACATGAGAACTCTTATGTAGCAAAGGGATCATATTTCTAAAAAAACTAATTATAATTATAATTTAGGCTCTTCTGTATTGAACACTTATTTCTTAAAAATAAAACCAAAAATACTAAAGAACTTCAGATTATTTGCCTAATGTGTTCTTTCCTATTTTTCTATATATTTTGCACACACACACACACACACACACACATATATATATATATATATATATATATATATATATATATATATATATATATATAAAATGAGAACAAATCGAATATAAATCCCAGTGTTAATAGCATTAGTTTAAAAGAGGGCTCAATACAATCCAATAGTAGACCATTATACTTTATTATAGGATATTACATTCAAACATATAGATAAATGCTACACAAATGCACTCATGTTTTGTTGTGTATCAACACATAATGCCTGATGAGATGTGTTGATAAGCATCGAAACATGAGTGCATTTATGTAGCATTTATTGACATGTTTGAATGTAATATCCTATAATAAAGTATATATATATATATATATATATATATATATATATATATATATATATATAATATATTTTAATATATAATGTATTTTAATGCATATATATTTTAATATATAATTTAATTACCAACCACTTACCATTGCCTCAGGAGGTACAATGTATTGCTGAAACAAGAAAGCTATTGTGTAGTGATTTCAACATGTATTTGTTATAATATCTTATACTAAAATAACAATAATATATATATATATATATATATATATAATCTATCAGATTTTATTCTGCAAGTCATGTTTTTGCAATAAAAATAGTATTAAGCAACCAATGCTGGTAAAACTTTTTTTAACAGTTTCTATTGAAGTAAAATATTCAGGCTCCTGGTAAAAGGTAAAAAAATGTTCTATACTAAATAACGTCAAAATTGCAAGTGTGCATTTTGTTTAACAATGCACATATCATGTAGTACAGTCATTCTGGACTTAAGTTGATGGATTATGGCAATGTTCAATAAGGCAAATATTAATTAACAAACATTTGTCATATCATAACTCAATCAGTTGTCCAATTTTGCATGTAAATTATTAAGATGCCAGGAGTTAACATAGCGAAGCCATGTGGTCTGATATGAGGGAAAGGCTGGGTTGAAATCAAAATGTCCCATTAACTTATAATGTGATGCTGCTCTGATCAGAAGTGAGAAAACAGTGAAAATATAAGCATTACATTGCCTTATACATGTTTTAAAGAGATTATCCGAGAAATATGTTAGAAATGCTAGAAATTTTTCAAGGGCAACCAACTCTTGAATAACTGAAAAAGGACTGGCAGGTTTTATTTTGTAATTTTTACATTTTTATTTCTAAATAAATCCAAAAGACAGAAATTGGAAAACATATATTTGATAAAAGCAATAGTAATGCCTTACTAAACGTAGTATCAGCAGAAGCTCTGCAGTATAAAAATAAGTGAAGCCATAAGTAGCTCTGTCTTCTAAATTATTTTTTTCTTTCAAACTATGTGACATGAACATTTTACACTAAAGCAAAAAGGGCTGTGAACACTTCATACCAAGACACACCAATGCTGTAAGTCATACTCAAATATTTTTTTTTATTTTTTTTTTAAGCATTTCACTGCAAAGCGGGAAGCTACTAGCATGCAAAGGGTTACAGAGAGTTGGAGCAAGAACAAAGCGGAGTGATAGAGGAAATGATGAAGAGACAGTTAGGGAATAGGTCAGGGCATCTGGAGATGTTGATTGACATTACATTTAAATAGTTGGAGATTATAGCTATCAGGGAAACAAGAAAAGGGGAGGGAGTTCACAGCTGAGAGGTGTGGGACATGAAGCTATTGGCATAGAAGAGACAGCTACATTTAACAGTTTCAAAAGTGAAAGGGTGAGAGCGAGATGCCAGCCTAGTAAAACACTTAAATTCATGAAGTCTGGGAACCAGCGAAAGCAGCTCCTCGGAGCAGTTACCATGTGTATGCAATTTACTTCTAGAAAAAGAAACACTTGTCATAAACTTTCCTTTTTTTTTCTTTTTGTTTAATAAATATTATTCTGCATTGCAAATCAATTGGCTTGTTATTTTGTGCATATATCATTTTTCACCACCATTAATTTATGTCTTGTAAAATATTCTCATAAGAAAACTTACTTTAACGTTTGAAGCAGCCAACACACTAAACCATTTTTTTTCTTTTTTTTTTAATAGATACAAATATTTAAGTAAATACTCTGTTTATAATAAACAGCATTAACAACATTTACCAGGCTGAATGTTTGAGAAATTGTCATAGAAAATGTGTCCTCTGGCAGGAAAAGTAACTATATTCTGTACAGAGCCATCATATAGCCTGACATGCTTTTACCAATTTCGCTACAGATAAGCGTTTCGATTAGCAAGGCCAATTTTACTGTTTTTAAACTACAATTTTCCATGATTTTCTCATGTACATTCATATCTACTTGATGTGTATGCTCATGTAAACAAATAACATCACACATTATAAAACATTATCTATAAAAAAGAATGTATAAACATAAAAAATGTCTTAAAATAATTGTCAGACTTTGGCCATTTCATAATGTGACGTCATTTCTTGGCCCCAGAATGAAATAAAAAATTACCCCAAATGATTCAGTTATAATCACAAATCAAAATAATGTTAAAATATGACAAAACAAATGCACCCAAGTTTACTTTTCATAATGATTCCTTTCCAAACTAAAAGTTCATGTTCCCACATGTATTAGACATTGGGAAATATGGTATCTAAAACTATTAAATAAATTTCTGTGGGAAACAGCTCACTAACTGATTCTGAAGACAGAATTTCTCAGACCTAGTTTTAATACAACAAATTAAAATAAGCTGAGAGCTTCAGCTGCAAATATTCATATTCAAGTATAAAGAAATATGTGCAGTGTCAAGTGAAAATGATTATTTCCTTATAAGAAAAAATGGTAAATGATGAATTTTAGCAAGTGAAATATTACTCTGATATTGAAAGGAAAGATGGTATTTTTTTTTAAATCTGTATTTCTTGAAATATCCTTTGCCTGAAGGAATTTATTTTTTTATATCTGTGTCGACTGATTTAGTTCTAACTGTCATTTTATGATAAAATAGTCTTTACACTTCGGAAGACAGTGTACAAGATAAGTCATTTCTAGGAAACATATTACATTTAAAAGGACACTTATTGCCGATAGAAGTTTTGCTTAAGGAAATAATGCTAGAGAAATCTGGAATTTGTTTCCATTGAAAGATATTGCTGTTTTTTACTAAATATCACCCAATGAAAGGCTCGATAGCATCTCAAGGTAGAAGCTTACTGTTAAAATTGGTTATGATGAATAAAGGATGTGATATGAATGTAAGAATAGGTGTAAGGAAATAAAGATTGCAAGGATAAAGAGGACAGACAATGACTGACCCTTGACTTGAAGAATAGTGTTCAGGGAAGCATCCACATGGGAGATTCTTTCACAAAATGGCAGTTCATGGAAAAAACATGTCTGATTGGTATTTTCTATTTACATTTAGAATACAGAGGTTTGATTTGTTTTACAGCATATCAACCTATTGGGTCATTTAATGCTGAAATTTAATACATTTCTAAATAAAATCTTGTATTTAAACAGTCAAAAAAATTATTTTACATCATAAGACTATTGTTAGTTATGTTTATTGATGTAATGGAACAACCTGTCACCCCCATTTGTGACTACACTATAGGTAATAACTACCTATCAGTATCTTAAGTCAACAGAGACTAGCTGGGATCTGTTACTCAGCTCTTAGCTGTTGTCGAACTGTCTGCCTTCAAGCAGAGAGGAACCCTGAAGGGCAGAGTCCTATCCGGGGAGGTAGACAGACACGAACCTGTTTATGCAGGGTTTATGGGGAATTTTTAGCCTAGCCTATGGGCTTGGATTGCCCCACATTAAATTCAGCCATGGGGAGGTTGGTAAATATTTCTATGGTATTTGTTGAGTACAACTCAGACTTATGTAAGAATTACCAAACTTCCAATAGAAGCACTCACTACTAGATTGACTTGTGCATAATTGTTACCTTTATTCTTATTGTACTGTTTTGTTTTGTTTTTACAATAAACTTTTACTTATTTTATCCACCATGTTTTTCAAGTATATATTCCTATTAGAATGGAATATAACAGTTATATTTTTTCCTTTTAATTATATTTCTGAGATCAGTTTAATTTCTTTTAGAAATTGGAATATGTAAATCGAATCAGTATTTTGATTAAGTTCTTTTAAGATTTGTCGTTTGGTAGTATTTTAAGCCGATTGAATTAAAATTACTGCAGTTTGTCAGTATGTGTTTTATGATAAAAGGCTCTTGGCATGCCACACATACAAGAGGATCTTCTCTTTTTTAGGATATACGAATGGGTTATGGCTGTATGTCCAATAGGGAGCCTGGACATAATCACTTCTCTTCTAGTTTGGTGTTTCTGATGCCAGCCTCTTATAGTTGGTATAATTTTGAACAGTTTATTGTTTGGAAAAGAGTTCCATAGGTTCTGCTACCCTTCTATAATCATTTTACTATAAATAGGTATTGTTGGTCATTTTACTATATACAAAATATATTGCAGGTATTTTTACTATAAAAATGTATTTTCATACTTTCATGATATTTGGGGGTTCTCTATTTTCGCAAAACTGGGGCCCTAACAGGGGCTACCACCCCAGGATCAGTGGTTCCACACTCCTCAAAACCTCCAATCTCCCAATCAGAGACCTTGCTGCCAGATGTCGTTTACCATCATAGCCAGGAATAGTTTGATTTGGTTTGGTTTGTTGCATTTTATGGCATATCAACCATTATGGGTCATTTAATGCCAAATTAAGGTATATATATATATATATATATATTAAGTATACAGTACTATTAAACATATAGCTGGCAACATTATTGTTTCCAAAAAATGTATAGCTGGCAACATTATTTTTCCGAAAACATTATCTGAGGCCTTGTTGTTGGACATAGTTTATCGGCATACCCAGGATGCTAGCCAGGAATAGAATAGAGGGAAAATAGCATAGTAAAGAATGCAAGCTGTAAGTTTTCTTGTTTCAACTCCATATTAGCCTTTCCAATGTGCTTTACACATTTTCAAAACTGTCTTTTTATTCATGTTTTTCATACAATTTCGAATTATACCCACCAGATATTTGCTTAGCAGGTTATCTAGCCTTTATCTTTTGGGAATATTATTGTCTCAAAATTTCAAAAGAGTTATCCTGAATACAATGAAACAAAGCTTTTGATATGAACAACTAAAATATGAATGATTTGAATAAATTCTCTCTTGGTAATGGACACATTGCATGAAAGAGTTTTCTTTTCATTCCATAGAAACAGAAAAACATAAATAAGTATAAAATGAAAGAAAAAGATTAATTGGACCAATATAAAAATAATGTGCTGTGATTCCCAGTAACCTGTTGAAATCCAAAGAATATAAAAGTGAATTATATTCCGGAAAAGAAACCTGAAAAACATTTACACTTTAGACATTATGAAAGTCAACTTTTTATGTGAGATTCCAAATTTGATTAGATTTACAATTGATATAGATGGACAAATATATATTCATAAGGAAATCAATAGGTTTGTATCCTAATAAAGAAGAAAAACACTTTAGTTGAAATTTTATTAGATAAAGCTTTGCCAAACATTATCATGAATCTATATTTCATTTTCATTTCACTTGCTTTTCAATGTAACAATTCAAATTATCACTTCACAGTCATTAGTAAGTACTGAAAATTAAAAATAAGATGAAAGAAATGCTAGTTAAAAATTAATAATAGCTGCTTTAATCAGTGATAATATCACATGTCAGGTAAATTAGATAGTGTCGTGGTCACCACTGTAACAAGAGAGATCTATGATAGAAAGATTTATTCTCCTATTTGAATTTCCCCCATTATGTGCATTATTATATCTGTAATATAATAACACTGTATTTCATGGATGGAACAGATTAGCTAAATGGAAAAAGAATGACAAACATGCTTTGTTCTCTACATGCTTTGAATGACAAACATGCTTTGTTCTCCACATTGTACACAAAATTATATATATAAACATATACAAATATCCCACACAGAGAAATTATAATATATATATACAACAACAAATGATGTGGAAAAAGAGAAACCTTACTTGTAATATTTCCCAAAGGGAAAACTGGAGTTACAGAAGTTTCTCTATGAACTTGGTGAGGCTATGTGGTCTTTCTTGTAAGACTTACAACTGTGGGCTATGGATGTCCTTCTTCTGCAGGCTTTACATCACAGCTTCCCTTTCTCACTTTATCTCCTGACATCATTCACTTGGCCATCACATGACCCTTGGGACTATCTCAACAAAAGGGAGACAATTACCATTTATATCCCTACAGCTTAATCCAAAATAAATTCAGTATAATATTGTTATTGTGTGCAGGTGAATGGGATCAAAAACCGAAGATTAATAGAGAATTAAGATTAACAAACTAGTAGCATCATCATGAAAATTATTGTTTGCCAGATATATTATTAGAACCAGAAAATTATTCAACATAGAAGCAACAAATCATACATTGGGAAATATAGTTCCTTCATTGGAAAAGTGAAAAATGTCTTCTATTATCCTACTCATATTTACTGGAAAAGCTAAGGAATCAATAACAGAACTAAACTCAGAAAACTTAAATCAGGAAGATGCTTTAGAGGTAATGTTTATAAAATGTATTTCTGGTATATGAAAAATTTGAAAATTATGTTAGACCTGAAGATGCACAAATTATCATATTGATTTTGATGCCTACGTAACCAAATTGAAAATAGCTATTTGTTAATCCTCTGTCTTTGATCTTAATCATTCACTTACAAATGAATAGCTAGCCATCTTCATGAATGGTAGTGACTTTTTATTCAACCAATATTTTTTATTCATTCTACTAATGACTTTCAAGGACAATCACTGAACTTAAGAATTACTATTAGAGTCTGTACCTAAAACAATAATATCAGACATGGAGGCACCAAACAGTTAAAGAAAAATAAGAACTAACTTTATTATAAGTTTCAACTTTATTCTTGGCCAACTGTTAATACCTCAGAGATCAATCAATTAAAGCAGCTCTCTAACACCAAAATCCAAAAGTGCATTGGAAGAATGAGAGAATCCTTCCAAAAGCTAAATAAATTACAAAAACAGAAAAATGTCATTAGAGACAAAGAAACAAGTGTTGAACTGCTATGTAATCGCAATCCTCTTATATGGCAGTGAATGCTGGACAATTTACTCGCAGATGAAGAGGTGACTTGAGACAATAGAAATTCAGGTCTATAAAAAGATTCTCAGAACAACATGCATGGCAAATTTGAGCAATGAGGAAGTTTTAAAATAAGAATACAATTGGATTCGGAAAGAAAGATTCAAAATTTCTAGGACAAATACACAGAAAAGAGGGGATTGGTGGATTTAACTCTCACAAGATATGGAAAGTAAACAGGAAACAATGAATAACTTACCTAACAAGCTTTGTAAACACATGGTAGACCAAGGATAGGAAGTTTGGGAGAGCCATGATCGCCCACATTCTGAATAGACATAGCACATAGGAGAAGAATATGATTATAGTAAAATAGGCTTCCTGAGGTAAAAAAATAATGTGAATTAAAGTTTCACAGAACATTTCTTGTTTATTTCTAATTATTTTGTTTATTAATGACAGCCTGGGTCATTGCTATGAAAAGCAATTGAAATTAAGATGAAGCTAAGTATAATATTTATTTTAAACAACATATATTTATTTTTCCTTCTTTGTCAGTACCTTTAATCTAAGTCTTCTCCAGCTGATCTCTCATCCGATCTAGATCTAACATTTCAGTGGGGGAAAAACCAAACCACTTATGATGAATGAATATCCCCTTGGGCAGGCCCCATTTTTTGAGTGACTATTGTGCCTTAAACTCACCCCAGACCTCAAGTGGAATTCATACAAGCAATCGATCACTAAAGACATGGGAAAATTTTCAGTTCTCTGTATTGCTCTAGTTAGCACCTGACTCCTGCTCCTCTATCTTTCAATAGAGTTCAAAAGTTTCTTTGCATCCCTGTGAGGACAAATTATTTTACACCTTGCAACTCCTCTCTCACAGATGAATCATCTCAAGCCTCTCAATGTTCTGTTGCTCTTTCCACGGAAAGTGCTTGAATGAACAGCATTCCATGGTTCTTTCAGTTCTAAACATCATGGCCAGGAGCCACCATGTCACTCACATTGTAGGGAACCACTCTAATTCCTTTCATATTCCATTGGTGAGAAGCAAGTTCCACTTGAGCAATCCATGGAGTTTTAAAATAATCTTGTTTTTAACAAAAGTTTTAAAATTTTCATTAAAATTTTTATCATTAAAAATTTTTATAATTTAATAAATAAAAATTCTTATTAGATCAAGAAGAATCCATCACATAAGGCTGCAACAATAATAACCAGAAAAATGATTTATTAAAACTCTTTGGAAAAATTTAGCTTTTGACAGGCTACTATAAAATTTGGAATTGTACATTCAACAAATATCAATATTGAAACACTTATAAGCATTTTAATGAAATAAAAAGAAAAGAAATAAAAATGAAAATAAATATTTGTAAATATAAAGAAAAACAAAAATTTGTTAATAAAGATTGGTCATGATCTGGTGGCTTGGCTTCAGTAACTGGCCCACCGCCATAAGGTTGTTTCTCTCTGACTTTTTAAAAAATATTTTCATGGGAATTGTTAAGATGAGCTATGGTGCCAAGACTGTATGGAATTTAAACACAATATTAGATTGGTTGCAAGATCTCGTCAATTTATAGCTGAGCTAGCTAAATGTACCTGTATCTTCTATACAGCTTCTTATTGCACACTTCTCACTTGTGGAACTCCCTCCTGACTCCATGCTTTCCAACCACATTTAATCTGCAAAAATTTAAATACAATGTCAATTGCTATCTACTGTCCTCCTGATTTCTCCTCATTATCAATATTTCTGTTCCTAATTCCTCCACGTGCGGTAACACCTTTGCGTACGTGTGGCTGTACTGCTTTCCTTGGGGTGATACCAATTAAATAAAATGGAAGTTAACATTTTTAAATGAGAATGAAAAGAAGCAGTTGTACATAAGAAGGAAAATAAACATTTGAAAATACAAAGGTATGTGTACTTTTTTTAAGTAAGAATGAAAAGAAGCAGTTGTATTTAAGAAGAAAAATAGGGCCAAATTTCTTTCATTCCATTCAAAATACTCCCCATGATATCAAGCACACTTATCCAGCATATCTTTAAATCTCTTCTAAAGTTTTCTTTTGGAATCAGCATGCTTCTTCACATTTAACTTAATTTCATCCAGCAAGTTTTAACAATGATTGTAACTTTTAGAAAACCCATAAGTCACAGAGGGCAGTTATAGGACACTGGGGGATATGGTTATGTTTTTCAAAAAGTCCCTTCAGAAGACAATGAAGAATCTCCTCAATCAGTCATTGTGAATACAGTGGTAACACAATATAGAAATTTGCTCAATGACATTTCCTTGTCAGTTATATAGCATTATGGGAAAGTGTCTGTTTGTGCATGTGCAATAAAGTCCCCAATGCTTTATTAAGAAGTGTTATACTCTACTGCAATTACATCTCTTTCTGATTCACACTACATATTAATCAGATATGAATGCTAAGAAAACAAAACACAAAATAAAAAAGTTTTATGTCCAGGGGCTTCGGGCATCACATCCAGTTTAATAAACAAAAACAGAATAACATACAAGAGCCAATCACAAAAATTCCCACCAGAGAAAAAGATAACACTAAAGACTACCAGATTTGCTTAAAAGAAAGCCCCTCATAAATGCCTGACACAGTTGTGGGCCAAAAGGCCACCTGCCAACATACAGGTGCGTTGTCACCATCACTTGCATAATCACTTCTCTCACCACAACCTTGGCTTTGCTGAAGCTTCAGTAATCTAAACCAACTCTTTACACACAGAATGTGGCCAATGAACTAGCTTCAACACAGCAGGCCTCCCTCATTTTCACTACCAGTTTCATTGAAATCACATTCAACCAGAATTCAACAGAGACATTCTGTTTGATCAACTTTCACAGTCTACTTTAGGCCTTCCTCGTCATCACCCCCATACCCTGTTCATGGATCACTGACTTGGACAGAATCCAACAGAGACCTTCCGCTCAATCAACATTCACTATCTACACCTATTCTCCCATCATGGTAAGGCACATTGGTGGCCGAGGTTATGGCAACCAATATGCCTTATCATGAATCAACCCACCATCATGACCTCGATTGATCACCTGCTAACCCACTTTACCAGGTGGTTTGGCTTCAACATCTCAGCATCACATGACCACTAGCCCATCAAACACCTTTCTGTTGTCAATTTCAACAATGAAGAAGGATGTACGTCAAACCCCACCAATGGATAATCTGCTCAAGACCTATCCTCTGACCCCAAATGTGACTTCAACCAGCCAACTCAAGAAATTGTTTAACTACCAGCTCTACTCACAACACCATTACATCTAACTCTTTTCTTTAACAACAACTGAAGAACCAAACCACCTTTCAAACAACTATGTATATATTCTGAATTTCGATGAATACACACAGTTGAAAATTTAACCCTCGTTTGTTCCTTTCCTTTGCAACCAAACACTGGTTATGACACCAACATCCTGGGTATGATGATAAACTACATCTGCATCCTGGGTAAGACGATAAACTATATCCAACAGCAAGGCCTATGATCAGGAGGTTTTGAGGAGCATGGAACCACCTCTTAATTGCTGATGTTCCCAGATCCACCCTGACCCTGGGTGGTAGCAGCTGTTGGGGTGCCAGCTATGGGTAAATAGTTACCCCCACCAAACCGGGGTCAAAACATGTAAAAATATGTTTTAATACCAGCAAAAAAATTTTGTAAAAAGATTATTACCAGCAATAAATTTTGGAAAAGAAAATATTACAAGCTATATATTTTTGGAAAAAAAAATATTACCATCTCTACAGTTTGTTTTTTAAAAATAAATATGACCAGCTATACATTTTTTTGAAAAGAAATATTACCAGATATACATATTTGAAGGAAAATTATTAACACAAATAGATTTTTGAAGAAAAAAATATTACTAGAAATAGATTTTTGAAAAAAAATATTACCAACACTAAAAATGTCATCATTAAATAACTCATTGAGGTTGACATATCGTAAAACTAAACAAACCAAACGATTATGACACAAGTTCACAAGATATGGTTGGATATGTTCTGAATGAGCCTTTCAGTTAGATGCAGTTATAGATTCTTTGATCATCAAACTGAATAATTAAGTAAATATTAGACTGCAGAAAGAAATTACATTTTACCTGAAATGATATAAAAACAAATATAAGTTAAATTTCTTTAAATATTATTCATCAAAAATGTAATCACCTTCCTTTTTATAACTCCTGTTTACTAGGAAGGCAAATATTTAATTCTACATTTAAAGAAATCTGGGCTTTTCCCCCTGTTAGGGTCAATTCTAAAATAGAAAAAGAAAATATATAATTAAATGATGGATAACTCCAAACTCAACATGAGTTATGTCCCTTAGCAGATTCCTAATCTTAAAGCATCAGAAACTTTGTTTTTTTTAGCCTTTTCCTAAAACATGGTGAACTAAACCACCATGCAATCATGCATGTAATTTAAATCCATGCTGAATCCAATTAAGTCAGCATCCATTTGTATGTATTCTTAATAAATTTAATTCTGTTAAGTTATGTGGAGCACCAGAATGAACTCCTCTTTAATTTCCTAATTGTTCACTAGGGGACGCTCTCCCTACACTGTAAATACTGGGTGATTTCTTGCCTCATTCTCTTTTTACTTTGCATTTCAGTGGGTACATTCAAAAGGAGTGATCTCTCACAGAGATTTGCGTCTTGCCAACTTGTAGGAAAATGCCATGAAACACACACACAAACATACACGTACGTACGAACATTCATCAAAATAAAAATCTTTATGTTCACACAAAAACACAAATTTTGATGTCTTTTTCCATTGTATATTTTGTTGTTTAATACATATACTTGTTTGTGTGTGTGTGTGTATGTATATATATATATATATATATATATATATATATATATATATATATATATATCCTTGTGCAGGTATGCAGAAAATAGAAAAGAACACGTTGGGTGCATAATCCGGGGTTCCTTAGTATTTTTGTTTTTATTTTTAAAAAACAGTGCTCCATACAGAAGTAGAGCTTATATTATAATAATATTTTTTGTTATTTTTAAACAAAAAATATTATTATAATATATTATAATATATATATATATATATATATATATATATATATATATATATATATATATATATATATATATATATATATATATATATATATATATATATATATATATATAGGAGGCACGGTGGAGTAATGGATATCGGCTTGGATTGAGGAATCGGAGAGCCGAGTTCAAATTCCATTCGAATCCATTACATTCACTTACATGCTAATACCCTTGGGAAAGGTATGAATCCTCTTCTTCTCCCTCCAGCTATGGGTAAAATAGCAGGACAGACTGGGTTCTATAGCCTTGGATGGCAACTGGTCTAGGAGAAGGATAACTCTGAATTCAAAACCTGCGGAGGGTCGTTTGGGAACCTTGTGGCATTCGGTGCACCAGGTCTCTTTATTCGTCCCTCCAAAAAGTGTGGATGGTCCTGCACGAGGCCTTCACCACTATAATCAAATCTCATGTGTCAGTGTCGATCTGCTTGACCCTCATACGTCGAATCTCAACAGGAGAGTCAATCATATATATATATATATATATATATATATATATATATATATATATCAGTCTTGTTTGTTTTCTTTACATTTCTTTATGGTGGATTCAATCTCTGAGTCTGCCATATTCTTGTAGTGGACTCTCTTCTATCAGGAGTTACACACATGTTCCTATTTTAACAACACATAAACCCATGGTCTGCTATTAGGTTCGTGTAAAAATAATGTCGGTTTTCTGACGTATTTTTAACGTCAAAAACCGACATTATTTTTGCACCAACCTAATATATAGATTGGTGGCCCTCTGACATAATATTTTTTTTTACTCCTGATAACAGAAACACACGACTATATATATATATATATATATATATATATATCTGAATAGATATTATAACATGACTTCGTTATCGAGCTTTTTGAATTTTCCTGTACTTGTGTTCTGATTGGTCCATCTAGCCTTTGTAACAACGTTTTCCCCTTGCGTAGAATATTAATTAATTTGAAACTTTTAAAACCATTTATTTTACATTCAACGTCATCACTTGATAAGACACCGAAGGTGTTGAAACAAAATGGCTATTTTTGTAGTGATTTTATAACATATTTATGTTATAAATTTTTTTTCTTTAAAAATAAATAATTATATATATATATATATATATATATATATATATATATATATATATATATATATGTACAAACTCACATTCACACACACTTTCCAAATGAGAGCCAGTCAAAAAAAACAAAACATTGAAAAACTTCTTTTTCCTATCCTACTATGCATGCCGGACACTATTAACCGAAAAAAACATTTATACACTAACAAAATTTGTGACTAGATCATATGAAAGTGCAAAATCACAAAATTTTAATTCACTACAACATGTCTATACAAAACACATTTCTCCAGCATGGCAAATAGAATTTTTCTACAACACATGGGAAACCAGTTAGGCCTTAATCACCACTAGAATGACTACTACAATGGAATGGTTCAGCAGGCAACAATGCAACTCTCCTTTTCCCCACTGGTCTATTTACTTGACCCTTTATTTCTCACAGTGACATTTGACCCAATTTCACCTGGCAGACATGCTTATCGTCTTACCAAATTTGCAAGTACAATATTCAATCGACAATAAGAGCAAATTTTCTTAAGTTCTGAAACATATATTCTACACCACGTGGCAACATTTCATACCATTGCTTATCAACATTTCAACATTGCTTATCATGCCTTTAATGCACAAAAGTTTTCTATGGTGAAGAGATTGTGTGAAATATTTGTCAGACAACTCACTGTCCTGAATTAAATTCTACATGACACATTCCACGGATGACCCACTGTCCTGAAATACATTCTATGAGATGCAACTTTCACATAAAAATTTGCTGACGATATTCACTAAATATTACTTAGTTATCACTAATACGCAAATTTTTCAACTTTGCCATGATGTTCTCACTCCAACATAAATCCGCATGCATTGTACAGTACACTACTCGAGTACGCATCTCGACTTACTGAATTTCACAGAGCATTGGAATTAAAGCAAACATTTAAACATAACAGCGTCAGCTAAGAGCAATTCACCCTGAAGACATGTGTACACTTCCTCGACATATATTCATTCAGATTGTGCTATGCATTCACTCCGAATATAATTTCAGCATCCTGACTATGCACATACTTTCACGACTCCTTCATCTGATAGCATTTAAAAAATCACGTCTTCACTTTCAACATGCATTAGCCATTTTGGACACTTTCTCTATTCAGTTTATAACTTCTTACATAGAGGTTTGTTGTTTTTTTTTGTTGTTAAATGGTGTTATTTTCAAAATTCAATGAATTTTATTAAGCAGGAAGGCAAAATTTCTTACTAAGGTCGGGTATTGTCAGAGTGAACTCCTCTTTAATTTCCTAATTGTTCACTAGGGGACGCTCACCATACACTATAAATACTGGGCAATTTCTTGCCTCATTCTCTTTTTACTTTGCATTTCAGTGGACACATTTAAAAGATGTGATCTCTCGCAGAGATCTGAGTTTTGCCCACTTGTGGGAAAATGCCGTGAAACACACATACACATACATGTACCTACAAACATTCATCAAAATACAAACTCTTTACGTTCACGCACAAACACAAATGTTGATGTCTTTGTCCATTGTAAATTTTGTTGTTTAATACATATACTTGTTATATATATATATATATATATATATATATATATATATATATATATATATATATATACAAACATATATATGACAAATACATACAAATATATGACGTCATATATATATATATATTAGGTTGGTGCAAAAATAATGACATAATAATGTCATTTTTTGACGTATTTTTTAACGTCAAAAAACGACATTATTACGTCATTATTTTTGCACCAACCTAATATATATATATATATATATATATATATATATATATATATATATATATATATCAGTCTTGCTTGTTTTCTTTACATTTCTTTATGGTGGATTCATATTCTTGTAGTGGACTCTCTTCTATCATGAGTTACACATGTGTTCCTAATTTAACAACACATAAACCCACTGTCCGCTACAGGAGTACCTTGATGTTGTTATCATTTCAATTATTGCATTATTAATCATATTAATCGCACACACTTTAGAAGCAACATTATTTAGCCACAAGTGGCCATTTTCACATAAGATGCAGTCAACACTTTATTAAAGTTAATACCCTGTCTGTTTTTAGGATTAGCTCATACCCTATAACAGACTGATGACACAGTCATAAAACAACTCCCAAAAAGTTTGAAAGACATCTTTGTTTCTGAATGTTCTGCGAAATATTTTTAATCGTTTCATCCCAAGTAAGGCAGTAAATATTAAAGAGCAAGAACAATAAAAGAAGCTGAATCAAGAAGACAGTTGATAACAATTGACATTGCATTTAAATTCAATTGAAGATCAAAGTTGGCTGGAAAGCATGGAACCAGAAGAGAATTCCACAAGTGAGAAGTGTGAGAAAAGAAACTGTTAGCAAAGAAATTAACATTTCATTAAACTACTTCAACTGTAAATTGATGAGACCTTCTGCATGGACAAATTGTAGACTTAAAATATGTAAGAAATTTTTAGGGATGGAAACAAATAAAAATCCATATATGCTAAATCTGGTGAATCTAAAGGAAGAACCTGCTAATATCCTAAAGATATTACTTTTTTCTTGGATTTTTTTTTTTTTTTTTTTTTTTGCAGATTAGGCCCATTAATTGTTTACCAATACAACATACTTCTATCATAATGCTTCATTTACTACATATAGGAAAGAAACACTATTTCCAATTCAATTCAGTACCCACATACATATCATATTAAAACACACCCAAACTTTATTTTCTACCCAATAACAGACAATATTACAAAGATACCAAAAAGATTCCACAGTTACAAAACATGCCATTTAAATCAAAGTGTCTATTGGTTATAAATTAACATCACCATGTGAACTATTTGACTAATAAGAAAAAAACTAAAATTCTATTTTTTTCATATCTACTTTCGGGAAAAATTTCTAATAAATAGCTTTTAGAATTCAACTTTCAGCAACAGAGATGCAACTGTTTCCAAGTCATTCAAACACAAGAGGAGATGTGACTGTAATGACAAAAGTATGCAGGTGTAGGCTTTAAGAAAGCTTTGTTCAACTGAGAATACAAGGTTCGAGTATAGGGTCCTTTTATAGTCCCAGTAAACAGAAATAGCTCTGTCAAATAGGAGAGTAACAAAACAAGGGGAGACCACTGTTGATTATTTATAACAGCGACTACATAGTTTTTCTTCCCAGTGTGTGCTGAAATAAATGTGCATTGGTGGCTTCAAACAAATCATTCGCAACAGAAACAGCTCAGATAGTCAGTGAATCTTTACTGACAATCAAAGTCTTTTCTAAACCATAGCTTTTTCTGTGAACCAACTAGCCAAAGACTTTAACTCAACTAAAGACTTTAATGCTTTTTAACTCTTTTGAATTCATGTACATATGGTTGTAAATACAATGATTTATTTAACAGGCATTAGACCATGTTTTCTTTAATTTTATTTTATTATTGTTTGAAATGTTTGGATTTTTTATATAAAAAAAACCTGGCTGACAGAATATCCTACACTAATCGGAGAGCTGAGTTTGAATTCCAGTTGAATACATTACATTTACTTATGTGCTAATACCCTTGAGAAAGGTATGAATCCTCTTTTTCTTTCCCCAGTTAAGGATAAATAGCAGAACAGTCCAGGTTCTAAAGTTTTTGATGGCAACTGGTCTACTGCAGAAAGAAATGGCAACCTATTGCAGGAAAAAATCTGCCTTGTCAGTCATGTATCAAAAGATACATGATCGCTTAAGTGCATATCCTGCATGGCACATAACTGACTGACTGAGAAATAAATGTCTGCTGTGAGGGTTCTTCCGTGTTCTCATAATTGTATCATAATAGATCATAATGTTATTAAGTGCTTCTTTATCAGTAGTACCTTTTTGTGAATGCATGATGAATATTCTGCTTTTTAAACTCTGAAATGCTCTATAAATGAAAGACTGCAAGAGAGACGAGATGATAAATTAATTCAAAAAATGGTTTTGTATCATTCAGCCTTGCTTCTGTCTTTGCTTGTAATTTATAGGGGTGAAATATGTGATTACTTTCGAAATGCCATAACATTTAATTAAGGCATTCCTAACTATATTGGCCAGGTGTAACAATGTACAATGTCTTCACCTCTTTTAGAAGATGAGTGAATTAATGAAGCTGTAATGTATATTCTGTGTAATTATTTATTATAAAGACTGGAAGCTCAACAAAATAATAACCAGTTTGCACTTACTCTTGAATCTTTGATGTTTTAGCAGAGAAATGACAGAAGATTTTATTTCACAGATCAATAAGAACAGTTATATTTTCGAATATTAATCAATAAACACTTACATTTGAACATTTTTTAAATATTTCTTCAACTGATATCTGTCTATATTTCTGAGATGAGGTATTGTAATTATTTACATTATTTATATTGCTCGGCCTGTTGTCCTCATCTTTATTGCCATATTCACAACCTTTCGACCGTTGTACGCTCCGGCCTTCTTCAGGTGAAAGTGAGATAACTGAGACATCTGGAAGAAGCATGGCATGTAGAACTAGAACAATCTACCCTGGTGGATGAAATTAAGGGATCAGTTTGAAATTCTAATCACTTAAGAAGGCTGGAGCATAAAACGGCCTAAACATCATGAATATGGCAACAGTCCAAAAAATGTAAACAATGTAAATAATTCTTCAACTGATTCTTGATTCTCAAACCTTCTCAAAGAATTTTTATTATTTTGTTATTTAAGGAGATTATTTATCTCATAATTATTTCATTTGGATTTTTTAGGGATTTATCTTTAAATTCTTGGCTCTCTCTGCAACAGATCAGTTTTATGAGAATGAAATCAAATGATATGGTTTAGAGATTTTTTTTTGTTTTTTTTTTTTTGTTAAATGGTGTTATTTTCAAAATTCACTGAATTTTATTAAGCAGGAAGGCAAAATTTCACAAAACCAGTTAAATGATTATATTTTGACTTCAAATTTTAATCCGATTTTGCTGATCTATTCCAAGTGATTTGCATGTACCATTAAACAAATTAAAAATAATATCTTCATTTTTCTAATTTTTTAAGGAATATTTTAGACAATATCTCATTAAAGAATATGGAATTTATTCTTTTTCTTACTGAAAATCTTTTCACTAAAACATTCTTGAGATGAAGCTTTCAAATGGTTTGCATTTATTGAAACATGTCACCATTGTCCCATTATTGTTGGTATGCTTGCATTCTCATTTCATACACAAAATGTAACAGTTATTATGGGACAGAAGTTATAATACAAATTTCCTCTGTCCCATTACAATTGTTACACTTATATACACATTTCATACACTAAATTTAACAAATATTATGGGACAGTTATATTCATATCTTTCCATTATAAACACTGCAATTGATTAATGCCTAATTTTATCAAAACAAATATTTTGACAAATATTTTTTCTATCAATATTTATTAAGCTTAGCTAGTATGATTATAAGGAGGCATGTTAGAGTAATGGATAGAGGCTCAGATTGAAGAATTGGAGAGCCGAGTTTGAAATCCAGTCAAATCCATTACATGCTAATACCCTTGGGAAAGGTATGAATCCTTTTCTTCTTCTCCCAGCTATGGGTAAATAGCAGGATAGACCAGGTTCTATAGCCTTGGATGGCAACTGGTCTACTGTAGAAAGAAATGGCAACCTACTGCAGGAAAAAAATCTACCTCATCAGTCATGTATCAAAAGATACATGATCGCCTAAGCGTGTATCATACATGGCACATTGACTGACTGCGTATGACTTGCCACAAATATCAGTAGTAATGATGTGTTAATGTCGTAAATGTAAGGCACCCAAGCAAGATCAGTCTTTCTTTAGTTTAATGGCCCCCCCACCCCATTTGATGGTGACATATTTTGATTACTCTTATTTTCTATAAGACAGAGGTCTCTAACCTCACAGTTACTGTAGTTAAACCTGATTGCAATTTTTTGTCTCTTTTTACACCAAACACTGATACATAGCAGTTCCATTTTGATTAAAATCAGTTTCTTGATTTTTGGGAATGACAAAAAGGTAACTGCCAAAATGATTTAAGGAAAGCTAGAATTTTTGCTCAGTTGCAAAAAAGAAAAGAGTAGAAGTCTCAAGGGTTGGGCAGATTGTTAAAAAAAAATCTATCATGAAAAATTTCTGAAATATTGGAATTTGCAAAAATTAATTTTCATATTTTCTGTTTTAGAAAAGAGAACAAAAGGAAACAGCAGCTGGAATACATTATAACTTTAGTTTTGAGAGTATATATATATATATATATATATATATATATATATATATATATATATATGGTAAAGTGGTAGGGTAACACTCAGTGATATTAACTACGAACACAGTCACAGTGTGCTGTGTTTGGAGATGGAAACATTCCCATAGCTTCTGACGCGTACATGAGAGACCTACACATTCAGATTCAAATAAAAAATAAAAATGAGAAATAAACGTCACCCTTGATCATGGCTTTCAGATATACAAAACGTTTGGACAGTTTTTGCATACTTTATATCCAAAGGGGAAAATACTTGTACGAACACAGGAAGAATTGAATAAAGGGCCAAATTTAACAAAACCTGTATAAAAGAAGGATTGTTGGCCAAATACACAATTATCAAATATATATATATATAATTATTATTATTATAAAGAAAATGAACTTTTAAAACATAGTCTTCTAAGAGTTTGTTTCCTTTATAATAATAATTATTATTGCTCTGTTTTTAATTTTGAACATTGAGCTCTCCCTTGATCTATATCCTATTGGAATTATCCTATGGATTAACAAATATAACCATTATATATATATATATATATATATATATATATATATATATATACTAGCAGCATGTCCCGGCGTTGCTCGTGCTTGATTCAAAAATTGTATGACTCATACAGCAATCACTATCACTTGACTTAAAATATTTTTGCCCTTCCTTGCCTTTAAAGGATTGCCCTTTGCCGTGCTGATGTTGCTACATGCCTTACTTCTTGCCTATCTCACACTGCAAATTTTTTCTAAGCTCTATACTAAACATTAAATTTGTTACGAAAAAAGAACTAAACAAAATGAACACAAAATGATCAGCTTTAAAAAAGGACTCATAACTGGAAAAACTGAATGAAAAAAGAATGTTAACAACAAATACTTTTTCACACCCAACCCAATTGTGTGGAATCAGAATCAATGTTGAGTTTAAGCAAGCGAATGAGCCAACTGGAGTAAAGTGCCATGCAGATTTAAATTTTTCCCACTTGTGACGAATGCAGCTATTGATTTTTTGCATGCTAGCATGCTAGTTAACATTTGTGTCAGTCAGCTGTTGGCTCTCACACTGGCCAATAGAATCTTCTTGCCTGTTCATGGCAGCCAGCTATTGGCTCTTACTCTGGCCAGTAGAAAATGGTTGCAAAGTACATGAAAACTGCCATAGAAGCATGAAAAATCGATTATTTCCACTATCGATGGGAGTTGGGAAATGTAACATCAGTCTTGGCCTTTCCACTAACTTGGAGCATGTGCATGTAAATTTTGGTGCAAATCTGTTGAAAATTGTGGGCGTGCATTCGTTACACACACACACACATCCTGCTTTTATAGATAGAGATAGGTATGTGTTTGTGTGTTTGTGTGTACATATATATATATATATATATATATATATATATATATATACAGTTTGTCTAAAAAACACACACTATGAGGATAATTTATTAAAAGTATAATTACCCATGAACATTTTTATTTTTTAGCTATTTAATATTGTTATATGTGCTGTTCAAAATGTCCTCGTACATTTTCTAAACACTTTTCAGATCTCTGTCTGCAGGATTTCTTAACACATCAGAGAGTTTGCTCTGTCATGTTACTGCATTCATATTTAATTCTTTCTTTAAGTTTCTCAACATTTCTTGGGCACATTGGATAAACATCTGATTTTAAAAATTCAAGAGTGTGAGGTCTGATGATTAGACATTTACAACATGATTAATCAATTAATCCCTATAGTGCACAACTTTTGCTTAATCATTTGTCTATATACAGGTCATATTAAAAATACTTTTACAAACTTTGGGGCCCAGTTCCTGACACCAAAAGAAAGTAAAATGTCTGTATAAACATATGTCCAAAAGCGAGTGATCAAAGGACACATTGCAAATGATATGGATACAGGAGCTGCTCTTGAAGTACCTTATATGTGGTACTATGAGATGTATAACATGGTAAGGCCACTTGACACGTGCTGATACCTGGATCATCTGCGATTAGCCTGTAGAATGTATTCTTTGTGGACAGGCATACAAGCAGAGCTTGTTTTCTTTGACCCACAGTTTATGGTGCCACGGAACCTGTCTCAGCAGCGTGACGATAAACAGCAACAAAGTTTGGATGACTCAGCTGCCTTCACTCTCGAAATGTGTCCATTTCTATTTGTGGGGCTGGATGTAAAAATCATATATGCCCTCTCATGATATGAATATTCTGACGTTAAACAGAACACTTCTCAGTCAACACATTAATGTTAAGCATTGAAAACAGGCTAGCCACAAATGTACACAAATAACAACTGTAACTTGGTCTACATGACAACACAGCACCATCTACTCTAAACTTTCTTTAAACTTAATAACTCAAAAACAAAGAGTTGTAGATATATGTTTATATGGAATTTTGTCCATCTTTTCAGGTTAGTAACCCAGCTCCAAAATTAATAAAAGTATTTTTGATACACCCTATATATATATATATATATATATATATATATATATATGTATATGTGTGTGTGTGTGTGTGTGAAACTATATAAAAAATAAGAAAGAACTCATTAGGTAAATAATCCAAAGTTCTTTAGTATTTTTGTTATTATTTTTAAAAAACAGTGCTCGATACAAAAGTAGACCCTAAATAAAATTATTTATTTAAAAATATGACTCCATCGCTACATAAGAGTTCTCATGTTTCAAAACAAGAGCTGAAAACTTCAATATAATTATAATAATTATATTGAAGTTTTCGGCTCTTGTTTTGAAATATGAGAACACTTATGTAGTGATGGAATCATATTTTTAAATAAATAATTACATATATATATATATATATATATATATATATATATATATATATATATATATATTTATAAATATATATATATATATTTATATATATATATATATATATATATATATATATATATATATATATATATATATATATATATATATAGGCAGAATATCTTTATTCAAACATATTTCTTCTTAATAATCTGGACATATCATTTCAGTTTATTTTTAAAATTATCCTTTCTAATTCTGTAATCAATTTCTTGATGTTGAGATGAAATTCATTAAGGAAGGCAATATAGCTTTTTTTCATTTCCAAAATGATTTCAATCTCCTCTAAACTTAAACTATGACAGATTTTAAAATATTGCTACAATACTCATAATAAATTTTGTTCAGTGTTGGTTGGTTGCTTCTCATATACATGGCCACAAAAAATTGAAGTTTTTATTTATTATCTTATATATATATATATATATATATATATATATATATATATATGTGTGTGTGTGTGTGTGTGTGTGTGTGTGTGTGCGTGTGTGTGCGTGTGCCTGTAGTCTTAATATTGTAATTTGGGTAGAATCTTTCTTTTATGCATGTTTTGTTAAATATAAAAAAGAAAAAATATTTTTTCAGTTTTTTATTTAATTTTTATTGTATAAAATTGTAAGTAGTCAAGAAAAAAAAATTACAAAATATTTTTCTCCTTATTTACCAAAACATGCATAAAAAAAGATTTCTACCTAAATATACAATATTGAAATCACACACAGACACACACACACACACACAATCACAAACACACACACACACACAGACAATCGCAAACACACACACACACACAATCACAAACACACACACACAATCACAAACACAAACACACACACACACACAATCACGCACACACGCACACACACAATCACAAACACACACACGCAAAATCACAAACACACACACACACACACAATCACAAACACACACAGGCACACAATCACAAACACACAATCACAAACACACACAATCACAAACACACACACGCACACGATCACAAACACACACACGCACAATCACAAACACAAACACGCACACAATCACAAACACACACACGCACACAATCACAAACACACACACACACACAATCACAAACACACACACGCAATCACAAACACACACACACACACACGCACATGATCACAAACACACACACACACACAATCACAAACACACACACTTGCCCAAATATACAATATGTAATGAAGGAATGCATAAATAAGATTTTGATTTGGATGTCTAAATTTTTCAAGGTACTACTTATAAATGAAATAAAAATAAACGTCTCCCTACTGACCAAACAAAATGATTAAAATTTGTTGACTTTATACTAAACAATGTTTTTTCATATACAATAATAGTGTTTCTAAACTAAATTCTGCCTGCTTACAGATTCTTCTTTATTATGTTTTTACCCCAAGCAAGGCAATAATGTCACAAAGATGCAAGGGATTACTGAAAGTGAAAGAAAATGAAAAATGTTAATTAGGAGAAAGGACAATAAAAGTATCAGATTCAGAAAGACAGAAGATGGCGATTGAAGCTGCAATTAAATTTTTATAGATCGTAATTTAGATAAAAGCAAGACGCCCAAAGAGAGTTCCACAATGGAGAAGTGCAAGTGAAGAAACTATTAGAATAGACATTATGGTTGCCTCTAACTAATTCAACAGTGAAATGATGAGACATATTTGCTAATCTAGTATTATACTTAAATTCCTGCAGTTGAGGTAGCAAACGAAAAAGCTAATTAGAACAATTGCCCTGAAGACTTTTATAGAAAGTCACAGGGAAACCATGTTATGGTGATGGGAAAGTGACTGAAGTTTTGATGCCAGGTCAGGACTGATGAAAGGTAGACTTATAAAGGTGTAAGATGGATTTTGGCAAGAAACATTGTCTAACACAACACAGTAAACCAACTTTCCTAGCAGCTGACCTAGTAATTGATTCAATTTTATCATGCCATTAATAAACATGGAACCAGGAAGGTGCAATGAGTTGCTTTCTGCATGTTGAAAATATTGACAGACAAAACAGTGTGATCTCAGTTGCCGAGAGAACAGAGTTGAGACACACAAAAAGAATCTGGAGAGGAGGAAAGTAACAAATCAATTAAAGAAAAATGTTAGTCATAATTATTAAGAAAATAAATAGGGAAATCTACTAGTTGACTGAGAGATTGAGCAACTGAGGAATTAAAAGTCTGAATACTAACAACCTTGGTGGTAATAGAATGATGAAGCCACTTGATATGATGAGCCGTAAAATCACCAAGTGCAAAGATGTTCACAGTTAATTGTGGCTGCCTTTGTTTGATGGTTGAGTGAAAGAGTTTATTGCTAATGTTCATACAGTAAAGGGAAGGAGAAAGAAAGAGTCAAAGAACTTTCACATGCCTAAAACCAGGAATATAACAACATCATCAAACAAACTAGAGTACAATTAATAACAACAATGGCGACAATAAAGTGTAAAAGAATAGCAGTTCCTGGAAAGGTTAAAAAAAGTTTGTAAAACGTCTACAGAAATAGAATTTGGAAAAGATATGCCCGTGTATCTATGGATTTGCATAGATGTGAATTGGTGCATAATATATTCAGTTTTAAATATAGTATGTGTATATTTTTATGAATATAAGTAACTCTCTTAGAAAGTTCCTTTTGGGGCTGATGGGGATGAGTGTTTGGGTGAGTATTTGATCTTGCTGGTGTTGGCATACATTTTATTCTGGTACTCTGTATGACATGAGTACCAGAATAAAAAAAGGCTTTCTTTGGTATGGTGTGAGGAAGTGGGTATTTTTGGTGTACCAGCCATATGTGCCCATTGTGTGTACTCCTGCATGTTTCCTGAATGACATTCAGCCCATGCTTATATAGGCAAGATATAGACTCCAAATGAAAACTGAAATTTAATATTTTTATATTCTGCTTCTGTTAGTTGAGGAAGTCAGATGTATTTATGACTATTTTTGTATGAAATGATACTGTCTGGTTTTATGTATCTATTTTTAAACTTGATGAAAGTGTAGTTGTGGGGTGAATTTAAAAACATATTTGATTTATTTTTTCTATATTTTAAAAGTCCCATTTCTATACTCTATATTAAAAATATTCATTTTATACTGATTCTTTCCATTTCTCTAACCAGTTTCTTGATGTCAAAATGAATTCCTACCCAAGTACTTCCGATCTTCTCCAAGAACATACTCCAGAGTTAATTATTAGGTTGGTGCAAAAATAATGACGTAATAATGTTGTTTTTTGACGTTAAAGAATACGTCAAAAAACGACATTATTACGACATTATTTTTGCACCAACCTAATAGAAAAACTTATTGTAAATTTATCATGAGTGTACAAGCAATGTGTTAAAGTGCATATGACAAATAATTAATGACCTTTTGCATGTTAGCCACTTCCGATGACCTCCCCATTTTGGAATATTTATTTTTCAAAAAATTCCAGAGTGGCAAAGTACAAATTTGAAATTTTAAAATAATTATAACAGAGTACATTCATGCATATTTTTGTAAAAATCGCCATCACAACAAAATGCAGATTTTATCACAGTTACAATAAGTTTGTCTTTGCAATTTACAAGGATGAGGATGATCATGGAAGAGGTTGAAAGTACTTGGGTAGGAAAAAATTATGTTGCCTTCTTTGATTAATTTCATCTTAACATTAAGAAACTGATTAGAGAACTGGAAAGGATCAATATTAAAATAAATAGACATATGTCTATATAATTCAATGAAACATGTTTGAATGAAGATATGCTTCTTTTTTTTTTTCTTTTTTTAAGCGTTTCACCCAAAGCAAGGCGGGAAGCCACTAGGACGCAAGGGGTTACAGAAAATTTAGAGCAAGATCAGATAGGAGTGATAGAAGAAAGGATGAGGAGAAGGGTAGTGGATAGTTCAAGGCAACTGGAGATGTCAATTGACATTACATTTGAATAGCTGGAGATTATAGCTCTCAGGGAAACTGGAATAGGGAAGGGAGTTCCACAGGCGAGAGGTGCGAGACATGAAGCTATTGGAGTAGAAGAGATGGCTACATTTAGGAGTTTCGACAGTGAAGGGATGAGAGCGAGATGCCAGCCTCGTAGGGCGCTTGAACTCATGAAGTCTGGCAACCAGTGAATGCAGCTTCTCAGAGCAATTGCCATGAAAGTATTTGTAGAACAGACAGAGAGAGGTGATGGCATGTCTGTGAGAAAGTGACTGTAGACAAGATGCCAGAGCAGGGCCAATTATATATATATATATATATATATATATATATATATTTATATATATAATTGTAGAGTGGAAAAATGAAATGGCTTAAATATAAGTAGGCATGTATGTGTGTTCTGGTGTGCATAGGCAGACAAGCAAATAAATAATTGTTAAATTTATGCATGAGGTGTAAACGTAATAGTGCTCAATGCAGTTATAGAGAGCAAAGATATGTATTAATTAGTACATATACGTGTACCTACATTTTTGGCATGTGAAATGTAGGTATGTGTATATGTATTAATTGTTAATTTTTTTTTTTTAACATACAACATGTGTTAGCACGTGCAATACCCTGTCTTCATCAGCCGCTGACCAGGGGTGATATCACGGTTTCGGTGGCTATGCCGGGACCGCCACCCCTGGCGCCACCAGCAGTGTTTGCCACCAGGCAGGGTATGAAGATAAGCTAATTGATCGTTCCTTTAAGTAAATTCTATCGGTAATGAAAGTTTCCTGAATGTGCTTGCCGTTATTGACGCGCTCGTAAAAATCAAATATATATATATTTAAAAATTAGATCATCTAGTCACGCTACCTTGGTTTCAACCTTTCAGTATGTTCAAGCTATTCAGGCTAAATAATTTCCTAATGCCTTATTTAAAAATAAATAAATTCACAATGGGAAGTGTAATAGAAGGTGAGGAGAAAGGCAAAGATATTGAAATTGTATTGATTTATATGAAATGTACATACTTTCATCCTGGTTCATATGAACTCAAAAATGAGAAAATACTCATTTCTACAACATTAAAACAAATACTATACTTAAAACAATGGATTATATCATGAACTCTGAGAACTCACATTAATCACAACAACTATTAAGAACATTCACATTTTATACCTTCAAGTTAAATATACCGTTTTAACTAGGTCTGACCTCACTGAAACACTTATTTTAATTTCTTCCTTATAATTAGCATTGTTTTGTGCACTATATTGCATTTTTTTTTGCAGTATTTTGTTATTTGATTGTAAACTTGACCCATATCCCCACAACTACAACTGAGCCTTATTTTAGAAAAATATAAATTATTTGTCCAGGAATTTATTATCCTCTTTCCTGGGCGCACAAACACCAAATTTGTGGATCCCTAATATTTAGTAAAATTTGATTTAATTTTATTTTAATAAAATTATTTTGGTTTTAAATCTCACTGAATATCTCTCAGCATTATTTTACAGTCTCCCTTGTTATCACTTGATCTCCTGAATCTCTTGTAACTGAATACACAAAATATACATTAATAAGTTTTTTTCCCTATTTTTTCATAATATAAATAAAGCCCAAAAAACAACAGACATGCTACAAAACAGACTGCTGCCACTTGGTGTTGACCTCTGTCCTCTCTTAAATATATATATATATATATATATATATATATATGTAGTTATTTCACAAGGTCGAAAGCATGGGGCACCTAGTGAGGATCGAACTCACTACTCAATCATAATTGTTCTAGTGAGACAAACTTTCTAACCATTACACCATATGGAGGTGCTATATATATATATATATGAGAGTGTATTGATATTAGGTTGGTGCAAAAATAATGACGTATTACGTCATTATTTTTGCACCAACCTAATACATTCATATATATATATATATATATATATATATATATATATAAATGTATCAATACTCTCTCTGATAATCAGTGGTATGTCTTATAACAATTCATCAGATTATAATTCTTTAACAGCATGACACAATAAATTAATTTTCATTAATGTGTATCTCTCATTGATTTATTGAGAAATTGATGAATTCTTTGAAAAAGAAAAGTCTTACAATTTTCCAATGCTAAATAATACTAGAAATGTTTTTTTTTCTATTTGTAAGTTTTAAATTCTGTAGGAAGTTGAGAAAATGAATGCAGCCATTTTTTTTCCTTTTAAAGTTTGCACCATAAAGAAAGTGTTCCAGTAATTTGATTAAATGGAAATCTTAAGTCACTTAAGCTATTTGGGTTTGGTGAATTCAGTAAAATAGCTAGACCTAATAGATGGATCTTTTCCTGGGTTTATTTCAAGCAATGGAAACTCGATTAATCATTTTACACAATGACACACTATCTGCGAATCAAATCAAGATATTTGCTTACTGATTGCCTTGCCTTCTTCTAAGAATTTGTTGTAGATAGTTCTACTTAGAAAGAGACAGTTAAAATTTCTGGGATACATAATCAGGAAAGAAGGTTTTGAGAATTTAACACACATTGGATAGATTGAAGGCAAGAGGGGCAGAGGGAAACAGCAAAAAACTTGCCTAACATCCTTGTATAAATGGACAGCAGAACAGTGACTGTGTGATAATAAGGTGGGAAAAATATTACTTTGACTGATGAAAGAGAGAAAAAGTTATGTCGAGCCATATTTATGGGGTTCAGCGTACCTGGATTAAAGAATTTAATACGGGATACGCTGAACCCCACAAGTGGTGACCCCAATGTGATTTTTACAAAAATGTCTGTGTTCGCTGTCTTTCAGAGTAATGTCTGTTTCTTTTGTTTTTGTATAGGTGTAAAAAAAAAAGGGGGCGATCAATTTAAGTTGAAAAAGAGAGTGTGGATGAAGAATAAAAGATAAAAGGAAAATGTACTTATGAATTATTTTGGAGTCAGTTGTAAATTTGTTGTTGTTGTCCCTTTCCTAATCCGGCTCTTAGTGTCGGGTTGAGTCAGTGATGGAATTTACTGTCAGTCTTCTATGATCTCTGCGTCCTTCTGACTGGTGATTGACTTGAGAATCTCTATTTATTGTTGACTTTTTTTTCACACTGGCTCGTTATCTTGTTTTTAGTTTAGCAAATCGCCTCCTTTCGTTGGTCAGAAAATTAATTTCACACCTTATTGCGAAATCTGTTTTTAGTCGTTTTGATCCGATTTTGCGGGTGTGCAAATCTAGTTTGTGTTTTTTAGTCATTTGTTGGAATGATATAGGATTTGTATCCTATATATTCACCATGTCTTAACGGGTGGTGCACAGCGCATAAAAGAAGAAGAAACTTTACCATTATATCTTTGATGTTGAAATAGGTTTCTTTTATTTTTTTGTTTTATGTGCAATTAGCAATTGGTAAAGTAAAGCCTATGATGACCACATATTTCTTTTTAATTGGTACCACCCCATGAAAGTCAGTAAAGCTAAAGAGGTTAGAGGGTGTGGAAGAATTAGGAACCGAAACATTAATAATAAGAGAAAAGAATAATCAGGAGGTCAGGAGATGACGATTGACATTGCATTTAAATTTTTGCAGATTAAAATTGGCTGGAAAGTATGGAGCCAGAGAGGAGTTTCACAAGCGAGAAGTGCGGGATAAGAAACTGTTAGCATAGAACTTACGGCTACATCTAGCGAGCTCAACTAGAAGTTGATGAGATCTTGATGCCAGTACTTTATTTAAATTCAAACACTCTAGATACCATAGTAAAAAGCTGATCCAAACAATTGCCATGAAAGTATTTATAAAAAGTCACAAAGAGACAAACCTTACAATGGCAGGTAAGTGACTGAGCCGCCAGATCAGGACAAATAATACTTCTTTGGATCATATCAAGGAGCTCAAGAAAAATGAAATGGACACGAGATCATATGGCGCAGCAATATTCTAAGCATGGGAGAATGGTACATGGGAAAGTAAATGTAATTACTACATTTTAGTCATAAAAAGCAATACTACCTTTTTCTTTACAAAGAATGTCATAGAATAGGTCAGCCCAAATATTACTATTAGGTTGGTGCAAAAATAATGACGGTTTTTGACGTTAAAAATTACGTCAAAAACCGTCATTATTTTTGCACCAACCTAATATTACAACATCAAGTTGGAATATACTTGGGTGCCAAATAAAAATCAGTTTGTAATTAGTAGCAGGTGCGTAGGGGGAGGAAAAATTAGAAAATCTAATAAACATAGTGGGTGTGGAGAAAATGATATAATCTAATAAATGTGGTGTGGGGGTCAATAAAGTAATATTAGGTTGGTGCAAAAATAATGACGTAATAATGTCGTTTTTTGAAGTATTTTTTAACGTCAAAAAACGACATTATTACGTCATTATTTTTGCATCAACCTAATAAAAACAAGTTTCAAACTGTAACAAGAGCTCAAATGAATAAAACTAGAAATAAATATTCATCAATATCTTTAAGTAAAATGCTTTCTTTTTCTGCCTTGCCCCTTCAAGACATTGGCAAACATGGCTCTCCACAATTTCCTGTCCTTTGTAGCTCTTAATAAATTTTATCTTTTTGTTATCTCTCCTAAACCTTGTTCTACCATCCATTTACTCAAGCTCGCTAGGTAAGTTATGCATTGTTTTAATCTATCCAAATTGTCTTCAATCTTCCTGGGCATATCAAATTTTCCAATCCTTCTTTCCCCATTATATACCCTAGAAATTTCAACTATCTCTTCCTGATGTTTAGTATAAATTTCCTTTATCATTTTTTTTCTTTTTTTTTTTGGAATGACATTTTTTTTTTTCCATTTTATCTAAAATTTAATTGCTGCTCACATGTTCAGTCCATAGTATCCTTAGCATCCTTCTGTGGAAGCACATTTCTGTGGCTTCAATTCTCTTCTTCATCACTAAGATTGTGCAGCATTCACTACCATATAGGAGGATTGATATTACAGTTCCGTACATTTTCTTTTATTTTCTGATAAAATTTTCCTGTTTCTTAATATTTTGCTTAGCTTTTGGAAAGAATCTTTCACTATCCCAAGCGGCCTTTGGATTTCATTGTCACACTTATTGTCCTCTATTAAAATACTTACCTGATATTTAAATTGCTGTACTTGTTTGATTTTGGTATCTTCAATTTTTTATTTGCATGTTGGGCTGTAATTTTTGCTAACAGCTGTTATATTACTTAGTAATCTCCCTTGAAAGAAGTCTCCTGTAGTATGAGCAGTTAACTCCCTTAGCAGCTAATAATAACTAACTCTCTTCCACTGCTAACCATAATGGAATAAACACATGTCTAGCTTAAGACAACTAGAAACTAAACATGGTGACAGGAGTAAGGTCTAAAATTAGCAAAAGATGAACATTGTGTAACAGGATTCATTAAAAAAAATGTTTCTCATTCACTGAAATGAATATAATTTAAACAAGTATATGACAACAGCACATGAGTGGCTACCACCATTAAGGTAAGAATTTTCTCACACTCACACAATGACATGGCAACCTCTCATGCTCCAACACCAAGTATTGACTGGAATAGTCCCAACCTAGGGAAGGAAATGGACAATTTCAGATGAAAAGCTTTGTTGCATTTCAACAGGCCACTCTACAACACTAGTGACAACATCAAAATTAACTACTTTTTTTTAAATTTGGGCAGAGAACGAATGCCAGGAAGTCAGTGAGACATTTGTCTTTTAATGAGATGAAGAAAGAAATGTGAAAAACTATATAAAAAGATAGCTTTCATGAAGCCCAGGTGGAACTTTCAAGTCTTCCAACATGAATTGATGACATATCGACAAGAGGCTAGTGAGTCATCACACACCTACCTAAAAAGACTCCAGCAAAAAATAAACTTATGTGAATATAACCATGAATTTGAGGAAACCATGTTTGTGGATCTTTTTATATTTGGAATACAACACAAGTTAATGCAAAAAGCCCTACTAAAAGAAGGAAGGCATTTAACAATTGCATCATCTCTAAAAGTAGATAAAGCTGAAAGCTATTCATGCTTCAACAGAAACAATGACCATGCATGTGATTAAAAACAAAAGCACAATAAAATGCAGATGCTGTGTCATTAACCATGAAGTGGAACAATGCCCAGCAATGGTTAAAATGTGCATGAAGTGCAATAAAATTGGGCACTTCCCATGCGTATGCCTCTTAAGTAAAATAAAAAGGATATAAATGAAGATAACTAATAAGTTACCTTGATACCAAATGAAAGTCAAGAGGCACCGGTGATGGAATAGTCCATACATACCTTTTCACCCCTCCGGAATAATACACTCACAAAATTACCTATTAACCAATCAAACACCCTAGTCGCAGTGAACTAGACTTTTCATTGGCTCAAACTGTAGCAAATTCACGCTAAATATCTTTTCAAATCTAGCTGTTTTGAGCCGATTCCTACTTCCAGACGTAAATAAAAGGAAGCGTTCAGATCAATTGAAGGCAGTCAGAATTTCATCCTGGAGAAGTGCCAAACAAATCCATGCCAGTCAAAATCATAACCAGCTACATTTTTGCTGTGCGAATTTCTTTGATTCAACACATGCAGCATTTCATTCTACCAGAAACAATTTCTTACAATACTAAAAAGTGATAATAACTCACTACTAACAAGTATTCATAAATATTCAATCAAATATCTTAACAATCCAAGGGAAACAACTCTGGAGAATTTAGAGAATTAAACTCCTACTTTATTCACACAATTAAACCCTACTTTATTCTCGCATACAAACTACACAAATTTCTGTATAAATAATATTTTCCACTTAACTCTGTTTGACCAGTTCTTAAACACTTGAACAATTTGAACTGTAAATCAATGAGAAACCCAATTTACCAATGGTCAATTTCTTGCATTATCAAACTACAAGTTTTCAAATTGTATATTAATTGTACATAAATGCATGTTGTTTTATTGAAATCTCATAATCGGTGTTTCTTACTCAATTGCCTTGTGATTGATTCGTTTTTGAATGTCTATATTCTATATTGTTGGGGATTAATATGGTGAACATGCCAGTAAACTAACCATCTTAATATAAAAACCTTCTGATAACAAATTCAAACTCATAGAAATCCCAACACCAGAATGTACATACGGTGTCACAACAGAGCAGCAGTGATGACAGATACACTGACAACATGTATGTTAATGTGAAGGAAACAAAAGACACAAACAGAGGGGAGTTACCTAATAAAGCAAAAGAAGCATACGTAAAACTGAGTGAGAACAAAACAAAACAGGTAGAGGTAATGTCAAAATTGATACTGGAACCATGAGTAACATCCTACCACTCAAGGCATTCAAAAAACTACAGGGTGTGCATCTAGAAAAGACTAGTACATCTATTTGCATTTGAAGGGACTGCAATAAAATAAGCTGGCACATGTCTCCTCAGAGTGAAGCACAGGGACACATTCACCAGTGCCACATTTCTCTTGGTAAAGACAAACGAACCAATGCCGATAGGTTTACAGGCATTCAACCTAGACAACTCTAACATAGCAGAATCCAAGAAAGATAGAATAATACCAAACAGTAAAAAAGCAGTAGAACTACTGACCAAATGAAATCACAAAACATGGGAACAGGTCCTAAAAGAATACCCTGACGTATTTGTTGAGATAGGATGTCTACCCGATGAATATACAATACAGACCCAAAAGAACTATCAGTCATCCATCTACAATATAGACTCCCTGTTACACTGAAAGACAAATTCAAAGCTGAATTAGACTCTCTTGAGAAGCAGGGCAACATATCACCCATCGTAAAAACAATACCATGGGTAAACTTGTCGGAGTTATCTCCTCCTTAGCTCCTTAACCCTCCACCAGGGGTCTCTCTCTCCCCTGGCTATAAATACTCGCTGACCCTTCACCTCAACCTCTTTTGCCTCAGGCTTTCAGCCTTACCACCTCACAGATGTGAACGCTCACAGATACAGCGTTTCCCAAATTCTGGGAACACGCTAAGAACAATTCACGTATGTACGAACACTCAGCACAACACACACACATAATATTCACTGCACGCACTCTGTCCATGTAACTGTCCATGTGCTTGTAACTTGTAACTTGTTGTTAATACATATATTTGTTTACAGATGTTTATCGGTCTTGTTTGTTTTTCTTTGGACTTTAATTTCTCATGTAGTTGGATTGGCTAGCAGGAAAATCTTAACCCACGTGTGTTCTCTATTTCTACTCAACATCGCCGACACGGTCCTCTACAAACTCATTTGCATGTGTCTTTAAGGCAAACAGATCAGTTAGGTTATGCCTTGACCTGAAAGACTTAAAACCATACAAAGACTCCACTTTTAACACCCGCTAAATGGAGCCAAGTAGTTTACAACTGCTGATGTGCAATCCAGATATTGGTGGATGAAGCTAGATCAACAGTCAATGGAACTGGTGACTTTCATTACACCATTTGGATGATTTATTTTACAACAGATTTCCAATGGACGTAAAATGTGCCCAAGACAAATTCCAGAGAGCAGTGTTTTAGCAACATTATGAACATTCTCTTGATATCAGATAATATCATTGTGTATGAATTTAACGAAGATGGCAATGACCATGACAACACACTCAATGAACTCCTTGAAAGAGTTAGGGAAAAGAACTGCAAGTTTAACCCTGATAAACTGAGAGTAGAGACAACTGAAATACCTTTCTTTGGGCACATAATATCAAAAGATGATATAAAACTAGACCACAAGAAGGTCGAGGTAAACGCACACATGTACCCTCCTGAAGATAACAAACAGCAAGTTTTCTCACGTTAGTAAACTACCTCAACAAATTTTCTCCACACCTTGCAAGTACTACTAAACCACTATGGGACCTGATGTCCAAAGACACTGAGATCACTTGAACTCCTCAAAAGGTAGAAGCCTTTGAGAGCATTAAAAAGATTAGCAAAACCATAGTGATAAAATGCTTCAATCCAAAGACATTAATAACACTGCAGGTCAATGTCTCAACCCCAGGGATGGGAGCAGCACTGCTACAGGACCAAATACCCATAGCATTTGCCAGTAAGACACTAAGAGGACCAGAAACCCAATACCCATAGCATCAAGTGAGAAATGTTAGCTGTTATGTTTAGATTAGAAAGATTTCATCACTATATATGAAGACACAGGTTGACAGTACATACCGACTACAAACCACTAGAGTTGATAGCATTGAAGAACTTGCTAACGCCACCAAGACTAGCAAGAATGCTACTAAAAGTGGAAGAGTATGACCTCACGATAAAGCATTGCCCAAGCAAAAACAGTCTCCATCATAGATTGCTTATCAAGAGTACCCTCCAGTGAAGGGTATTTATCTCAATATACATAAGCTGAATCAACACCACAACTCATCTCCAACATGATTACAGACTGTAAGAGAGGAAACTAAATGCGTTAACAAAAGTCATTACATCAGGATGGCCAAGAGAAAGAAGCAGCTTCCCACCCACTCTCTCGCCCTACTGGCACATCAAAGAAGTGAGAATACAGAATGGTGTGTTGTTGAAAGGAAACAAGATTATTATACCAGCATCACTCCAGTGAGACATACTACAGCAATTACATAATTCCCACCAGAGGATCGAGAAAACAAAGCTAAGAGCAACAACTGCAATATACTGGGTAGAGATCAATCAAGACATCAAAGATATGGTCACAAAATGCCCAACATAACAGAAGCATGAGCTAAACTTTTGAATAGAGACACTACTACAATATGAGACTCCATCTTATCCCTGTCAATACATAAGAACTGATCTCTTTACTATGGAAGTCAACAATTACCTCCTCACAACTGATCAGTTTAGCAAGAGCCTATTTGTAAGATGCCTCCATTCAATCACAACTGCAGCAGTAATAAAACAACTTTAGCGACAGTTTGAGGAAAGAGTCATACCAGAGATCATCTACAGTGACAGCACACTCCAATACACTAGTGATGAGTTTGCCTGCTTCTCCCAAGGCTTCAGGCACATCACTACTAAAACCCACTATTCAATGGATTTGTTAAGAGAATGATAGGAATATGCAAAAAGTTATTGATAAAAGCCAGAGAATGAGTCACAAACTCCCACTTAGTGATGATGGTTTCACGGCCATCCTCACTAGGTGGCCAGGTTTCAAATCACCAGCAGAAGTACTCAGTAGCTGACCTATGAGAACAACCCTTTTCTCCAAACAGCGGCCAGGAGATGAACATGCTAAGGACAGCTTGCATTGGAGTAGAAACCAAGTATGACAGCGTGTCATGCAGGTCAACATGTCTTCACTCAAGCCCAAAATACAAAACTGTAGGAAACAGGTGTCATTGTGCAAGCTACAAACCAGCCGACATTGTACTTGGGGAAATATAATAATGGAAACATCTATCACAGGAACAGAAATTTCCTCAGACCTTCCAGGATAGAGTCGACTAGACCCAACCTCAAAGTTGATGGCAACCACCCATTGACAATAGCAGACAGTACAACATACTCACCAAACATCAAGATGGAAACAGTACAAAACTCCCAGCTGTCACCACAAACGGTATGACCATCTCCAGTCAAGCACTGCACTATGCTGTTCAGACAGAACAATGAAAAACCCCAGAGACTAAACATTGAAAAAAATACACAGGCTTTCTTTCAGGTATTACATCACCACACAAGCTTAAGTAACGACTACAAACATTACATATGAAGTATTAGGTTGGTGCAAAAATAATGTCGTTTTCTCACATATGTTACTATGTGAGAAAACGACATTATTTTTGCACCAACCTAATACTAATGAACTAATCTTGAATAAAGAAATGGAGGTGTTATATTTAGTAATCTCCTTTAATAGAACTCTCCAGAAATAGGAGCAATTAATTCCTTTAGTTGTTAATAATAACTAACTCTTATCCACTGCTGACCATCGTGGAATAAAGACATGTCTCGTTTCACTCATTATCTTGTCTCTATGTCTAAGTGAACATGTAACTAAATAACAGCCATGATTTCTTTTTTCTTGTTATTGATGTTTAGTCCTTTTTTCTCACTTTCCTTCCCTACCTTCTGTAGGAGATATTGTAGGTTCCTTTGTTTGTCTGTTATGAACACTGCGTGTCATCTGTATATCTTATATTGTTATAATTGTGGCCACTAATAATGAATCATGATAGGACTTCTAATTCTCTGAACTTATTTTCCATTCATATGCAGGCAGTTTGCTACCAGTAGAGTTTTATATTCCGTGCTAATAGGAATATATACTTGAAAAACACAGTGGATAAGATAAGTAAAGGTTTATTGTAAAAACCAATACAATAAGAATAAAGGTAACAGTTATGCACAAGGTCATTGCAAGTCAATCCAGTAGTGACTGCTTCTATTGGAAGGTCGGTAGTTCTTGCATAAGTCTGAGTCATACTCAACAGATCCCAGCTAGTCTCTGTAGTCCATTGACTTACAGATACATATACTAACTATAGTGTAGTCACTCATGGGGGTGACAGGTTATTCCATTACATCCTATAGGTTCTGGATTATTCTACTATCCTTCCCAAATATGTCAATATAGCAGTTCCAAAAGTTCTTTGTGTCATACTTTATCGAAAGCCTTTGTGTAATCTATAAAACACAGGTACACATCGTTTTGTATTTTTATTACTCTTTCTGGTATAATTCTAAACACAAAAATTGCATTCCTGGTTCCAGTGTCTTTAACAAACATGCTCTGTTCTGGTGCTATTTTCAGTATAATTCTGTGGTGCACTTTATGCATCAGAGTTGAGATGACGATTTTTGTTATATGGCTCATTAGGCTGAGTGTCCTTTGGAGTTCACATCCATTTGCACCTGGCTTCTTATTCAGTGCTATAAAAATAAACCTAATTATGCCTTCCAGTATATCCCCATTGTTGTATATTTCATTTATTATGTCTTTAAACGTTCAATGTCAAAATCATTCAAGGCTTCTAGTATTATGAGTCCTTCTGTTCTTTTTGTTTCTGTTTAATTAGGCCAGTGTTGATTTCACTGCAGATAAGAAAATCAAAAATATTTCCATTTTTTTTAGCATTCCCTGTAAGTAGTCAAAATTTAATTCACTTGGTGGTTGAGGGAAAAACATGAAACTTAGCAAACAACGTTGGGGGAAATTGATTTGACATTTAAGAGTAACTGACTAATTCAGAAACAATCACAGAAAATTGAATCCTAATGACATTTAAGTCAGTAGTGTCTTAAGGGACCTGAATGTTTAAAAATTTGTCTATATTATAAGTACAAAATAAAGATGTATAAATCATGTGTTTACGATAATGTTACATATGATCAGAATGTCAACAAGTTAAAAGAGAGGATAAATGAGGGAATCTGACAAGGAAATAATCTTTTTTTTTTTATTGAAGTAGATTAGAAATACTATTTTTTGTTTCTTCCACAAATCATTCCCAAGCACATAATCAAATATACAACTTGTTATATATTCATTACATTGTATAAATCAGTGTAATTTTCACTTTATTCCCGAACCCAATATGCATTCTTAAAATATATCTTTTGCAGGTGATTATTAGAATTCATAATCAATCTGTTGATTATCTATCATCTTATTCAAGTTAAGAATTCATTTAATATTTATTAATCTTACAAAAATAAATGACATATGCTTCTCTCCTTCTCTCTTCTTCCTAATATTCCGAATGGTCTGTTCTTCCATTGTACATGATGGTTGCTCTTTTTTCTGGAAGAGTTTTAATTAAAAAGTTTGAATCTTTCTGCTGGTAGATATTAATCAATTGCATAAGGTTTGATTAACTGATTTGTTTTTTTGTTTTTTTGTTTTTACAGCTTATCACTCCCTTTGAGGATTATTTAAAGGCAAATTCTATTTTCAGTTTGAAGAATAATTCTGTTTTGCAAGTCAATACTGCATTAGCAAGTTTTTTTGAATAACAATTTTTCAAGATACAAGTTTCAATATTTAACCTATAGCTGGGACGTGATATATTCATACCTTTTCCATAAGTGAAAGTTCACAACTTAAACAAAGTTAATTTATTAGGTTGGTGCAAAAATAATGACGTAATAATGTCGTTTTTTGACGTATTTTTTAAAGTTAACTGACATTTTAATTTAGATTCTATTTGAATGGCTGATGGAGATAAATATATTTTACTATCCCAAACCTGTCATATAGTAGCACTTATGTAGATGGGTAAATAAAAACCAGAACATGTGTATGAGATTTGATAGAAAATACTACATGATTACAGAAACTAGAATTAGAGAGTAATTTTTCATGCAGTGAACCAAATATATATAAAAAGACATTGAAAAAAAGAAGTGAAATATGGTATACTGTTGAGATGATTTGGTCATACAGTGTGTCTGTGAGGTGAGCTTGGCCATAAGAGGTGAAATAAAATGGACTCACTTGGTTTTATTTGATCATTTTATTGTTTTTATTTCTATACAACCGTCTTCATTGAATAGCCCAGGCCAGAAATGTTCGGTGTTTCCCTGTTAATTTGAAATATCAGCTCTCATACATTATAAGGATGAGTAACATAAATTATATCACATTTTATGTGGGCATATTTTGGGCTCATGTGTGAAAAATATGAAAGGTGTCTCTGGTCGACATTGTGATATTAGCATAAATATGTGTAGCATGATATATTTTGTACACTTCAAAGTAACACATTCTGGCTTTTATATAATAAATCTTATAAGAGTATTAAAATTCCCCTAAATAAACAGATAAAATTTAGTTTCTTCAATTAAGAGCCAATTCTCTGAATAGTGAATGTTGCTAATACAGCCAGACAGAATAAATTGTAGTGTGTTAATGTGCTAAAGATATTAATCATTAAGTAGATTCTAATTTAGATGTATCGTTGGATCAGAGGTTAGGAATTAAACCAGAACTCACTGTCTGCTTTGGGGTTATCTGACCATTTAGTCACCTGTCTTACACCTTTTAATGAAGATTAACAGGTTTCTTTGGGATGACCCTCCACTTGCATTAACAGGTTTCATACTAAAGAGAGAAATCTCGGGGAATTAATAAATGTCTACCAATGGGAATTGCAAATCTTACTGGCAGAAAATTTAATTTGTTTAATCATTTAGGAGGTATCTCTTGTGATAATCATCATTTTAATCAGACTAACTTATTTAGAATACAATCAGAACTTATATCTATTTGTTTCTAAATAAAGAATTTTTTTTTTAATCTAACATTTTTATTAGTATAAATGTTCTTATAGTGGACAACACTACTTATTTGAAAGTGTGGAGTGAGTAGCCATGGTCAAATGAAAAAATATATAACAGAACTGGCCAATAAACAGAATTAACAAAGTTTGCAATAACAAGAGAATATGAAACGAACGGAACAAGGCAAAAAATAATATAAAACAAGCAACAATATATGTAAGGCAAATTAACTGTAATAAGGCGAAGCAATAGTTTTGCATGGAGTATTGCTGCCATGTATGGTCCGGTTCACCTTCTGTTTGCCTCGGAGTTCTTGACAAGATCCAGAGGCGGATATGTAATATAATCGGCCATGATCTGGCATCTCGTCTGCAGTTGCTTTCTCACAGGCACGTCATCACTTCTCTCTGTCTTTTTTACAAATACTTTCATGGTAATTGCTCCGCTGAGCTGCTTTCACTGGTTCCCAAACATCATGACTTCAAGTGCCCTATGAGGCTGGCATCTTGCTCTCACCCTTTCACTGTAGAAGCTACTAAATGTAGCCGTCTCTTCTACTCCAATAGCTTCATACCTCGCACCTCTTGCCTGTGGAACACCCTTCCCTATTACTGTTTCCCTGCGAGCTATAATCTCCAACTGTTCAAACGTAATGTCAATCGACATCTCCAGTTACCTTGATCTATCCACTATCCCTCTCCTCATCCTTTCTTCTATCACTCCTATCTGCTCTCGCTTCAAATCTTCTGCAAACCCCTGCATCCTTGTGGCTTCACGCCTTGCTTGCTCAGGGTGTAATGCTTAAAAAAAAAAACAAAAAAAAACAGTAATATGGCAAAAAGTTCACAAACTAAAAATTAATGTTGAAACACAAAAGAAAATTCAGACAAGGGAATGTAGCATTCTGACTTCAATACAAGACAGATTGGGACTGAGTCATATGAAACTTCAAACTGACCTATTTTATTGGCTATAAAAAAAATCCTAGTATGCATTTGTATGCTTTGTCCTATAAAAGGGGAGGTGAAAGTGTGTTACACACATACCTGCCAATTGAAATCAACACACATACAAAAACATTACACAAAGTTTAATAAATAAAAATACAGCATACATATTTCATATAAGAAGTGTCCACTATAATGACATTTGAATTAATATAATATTTGAAGATGCCCATCTACGAGGGTATTTAACCAATCCCTATTGCAGACACTCGCTCAGGCACATTTGTGTTTGTTCAACACCCACAAATCCCAACTACGGTTTATATTATTATGTTGAGCAGATCATAGTTACAGTTTATCTAGCATGAACAACAATCTGAACAATGCCAGTACACTCAAACCCTCGGGCATGAAGACATGTGACTTAGTGCTAGCACAGCTATTGACGATTCCCCAAGTGTTCCGTTTACCCATTTTCACTCAAAAGGCTTAGGTCAACCCTGTGATATGGTTTTCAGACACTTTCCAAAGGTACCGCACGCGGTGATTGCCTCCTCCAAACCAATAACACCAGGAAGACTCCTTCCTGACAAAGAAACCATAGTGAGATGCAAACCCAGGTCTCATGGGCAGAAAGCAAACATTCTAACCTCTTGGCCATGCACTCATATAATATACATGCATACATACATACATATATACATACATACATACATATATATATACATACATACATATATATATATACATACATACATACATACATATATACATACATATATATATATGTATGTATGTACATACATACATACATACATATATATATACATATATACATACATATATACATATATACATATATATATATATATACATATATATATACATATACACATACATACATACATATATATATACATATATACATACATATATATATACATACATACATACATACATATATATATACATACATACATACATACATATATATATACATATATACATACATATATATATACATATATACATACATATATATATACATATATACATACATACATACATACATATATATATACATATATATATATATACATACATACATACATATATATATGCATATATACATACATATATATATGCATATATACATACATATATATATACATACATATATACATACATACATATATATATATATATATATATATATATATATATATATATATATATATATATATATATATATTACTCAAGGATAAAAACCTATATATATAGTTATATGAGTTTTTATGCTTCCCACATATTTATTTTAGGGAAGCCACTAATAAACAAAGCAATAAAGAATGAAATGTGACAGCAATTCTTCAACAACAGCACCAGTAGCAGCAGCAACAAAAGAGAAGATTCAATAAGTGCAGTCAAACATGACAAGCAACATTGTAATTGTGAGTTCAATCTCAGTGCCAAGCAGTGTTTACTTGGAAACAAGGACAGTCATAACTGATCAGTACTAAATAAGAACTAGACTAGGTATGCCTAGACATGGACAGTGCAATAAGAACAATCTACCCCCATAAATTAAATAAAGGGTTCAATTTGAAATATCCTTTAAGTTACTGTATTGAAATATACCTGATGAAGGCTGGAAGGCACAACAACCGAAATGTTTTGATAACCAATTTGAGAACAACAGTCTGCATATAAATAAAGATAAATTCTCCCCCCACATGAACTGCTACTTTGTGGATCCAGTTCTTATGCGGATATTTCATTGAACACTACAATCTTAACTACTTCAATCTAAGGGTCATTCTTTATTCTATCCTTCATATGTTCACAATCTTCACCTCCTTCCACCTGCTTTTTGATTTTTATCGCACACTTCATTCATTCTAATTATTTTAACAGTAAACTGCTACCTTGGGGGGCTCTTAAGTCTTATACTGACTGAAATTTATTTTAAATCAGAGAAATACGATAAGCTTACAAGACCTGTCCAAACTTTGAGCCTCTTAATATGAGAAGGTGCTGAATGTTTTTTGATTCAACCAACTTTGCAAAATCTGACCAGATGATGGAATGTAAGAATTTTTAAAAATCCTCTCTTGATTAAGCCAATAGCTTTTCAGCACCCACTCATATTAAAGTCTAATTTAAATCTTTTATGCTAATGAGAGTGTGAATCATATTTCTGCTTTAATATATATTTGAAAGAAATTCCCTAGAAATTTATCTGAAACAAAAAGTTATTTTACTACATATTAATTTCTTTTGTACACAATGAAAGTATCAATTTTACATGACTCTAAAATTCAGGTATACATTCTAATTATCTTATTGTGATATAATAGCATCCGAAAGTGCATATTTATCTAACATTCAACATCTGTCTATATCTCTGAGATTCTAGTATTGTAACTATTTATACTATTTACATTGTTCAGTCTGTTGTCCCCAAGGACTTATGGCCTAGTGAAATAAAAGTCTTAGGTGAAAATCCAAAAGTGACTTGAGTCAAAGAGTTCCAGTTTCAATACCTGGCCACAGCAGATGAACTTGGAGATTTGAGTGAGTTACTAAAGGGAATTAAGTTAAACTGAGAAATACAGAAAAGGTATGTGAAACTAAAATAAACAAGTCTTAAATAAAAGGTTCGGTTCAAGATTCCAATGTACATCACTTGAAGAAGAAGCATACAACTGCTGAAATGCTGTGAATATGACAGCAAAGATGAGAACAAGTCCAAATTGTGTAGTTATCTAACTCTCACAAATTATTCATGATATATAGAAAGAAGAGCTGTCTACCAAAAGAGATCAGTCAAATAAGTATATTAATATGTTGCCAGAAGGTTTTTCTTTAGCAGATAATGTTTAATTTTGAAAAACTATTACCAACAGTTTTTGTGTGTTATTTTAACTTTGTTTTTCTCCTAACCAAAGTAAACAGAAATGACACATAACTTTGGTAGCCATTGACTGGAAATAATCTTGGTGACCCTGAACAATATGATTGTCTACAGCACTGCCAACAGCAAGTGCTGCCAGGTGATGCCAAATCAATGAAAACCAGCATCTCTAAGAAAGAGCAGAGCATCTCTTAAAGTGGCTGCCCATAACATGGTCTGTTTGGTCAAGGTTCAGAAAGATCAATACATTGGTTCTTGATTTACCTGAATGAAAACATCACATGGACAAGCCATAGTGAGCCTCAGTGAACAAGTTTAAAGTAGGCCATGTAAGTCCATTGTGATTTCTAGGTTCAAAATTTAATCCATTTGGCAACTTTGGAGGTTCAGACACCATACAATGTCAACATAAATTCACTAATGTTTAGTTAAGCTCAATGAACACAACAGTGGATCAGAAACCATTTTGATATTCACACTCTAATATTTCATTTAAGAGCAATTTAAACTCATTCTTCAATTCATCTGAATAAAAGAAGCATAATAGATTGAGGAATTGGAATGCCAAGTTCAAATTCCATTTGATTTTGTTACATTAATTTACATGCTAATATCTTTGGGAAAGGTATGAATCTTCTCCCTGATTCTAGCTATGGGTAAATAGCAGGACAAACTGGATCCTATAGTCTTGGGTGGCAGTCGGTCTATGGGAAAGGATAAATCTGAATTCAAAAGGGCAATGATATTCTATGGTCTTTAAATGTTATTCATGAATTTGAAGATGAGAGATGGTCACCCCCAAGAGCTGATCGAAAGGATCATGAGGAAAAAAAGTGAGTCTCTTCTTATACCCAAGTCCATCCAAAAATTGAAGCAGTCAAGGGAGGATGATGATCGCAATGGCAATGATGATGATGACAACAATGAGAATGATGATGAACAATGGTCAGAAAGCTGATTTTAAAAATTATTACATTTAAGTATTGTATTCAATCTTCACTACGTGCTCAATATTTGTACATAGAGGGTGCGATGGTTAAATTGTCGCCATTTTATATTTTTAACTTCATGCATGTGCATTATTTGTTTTTGTTTTTGTCAACTGCACAGTATAGTAGGGTCAGTTGGGTACTATCTGTAAGAAAAAAATCAAGATGACGCAATTCAATCCCTCGAAAATTTGGAAAAAGCATGCTGTACTGCTTGGCATTCATGCTGCAAACACCAATGTGAACATTTCAGAGTGTTTGGGTGTCAATCTGAGGAGAGTGCAGAGGATTCAGAAAGAGTTGGATGAGTCTAATGATGATTACAAGGGTACAGCAACTCAGAAAACTCACTCTGATTATTCTGATAAGAAAAGAACTCCCGAATTTCTTAGAGAGGGCCTCAAACTCAACACGGAGGCCTATATCAAGTGCCTTGAGGGGACAGTGCTTCCTTGGGTCAAGAAGGTGACTGCTGGAAGAAGATATGCCTGGCAATAGGACTCTGCATCATACCAAATAAGCTGGAGAACCAAGTCATAACTGTCAGACAATTTCTGCAAGCACATCACCCCTTACATCTAGCCACCTAACTCCCCAGACTGCAACCCTTTTTATTATGCATGGAGCACAGTTGTGTCAGAGACCAACAAAACTTCTTGTAACACCAAAAATGAACTGAAGGCAAGCTTTATGGCAGCATTCACCTACTTAAACAATGAGACTGTCCAGAAGAGATGCAGGAGATTCTATAGTCACCTGGAGGCTGTGATTGAAGCCAATGACGAGTTTAAGAATAAATTTAATCTTTAGTGTTTCAAGAGATTTTTGTGTAATTTTGGTAAATATATCTGTTAAAATGAGATGTCAGTGTTATTTTCATTTTTGCATAATTTAGATGACAATTTATCCATCGCATCCTGTATACTCTACAGTAGATACCCTATATTCGTACATATACTGCTATTTGATTGGTAAATGACAAAATGGAAAATGGTAAAAATTCTTTTTTCATGCATTTCACTCAGTTACAAGCTTCTTTGGACTGACAAAATATTTCATTGAAAAAAAAACACTCTTTGATACACTCCAAAGTGCAATGAAAAATGTATATATATATATATATATACAATACCTATTCTTTCCTATACTACTTTATTCATACATACAAATACATATCCACACAGAAACATGAATATATTTATGCACATACACATGCATGCTTGTGCACATTGTTGTGGACCCAGAATAAGTTCGAAAGAAAACTTGAACTCAGCAATTTAGTGAAAACGTATATTTAACAAAAAGAACGAATACAAAAGTGTTGCACATCTGACTGACAGCAAAGTACAGTAGTCAACTCGTCAACAATATTTAACGATCCCCCCACGAGGATTGAATATGGCACAAGGCCAAGTTTAATGTGGGTTTCTCCGAGCCCGTAGGTTTGTCCAAAAAATATAACCTTTGAACCCGCCTAGACAGGTTCAGGGCCTGTCTACCTCCCTGGACGAAACTTTGCCTTTCGGCAAAGCTTCGTCCGGGTTCCTCTCTGCCAAAGCTGAGAGTTTGACAGAAGTCAACCGTAGTCAACTCGTCAACTGTAGACTGCTCTCTTGAGAGGCATAATGTAGTAATAGGACAAGTCCATTTAGTCCATCAAGGTAGGTGCCATAACACACATGCATCTACCCCTACACTCTCTGAATTCTTCTGGTTAGTGTGTATCATATTCTTGCTAATTTTTTCTTTAATCACCATTCCTTATTTTTAAGTCCTTGATATGATGATAAAGTACATCCAGTACCTTGGTCTCTGACTAGGAGGGTTTTAGGAGCATGGAACAACCTCTTTCAGGTCCATCCTAACTCCTAAGATGGTAGCACCATTTAGGCTCCCAGCTATGAGTAAATAGTGACCCCCGCAACAAAACAAACACTATGAAAATATAAAATACATTTTTATAGTAAAAATACCAGCAATAGATTTTTATAGTAAAAAATTACCAACAATATGTAGATACTAACAAAGTGTTGTGACTTCAACCAAAATCCATTTAAAATACTACCAAACCATTACCATAAAAGAAGTTTCATGACATTAAGCGATATAATATCCTACAATTTCTTAAGTTAAACTGTATTCCAAAAGAAAACTACAGCATAAAGCACACATATTACTTCCTCTAGTAATTATGTCCACACAAATATGTATATGCACAAAAGCAGAGTATCATCTACCATGTATTCACTTGTGAAAGCAGAATAACATACATCATATTTTTATTAATTTCAACCTCCCAAGAAAATTAAATTTAGTCATTAAATGACCCATAAAGTGTTGATATGCAGTTAAATAGCCAAATCAATCAATCATTCCTCATATTGATGTTGGTGACAGCATTTTCTGAATAGTGTGGGTGTGTTTTATTCTGTTCACCATTTGCATCAAAAGATTCTCTCATAAAATATGGTTTTCAACTAAAGATAATAAAATTTAAAATAAAGCTAAACAGCACCCAAACCTACGTTTTTTAAATGAACTGCATGAACCCGGAGATTTTTTTTTTTTAACATACGACCCCAAGCAAGGCATGAGTGCAACTAGCACACAAGGGGTTACAGAAAGTGAGAGCAAGAGTAAAGAGGAGTGTTTGAGGAAAGGATATAGAGAAGGACGGGGATCAGGATCAAGGCATCAAAAGATGTCGATTGACATTATATTTGAATATTTGAAGATTATAGCTATCAAAGAAGCAATTAAGAGGAAGTACGAGATAAGAAGCTGTTGGAGTAGAAGAGATGGCTATATTTAACTGTTTTGACATTGAAAGGGTGGAACTGAGATGCCAACTGAGCTGCACGTTTCATGCAGTTTGGAAACCAGTGAAAGTAGCTCATCAGAGGAGTTGCCATGAAAATACTTGTAGGAAAAACAGAGGGAAACCGCATCATGTGATACTTAGATTTTATGAATTTAAGCAAAATACAAGACTGGCGTCAGAGATGTAACCATAAATTCTATGCAAACCGTTTCTTTTCTCACACTTCTCGTTTGCGAAACATGGTTCCAGCTCCATGTTTTCCAGCCAACTTTAATCTGCAAAAATTTAAATGCAATCTGCTATCCTCCTGATTACTCTTTTCTATCCACCGAAATAAGAAAAGAAGCCAGTCCCCACCGCGGGCCATTTAAAAGATATTTCGCACAGCGGATTGGTTGTTACAAACATCCAATCGGATGTGCGGAATATGTGGTCTTTCTTCCTCTTATTCTTTAAAAAGGCTCAGAGTGGCTGTTAGAATTTAGTTGGAAGGAGGAATCAGGGGTTGATCTCACCTGATTGGGTCGATATGATGATGGGGAGTATGATGTTCAAAGACCCGAAACTCCCTGATGAACCAAATCAAAACATCACTGACTACTCCCTTGGGTGCCTACTTAAAAGCGTATTTGCGAATTATTGTTCCTAATTTTCCACAGCCTGTAATCCATTGTGTCTTAGTGGCTTTTCTGCCTTTCTCAGGTTGAAACCGATTAAAAAAAAAAAAAAAAACTAAGATAAACTACATCATTTACTTTCTTTCTCTTCATGTTCTGTTTCAATATTGCACGTTTTGAATTTCATGATTAAAAAATGTATAATTTTAACGAAAACTTAATTAAATAACAAATGGTGAATAGATATAAACTTGTATGATTACCATGAATTACTATGATGCTTTTTCCTATGTATACAACTTCATAAATTGTCTGAAATGCTGAGAAGTTTAACTAGTTTTTCTTTTACTCTTTATTTTAATATCCTGTTTACATTCTGCATCCATTCTGTTCAAATACTGTCAAAAAAATACTTTCATATTTTCCACTACATCCTGCTTACAAAATAGGTTTCCCAAATAAATCAAGCTTACCTAGCAGTTCAAACAGTTCTTTATGCCATCTAGTTACAGAATATAAAAAATGACCTGTGTATTATAAAGAAAAACAAAAAAATATAAATCTTATTCAGATAAAGAAGATGATTTTCAATGATATCGGCTCCTTGACTTAGACAATAAAATTGGTAGCATATTTGTGGATGAATAGGTTGCTTTTTGTCATGCATGTCTGTGATTCCCAAAATGTTGTGGGGGCTCACTCACATCATAGCAACAGATATTAGCTTCATGTTCACAGAGATAAAAGCATACTTGACAGGAAATAAAACATACACAAATAACAGGAAAAGCATGGTAAAATGTATATTAATTTCATACAATTTATTTATATTTTTTGCGTGTATTTTTTAGATTACAATTGTTTTATGGTGCATGTAATAAAAGGGAGAATTTACTCCATAGTATTACATGTCATATCACAGAGAGAAGTCAGACACATGTTGCTTGTACCAAAGATCGTGGGGAAGAGATTGAATTTAACATCTTTTGGTTAAATGTTCATATTTCCAACAGGAACAGATTTTGTTGCATGCTGGGAGAACTTTTTTTTTTTATTCTTATTTAATTCATTTTATACAACGTTTTTATGTTATTGTTTTATTTTATTGTATTTATATATCTTAATATTCATTGTTATTATTATTTTATTTTTATTTATAATAATAATATCCCTATATATTGTTAGTAACTGTCAAGTCCCCAAGAATGCAAGTTCAGATGCCATTGCAGGTAATTTGCTTCTGATCCTGACTTACTGCTTCCATAATGGTCCCAAAATAAAAAAAAAATACAATCTAAGCATTGTAAGCAATAAAAATAAGATTAAGATAAAACGAGTTATGTTTTATATCAGAATATTTCACTGGAATAATTGATTATCCGTAATGGCAACTCTGAAATTAGCTTTCTCCTTGTAGGAAATATTCAACATTTACTGACCAAAGAGTTAGCATTGTTGTCAGTTGAAATTTATAAAATCTTTCTCTTAAAATAGTTTTTCAGGAAAATCAGTTTCTCAAGTTCAATAACTATTCTCACTCTTTTTAGAATTGGTGGAAATTTCCTTCCTAACCTTTTATTTGAGGTAGTGTGAAAAGTCAACATCTAGATTATACTATTATTTTCCCTTTATTTGCTATCCATTTTAGTTGTTGCTGTTTTTGGAAGTCTTCAAGTGATTAGGTTTCTTTTATTTGGTAAAGTCCTTTGTTTTTGAATTTGTAGCACCAGTCTTTGAGATTTGATGAAGGATAGCTGTCTTTAAGACTGAGATGATTCATTCACTAGAAGCTATTTTGAATCATTGATTTGAGAAAAAACATATATCGCTAACAGGTTAGACATTACCGAATGAATTAGAAACCATGTATAACATTCACATGAGAGTCTTGATCTGATGAGGTAATCAATAAAAGAAAGAAAAAAGAAAGAAAGAAAGAATGGAGATAAAATAGAATGAAAGAAGACGATAAGATTAGAATAAGAAAAAAAGAAAGAAAGAAAGAAAGAAGGAAAGAAAGAAAGAAAGAAAGAAAGAAAGAAAGAAAGAAAGAAAGAAAGAAGGAAAAAAAGAAAGAAAGAAGGAAAAAAGAAAGAAAGAAAGAAAGAAGGAAAGAAAGAAAGAAAGAAAGAAAGAAGGAAAAAAAGAAAGAAAGAAAGAAAGAAAGAAAGAAGGAAAAAAAGAAAAAAGAAAGAAAGAAAGAAAGAAGGAAAGAAAAAAAGAAAGAAAGAAAGAAAGAAAGAAGGAAAAAAAGAAAGAAAGAAAGAAAGAAAGAAGGAAAAAAAGAAAAAAAGAAAGAAAGAAAGAAAGAAGGAAAGAAAAAAAGAAAGAAAGAAAGAAAGAAAGAAGGAAAGAAAGAAAGAAAGAAAAAAAGAAAGAAAGATCACTTTCAATTCAAAGAACAATTATTTTAAAAAAAATTGATAACACGGACAGAAAACTTTTTTAAAATGTTTAACAATTTTACATTTACAATTGTCTCTTCTTGATATGTAAAAAAGAAGAAAATAATTTAATTAATGCAACTCATTTGTACTTTTTAAAATTCTTAGTAAGTATTGAGCTGCAGTTTTCTTTTTACAGATACCAAGATAGACGACAAGAATGAATAAAGAATTTTATTCACCAAGAAGGGTAGAGGTGTGGCTGCAGTCAGAACATACTTGGAATTGGAACAATGGAAAGAAAAAATTGTCCAAATAATCCTGTCTGTCACCATGGAAGACTCACCATGAATATAATTCTGCCAAGTATTGCATCTGTTTTATGTAGTATATATATATATATATATATATATATACATATACATATATATATATATATATATATATATATATATATATATATATATATACATATATATATATATATATATATATATATATATATATATATATATGTACTACTATACCCTATACACATCAAGTCAATACTAATATATAATCATGAATAATTTCACAACATCTGATAGTCTGATATTTTTTACTAGTCTTTACTGATAGAAAAAATCTGTTCAAATTAAACTTTTCAAATACTTTACCTCCTGCCAGGAATCAATATTCTTATAAAACACTTTCTTTAGTTTGTCTTTCAAACACAAAAGACAGGATAGATTTTTAAGTATGGAAAGCTTTGTGGCAAATGGTCAAGATCAGGAATTAAACATCCAATTTCTTACTGACAGTTATCATTTGAAAATTACTATACTACAAGAACCCATGTATTATGCCCCCACAATAAATGGCATAGCAATATTCTCTTGCATTTTATATGCAAAGTTGAGGCAATCTAATAAGCCAGTGTCAAATCATAAGCCCCAAAGGATTCAATCACAAACTCCGTAATTTAGAATGTTGAAATCCAAAAAATCAGATTTCTTAAAGGTCAAAATCCAGAAAAACACAATCTTGTTAATTTCAAAACTCTGAAAACTATAATTCCAATATGAAAGAAGCTAAATAAAAGCAGTAAAAAGCTAAATAGGTAATTGATTGGTACTAATTGGTACTCTGGTTGTTTCTCCATTTAGAATTAGGGTTAGGGTTAAGAGGATTTGGTTGGTTGATTTGTTTAGCAGCATATCAACCTCTATGGGTTATTTAATGCTGAATTAAAAATATTTTGAACACAGTTTTACGATTTCAACTAAATATTTTGAACATAATCGTTTGTCTTCAACCACAGATAAAATGAATTCTTGGTCATTTTGCTTTTACTATAAATATGCATCGGTCATTTTATATATATATATATATATATATATATATATGTACGTATGTATATATATATATATATATATATATATATATATATATATATATATATATATATATAGTTAAACCTCTAGAGCCAGACAAACATACCAAAGGTTCACCTAAGCGGATCGTTATATTTTATTAGGAAATGGACTAAGTTCAACAATTATTTTAATACATTTATTGTTTATATGTTATTTTTATAGATACGGATATTAACGTAAATGCTCTGTTTATAATAAACAGTATTAACAACATTTACTGGCCTGAATGTCTGAGAAATTTCTGTAGCTAAATGGTATATCATGTCAGGCTATATGATGGTTCAGTTCTGTATAGGATACATGTTTGATTCCTGTTGGAGAACACATATTTTCTATGAAGTTTCTTGGGTATTCAGGCTGGTAAATGTTGTTAATACTGTTTATTATAAACAGAGCATTTACTTAAATATTTGTATCTTTAAAAATAATGCATAAACAATATATATATATATATATATATATATATATATATATATATATATATATATATATATATATTGCAGGTATTTTTAATGTAAAATGTATTTTTATACTTCATAGTGCTTTGTTTTTGTTTGGGGGTTCGTTATTTTCCCATATCTGGGATCCTAATAGATGCTACCATCACAGGTCAGGTTGAACCAGGAAACAACAGCAATTAAGAGGTGATTCAAGCCTCCTGAAAGCCTCCAATCTCCTGCCTGATGTTGCTCATCAACATACCCAGGACTGGATTATGAAGAGAATTGAAGTAAGTGTTAGACTTCAGAAAAATAGTTATGATGATGAATGTCATTTATAGTCTATCACTATAATACACATTTTCATTTTGTTTCAATTGGTTTTAAACAAATGTCTTTTGAATTGTTTCTCAAATAAATACCTTTTAAAACTTTAAAAAGTAGTCTTAAGATTTTTTTTCCTGAATTATATTTTCAGCAATTTTGAACATTTGGGATTGTAGTTATCAGGATTCCAATCTTTAGGTATTCTGATCTTTTAGAATTTCAACATTTTAGATTATGGCATTCAAGATTGTGTAAATTAAAAGTCTCTGGCAGGCTAATATATATATATATATATATATATATATATATATATATATATATATATATATATATATATATATGTATGATGGATTCTCCAATTGATTTTGACATGTGAAGAACCAACAACCTCATTCAGTCTTTTTTATACTTCAGTCGCACTAGTGACCTGCATACACGTTCATATATTGTGCAACAATGAGAAACTCAGGACATAGCAACAGGAACATTTGCTGATGCTTTTTCACTGTTGTCTTTTGTCTCTTAGATGGTCAGTACAACTTGATGATTTGTTTAACTTGTCAACTGTTCTGTTGTTTGTGTCTGTCATTACTTCAAATCCCTCTGGTTTCTCTCTAAAGATCTCACGATCAATTGGGGCAGGTAAATATGTTGTTGTCATGTCCATTTTACTATTAATAATAATATCATATTGCATCATCATTTTTTTTAATCTCTATCACCCCAAGCAAAGCAGTAAAGCCACTAAGAGGTTACAGGGTGTGAAAGAAATAGGAACAGAAACATTAATAATGAGCGAGAAGAAGAAAGAGTAATCCGGAGGACAACAAAGAGCGATTGACATTGTATTTACATTTTTGCAGATTAAGGTAGGCTGGAAAGCATAGAGCTGGAAGGGATTTCCACAAGCGAGAAGTGTGAGAAAACAAACTGTTAGCATAGAACTTACAGCTACATCTAGCCAACTCAACTTTAAATTGATGATAATACAACATATATTGAAGTAATGTCTGCAGTAAGAGAAAAAGTCTAGTCCTTTTATTTGACTGAATGCTCTGGGAACAAATCTTGCTTGATATTTTTTTCTGACCCATCTGAATTTATTTTAACTGTTTAAATCCATCTACTGCTTATTGCCTTTCTGGCTTTCAGTAAATGTATCAGTTTGAAAAAATTGTTCTCCTTCGGGGACTCTGTTTCTTCTTGAATTACCTGAATCCCACAATGTGCCTTTAGGGAGTTCTCTGCTTCTTTATAAATTTGTGGTACACCACACTCAGCTCTATAACAGTAATCAATAATGATTGATACCTGGTCACTGTCATCTTCAGTACTTGTTGTGCAATTGCTTAAGTATTGAAGAGCTCTTTTTTCCCTTTCAGGGTATTGCTAAATATGGCTATTATTCTAAGTCTGTGTGTTGTTTTTATCATCAGATATCTTAATTTGTGGGCCTGGGATCGCCACTGATTTATGATTATGTATATATCTCTTTTGGTGAAAATCATCATCATCATCATCCTTATTTGATAGATCATTTTGAGTTTACTGATCAATGACATTAGTCACAAACTTTACCTTGCTATGTTTATGGTTCTTCCTATTTTCGGGATAGTAGACTAGATATGAAGGTCTATCCATGCCATATCCAACAAATATTTCTTTTTTCACATCTTGGGTTTAACTTTTTCTTCAGATGTTTATAGATACAGCATGCTAATTCCAAAATATTCATTTTTGAAAGCTTAGGCATCCTCCATGTTATCATCTAATAAGGGATTTGCCTTACACAGTTATTGAGACTTCGGATAACTGCAGATCTCCTGACAGCATAGGTTCATAAAGTTTTGGTAAGCTGCTGACGATGGTCCTGCCTCTAGCCATTTCAAATAGAGTTTGACAATTTCTTTCAGCTCTTTCACTTTGGTGGGGGGTGATATGGTACCGAGGTCTCATGTCTTATGTTGTTTTTGTGGAGTAATGTTCAAAAGTCATTGAATTTAAATTCTGATCCATTATCAGATCTTAAAGATTTGATTTTGTCATAGGGGCAGATTTGGTAATAAATTTCTCAGTGGCAGGCATGAATCCACTTGTGTTTCTAAGAAAATATACAAACATTGTACTGAAAAATCATTTGTAAGTGATTTATAATTATAGAATATTTGTATCCATTTATGCCAGTTGGTTCCAAAGGGCCTGCTAAGTGTGTGTAGTAGTTCAAAAACTGATGTTATACATGTGTCAGGTTGTCTCTTTCTACTCTGAGGAAATTTTCCCTGAGTACATATCTCACAAGCCTTGTTAGGTATACCATTTTTTACTTCAATTCTCATCCCTTCAACTACATTTGGAAATTTTGCGATATTATCATAAAACCCTTGGCAACTGTCTTTTCTATTATTATGTGTAGTCATTGAATAATGAAGTCTGTTGGGGATATGTATTTTAAATTTGGTCATCACAGCCTTAACCGAAAATATATCCTGCTGCTAGTGTATGTACAGCACCTTTTTCAGTGATACAGTTACATGACTTCAATCAGCATCTAGCAAGCACATTTCAACATCAATCCTTTTTAAGGCTACACAGCTAGTTTTTATTCCATCAGTCAGTTTCATATAAGGGCTTTCTAGTTGGAATGCGATGACATACCTTTTAAATTTCTTGATATCATTTATTGTTGAGATGTTGAGTGTTTCCGTGTGAGTGTATTGAAATAAGGACAAACACATACGTAGGGAAAAATACTGGTATATTCGAAGAGGTATTTACAACAGAGAGATTAGTAGTCAAACGAACGCAGGTTAGTCAGTAACAATAAGAAAGAATATAAAGTCTAACTGTATCTTCCGGTAGAGAGACGGAAGTGTGAGGGTCACCTGATCTCTCTAGAACTCTATAGAACTGTCCTATTAGTAGTAGAGAGATCAGTCCATTCTGATGAGAAGGTGGGTGCGCCCCAACATTTATGATATATGAAGTAGCCTCTGCATCAATCATTTGTCCTTTTTTTTTTTTAGTACAGTCTTTTGTGAGAAGTCATTTATTTCAAATGCAAATGTGCTTTCCTCTGTGTCTGTTATCTTGTTAATGGTGTCTCTTCTTTTATAATCACAAGAGTCTTGTTTATCGGTTGTGTTCTTACAGTATTTGCACTAATATGCCTGTTCTTGTTTGACACAGATTTCATTCCCAATCATTTCAAAATAGAAGTCAACATCGTGACATTATTGTTACTTGAATTAATATAGTATTTTGGGGTGTTTCCAAAACTGCAAGTTGGGGTTTTGTTTCTCTGGCATTTCTCAGTGCCATTAAAATTGTTTCTGTCCTTATAATGTAGTCAGTAACACTTTCATTACAATCCTTTTTAATGTAACATTAAATCCATATAAAAGGAAATAATTCCAGTTTCCTCTTAATGGTTGCATAATATCCTTAAGTCTTTTTTTTTTTCCATTGTCTGAAGCTCTTTTCTCATAATTAACAACACACTTTTGTCATCCACAAACTGTATAAGTTCTGCATAAACTTCTCCATTCCTTTCTGTGTCTGTTTCATCTCTGGTGAGGTGTTTACACCTAAAATGGCATCTCTTTGATCTACTGTGAGTAAATAGCCTAAGTATTTTGTCTCCCAAATTTCATATTTGGTTTTCTCTACATCGAAAAATAATTTGTGCCACTTTTATCCCTTCTGAAGACATAACCTGCTGGATTCGCTATATTAAAAATGGAATAAGAGTAAAAAGGTGTGTGGAAATTAGTAAAATGAACAGAGGAAGATAATACACATGCTTACAGAAAAGAAATAATCTTTATTTTAATTTATGTTACAGAAGAGTAATGTAGGGTAAATAATTGTCCAAGTTATCAAACTTGATCACATTTTTCTCAACCGTGCATTGCCATGACTTCTTGGGAAAGATAGTGAAGTGGTTTCCCATTGTCTTTTCTAAAGTTTTGAATTCAGAGTAGTTCTTATCTTAGTCTGGCTACTACTTGTATCTACCTTTTTATTTAACCTATAGCTAGAGGGAGAATAGATGAATCAAAAGGTATTTGAATTCAAAAGGCATTTGTGCAAAAGTAAATACATCAGACTAGCCTGAAAATTGAACTCAGCACACTGATTTCTTTTTCTGTTCTAATTTCACTAACCACACATTTTAAGCTGTGTAAATCAAGATATTATCTACAAGTAATTCTTAAGTTACTTTTCATTTATACTTTACCTTCATCATATTTCTTTTTGTTTAATCATTTCTCTCCAAGCAAGGCAATAAAGCCACAAAGATGCAATGTGTTACTGAGTGGGAAACAATATGAGAAAAAGAAAAACATTAGGAAGGAGAGGTGACAATAAAAGAACCTGAAGCAAGAAGGCAGGAAAGAGTTCCACAGGCAAGAAATGTGAGAGAAGAAACTGTTAGCCTAGAATTTACAGTTACATCGCACCATTTCAACTGTAAAATGACAAGATCTATCAGCCAATCTAGAACAATCTACACAATCTAGTAATTTATTTCTTTTTCTAAACTGAACATTCAATATATTGTCTCTAAAAAAATTACTTCAGAAGTTTCGTCTTTTTGTTAACCTTACAATCTTTCCAGTTTCATAAGTATGATTTTGTTTCGTTATTTTGTGGCATTCTTTCTTTTGCCATGAGTGATTTTTAAACTAGAGACTTATTTGAAACGATTCAAGTATTTTGTTTAACAAATGGATTTGTTGTAAACAAAGAAAACTAAAAAATAATATAATGTGTAATCAGATAATAGGTTAGTAAATCATTTATTTAATTTTTTTGTTTGTTTTATCCACCCAAAAAATGATTTGGCTTTCTCAAAAGATTATCAGCTGAACTCAAATTTTATTATTTGGATCTTTTTATTTCTAAAATGATTTCTGTTTCATTGCATCAAATGTTAATTAAGTTTAGATTAAAAGCAAAAATAAACTCATCCAAAATAAAAAGAAAGAATTAACTCATCCCCCATTTGAAAACCATAGAAGAATGATAAGAAAAAATTGACATTTACAGAAAATTACAAACAGTAAGAATAGAAAAAAGAAAGTCTAGGAATGATAGAGACATTGTTGCTAATGGAGATATTTGTTTTTTAATGATTTACACATTCATAATGATCCATTAAATAACATAAAACTTACCTTCATAGTCTGTTTGGTAAATCAGTTATATGAATAGCTGGAATGAGAATGCCATATGTTGTAACCTAGAAAGGGTTACTGAATAAGGAATAACCAAGACAGAGGTTGGAAATGAAGTGGTAATGTCATGAAATAGGTAAACTACTGTCAGCAGTAGACTACTTAGACAGCATATTACCCCCACTTACAATAGTGTCCAATATATTTACGATGATTAGGATATACTTGTTAGTGTTCATAGGTATGGTATATAACAGAAAGAAATGAGGAAAGAAAGAAAGTGTTGCAACCTAGGAAAGGTTACTGAATGAGGAATAACCAAAACAGAGGTTGCAAATGAAATGGTAATCTTTATAACATAAACAAAATAAAATACTCACCAGCAGCATGAACTAGGTAAACCACCGCTAGTGGTGTGCTACTTAGATAGCATATTACCACCAGTTAAAATAGTGTCCAATATATTTATGAGCATTGGGACATACCCATTAGTGTTCATAGGTACTGTATATAACATCATACAAACATCATTCACCACCAAACTGAAATATTTAATGAAAATAACATTTTAATATGGAGGCTTAAAACTGTTCATTTAAATTTCTGTAGATGTGGCAATAAAAAGAATAAATTATTTCATTAGCATTTTGAACAATTTATCTAGAATGAAACTATTTGCTGTATATACTTGAGGATAATGCAAGTTTTTATGACCAGTTTATACCCCAAAAATAGGGCGTCACACTATACATAGATAATTTTTTGGGGGGAGAATTTAGAAATCATGCATTTTCACTGACCAGTTGCACTATACACAGATAAATGTTTTTTCTGGAGTGGTTAAAATCCATGCAAAAAATTCAGAGTTTGCACTATACATGAAGGCAGCTTATATACAAGGTCTGATCAAAAAGTATCAGCCTTGGTGCTATAAAAATAAACGTAAAAGACATATCATGGTGTTTGTCAGACCTGGGGAATACTTAGCCAATAACTGCTGCACAAATCATGATCACTGATGAAAACTCTGCGGCATGATGAGGCAACAACACTCAGTGTTCAAGTTTTACTCTGTACAATTTAGTTCTATTATCAGAGCAACAGTGCTGATACTTTTTGATTAGATCTCAAATATGGCAAGCAGAGAGGAATATTTCTTGGTCTGACTTAAGCTTTGGATATGAGTACCTTAACTATTTACATTCTTGTAAAATACTATAAACAAAGCAGTAATTGAGTTATTTGAAGTGAGACATTTTCTTGCTGTGTGTGAAAGCAAAACACTGATCTTGCAGATAGAAAGTTCTTGTGATATAATACACTTAAGAAAATATTTCTCTTTTCTTTCATTTTATAAGGAAAATGTTTTGATAGGAATGCCAGGTTCATTGGACAGTTTTCTTTTTTGAAAACAAGATTTATTTACCTACAAGAATAAAACAGATTTGAAGTGTTGCACACACACACGCAATACACAAGAGTTGCTCTGAAAGTAATACCTTCTATGTTATTATACCTACTCAAAACATCACAACTAAATATTTATGGTTTAGCAACAGAGATTGAACCTGCCTACCAATAACATGTATTTTTTTTACTTTCTTACAGATAGCAATCTAGTAAAATAGTATATTTCATGGAAGTGTATACAAAGTGTGTTTCATTGATTCCCTCCATGCAAAAAAATTACGCCATTCATTTATGAGCCATGAATATTTATAGAGACTAAATAGGGACACAGTTAAGCTGTGCGTAATGCGTTTGATCAGTGAAAAGTATACGATAAACTATATTCAGCAATGGTCAGCAATCAAAAAATGTTTTTTTTATTTTCTCTTTAGATCCATTATTGCCCCAGATTTCTAAAGACCTTGCTTTCATCCTCATTACATATATATATATATATATATATATATATATATATATATATATATATATATATATATATATAATGGAATAATAATAATGGATTCTCACGACAGTTTCGACGCATGCAGATCTGACAACTTAATTGATTCACTTATGAAATTTTGTGCAATAATCTTAAGTGGCACTTAAGACTCGCTAGGGATTTAAAAAGGTGGCATATGGAGCAAGAGTATAGATTGTGTGATGAAATCACTGTTAGATTGGCTGACCTTTTAGATCTTGCTCTTGCTTCTTGAAGACGATTCAGACAAGCTGACTGAAAACTGCTGAGTCCACTAAAACACACTGATCTCCATTCTACCCACTCCAAGTGCTCGAGGGTGTTATGAGGTGTATTGACAGCTGACATATATATATATATATATATATACACACACACACATATATATATATATATATATATATATATATATATATATATATATATATATACATATGTAGTATAGGTAATAAATCTATAGGTATATAATCCAAGTGGATCCTAGTAATATAAAATATTAAAACTGATCCACAAAAAGAACTCAATGTATTTATTATAACAGAGCATATTTCAAAAAAATTTGGGGAATTTTGGGATAATTTTTCTGATTTTTGTGGAGAATTTGAACATTAATTGTCTAATAACTTCCAAGAAGTTTCAGCTATGGTGTGCTATATTCACAGGCTGATGATTGCGTCCAGCATGAAACAGCCTGTCACCTCTGAGTGTTGACTTCAATGTTCACTTTTATATATATATATATATATATATATATATATACATATATATATATATATATATATATATATATATATATATATATATATATATATATATATATATATATATAATATAAATATTTATTTTATTTTATTTTTTATTCCTGGAGTTATATTTTCCAATTTCTTTTTGAATTTGTAAGTCTGATGAATTGGATCGTAATTACGATTCCAATGTAATAAATTATAACCATGGAATATTAGTGTTTAAGTCTTTTTATTATATTCTTACTCTGTCTTGGACATTGTGTTCTACCTGGATTCTATTCTCTTGGAAACTTTTATATGTATATGTATGTGTATATATATAGTATATATATATATGTGTGTGTGCGTGTGTGTGTGTATTAACCGCTAATATTATATATATATATATATATATATATATATATATATATATATGAAGAAATATAGTCTTAAGATGTGCTATATTTATGGGATAAAGTGCTCAATATCAGAGATAGAGTGTGTGTAAATATAAAAGTGAACATAGAAGTCAACACTTAGAGGCGATAGTCTGTTTCATGCTAGATGCAATCGTCAGGCCACGAGTGTGCTGTTATTTTTCTCGGCTATTTATATATACAGGTCAGTGGTGCATTGTAGGTAGTCTATTTTGTGTCTTATGTGTCAGAATTAAAAATTTAACTTTGACAGTCATCGAAAAATTGATACAGAATTTATTCATTTCAAAGTTTCAGTCAGACAAAATGCCCAAGATGGTTGTTAGGGGAGGGTGGAAGGTATTAGCCTTAAAGGGAAGAGGTTTTATAGAATTAAACCCAGATATTAACCTTATGATATTAAATTGAGGTTATATGAAGAATGAGGTGTTAATTTGAAATTAAAAGAGGGCTGAAATGGAGTTTTATAAAAAGAAATTATCTATATAAAAGGTTATGTTCCTACTTAAAAAAATAATAAATTATACTTAATAATAAGATATATTTAAAAGATTAAAAATAAGTCAAATTTAGATAATTTATATTAAATCTAAGTAAGAATATATTTTTAAAATTTTTATATTAAAGAATAAAAATATATATAAAAATATAAGATAAAATAAATTATACATTTTTAACTTTAAAGATAAGTTAAATGAAGTTATATTAAAAAAAAACATACAAAGTTATATTTAAAAACCTAAAAAATCTAACATATATATAGATAAAGAGGTGTAAGTGATAAAAGGAAAACAAGTTGTAAGAACAGGGGAAAATTATAAGCTATAATTAATAAGCTGAAAAAAATGGAAATATAGAAATTAGAAATAGTTATACAATTGAGAGGTTAGAAAATTAAAAAGTAATAAAATAAAATCTATGCTATACAAGTTTAAATTTGTTTTTATGTCAACATTTTAAAACTAATGCATTCCTTTTATTTAATAGTTTGCATTGATTATTGTATTTTATTATTCTAATTTTTTCTTCTAAACCCAAGTTACACTTATCTCTAAGACTATTAGGAGTATGAGCAAAATCTATAATTTTCTATTCTATCTGTAGGTTCAGACTTTTCTCCTTCAATTCCCCCAATTTTTTTTAACTATGCTCTGTTATAATAAATACACTGAGCTTTTTTTGTGGATCAGTTTTAATATTTTATATTACTAGAATCCACTTGGATTATATGCCAACAGATTTATTACCTGTACTATATATATATATATATATATAATAATGAAAGCAGATACTTTAGAAATCCATGGCAATAATTTAATTCATCGGATCAATCAGATTGATCCTGCAAAATAAATTACTACCTTGGATTTCTTAAGGGTTCACTTTCATCGTTATTATATTTACTCTCTTCTTAGATTTGGATTTATATCCTCTTTGCAATTATCCCTACTAATTATCAAATAATGTTGTTTATATATATATATATATATATATATATATATATATATATATATATATATATACATGATAAAATTACTGTTTTGAGATATGCTATATTTATGGCCCAAAATGCTCAATATCATGCCTAGAGCATTTGTAAATATAAAAATGAATACTGAGGTCAACACCAAGTGGCAACAATCCCATTTCATGCTTGAATCCAATCTTCTTGTGTGATTGCATGACTATATATGTTGGTCAATGGGTCATTATGGATAGCAAAATCTATTATATTATCCTAATGGTTATTGGATAGATGGTAATGCATAAAATTTAAATTATTCTAGAGGCTACCGAATAAAAATAATTGTGGATCAAAATGTGGTTATTTGTTACTATTGTGTTGTGTTGTTTGTTAACTTTTAACTCATTATTTATTTTTAATTGATTGGTGCATTTTGTTGTTGATTATTATATTATATTTATTTGTATTTATATGTTTATTTGTAGTGTGCTAATTAGTTTATGTTATAGTGGAAATATCTGGATCTTTCTTGGTAATGTTATACAAAGTATTCATTGTTAGTTTTTGATTTTTAAGTAAAATATTAAAAGTTTGTTTTTGAGATAAGTTTTGATCATTTATTTAGTAATTCGGGTTAGTCTGAGAATGTGATTTCAGTTATTTTCTCTCTGACAGGCAAACTACAGTTTTTGAATTTATTTTTTTAAGTTGATACTATTTTCTCTATATTCCATGATATTTTTGGTGTAATTTGAGTTTAATTTTTTAAATTTCCCATATATGTTTAGGAAGGGTTGTGCTATTTCTGAATTTACTATTTGTAAATGATATTTTGTATTCAGATTCTCTTTTTCCAGGGTCCTTTATTTTCTCATATATATATATATATATATATATATATATATATATATATATATATATATATATATGTATATGTATATATATATATATATATATATAGAGAGAGAGAGAGAGAGACAGACAGACAGACAGACTTCTGTATTAAATCTCATTTTTCTAATGTAAATTTTTATACACTTATTTTATGTTTGTTTAGATTTATGTGAATATTTTTTTATATCAACATATTCACCGCATTTAAATGTTTTATAAGCAATGTTACTGGGAAAATAATTTTTCTATTATATCTTCATGCCAATGGTTCCCCAGTGACAATACTTGGGTTCAGGTGCCCACAAGTTTCTTGAAGATTCTTGAAGATTTTACCATTTTTGTTGTCTGTTTTGTCTAAATTATTATAAATTATCCTTAGTGCTTTTAGCTTCCATAATGTCGACTTTTAGACTATTCTTATTTTATTGTTTTTTTATTCATTTAATTCCAAGCAAGATAATAAAGCCACTAAATCACAAGAGGTTACTAAGTGTAAAAGAAAATGAGGAAAATATTAGTGAAGAGAATGGATAATAAAAGAACAGGATTCAAAAATACAGAAGATGACAACTGATGTTAAATTGAAATCTTTGAAAATTGTAATTGACAGAAAAATAGGAAGTCAAAAGAGAGTTCTGCAGTCGAGAAGTATGAGAAAAGAAACTATTAGAATAGAACTTACCATTATATATAGCTATTTAAACAATAAAAAGATGAGACCTAGCTGCCAATCTAGTACTACAATTAAATTCATGAAGTCAAAGTACCAAAGAGAACAATTTATCAGAGCAATTACCATGAAAATATTTATAGAAAAGATACAGAGAAGTCCTGTCACAAATTCTAGTAATGCTGTCACCTGGAGATTTAAAAACCTTTTATAAGTTTCTTTCAAACTTTTCCAAACCTACCAATAATGATGAGTACAACCATTATCTTCATATTCAACATTTTTTCAAGCCCTATATTTTTTCTATCTTTTTACTCTCTGTCAATTGAAATAGCAATATTCTTAATCTGAGAGATTTTTTCCATTTTTATGATGGCCTGGATTGGTTACTAAATTGGAATTTCAAAGCCATACAGACATTTTCTTTTTTTTAGCACAGATTCTTCTTTGTGTGTATATCATTGGTTTGCTATTTCAAATTCTGCCATTTGCACAGTGCACAGCTGATCACTATTCACACCCATTCGTATTTATATTTGTGCTTCTTATGAGCTAATTTATTATAGAATTGACAGTTTTATCTCTGTTTACTTTCTGGACAATATTAATTATTCTGCTATATTTGATTTTAGCCTCAGTATGGTAATGTTAATATTAGCTGTTTTCATAAGGCAAAATTCAGCATTCATTCTCTGTTGGTTGAAATCCATAAAATCATACGATTAAAGCAATTTTCTGGAAAATAGGTTTCTCAAGTTCAGTAGTTGTTAACACTCTTCCATGTATCAAGGGGGGTTTCCTTCCTAAACCTTTATTTGTAGCAGTGTGGGGTGTCTACATCTTGATTATATCATTATTTTTCCTTCAAATTACAAATGATATCCGTTTTAGTTGTTGCTGATGTTAAAACTCCTCAAATGATGCGGTTTTGTGTGATTCTGTAGCAGCAGTTCACAAGGTTCCAAGAGGAAGGGCTTTTTTTTAAGGATACTGTGTTGATACTGTTAGGGAATTCATTTCTCTCTTAAGGTCCTCTACACAGTCATGCCAATATTTCATTGGAAATTCGTTTGTCTTTTGAAATTTCCACCTCATTGTTTGTCTTGTTATTTTTGGCTTTTTATGTTTGTTATCTGCTGATTCATTTGTTCTTTTGTCTGCAGCATCTCCTGTCTGTCATAACCTCTGCTGCTTTTATTCGCTTTTGTATAACTCTCAAATCTTTTATCTCTCAATATCTTTCTCTATTCTCTCTATAGAGGTTATCAATATCAGTTCTTGCAAAATTCTGCATGAAATTAAACCATCAGTAACAATAAATATTCTACAGTTTTTTTGTATAAAAGTTTCAGTCCTTAAATTCCTGTGTTGTATCTTTACATGACATCATTTTTTTATTTGGTTTAAACACCATTAATTTATTTTATTTGGTTTAAACACCATTAATTTTTTTATTTGGTTTAAACACCATTAATTTTTTTTTTTTGCAAAATACCAAAAACAGTAGTAGTCTGCAAAATAACAACCAACATTAGTGAATAATAGTACTAATACTAATAATAATACTTTAATAGTCCTGACTAGATCATTTTACTTGAAGCAATCTCTTTTACTTTTGCTAAGAAACAAGAACTGCCAAAGTCATCATTCACTTTTGATTGATTTACAATCTTTTGGGATCTGACTAGAAATAATTCTAATGATTTCAGTCAGTTATGTACTAAGCATGATACATGCTTAGGTGATCATGTATCTTTCAATTCAAGTCAGTTGCCATTTCTTTCTGCGGTAGACTAGTTGCCATCCAAGGCTATAGAACCTGGTCTGTCCTGCTATTTACCTATAGCTGGAGGGGGAAGAAGAGGATTCATACCTTTCCAAAGAGTATTCAATCAGTTCTGTGCCATGTGTGATACACATTTAAGTGATCATGTATCTTTCAATACATAACTGATGAGGCAGAATTTTTCCTGCAGTAGGTTGCAATTTCTTTCTGCGGTAGACCAGTTGCCATTCGAAGCTATACAACCCAGTCTGACCGTCTATTTGCCCATAGCTGAAGGGGGAAGAAAAGGATTCATACCTAGGGTATTCAGCCTGTTATGTACCATGCGTGATTCACACTTAGGCGATCATGTATCGAAAGATACATGACTGACAAGGCAGAATTTTTCCATCAGTAGGTCGCCATTTGTTTTGGCAGTAGACCAGTTGCCATCCAAGGCTATAGAACCGACTTGGTCCTGCTATTTACCCGTAGCTGGGAGGAGAAGAGGAGGATTCATACCTTTCCCAAGGATATTATCATGTAAGTGAATGTAATGGATCTGACTGGAATTTGAACTTAGCTCTCTGATTTCTCAATCCGAGCCACTATCTATTACTCGATCTTGCCTCTTTCTAATGATTTAGATATTTTAAACTGCATACACAAACCAAATGTAGTACAGTTTTATGTAGCTAGGCACAGTGAGCAGTACTTATTTTGTGGCTGCTGTAAGCATTTCCCAATTTGACCAACTATTCAATGGGGATAATTGAAACTACATCACTAGTAAATTTCATTCATCTAAAATTGCATGAGCTTTTGAAGAACCGATAGTATATCTTTTTTTTTGAATTCATAAAAAACACTGAATTATGAAAAAAAAAAAGATCCTTGTTTCTTTTCCAGCTTTTGCGTACATATTTCATCAGTTATTCCCTATTTTCCAAAAATAGATTCATTAAGAGAATTTGTTTTTCTGAAATTATTGAGGAATAGATCATCAGAGAGAGAGAGAGAAAAAAAAAAAGCAACAATTTTCTCCCTGCAAAGAATGACTTGTGAATTCCTTGCTTAACGAGCCTATTTGCTTTCTTATGGAACTTTATTCTAGGATTTATTAATGAAATGAAATTTGAATATCTTTTAAAAATCTTTTTTAAAACCTAAAATCAATAAATGCAGGATTTAAAGAGCAGATGCACATTCATGCAAACATATGCCACCTTCAGATAAAATCAGATGCTCATATGCACATATATATGCATATTTTTACATTTGGGAAATGTCTTTATGATATCCAAAAAATTGTTTTCATATCTTCATGTAAAATATGATATGCACATTAAATGTAGCAATATTATAATGTTATTTTCCGTGCTAATAGGAATATGGAATGGACAAACATGGTGGGTAAATAGTAACAGGTTTATTGTAGGAACCAGTACAACAAGTGCGGAAGTAATAGTTATGTGCACGGTCATCGCAAGTCAGTACAGTTGTATGTGTGCTGCTATTGGAAGGCCACTAGTTCTCACAGATCCCAGCTCCACTCTGCTGTCCACTGTACTAATGGATACTTATAGGTGGTTACCATCTATAGTGCTGCCTCTCATGGGGGTGGCAGGTTATTCCATCACATCATATGATATTACAAATATTATATGCATAATAAATATGAAGAAATTATAAAAGAATAAATTTCTGTTGGAATGTCTGAGATGAAGATTAATCCGTATTTACATTATTTACATTTGGACTATTATCCTCATCTTTCTTGTTGTTATCACAACATTTCAGCTGTTGTACCCTCTAACCTTTATTAAGTATATATCAATCCAGATAATCTACAGGGAATTCTGAACTGAACAATTTCTTTAGTCTACAGGAGTAGAATGTTCTCATTCCACTGTCCATGCCTCAGGATATCTTACCTAGTTCTTATTTTTTGTATTCTTCAGTTACTGCTCAGCCTGATTACACTGAGTGCAAGTACACACTGACTAAAACAGGGATTGAACTCATAATCACTATGTCATGAAATTCACAAACTACAGTGTAACCCAGATATAAGAGAGTTGTCGGGACCGGAGAATAAGTCTCTTATATCCGAGTTTCTCTTATATACGGGTTTTGGTCTGTTTTGTTTAGGTAAGTATGGCTAATTTGGGACCAGTGAAAATTTATCTTATATCCGGGTTTCTCTTATATCAGGGTCTCTTATATCCGGGTTACACTGTAATGCTTTAATCCACTAGGCGATTTTCCTAGTTCAATAAATAAGATTCCATATGAGATTTATTTGATAAAGACAGTGGTGTTATAAAATTTGAATAATTGGTGAACCAAAATTAAAAGTCTAATGAGGCAAAGTGTTCTTTTAGATTATATCTATCTTTTCTTTTTATTATTTGTGTTGCATTGTCATTTGCTAAACTGTGTTATTTTGTTTGTCAGCCATCATGTCTTGCCAATCCTCATCTCAGCTTCTTATGAGAAAGAAACAAAACTGGTTGTATTTTGTTTGCAGAAATTTTTTAAGAAATAAATGTTCAGTTGATTTAATTACTTTACTGTGAGCAATAATGCAGCAATTACATGAGCTTCATAAAAATAATTTGGAAGATCAATTTCTAAAAGATCTTTTGTACTTCCTGTGTCCTCTGTTTCACAGAATCAGGTTTTTAATGTTGCCCTAAGTTAAAATATATTGTCCTTGTGCATGTGTCAATAGCAATCAAACTGTTGTAACCTAGAAAGATTTACTGAATGAGGAATAACCAAAACCGAGGTTGGAAATGAAATGGTAATCTTTATAACATCAACAAAATACAATACTCGCCAGCAGCACAAAGTAGGTAAACCACTGCTAGTGGTGGACTACTTAGACAGCATATTACCCACACTTCCAATATAATTATGAGGATTCGGATATACACATTAGTGTCCATAGGGATGGTATATAACAGAAAGAAAGAAAGAAAGAAGGAAAGGAAAGGAAGAAAGAAATAAGGAAAGAAAGAAAGCATTGTAACAATTTATCTAGAATGAAACTATTTGTTGTACAGTGTAACCCGGATATAAGAGACCCGGATATAAGAGAAACTCGTATATAAGAGAGATTTTATCTGGTGCCAAATTAGAGCCATACTTACCTAAACAAAATTATCCAAACCCGTATATAAGAGAAACCAGGATACAAGAGAAACCCAGATATAAGAGAAACCCGGATATAAGATACGTCTTCTCTGGTCCCGACAACTCTCTTATATCCAGGTTACACTGTATATACTTGAGGATAATGCAAGTTTTTATGACCAGTTTTATACCCCCACTTACAATAGTGTCGAACATATTTATGAGAATTGGGACATACTTGTTAGTACTCATAGATATGGTAAATAACAGAAAGAAATAAGGAGAGAAAGTCAGCAGCTGACCATTCTATACACCCTGGCCTTCAGCCAAACAAAAGTGGAAGATAACATTGCTGAAACAGTGAGAGTAGTCTATCTCAGTTACCCAGTACATTTGTAATTAACAAACAAAAATGTTTGCTTTCTGCAAAACATTAACATTTCTTAAATAACGTACTTGAAAGAATCCATAAAATTTCATGCCGGTTTTTTGCATAGATCCTTAACATCACCAGCCACGTTGGCAGCTCCTTAACATCAATTGGCAGCTTCCTGTCATGATGGTAACAGTGGTCAATGTAAAAACAGAGAAATATTAATGAACTTAATACCTATTATATTCACTCTTGTTATTAAGACATGAATTTTGGTAATAATCATAACCAATTATTTACATTATTTATACTCAGATTATTGTCCTCATCTTTGTTATTTTTATCCCAACATTTCAGTTGTTATGCCCACTGGAAAGAACAACTGAAATATTGCGATAAAAACAGCAAAGATAGTGACTATAATTCAACTGTAAATAATAACACCTCCTCCCAGAAATTCAGACAGCAATCATAACCAATTATAGAATCACCAAATAGAAAAGTATTTTCTGTATCTTTATTGTACAGTAAGTACTTAATCAGCACATAAAATGAATTTGGCAGGCCAGGTTCAGTTCCTACTTGATTCGATTTTATTCACTTTGTGCTAATGCTCTTGGAAGGTCACGTCCAGCTGAGGATAAAATAGCAAGATAGACTGGGCTATTTTTGCCTTGAGGAGGCAAATATCTAGAAGAAAGAAAACTCTGAATTCAAAACTATTCTGAAAAGAGATAGGCTCTGTCAGGCTGTCTTGCCCTAGACACATCACTGTTGCTATAGCTGCAGTACATATGGTGACCTTAAAAACCCAATGGGAAACAAAAATTGTGACAATTTGATGATAGTGAGTATAAAGTGCTTTTGACACCTAGACACTGTTTTTCATGACTAATATTTTTTGTACATTTCTTTTAATACCTACTAATTTTTCATAGCCTCTCTTTTCATAATAACTATTTATTTTCTCATCACATGTTTTTCATTCCTCCTATCTGTTGTTATTTACACTTAAGTTTTATTTTTATTTCATACTTGCATTGTTAACTTGGATGGACTGAGGGAAAAAGTCAAAGTGCCACTGGCTTATCCAAGGTAAACATGATGACAACCTTTGAAAGAAGCTAAAAACAATGTCTGCAATAATAACACTAACTTGTAGGGTTTAAAGAGTGCCTATAAAATTTTATGATTGCGTCTGTAACGCATATACATAAACATACAGTGATTTGTAAAGGTACTGAACATCTTTTACTTCTTTTATGTGTAATCATTGTCAAAATATACTCTGAGTAAGGACTAATTTGTATCTATTTCATTCTTTTTTCTATGGCAAATACTCAAATGAACTATATTCCTCGGTTTCATCTGTTCAGACCTTCACGGCTAGGATCCACCTTATCCCATACATGGCGTCAAGTTGTCCTCATTCCTTTTGTAGTTTTTTTGGAAAGGAGCTTCTTCTCAAGAACTGTCATGTTGAGGAAAGCGAATTGCAAGATGATGTTTCTCCAATCTCTACAATCTTAACCTCTTCAAGTCTAGGATCATCCAGTAGCTGTCCTACATATACTCATAAGATAAATTTCCTTACCATTAGGCCACAGGAAGCCATTGCAGCAAAACAAGGTTCAATTACACCCTATAAGAAATTTGCATCTCTTTTTGGCACCTTTCAGTATACATACATACTTCTTTCCTTACCTCTCCCTCCTTCTTTAAGATTTGATTGGCCATGGTGTGTGTATGTCACCTCGAAATGTATCCTTATTGTTTTAGACATCGGACAACAATCATTTTTCCCCTTTCTACTCACACCTAGTTTTTAAATAAAACTCTCTCTGTTAAACCCCTCTCTTATGAACTAACATTCGTCCCACACTCTCTTAATTACACTCTCTCTAAATTCTATTTTTATTTCCGGAGTAGGTTTTTTTCTGTTTTCTTTTTGAATTTGTAGGTCTGATGAATTGGATCGTATTTACGATTCCAATGGAATAAATTATGACCATGGAATATTAGTGTTTAAGCCTTTTTATTATATCCTTACTCTGTCCTGGACATTGAGTTCTACCTGGATTCTATCCTCTCGGAATTTTTTATTCTAAAAATATACATGTGTATATATGCACCTGTGGATTTTGCATATATATGTATATTTACCACTAATATTATCTATATATATATATATATATATATATATATATATATATATATACATATATATATATATATATATATATATATGACAGAAATAAAAATGTTAAACTTAATATTACTAGACATATTAAAAAAAACAACATGCAAAGCAATCGATTTCGCTCCCGCTCTTCAGGCTTCAACAAGAGATTTAATTTAAATTAAAACACAGAAAATGTACGATAAAAAGGAAGTTGTGGAAGTGAGGAAAAAAAAAATTAGCAAAAGAAACGAGAGACAACTGACAGTGAGCCCCAACAAGCATTCACATTGTTTACACAAAGGCTTACGGGACCCGATGTAAAGTGCCTCCAGAACCTTGAGATAAAAATAAAGAGTGTGACCCAGACAACACGGTGAACCAGTCAACACTAAATTTGGCTGAACACTCTCTGCTGTTTAATAGGTGTTCTCATGAGTGCTTGTTGGGGCTCGCTGTTATTTGTCTCTAGTTCCTTTTGCTCATTTTTTTCCTCACTTCTACTACTTCCTTTTTATCGTACATTTTCTGTGTTTTAATTTACATTAAATCTCCCATTGAAGCCTGAAGAGCGAGAGCGAAACCAGTTTTCTTTGCCTGTTTTTTTTTTATTTTTTTAATATGTCTAGTAATATTAAGTTTTACACTTTTATTTCTGTCATTAAATTTTGTACCTACAAAAATATCTTTAAATATATATATATATATATATATATATATATATATATATGTATATTGACCATTAATATTATCAATCTCTATATATATATATATATATATATATATATATGTATATTGACCATTAATATTATCAATATATATATATATATATATATATATATATATATATATATATATAGAAAGAGAGAGAGAGAGAGAAAGAGAGAGAGAAAGAGTACTGGTAATAAATCCATTGCTATATAATCCAATGGATCCTAGTAATATAAAATATTGAAGCTGATCCACAAAAAGTGCTCAATCTATTTATTAACAGAGCCAATAAACAGTACACAACTCTTGCAACCTAGAAAAGGTTACTGAATGGGAAATAACCAAAACAGCAATTGGAAATGATATGGTAATTTTTATGACATCAACAAAATACAATACTCGCCAGCGGCATGAAATAGGTAAACCACTGCTCGTGGTGGGTTACTTAGACAGCATATTATCCCCACTTACAATAGTGTCCAACATATTTATGAGGATTAGGACATAGCCATTAGTGTTCCTTGATACAGCATATAACAACAAGAAAATCCAAAATTACCTCAAATGGTGTCAATCTTATTCAACCCAGCTATACAGTACACCAGATTGAATAAGACTGATGTAGTTTTTATTGGTTGAAATATATCTATCCCCCACCCATTTCTATCATCTTAATTACTGTTTTTTTATCATTCTCTTTCCTGAATAATAATATCTTTTTCCCATGTTCTCTCACATTCATTAAAACCCTCTTGTGTATGTCAGTCAGTTATGTGCCATGCATGATACGTGCATATATGATCATGTCTCTTTCGATACATGACTGACGAGGCAGATTTTTTTTTTTTTTTTTGCAGTAGGTTGCCATTTCTTTCTGCGGTAGATCAGTTGCTATCCAAGGCTGTAGAACCAGGTCTGTCCTGCTATTTACCCATAGCGGGGAAGAGAAGTGGAGAATTCATACCTTTCCCAAAGGTATTAGCACATAAGTGAATGTAATGGATCCAACTGGAATTCGAACTTGGATCTTTGATTCCTCAATCCGAGCTGCTATCCATTATTCCACCATGCCTCCATGACTTAATTGCCTTGCTTAGATGAAATGATTAATTCATATATATATATATATATATATATATATATATATATATATATATATATATATATGGGGGGGGGGCGTGTGAATGAACTGAGATCAAATATGGATCAGAATACCACATAATGATAGGATAAGGAACAAATACGAAATTTTTATAAAGCTAACATGTTTCACTGTTATTAAAGTTGTATCAGAGAATGAAATATAGAGGAGAAAAAGAAAATTTTGCTATTTTTAAATTCTGTGTTTGCTTTTCATTGGTCAATCAGGCCACATATGCATCTTTCTGGTCAAGCAGCATTTGTGTATAATTCATATGCGTATGTGTATCGTAAATCTTGTTCTTTTATATGAGTTTCGGGTGATAATGCATATTCATTTGTTTATAATGAAGAAAGAGGGCTGGATTTGATTGATTGATTTTTTTATGGCTTATCAACCTTTTACGTGTTATTTAAAGCCATTAAATATGCAAAGATTTTCCATCTTTAAATAATCTGTAAAAGACTGTAATCATTTTTGAGGGATAATAATGTCTATTGATACAAGTCGTATTAATTAACCTATAACTGGGAAGTGAAGAGTTGTGTTTATTCCTTTCTCAAGGATATTTGCATATAGGTGATTCCAACTAACTGATTGGAACTGAAATCTCTCTCTTTGATTTCCAATCCAAGCCATTAACCATTACACCACCTGCACATCCAAGCTTACAACACCTGGTATTCCCAAGCAGTCCTTCTTTTAGGTACTGACCAGTATCGATGTTGCTTAATTTCTGCAATTGCACAAGAACCGGTGTTTGAATATGATATGACCATAAGTTGAAAGATGGCTTGGAAAATTTGATACTCACAGCATAGATTAAATGCAAAAGGGACAGAGATAAACAATTTCTAGCAATCATAACAATCTTGACTAAATGAATGGCAGAAAAGGGTTTATGAGAGATAACAAAAATACAACATTTATCAAGAGCTACAAAGGACAGGAAGTTGTGGAGAACCATGATCACTAATGTCCTGAAATGGCACAGTACATAGAAGAAAAAGATTTCTTCAAGCTAAATTATTTATACTTTTGTTGTAACCTAGAAAAGGTTACTGAATAAGGAATAACCAAAGCAGAGGTTGGAAATGAAATGGTAATATTTATAACATCAACAAAATATAATACTCGCCAGCGGCATGAAGTAGGTAAACCACTGCTAGTGGTGGGGTACTTAGACAGCATATTACTCCTATTTACAACAGTGTCCAATGTATTTATGAGGACTGGGGCCTACGCATTAATGTTGATAGGCATGGTATATAATAACTGTCAAATGATTTCTAAATATATTGTATCAGTTTAATACTAAAATTTTGTGGTATACTGTTTTGTATTATGAATTACTTGTAGTATATCTGAATAATTTGTATATACAACTATCACTTGTTCTTGATATATTCAATACTTAATAGTTCTTATATATTTGACTGCATAAAAATAAGGTAGTAGGAGGAGAAGGATATTAACAGTAGTAGCACTTGTGAGGGATTGACTTAACTGTTTAAAAATTCTTTTTCTCTTTTATCCCAGGGTATGGCCATATCACATTGAAACATTGGTTCCCATATGATCACTAAAGTTAAGCAATGTTGAGCCTGTTCAGTACCTTGATGAGTGACTGTTTGGAAATACCAAATACTGTAAGCTTAGATGTGCAGGTGGTGTAATGGATAACAACCCAAAATTGTTAATCAGAGAGCTGAGTTCCAATTCTAGTTGGGATTGTTAAATTTACTTACACACAAATATATTTGGGAAAGGTGGTATGAATCCATCTGTTCTCCCTGACTAATTAGTTAATTAATAAGTCTTGCATCAATAAATCATTATTACCCACCCCAAATTCTCACAATCTAAAAATATTTTCTGGCTTTAAATAACCTTCAAAAGGTTGATAACCCATAAAAAACAAATCAATCACTCAAATCTTTTATTCCAATGGAGAGATAGAGTTGCAATTAGTTTTTCTCATTAATCTCTGTCCATTGTCTTCTGGAATCTGTTCTGCCTTTATGAGCCCTCTGCTACTTTTATGGCAATGGCAGTGATCTCATATATTCTTCTTCGAAGTGTAGGCCTTCATGGCTCTCTACAACTTCCTACCCTTAGTAGCTCTCGGTAATATTTGTCTTCTTGTTATCCCTCCCACTGTTCTGTCATTCATTTATATAATCTTCCTAGGTTGGTTGCTGTTTATATCTGTCCTTCCCTTCAATATGTTCTGTGAGTGCCAAATTCTCCAAGCCCTCTTTCCTTATTATGCATCCCAAAAATGTCAACTCTCTTTCTGATTCCATGTATAAGTGTTCTTATTGTTTCCATTTTCATTAAAACTTCCTTGTTGTTCAGATACAATGTCCATGACATTCTTGGCATTGTTCTATAGAATCACATCTTTGTTGCTTCAGTTTAGCACAGAATGAACAACACATTGTCAGCATGGTTCTATATTTAAGATAGTATGGTTCTGATGTTAATAGTGATTGTAATATAGTGACCTACTTCTTTAACATAATATATTAAAACACATTAACTATGATTAAAAGTAACCATACTCTCTTTGGTTTCCATAATAGACAGTTCCATAAATGGTACACAATGAAACAAATTCTGTCACCCTAGTTTTATATTCCTATATGCATTGACTGTCCAACTAATAAAAGCTGAAAATTTATCACTGTACACGCGACAAATATATTGATTCGGAAATATTATCTCATGCTAGTTTTATCCTTTCGTATTCACAGCACTATTTATATTAAGCCTTGCTGAGGCTTTTAGCTAAATCTTTTGATCCTGTAATTGTTTTTCTCACACCCTTATTATGAATTATATTCTTCATTGAGACTTTCCTTCAGTATGAAATTATCAACTTTATTTTCATCTCTTTTTTTTTGGTGTAAGGATGGCAAACATCCAGTCTACTGTAATAAAACTAACAGAATTATATCATTTTGTTGTCTCTCTTTCCTAATGAAATTTACTTAGTTATTGAGAAGCAATATCTGGCCAGAATTTGTTGCTTTTTCTTTGCTTTGGCTATTATTCCTATTAATTATTTTTCTTTGGTCACTTTTCTGGCATACAGACAATCATGAGATAGTTCTGAATAATATTCATATACTTTTCAAGAAAATAAAGAAACAAATCTATATTTACTATGATTACAATCATATCCTGTAAAAGGCAGAGATTTTTTTTTAAAGTTCTTGACTGTTACTTAAAGCAAAAAAGCCATTTTATCTGTTATGAAATCATTTTTCTTATTCTCAAGAGAACATACAATAACAAGCATCCTTTTTGTATCTCTGAGCTTTGGTTCACAAATTCAAAAGAATGCTGCCCCACAATGCACTACTTGCAAAATTTCATTAGTAGAAAGGTAGATTGATCCCAATCAGTGACTGTTCAAAAAATCTGAATAATCTATAGTGAACAGGTGGAGATGAGCAAGATAGTTCTTTTAGTTTCAGGTATATCAAATTCTTTAACAGATTCAATGATGTAAATATTAACGTCTTTCATTACTTTGAAGTAATCAGCCAGTAGGGATTTTTTTTTTTATTATCTTTTGACTGAAAAATTATGAAACGCTTTTTTTTTCTTTGTTCAGTCTTGGAGTTTTCTCAGGCCTGTTATCACACTGTTTTGAGTAGATTGGCTTCAATTCAGTGAAGACATGAATAAGAATTTGCTCGCTAAAATTAGTTCACATCATTTTACATGGACGGACAAAATAGTGGGCAGAGTCAACAAAATTTAAAATTGTTCTAGGATTTTTTCTAAGTTTTATCTATCTTCTAGTGTAAGCTTAATAAGGTATTATTTGGTCTATAACTTCAAGAAACATCATTAAACATTTGAAATTCTCTTTGGAGAATTCAAAACCTTCATGTTTTTGAAGTTCACAAGGATTCCATTGGGTCTTTCTTCAACCTAACATAATATAAGGCATAAGAAAAAAGGTTAGACAATCTTATTACTTCATAAAATGGAAACATATATCTTAGAAAAGCATAAAAATAAAATTTTACCACAACCCAGGGACCTAGGTGCTTCCAATGTACATTTTATTTGCTAAGCACAGAAAACTACTTGGTGTTGTAACCTAACCTAACTTAGAAGCCCATTAGCAGAGTATTTTGTCAGAGGGCACACAAGTAAAATTTTGCATTCTAAAATTAGTTCATTTTCATAGTTGGGATGGTTTAATGATTTTCAATACTCTTTGCTTGAGAACAAGTCTTATTATGTATTTTCTTAAGGGTCTAAGGGACACCACACATACAAGCAGCAGCAGTAACAGTGGTATTTTCTGTACAAGATGGAGCCCAACCCACTCCAGACTGGTTTTGAATTCAGAGTTTTTCCTTTTCCTAGACTGGTTGCCACCCAAGACTATAGGACCCAGTCTCTACTGTAGGGAGAAGAGATAGATTCATACCATTCCCAAGGGTATTAGCACATAAGCGAGTGTAATGAACTCCACTGGAATTAAAAATTGTTTCTCCAATACCTCAATCCGAGCCACAAGCCATTACTCTACCATCAGTCTTGTTCATTACATTCACTTATATGCAAATACCCTTGAGAGAAGTAAGAATCCTTCTCTTACCCCCAACTGTGGGTTTAAATAGCTATTGGTTAAATAGTAGGACACGTCTGGAAAAAAAACATTGTTATTCTCAAAAAAATTGTTATTGCAATAGTCACTCACTAAACAAGAATTATTCATACAATGCAAAATATATTTTGGCTTTAAATAACCCACCAAGGGTTGATAGTCTATAACAAATAAATCAATAGAATTTTTTAGCTTACATCTAAGCCTGTCTCTCATGTTGAAGACTTTATATTCTATCTTCTTGCAATTAATAGTCAGTCATTCTCATTTCTTTTACTACTTTGTCTAAGAGTTCTTTCAGGTTTCTTTGTGTCTGCCATCATTAGAGTATCAGTTTCTTAAGATTATGGCCATTGATAAAAGAATCCTTATTCTCTTGGGAAGATCTGACTGTAAAAGATAAATAAAACTGATGAGAAGACACATCCTTGTCTTCTTAGTCCTCTTTCTACATGCATGTGGTTTGCTCAATTTGTTTTCTATCCACACATGATTCTACTTTCTACTAAACTTTAAAAGATTTTTGATATTCTTCAAATTGTTTCATTGGCTCTTCAAATGTCTTCGGTCAAATTAATATATTAATTATATAAGGACAAAGAATCAGAGTTTAGTCAAATCACCTTTACTCTCAACAAGACACCTTCATTAGATAAAGAGATTTCTTTTGAAAAAGGTTTGCCTTTTACCCAAGACAAGATCAAAATGCCATCCACTGAAGACCAAAATGATCAGCGGTTCTCATTGACAACTTTGAAAATAATTAAGATGGTAAAAAAAGAAAAAAAGTCATTAAAAAAAAAAATGAAAACTTCAAACAATTCTAAAAAAAAAAAAATATAAATGGGAAAGGAAGGCCATAAACAAAAAAAAAAATGAAAACTTAAAAGTACAGATAAATATGAAAGAAAGAAACCTTTTGTTTGCTGTGCAAAGAACCTTATTCTAATTTAAGGCCTGAGAACTGACTAAAGGACATATACTATCGAACGTCTGCACATGTTCAGTGTATTTCAGAAAACAGGAATTAAACTATCAAAACTGTACATCTAATAATTCCAAATTTGACTATTAATTGTCTAGCATAAGTTATCAAATCAATAATTTTCTCTTTGGCAGCTAAGATTTACTATGGATGCTCTTTTCATATCTATTTCCATTTTATTTATTTCGATGAGTCAATAAAGTTCTGATTAATTCTATTATTCATTTCTTATTAATTTTTCTGTGTCTTCCATTTTATTGCAATGTCTCATTGAAATCTACTCACATGGATTAAACTTCTTCAACCAGATGGTCATTATATTTGTAAAATCTGACTTTATTTTATTCAAATACATTTCATATTATTGTTAATACATTTGTCTGCTTTAAAATAATTTTATATTTCTCATAATAATATATTTATCACATCTATAACCCCAAAACTAGAGAACTAACTTGCCTCATCAGATATACCAATTCTAACCCAATGGTGAGAGTTGTTGATACATTTTTAAGAATATTTAAATGATAATATAATAGAGTTTATATTCTCATTGTAAAGGTCTGAACGAATGGAACTAAATCTTATCTGAACATTTGCCATGGAAATAGTAGTGATAAGTTTGCAATGGTCCATTTACTTCATTGGAAATTATTGATATTTAAGTGAAAAATATCATGAGACTAAGTCTCCCATAATTGTTCACTTTTTATTATTAGTTCTTTTTGATGGTCATTTAATTGTAATTTGTAAATTGAACTTTATTATAAATGTGTATGTATTTATTGGATAAAGCATAGTTTGTCTAGGATTTGGTAGAATTCATCACTTTAGTAATCCACTGAATATCATTAAAGCTATAACCATTGGAAAAAAGAATGGGATGTATGTATGTAGTTTTCTTCAACTTCTTTTATATATGTTCTTTCTAGAGGCACTAGGTCATAACTCTCCACAACTTCCTATTTTTGTTACTCTAAGTAACTGTATTCCACCATATACCCAATAAGTCGATTACTTTCTGTTTTTCCTTGGTTGTCATGCATTCATTATGCCTTGTGAATATCACATTCTCCAAACCCTTTTTCCCTAGAATGTATCCCAAAAATTTCAGCCATCTCTTCCGGATTGTTATCATCAGTTTTTTTTATAGTTCCTAATCTCTTGAAGACTTGTATATTCAGTTCATCTCAGCATTCATTGGTAGAACACATGTATATCAATTCACGTTCTTTCTTCTGCCTCATAGGAGATTAGATATTACTTAACAGTTCAACATGTTTTTCTTTGTTTCTAATTAAATTTTCCTGTCTCTTAATAGTTTCTTCAATTTCTGAAAGACATTTTACCTATTTCTATGCATCTTTGGATTTCCGTGTCACATCTTCCATGGTCTGTTATGACATTAACCACTTACTCTTTTCCTACTTTGATTACCTTGCTTTCTCAAGTAAAAACTAAATTGTAAAAATAATTTTATATGAAGATATGAAGCAAAAGTTTTCTGTTTTCAAAATTTCAAAACTGCAAGAAGAATTTTTCCACCCTCTAAGAAAACAGTAATAAATTTATAAAAACAAATTTTTAATTTTGTTTGATTAGCAAATCATTAGAAAACCATGGCACCATTTCTGAAAATGGTTATCAAATTGATTGCTTTGTTATTGTAAACATGTAATCAAAAATACAGAGGTAAAATGTGTTTTGTGAATCAGGGTCAATTGGAGGCCAATGTTGGCCAAATCTAACAATCATGTCTGTGATTAATTACAGATGCAGCCAGAAGAAATACATTAATAAACCGAGAAAGTAATTTCCTCAAATGATAACATCTTTCGGAGCCTTGTATTTTTATGACTTAATCATACATGTGAACGGCAATTTCAATTTGGTCAAAAACTAATTGAAAGCAAATCACTGAATTAATACAATTGATAACTTAAATTTATTATGTTTTTCCACATTTTCAATAAATATCAGTTTCATTTCAATTTTTCATCGTAAACACACATTACCAGTTTTTTTCTTAGATGAAATTAATTCACCATTGTTTAGTTTAGAATTTTCTGCATTTTTTTAAAATTTTTAAATCTTAACAAATTTGGATTTTTTATACCTCTGATGACAATATGATAATTTTTATGATATCGTTTATGATATTGCTTGTAATAGTGTTTATGACTTATGACTTATGATTATTTTTATGATTTTCATATGATTGTTTTCCTGATACTCTTTACATACTGTAAACTTATAACTTATGTTATTGCATATGATACTCTTTACTCTTGATATTATTGGGATGTTTATTTTTTTTATATTTTTAGGATATTTGTTTTTTATATTTTTGAAATATTGTTTATTTCTTATATTTTCTGGGATATTTTTTATTCTTCACATTATTGGGATATTGTTTACAGTTTAAATGGCTAGATGTAGGCATAGGTTCTATGCTAACAGTTTCTTTTCCCACACTTCTTGCTTGCAGAGCTCTCTTCTGGTTTCTTGCTTTCCAGTCAACTTTGATCTTCAAAAATTTAAATGCAATCACCTGGCAGCTCAACTTCAGTCACTTTCCCACTGACATAATGGGGCTTCTCTTTGTCTTTCCTACAAATATTTTATGGCAAATGTTTTCGATGAGCTTTCCTCCTTGATGCCTCAACTGCATGAATTTAAGTTTACTACTAGATTGGCAACTTGGTTTCCTGCTTTACTCTTGAACTAGCTAGACACAACCGTATATACTATTCTAATAGTTTCTTTTTTCACCTTTTGTAACTCTCTTCCACTTTCTTGTTTCTCTCCAACTTACAATCTTCAAAAATTTAAATGCAATGTTAATTGCTATCTTCTGTCTTCCTGAATCTTGAATCCTGTTCCTTTATTGTCCTTTCTCCTCACTAAAGTCTTCTCAATCTCTTTCACTCTGTTATAACAACATCAATAATGTTGATTATGATGATTATGATCATCATGTAAGCGCTTCCAATCTCACTAGGAAATGCTAGGAGCAAGACAGATCCAGTAGTAGTTTGAATAAAGCTGTTAAGTTTACCATGTCTTATGACATCTTTGTGTTGCTTCAACTTTTCAGCAGCCTCTCTCATATAATTTATCTTTCCATCCTAAGTCCAGTGGGGCACTTTCCCAGTAGCCCCTGGAATTTTAATGTCTTTATTACCTTGTTTAGATGGAAATGATTAAAAAAATTACATTTCTTATGATATTGTTTATATTTCTTATAATGTTATATATGATATTTTTATAGGGTTTATAATCTTTCTTATGATCTTTCCTATTGTTTATTATACTGGTTAAGATGTTGTTGATAATAGTGTTTATGTTATTGTTTATGATATTGATTATGATATTACTTATGATATTGATTATGATGCTACTTATGATATTGCTTATGATATTGATTATGATATTGATTATGATGCGACTTATGATATTACTTATGATATTTCTTATGATATTTCTTATGATATTGATCATGGTGCTACTTATGATATTGCTTATGATATTGTTTATGATATTTCTTATGATACTGATTATGATGCTACTTATGATATTGCTCATGATATTGATTATGATGCTAATTATGATATTGCTTATGATATTGATTATGATATTTATTATGATGCTACTTACGATATTGCTTATGATATTGATTATGATATTGATTATGATGCTACTTATGATATTGCTTATGATATTGATTATGATATTGATTATGATGCTACTTATGATATTGCTTATGATATTGATTATGATGCTACTTATGATATTGATTATGATATTTCTTATGATATTGATTATGATGCTACTTATGATATTGCTTATGATATTGATTATGATGCTACTTATGATATTGCTTGTGATATTTCTTATGATACTGATTATGATGCTACTTATGATATTGATTATGATATTGATTATGATATTGATTATGATGCTACTTATGATATTGATTATGATATTGATTATGATATTGATTATGATGCTACTTATGATATTGCTTGTGATATTTCTAATGATATTGATTATGATGCTACTTATGATATTGCTTATGATATTGCTTATGATATTGATTATGATGCTACTTATGATATTGCTTATGATATTGTTTATGATATTTCTTATGCTACTGATTATGATGCTACTTATGATATTGCTTATGATATTGATTATGATACTGATTATGATGCTACTTATGATATTGCTTATGATATTGTTTATGATATCTAGACAAAAAACATCTTCCATTTTTGTAATCAAAATAACTGCTTTAAAAACAATTTTTCCCGCTTCATTTTTGTTTAATATTTGTCAGTCGCTTTGTTTTCAGTTTTTAAATAACAACAAATATGAATCTAGTCAATGGCAATCAAGCAAATGGGAATGATGATCTGAATTAATTCAATTCAAATTGTTTGTCTCTTTTATTGCTTTGCTGACTTGAGTTCCATAGGGACTGAGAAACCTGTCAAACTTTGGCCAGAAATATATAGAAAAACTCTGCTCAAATATTTCAGGAAATATCTGAGACAAAGATTTATTAACTACTCAGAAATAAAATGTGCAAAGGTGCTTCAAAAACTTAGAGCTGGCAACATTATTTTTCTGAAAACATTATCTGAGACCTTGCTGTTGGATGCAGTTTACCATCATACCCAGGACGTTTACTTGTGTTCCGCCTTTCCCTCCTCATTTATTTTATTAAGTGTGTCTTTGTATTCATTTATATTTAATATTGCCAACGAATATCTTTGAAAAAGTGTTGGCTGAAAGGTACCTTAGGTACGACGTCCATTTCATTTAAGGCTATATATATATATATATATATATATATGTTATTGTTATAAGTTATTTATTAGGTTGGTGCAAAAATAATGACGTAATAATGTCGTTTTTTGACGTTAAAAAATGCGTCAAAAAACGACATTATTACGTCATTATTTTTGCACCAACTTAATATATAGACACAAATATTTAACTAATTGCTCTATTTATAATAAACAATATTAATTGTAATAGTAATTGTAATATTTTTAATTTTCTTAATAGATTGCATTATCAATTATTAATCCTTGAAAGATATTCCTGTCATCTAGTGTAATTCTAAATAGATTAAGTTGGCATACGCCATTTTTGCATGTTTTTTCTACTTTTGAAATGAGTAAACTGATCTACAAGATGAGATAGACAAGATTCTGTTACAAAAAATTCATTGGCCCCAATTTTTAAAGAATCATATTATGCATTTTTACTCTGAATTTCCCTGAATTCTTGATGCTATTGAAAGCATATCTCCCAAGCCCACTGTCGGTAGGGGCGGAGGATTGGCAGCTGATCCCAACCCCCCATCAGCTCTGCGTTCCGTTGAAACCCTATGCTTGGACTTAAGGTAAGCCGTACATTCACTGGTTATCATGAGAAAGAAAGTGGACAAACACTTGCTGCCATGTGTGAGTATAATTTCGCTCTACCGAAAACTCATTTTTCATTCTTTTTTAATTTTTAATTTTTTTTTTCTCCTCCCCCTACTCATCAGTGTGTTTGACTATCGTAACACATTTATTTTTGTCCTAATCATTCCAACTTAACTTATAATCCTATTTAATGGTTTAGTTAGACATCCCGGTTTGAAAGAAAAATCAAAAAAAAGAAAATTGAATGTGTTTGGCTAGATGCGGAAGTGTCTCGTCAGTATTCTCATGATCTAGTTGGCCGAATTTTCTGGCTAGATAAAATGTCTGAACATAGAATTGTTTTCGACGTTTCTTTCTCCTGTTATTCTTAATTTTATTGAAAGCATGTCTCCCAAGCCCACTGTTGGTAGGGGCGGAGGATTGGCCATTGATTCCCCACCCCCCACACCAGCTCTGCATTTCGTTGAAACCCTATGCTTGGACTTAAGCCATACAATCACTGATTATCATGAGAAAGAAAGCGGACAAACACTCACTGCCACGTATGGTGTGGCATTTATTATGACATATCAACAAAGCCGGATAACCATATTTTCTTCAATTTCTTTTTTTTTTTAAATAGGAAAACGGGACTTATACTAAGTTAAAACTTAGTGTTGTGAAAGAGTAAAATCCAAGTGTCAGCCAGGACACTTTGCAAATTACCTCCCCCTCTTATCCTTCCCTTTTTTTTTGTCGTTCTTGTATGTGTTATATGTAATAGAAGTAGGTAGGCTTTCCTACCGCCCGGTCAAAATTCCCCACCGTTCTCTTGGACATGAGTAGAGGCTCATGCCTTGTTTCTTGTTTAGGCAGGGGTTCCGTGTACTCTCTCTCTCTCTCTCTCTCTCTCTCTCTGGCCTCTGTTTCTATGTGTGCAGTCTGTGTCATTGCCTCTTTATTCTGAGGGTACACGGTTGATAGTTCTCTGGTTGCTGTTTCAGACTGGTAGTTAGGAGCCCTAACTCTTGCGTAGCGTCTTGAGCGGCTGCTCTGATCAACAGTTGTATAATACCGGGGTGTTTGTAGTGCCATGTCGTGCATGGAAAGGTGTCCCTGCAGTCACCTCTGGTGGGCAACCCTGAGGCCACATTATGATGCAGGCTGTGCCAACTCCTCTCTGCCCACATCACGGTCGATAACTGTCTGCTTCTTTTACTTCGGGCCTTCTCATCTTCCAACCATAATTCCCCATGATGACTTACAAAGACCGGATAAGTAATCCTAAACCAGCCCCTCAAAAATCACCTAAACCCCTCAACATTTTGTTCTCCAACGTCTGTGGCATTAGAACAAACTTCTGCAGAACAAACTTTTCTCATCTATCCCCTTCTCTGATCTCTCAATCCCAGGCTACCTTCCTCTCCTCAGAAAAGACTCTCTAACCCACATGCACAGCCTTGGTGTCTACCTCAAGAACCATCTCCCTCTGGCCAAAGAGTTGTCTCTCGAAACGCCAGACCAGTCATACATGTGTCTCTGACTATCTCTTCTCAATGCAGTAAGCTATCTCTTCTTTCTTTATTGCTCTCCATCCTCTCAAGACTGGGGGATACTCGAAAGCATTTCTGACAGCATAGACAAGGCTCTCTCTCTCCACCTGTTTGCTCACATATTTGTGTTTGGTGACTTTAACACCCATCATACCAAGTGGCTTAAGAATGCTACTACTGACCACGCACGCATTCAAACACTTAATCTTTCAGTTTCTCAATCCCTCACGCAGATAGTTAACATCACCACTCATTTTGCCTTCAACCAGGAAGGTAAAGCCTCTCTTCTTGATCTGTGTTTTACCTCCATCCCCAAGTCCTGTAGCACCACACAACTCTGCCCTCTTGGTAACTCCAATTATACTGTAGTATCAGTTAAAATCTCCTTCAAAGAACCTCCTACCACTAGAACTTCGTTCTACTATCAACGAGCTGACTGGAAATCATTCTGCGATTTCCTCCGCGATGTTCCCTGAGATGTTGTCTTTACACTTCCCATCCAAGAATGTGCTTCTGAGGTCTCTTCCTGGGTTAAAGCTGGAATCGACGCTCTCATCCCCTCAAGGAAATATAGGGTCGAGTCACACTCCTGCCCTTGGTTCTCCGCTGCTTGCTCAACCGCCATTGCCCATAGGAACCACTTTTTTCACCTATTTCATAGTGACATGTCGGACTGCAATAGACGTCTCTTTGCCTCAGCCCGTAATGAGAGTAAGCATGTCCTCAAGGATGCCAAGTCACTATTTTGCTGCTCAGATGAAGGAGTGTATTGCATCTTGCAAATTTGGCTCCAAAGATTATTGGCATTTCTGCAAGAGTGTATTGAACAATTGCAAACCCTCTATACCTCCTTTGTTCAACCAGTTCAAAGTCTTGACCTCCCCTGCCAACAAGACTGAATGCTTTGCTTGGAAATTTTTTATTCAGCTCAATGCTCGACTCTTCTGGTGTACCCATACCTTACTTCCCTCTTAGAACTGAGGCCCTATTGAGTGGGTTACACATAACCCCGTCTTTAGTATTCGGCATTATCTCCAATTTAGACCCCAACAAGGCTAGTGGTGGGGATGGGATACCAGCCATTGTCTTGAAGAAATGCACGCCTGAACTGGTGCCCACCCTCTCTAAACTATATAACTACTGCCTCAAGGAATCTTGTTTTCCTGACTGCTGGAAGTCCTCTTCGATTGTTCCTATCTTCAAGAACTCTGGCAACCCCTTCTGACCCTTCTAATTACCATCCTATCAGTCTCCTACCCCTCTTCAGTAAAGTCTTTGAAGCCCTAATCAATACCGAAGTGGTTAACCACTTTACATCCCATGATCTGCTCTCAGACAAGCAATATGGCTTCTGCTTTGCCCGATCTACAGCTGATGTGCTTACGGCCATCACTGAAACTGTCTTCCAAGCTCTTCAAAATAATGGGAAAGCACGTGCCGTGGTCCTAGACATCTCCAAAGTATTTGGTAGGGTTTGGCATGTCGGCCTTCTTTGCAAGCTCCAGGGTTATGGCATTACGGGTCGATTGTTTGACCTAATACAATCATTCCTGTCAAACCATGAATTGAAGGTCGTTCTCAACGGATTCTCCTCCAGTTCGTATCCCATGAATGCAGGTGTTCCTCAAGGCTCCATCCTAGGCCCCATTCTATTCCTTATCTACATAAATGACCTTCCTGACGCAATAACTTCCCAAGTTGGCATCTACGCGGATGACACCACAATTTATTCCTGCCTCAAAAACAAATCTAGTCTCGCTGACAAAACTCACCTGGCCGTGCGTCTCAAAAAGGACCTCCAATCGGTTGTGAACTGAGGCAGGAATTGGCTGGTAAACTTTAATGCTTCAAAAACAAAACTGCTCTCTATTAATCACCACAGAGATCCTTCCCTGCCCTCCATTAGTATGTCTGACACTCAACTTCTCGAGAGCACCTCTTTGCGGCTGCTCAGTCTCACGTTGACTGTTGACCTGAGATGGAACAAATACATTGAGTCAATTGCTTCGTCCACCGCAAGGAAAGTTGGCTCCCTGTGCCGCACCAGGAAATTTTTCTTCCCACAATTGATCCTTCAGATCTACAAATCAATAATTCACCCTTGCATGGAGTATTGCTGCCATATATGGTCTGGAGCCCCTTCTGTTTGCCTCGGGGTTCTTGATAAGCTCCAGAGGCGGATATGCAATATAATTGACCCTGTTCTCGCATCTTGTCTACAGTCACTCTCTCAGAGACGCGCCATCACCTCTCTCTGTCTTTTTTACAAATACTTTCATGGTAATTGCTCCGAGGAGCTGCATTCGCTAGTTCCCAGACTTCATGAATTCAAGTGCCCTACGAGGCTGGCATCCCACTCTCACCCTTTCACTGTCAAAACTACTAAATGTAGTCGTCTTTTCTACTTCAATAGCATCATATCTCGCACCTCTCACCTGTGGAACTCCCTTCCCTATTCTAGTTTCTCTGAGAGCTATAATCTCCAACTATTCAAATGTAATGTCAATCGACATCTCCAGTTGCCTTGATCTATCCACTATCCTTCCCCTCATCCTTTCCTCTATCACTCCTATATGATCTTGCTCCAAATTTTATGCAGCCCCTTATGTCCTAGTGGCTTCCCGCCTTGCTTTGGGGGAAATGCTTATAAAAAAAAAATGCTATTTATTTATATACTCTTTTGGTATATTATGAAATGGACTGTCCGACAATTATTTTAATATTTTTTGTTTATACGTTATTTTTATAGATATAAATATTTAAGGAAATGCTCTGTTTATAATAAACAGTATTAACAATATTTACAGGTTTAAATTTTCATAGAAAATATGTGTAATAATAAAACTAAAAGTAAAATAACATTCATATCTGTTGAAGCATATATAACAATAAAATATCTTTAAATAATTGTTGGACTTTATCCATTTCATAGTGTGTGATGTCATTTGTCTATGTTTAGATATGCTTTGAGCAGATATGAACACTCGAGAGAAATCATGGAAAATTGTAGTTTAAAAGCAATAAAGTTGACCTTGCTTACCAGACACTTTTCTGTAGCTAAACTGGTATAGCACATCAGGCTATATGACAGATCTGTTTAGGGTACACGTTCAATTCCTGTTGGAGGACGTATTATCTATGAAAATTGCTCAGATATCCAGGCTGGTAAATGTTAATATTTTTCTTATAAACAGAGCATTTATTTAAATATTTGTGTCTATATAAATAATGTATAACAATAAAATATATTAAAATAATTGTTGGACTTTGTCCGTTTCATTGTGTGTGACATCATATATTGGGGTTACTCATATTTGAAATAGACATTCCATTTTTATTTTTGTTTTAAACAGTGTGTATTACATCTCTTAGCCTGCACATTCAAGAAATCCCATTAAAGAAAACCCTAACCCTAACCCTGCTCTCCAGCAATATTTGAACCTGCATCCCTCTTTGCTGGAGAAACCACCATTTGATCCATGGTGCTTTAGTGCTCAGCCATGAAGGGCATCACAGTACAGCAAACATCAATTTAGCCTTTGTAAGGAAATTACCCTTCCTCATTCAGATTATTGTTCTAGAAAGCCCATATATGGTCAATTTCATATAACAATCCATTAATTCCTGATATATATATATATATATATATATATATATATATATATATATATATATATATATATATATATATATAATTATAATATAATAGTTCTCATGTTTCAAAAACAGAAGCTAAAACCTTCAATCTCATTTAAAGAAGTTAAATTAAAGCAGCTAGTTCTTTTTCATCCTCAAGAAAATTTTCGAATTACTTATTTTAAAATTTGCAAAGCTTTATAAGCATATACATTTGTAATACTAATTTCTATGGATATCAAGAAAACTAATCATTTTAATAAGGGGCGTTAGTGTATTCATTTTCGCTGGCAACTATTGTATGGGTTGGGGTGCCTTTTTTCAAATGAATTATGACATCTGTTCAATGCATTTCATCTGGTCTATTTCAATGACAGGGTTGTTTGCCTATGAATATGTCATATTGAACTACAATTTGCATTTTGTTGATGATTTCTTAAAGTTTTTTTTAGCTTATGATTGGGTTAAGTTTTTAAAACTATTGCTTTAATTGAACTTGTTTATAGACTTTGAGATTTTAAAATTTTTTAAGCTAATTATCTAAGGCGAATTTCTGTTAGTGTCAGCAAAAAAACGTTATCTGATGTCTTTGATTTAATAAATTTTCATTTTTTAGAAACGTAATAATGTGTGCTTTTTCATGTAGGCATAAAGGGCATGGGTCATCCTAGATTTTGACAAGTTCTTGTTCTATTTATTATTTTCCATTTTAATTTTGGTGTTTTATTTGTTTCTTTTAAATACCAAAAATATTTAGATAAGGATATCTGATTTCTATTTCTAAATTTATTGATGGAGCTGTTGTGTTGTCTCCACCTTATTTTAAATTCATTCTTATATATATATATATATATATATATATATATAAGGCAGGATGTGTGTGTGTGTGTGTGTGTGTGTGTATGTGTGTGTGTGTGTAACAAATGCACGGCTGCAATTTTTGACAGATTAGCATCAAAATTTACATGCACATGCTCCAAGTTAGCGTGAAGGCCAAGACTGACTTTGCATTTCCCAACTCCCATTGATAGTGGAAAAAATCAATTTTTCATGCTTCTACAGCAGTTTTCATGTAGTTTGTGGCCAATTTCTACTGGCCAGAGTGAGAGCCTATAGCTGGCTGCCACGAATAGGCAGGAAGATTCTATTGGCCAGCATTAGAGCCAACAGCTGACTGACATGAATGTTAACTAGCATGCTAGCATGCAAAAAAAAAATAGATAGCTGCATTCATCACAAGTGGGAAAAATTTAAATCTACATGGCACTTTACTCCAATTGGCTCATTCGCTTCCTTAAACTCAACATTGATTCTGATTCCGCAGAACTGCGTTGGGTGTGAAAACGTATTTGTTGTTAACATTCTTTTTTCATTCAGGTTTTCAAAGCTTTTTTAAAGCTGATCGTTTTGTGTTCATTTTGTTTAGTTCTTATTTCGTAACAGATTTAATGTTTAGTATAGAGCTTGGAAAAAATTTGCAGTGTGAGATAGGCAAGAAGAAAGGCATGTAGCAACATCAGCATGGCATGGGCACTCCTTTAAAGGCAAGGAAAGGCAAAAAATTTTTAAGTCAAGTGATAGCGATTGCTGTATGAGTCGTATGATTTTTTAATCAAGCACGAGCAACGCTGCTAGTACATATATATGTGTCTGTGTGTGTGTGTGTATGTGTATAATAAAAATATTGTTTCAAGGTATGCTATATTTTGGGATAAAAATGCTCGACATTAGGGATAGAGCATATGTGTTGACCTCTGTGTCCACTTTTATACATATATATGTATATATATTAATACATACATACATATATATATATATATATATATATATATATATACATACATATATATATATATATACATACATATATATATATATATACATACATATATATATATATATATATATATATATATACATACATATATATATATATACATATATATATATATACATACATATATATATATATATATATATATATACATATACATATATATATATATATATATATATATATACATATACATATATATATATATACATATATATATATATATATACATATATATATATGCATATATATATATACATACATATATACATATATATATATATATTCATACATACATATATATATACATATATATATATATATATATATATATATACATACATATATATATATATACATACATATATATATATATACATACATACATATATATATATACATACATATATATATATATACATACATACATATATATATTCATATATATATACATATATATATATACATATATATATATATGTATATATATATATATATATATATTCTTACAACAGGGAACATTTTATTAATCAAAAAGTCCAATACAAAAGTATAATCTTGAATAAAAATAAAATTGTAAGGTAACTTTCTTCTGGCACTTTGTCTGAAGAAATATCACTGGAATTAAGAAGAACTGCTGAAAGGAAGCAAACCTCCTTGCAATCGAATTAAGAGAAACAAGGAAGAGGGGAGCAAAAGAAAAATTTAGAATTGAACAAGAGAAAGATTTGATGAAGAATGCCAGTTTATGTTTCAGCTCCATCTGCCTACACAAAGTCAGACAAGATGTGTTGATAATAACTGCCTCTAAGATATTGTTTCGTCCAGACCTTCTGCAGTACAGAGAAGAAATGTGCAGTATAATTGGACCCGCAAGAACTCAATAAATGCTCCTTGATAGCAGACACATGCACCTGTGAGTGCCCAGATCCTAATTGAGCATGTCTACATATAAAGCCAGACACTATCCACATCTGCACTTCCAGCCTCTGGATAGTCTAAACCCTCATAGTTGACCTCACACTATTTTAAATATCTAATATTAAAAAAAAAAGGAAAAATCCAACAGAAAATGCAGTTCCATCACAAACACTAACCACCATACCTAACACCTAATCTTTACCAATCCCAAACACAATCCATCCAGAAAAGAGAAATCCACAATTTCAACAAATAATGACCAACGAAATAATACCCAACCATACAAAACATATTCAAAAATCAACATACAAATCACAACAGCTACACACCTTATATTATAATCAACACCCATCGAGTGAAAAGAAACAAATAACACACTCATAATACAAGAAAAGTACAGCAGAATCAAGAAATAACTGCAGATTAACTTTGTTCTGAGTGGTTATACAATATATAGCCACAAAACTTCAAGGTAAACATGAGTTAAATGATAGAAATTTTTTCATATTAATTCTATTAACACTCTATCTTCAATATTTGTGCTACCACAAAGCCTGTTTGTTTTAAATGACTCCTTGTCAGAAAGCCATTGGAAAACCAAAAATATTTTGCTACATGAAACATTCTTTCAAATTCACAATATACATATATATATATATATATATATATATATATATATATATATATATATATATATATTTTTTTTTTTTTTTTTTAAGTGTTTCACCCCAAGCAAAGCGGGAAGCCACTAGGATGCAAGGGGTTACAGAAAAATTTGGAGCAAGATCAGATAGGAGTGACAGAAGAAAGGATGATGAGAAGGGTAGTGGATAGATCAAGGCAACAGGAGATACAGAGGCCAGAGAGAGAGAGTACCGGGAACCCCTTCCTAAACAAGAAACAAGGTGTAAGCCTCTACTCATGTCCAAGAGAAGGGGGAGGAGTGTTGACTGGGCAGTAGGAAAGCCTACCTACTCCTATTACATATAATCACATAGAACAACAACAAAAATAGAGGGAAAGACGAGAGGGGGGGTAGTTTGCAAAGAGTCTTGGCTGACACATCGATTTACCCTTTTGCAACATTAAGTTTTAATTTAGTATAAGTCCCATTGACTTATCTAAAAAGAAATTGAAAATAAGGATATCTGGAATTATTGGTATGCCATAAATGCCCCAGCATATGTGGCAGCGAGTGTTAGTCCGCTTTCTTCCTCATGATAACAAGTGAATGTACAGCTACCTTAACAACAAGCATCGACCCAGTGGGTGGGTGGGGGTTGTTGATCAACGGCCAATCCACTGCCCTCACCAAATAGTGGGCCTGGGAGGCATGCTTTCAATAAAAATTAAGAACAACAGGAGAAAGAACGGCGAAAACAATTCCAAGTTCAGAAAATTTTTATACATATATATATATATATATATATATATATATATATATATATATAGAGAGAGAGAGAGAAAGAGATAGATAGATAGATATTCTGTCTATTTAAGCAGCAAATATTATTAAGAACAACAGATATTATGTGTCAATTAATTTTAAAGATCAATTTTTTCAAATTGTGATTAATCCTTCTTAGACAAGAAAGAAATTTCATCAGCAATTTCAGAAGAAATGTACAAAAAATATAGTCCAAGCTTTTGACTTTTTTAAGTCGTAATCTGGTACAGACAACTGGTGAGTTTTGTAGGACTAGTGTTATGATGTAGACAATGAATTTTATGATTTAAGTGACGTGGGACAAGTTTTTTATATACATTTATGAATGTGGGCTCTTCTGTTGTAATTATTTTTATTTATAGATGGGCTGCTTTTTTTTGTATGAATATTGCTTCAAAAATCATAAGTCTGTTTCTACTGTTTAATTTTGCTAGTATTTTCGTGTTGTTTGTGAGTAGCTGTGTAATATGTTCATTGTATAGGTGGCAAGTAAGTTTCTGTGAGAATCTGGTTTTGCTTAACAAAGTCAAAAGCTTGGTTCATATTACTTGTACTTTTCTTCTGAAATTAGTGATGGAATTTCCTTCTTGCCCAAGAAAGACTATTCATCATTACAAATTAATCGACACAAAATATGTGCTGTCTTTAATATTAGGTTGGTACAAAAATAATGACGTAATAATGTCGTTTTTTGACGTTAAAAAATATGTCAAAAAACGACATTATTACGTCATTATTTTTGCACCAACCTAATAGTATTTGCCATATATATAAATATATAAATATAATTTCTAGGCTGACTATTCCTTGGCATATAAAAATCGCTGTTATATAAATTATAAATCAAGTACTCCATTCCCTATGGATAATGCCAATTTCTCTCATCTGGCTAAACTATGAAGGATGGTGAGCTTAGCTAATTCAATAAAAATTGCCTTAGTTTTTATTGTTTATTCTTCAATTTGAATTTTGTGTCTTTTATGTCTTGGTATCAGTAAAAAGGTCCAAATTTCCTGTTTATTCTGTTAATTTTATTGGGGTTGGTAATTACTGCTCATTTAGAGGAAGACTAACAACTCCCACTGTGTCTCCATATATTTTTCTACAAATTGACAATCAAACTACATCTGAGAATCACTGTGCATTTCTGTTCAATATCTTTGATTAATATGGTTTGAATTTTTAAGAAAAGAAAACTGACAAAAGTGTATGATAATCTTATGAGCTACTTTAACTTTACAGCCAATCTTATTGGAATAGATTCAAAGAAAAAAAATAGCGAATCATTTTCTTTCTATGTAATCTCTTTGGCATAAGTCTAAAATGAATAAAGAACTGTGCTTTCTCTGGGGGATTAACTTATTTTGGAAATTCTTCTTCCCCCACAAGAGATTCCTTAACTTTCTACTTTCTACTTTTTTTTTTAGATTATGGCTTTTTTATTTCTTGTCTAGATTTTCTTTTAAGACGTCAATATGCCATTTGAAAACAATATTTAAATGGTGCACTTGATGCTTTATTATTGCCTATTTCCTGTAATTTAGATGACACCATAAAAATAAGCCATAAATAAAAACAATTCACAATTTGAAAAATTAGACAACCACAAAGAACATTTCCTTGGAATTATTTGCTTAAAAATCGCTACAATAATACCAACTTTCTTCACCAGGCAATTTTAAGTTATAATAGATGAAGGAAACTCTAAAAATATACTTTCAAATAATCAATATACAATGAACTAAAAAGATGAACAAGTAGCTTTCTTAATATTTCAATATCTATTTTCAGCACCAGCAGTTAAAATTTTCTAAAGATGATGCAAATAAATATCAAATAGCTCAACTCGATTAGCAATTTTATAATAATTATCAATATGTTGTTTTTTTTTCGTATGATCATCATCTTGCTTTGTTTCCAAAAATTTTTAAATTTTGCCATCAACATTGTTTAAGGGAGAACTTAAGAAATTCAAATGATAGCTGGTGAGTGATATCAGCTCAGTGAATAACAACAACTTGTGTGGTGATGAGCACCAGTATGCCGTGTAGACCACAAGCAAGGTAGAAGTGATACCTCATAGCAGAAAGGAATAAGAATGAAAACCACTTGGTTCAAACAAATAACATAAAAGACATCATCCAACCTATCTGTTTCCTCCCCACCACTGGAAATATTACAAGTAAGACCCTATCAATTTATGCCCTGCTTGTTGTATTCATTAGTGTTATAATTTCTCTGTATGGGACAAATAGTGACAGGGAGGTATATATATATATATATATATATATATATATATATATATATATATATATATATATATATATATATTGTTTATACGTTATTTTAATAAATACAATATATTTAAGTAAATACGGTGATTTTTAAATAAACAGTATTAATTACTTTTACCAGCCTAAATATTCAGGAAATTTTTAAAAAAATATGTGTCCTCTAACAGGAATTGAACCTATGTTCTATACGGAACCATCAACTGATCTGACATGCTATATCACTCAGCTAGAGATTAGCAGCTGGTTAGCAAAGTCCAAATTTCTTGTTTTAAACAACAAATCTTCGATGGTTCCATATAGGACATAGGTTCTATTTTTGTATAGACAGAAAATATATTAAATAATTGTCAAACTTAATCCATTTCATTATATATATATATATATATATATATATATATATATATATATATATATATATAGCGGCTGTCACGGCAAATTTGTCCAAGTCCTGTAATAGCATAATTATCCATCCCATAAAATATTCATTATCTAAAAACCACTAAACTAACTGAGTTTCTTTTTTCCAGGTTGTCTAATAAATCGTTTAACCATCTTGATACCATTTGTCATAAGAATCACTAAAAAAACTTGTTCAAATAGTTTTGCATCAGCTCCACTGTCTTCCCAAATGGTGAGAGGAAAAAAATCATTCAGACCTTCAGTAATGGTACAATCATTCATACATTTTCTTCCATCTTAAAAGTCCATTTAAGAAATATCAAGAGTATGGTGAATGTTTAAATAAGTGAGAACTGTATGTAGGCTTCTGTCAGTCAGTGTTAACCATGGGTAGCATCCTAGTTGTCTGCTTGCCTGGAGCATCGATGTCTGTCACTGTAGAGGCCAATGCAAGAGTGGCAATCTCTGTTGCAGAGGTCACATGTGTGTTCTGTCTCTGGTCTGTTGTAGCTGTCACTTTGTTTTCTGTGGGTCTGCCTTTCCATGGCAACTTGTGTCAGCTTCTCCTCCCTTGACTTGAGGTGTTTGGTCAGGGTTCCTCTCCACTTGGATCAAATGGCTGCCAGGCTCTCCCAGGACTCTGTGTTGATGTCCACAGCTTTCATGTCAGAAGAGTTGAGAGGAAAACTAGATCAGGAGGTCTCAACAGAAAGTCAGGATAAAATTGATATTTAAAAGTTAATTAATATTTTCCTATTATATTATTAATGGTCGATTTTTAATATTTTTAATATTGAACACTATATATTAAAATACCTGTTGTTTCTTAAATCTTAAATCTCATATATATATATATATATATATATATATATATATGTGTGTGTGTGTGTGTGATAGAAATTAGGAGGATTTCAGATAATTATAGTTAAGTAGTTCACTGACCTAGGAGAAACCTCAACAGAATGCAGAAAGCACTGGACGGCCATTTCGTCCTATATTTGGGACTCATCAGTAGTGTACATCCACTACCGAGAAGTGAAACCCAGACAGTTACGTTATCAGGCAGACATCATACCAACTGTTCCAATGGGCCTCGATGATGAAGAGGTAGCAAATCAGACTCAATATAGCAATCACATATTTCGTGATGGAACTAATTCAAGTTTCTCTTTTACCCATAGGACTGTGTCCCCACAAGCCATGACTACTATCCCCAAGCTGCTCCATCCACAGCATTAGAAACCAGTTCAAGCAAGGATATACAAGTGATAGTGTGATGTTTGCCTGATAACGTAACTGTCCAGGTTTCAATTCTCGGTAGTGAATGCGCACTCCTGATGAGTCCCAAATATAGGACGAAACAGCCATTCAATGCTTTCTGCATTCTATTGATGTTTCTTCTAGACTCAATGAATTACTTATCTATCTATCTATCTATATATATATATATATATGTATGTATGTATGTATGTATGTATATATATATATATATATATATATATATATATATATATATATATATATATATATATAAATAAATATATGTATGTATATATATATATATATATATATATATATATATATATATATATATATATATATATATATCTTTTCAGGCTCTTTCCAAATGTGCTAAATGCTGAGATCATCTCCCCCAGACCGGTAACAAGAAGAAGTTACTTCCCTGACAACTCAACCATGGTGAGATTCAAATCTGGGTCATATAATTGGAAAGCAAATTTTCTAAACATTCAGCCATGTACCTATATATATATATATATATATATATATATATATATATATATATATATATATATATATCTTCTAAACATCTTCATCCATGTGCCTATATATATATAGCCCTGTGAGTGAAATTGGATAGATGGAACTATTTAAAATCCGTCAATGATTGTGCTAGCAAAAAGTCATAAGTCATTGTGCTTGAGGGTATGAGCAGCTGGTCTTGTTTAGGCTGTTGGTCACGCCAGATAATATGCTCTCTCCCTCAAACTGTAACTAAGGTCCACTCAGCATAGTTGCAGTATAAACAAAAATGTGCCTGAGCATGTGTCTGCAACAGGGATTGGCTAGTTGCACTAGTAGACAAGCATCTTCAGATATGAATAGCCAGGCACAAGATATATATATTTATATATATTTAGGATTTTGGAAATATATGTCGAGTAATCTATATATGCCAATATATATAAGTATATATGTAGAATCAATAAAAACATTTTCCCATTAAAAATATTCTTTTCTTACAAAACATAAAATTTCAAATTCTGTGTCTTGCCAAAAAATGACTGAATAAAAACAATAAATCAAAATTTTATCGGAAAATTTTGCTCTGGGAAATAATTTTAATATCAGCCAAGATTTTTAAATTCATCGCTCTATATTGAAGACGATGCACATAAGAGATTTTGACCACATCACAAGATGGATTGCTTCTCAAATCTAGAAACCATTTTTATTTGAAAAATTTCATTTTGCAATTCTCAGTTTATGGATGCAGTTTGCTATATGTTCTAATTTGATGTTATTTTTAAAAGAATGTTGACAGATTTACAACAAGTCTTTCCAATATTTAATTCAACAAATATCAGAAATAAAAATCTCTAAAAAAAAAAAAAAAAAAAAGAATTTCCAAAGAAAAAAAATCCTGCAAAATATTTCGCTTAGAAATTCAGAATTTTATATTGATGCAGATTTATTATGATATGGATTAAGAAACATATTGCTAGGAAAAAAAAAAACAAAAAAACATTTTGACAATTTGTGTGCATTACTGACAAGCTGACAAGATCTGGAATACATGCCACTCTCCTCTTTCGTGAAAATAATAATAAATGTATCTATTCTTTCATAGCCATTGTTTTAGGCCATAAATTTCATCAGTACAAACATATATATAAAGATATATCTAGTAACCATAAATGCATTATATGGAAATATTTCCTACTGAATTACAGTACAGCACTGGCACAACTGATTTGAATTTTCAAGATGAATGCTTTCTCAATATTAGAAACCTTTGTCTTTGGTTCCAGGAATAAAAATGAATTTTTTTGTAATTCTATATTTCCCCCATTAGAAAGCTTAAGAGCCACTCAATGTAGAGAGTTACTCTTAAAACGAAATATGAATGTTTTACGATTTGATTGAAATAGAAAGTGGTAGTATTACGAGGATAAGGAGGATAGTTAATGATTAATCTTTGACTTGAAGAGGTTAAGATTGTAGTGTTTATGGAAGCATCCATGTGGGATTTTGTTCCACAAAGTGGCAGTTTTTTGGGGAAAAAAACTGTCTGATTTGAACTTTCTCCTTACTTTGAATATACGCTCTTTAGCGCTAGGGAGCGTCGTCAGTGATGTTCTGAATTGGGTCATTGGGCAGCTTCCGGTCTTTGAAACATCATACTCTCCTCACCAAATTGACCCCATCAGAGCTTATCAGTCTCTGATGCCCCGCCCCCATCTAAATTAACAGCCTGCAGACACTGACTTATTTTAGGCAAACCATACCCACCTGTCACGCATTTGATTGGAAGTTGACCAACAGCCAATCGCAATGGTGTGAGTTCTATTTAAGTTGTTTACATGGGGATTTTTTACTTTTTTCTTTTTTATGTGGATACTCGTCGGATACTCTGAAGGTAATTATGTGTTTACCATGTTTTTTTTTTACTTTTTTACTTTTTTCAAGTTTTATCTCCCCAACTGATAGTTACTGTTAGTAAAGAAAAAAAAAGAAGAAATAAATAATAAAAAAATAAAATAAAAAAATAAAATAATAAATAAAAAAATAATAAATAAAAAAATGCAACCTTAAAATAATTAGAAGTTTACATTGTTTTTACAATTAAAATAATAAATTACTACTTAATCAGCATGTTAAAACGAAAATAAATATAAAAATAAATGTTTTTTGAAACAAGTTGAATGAGTAAACTTAGAAAATTCAATTAAATCTGTCAATTAACGTGATAAAATTAATGTGTGAGATAAATTAAAATTTATGATTTTGATCGTTACGTGAAAAAAAAAAAAGGTGGAAAGAGGGGTGAACAATGTTGCTAAGTCGTTTAACAAGAATTAGTCAAAAATAATTATTAATTCACATATAGTCACATAGTTGGTGACAGAAAAGAAAAAAAGAGATAAAATGTAAGTCAAAAGACTTCTATTAAACAATAAAGTACGAAAGTTGGGAGGGAACTATAAAAAAAGAAAATTGACCCCTTTTGAACTTTACGATGTTGTGCCTTTATTCTAGATGCTAAAATATCGAAATCACAGTTAATATGTAATATATCCCTACTAACATTTAAGCATCAAGTAATAAAAAATAAAAATAAGATAAAATAATGATAATGAATAAAGATAAAATAGATTAGTTCGATAAATAAGTTGAAATTGCATTTAACACAGAGGAAATAAAACAGATTTGACTGTGGCAGAACCATATCTTCGCTGTAAGCGTCTGGACTGATGGAAGTTAAGAATGGTGTCCATTTGAACATTTGTCATGAAAATAGTGATAGGTTTGAAATTGTCACTTCTATGGAAAGGAAGCAGCAGAGTGGAGAATATGTCTTGCCATCTAAGATGACACATAAATGCTTTCTTATGTATGAAACTAATATTTTAATACCTTTCCTTTAATAGAAAAATCAATGTCTCTTCAGATAATTTCATAAAATCTTTGCTTTTAATAAGTTGTTTTCTGTGAAACATTTTATATGTATAAAATGAAATGTCTATATATAAAATTCTGTCACTTCTGTTAGTTCATCCATCCATCAGAACCTCTAAAATAGCCATACATTGACTGATAAAAAACAAATTTCAGAGAGAAGTGCAAGCAGGTAAGGTGGTACAAAGCACAGTTGGTTTTTCTCAGGTGCATAGCTTAGTACAATAAATTTTCATTAATCTTTTTAAAAAGTTAAAAGTTTTATTATTTAACATACAAAATACTCCCACTGTTTTAAAAACAATTTAATGATTAAAATAACAAATTTCTTTTGTACATATCTTTTCTTTAAAATTTTATATATACAAGAATCTAGTTTCCAGTTTGGCTTGCAAGAACTATAAACAATTCACAAGGCCAAACACTTCAAAAAGTTGGAATTTGGTTCCAGAAAGAAACATTTATGCATGGCCAGTTGTATGTTGCATGCTCAAGGGTAAGAAATTCCAATAATTTCTTCTTTACTGTTAAAAAGGAAAAAAAGAAATTTTCTTAAAATATATTGTTTGCCATGAAGTCATATAAAATTAAAGAAATCAAAGAAATTATTAAATTGCAAAGTAGGGTTTTTGTAAAAGTATATTTCAAAGAAATCAGCTTTTTAAATTTTCATTGATTGGTTTATAAAATCGAATCAGACATAGAATTTGTAAATATCAACAAAAATGTTTGCAATAACTTCAAAAAATACTAAATTCTGTGAGGATTTCAACACTTATCAGTGTCTTGAAAAAGCATTCTAGTTTCTACAATTATCCTGATATTGCTCTACAGCAGTATTACTATTGTCAGAAAAATATTGTTTACATAGTCTATCTTCTATTAGCTCAAATGTGGTTTGTCACACACATTTTTGCTGCCAATGCTGAAATGGTTTGCTAATCTTTTAACTATGCTCATATCCACTATCTGGTCACTGCATCCAGCAAGTATTGATAAATGTCAATGTGCATAATTTTTTCTATTTTTTTAAGTTTACTCAAGCTACTAAATTTTTATTGTATTTGATTGGGGTGAATATGATGTGAAGTCTCAAGGCAGACAAATTTTTTTAGAAGAGAGGTCTGCATTATTTCTGTGCATTGAGTTCTATAATATGTTTGGATAAATTTCAACTTATTTGTTATATGCATTTTTATGGCTACATTTTGGGATTTTTTTAAGTGTTGCCTTTCTTTGATCTTTGATCTTCTCTGTCTAAACAGATGTACTTGCCTTTATTTATCTTCCTTTCGCTTTGTTGTCTTACTTAGTAAAAGGTTTTTTGACTTCATTTTTTTTTTGGATACTTGATATGAATCCAAACATCAGAGAAACATATTATTGACTAAATCTGGTCGTTGTAGTTTGATTACCAAAAGAAGTCGACAAATTTCTTCATCTAATAACAACTTTATTGCTTACCCTCATTATTGCATTTTGATTTATGCAAAAACCTTGAAAATAGCTTTACTTTGATGCTTAACATAAGACATAAAACCTTTAGTATCTTAATGGTATCTGAGAGAGCATCAAATTCAGCCAATAAATTCAGACTAGTAGTTTACTTTATTAGTAGTACTAATCACATTTCTTATCTATATCACTTTTATTATTATCATTTTTATTGTTATTAAATATATTATTATTATCAGTGGTCACCTTTCCATCATCATCATCATTTTCCTCTTTTTCTTCATTTTATTCTCCTTCATCTTCTTCACTTCATCCTTCTTCATCTTCTTCTTCATCTTCATCTTTTTCTTCTTCTTTCTTCTTCTTCATCTTCTTCACTTCATTCTCTTCTTCTTCCTCTTCTTCTTCTTCCTCTTCTTCTTCTTCCTCTTCACTTCATTCTTCTTCCTCTTCTTCTTCATTCTTTCATGCTTCTTCTTTATCATCTACTTCATCTTCTTTTTCTTCACTGCATTCTTTTTTTCCCTCTTCTTCTTCTTCATGTTTGTCACCTTTTTCTTCACTTCATTCTTTTTCTTCCTCTTCTTCTTCATCTTCTTCACTTCTTTATCTTCTTTTTCAGCTTCTTTTTCTTTTTCACTTCATTCTTCTTCTTCTTCCTCTTCCTCTTCATCTTTTTTCACTTCACCCTTCTCCCTCTTCTTCTTCCTCTTCTTTTTCTTCTTCACTTCATTCTTCTTCTTCCTCTTCTTCTTCTTCATCTTCTTCACTTCATTCTTCTTCCTCTTCTTCTTCATCTTCTTCACTTCTTTATCTTCTTCTTCAGCTTCTTTTTCTTTTTCACTTCATTCTTCTTCTTCTTCCTCTTCCTCTTCATCTTTTTTCACTTCACCCTTCTCCCTCTTCTTCTTCCTCTTCTTCTTTTTCTTCTTCACTTCATTCTTCTTCTTCCTCTTCTTAAGTAAAATCTCTTAGTAGGTCATTTCTTTAAACCTTAAGTTAAGCCAAGCATGTAAATATATGCATTCTGTTTGCACAAATTCTGATTTTTTTCACAATGATGTTCACCCCATACAAGAGTCACTCGGGTAGACTCTTACAGACTAAGAGACACTGTTTATGGGGATATGTGGGTAACAGATAAACCTTAGACTTGTAAAGCTTAAGATCATGGTGATTGGGGAAACATATTTTTGTTAATTGGGTTCATAAAGCAGCAGTTCATGGGACGAAGCAGCTCAACTGGAATTTCCATCTCACCAGTAAAATACAAAGTGAATGAGGGTGGTTCACTACAATGGGCATGCCATACAATGGCCCAAACATTGTGAATATGGCAACAAAGATATGGACAACAGTCTGAACAATGTAAATAGTGCAAATAATTACAATACCCTCAGACAGGGATAACATTAGTCTAATTGGAATAATAATATTTTTAAAATGCCACACTTATTCAATTTCAATATCTATATTTACTTATATTGTCTCATTCTTTCAAAGATATATATACATATATATATATATATATATATATATATATATATATATATATATATATATATATATATATATATGTATATATATATATATATTTAATTATTTATTTAAAAATATGATTCCAACACGCTACATAAGAGTTCTCATGTTTCAAAAGAAGAGCCGAAAACTTCAATATAATTATTTGAATTAAACTGAATTAAAGTACTAAGCTGTTCCATCTTCAAGTGAAATTTTTTGGGAATAACTTATTTCTGAAATTTATGCATTTTATAAGCATATTCATTATTGAAATCAAAATTTCTATGGTAACGGCTAGAGCAATTATTTAAAGAAAAGGGGCGTAAGGTGTTAATAATTTGTATCAATATCTCAGTTACATTCAACAGATGTCAAGTCAGGGTAAGGTTGGGGTGTCTAAATCTAAAGCTGAAGATGTTCTTTCCTATTTTCTATATATGTTTCACACACACACACACACATATATATATATATATATATATATATATATATGTTATCTGATGGCACTTCTATATCTACCTTTTGTAGGGAGGGGTTGTAGTCTTTAGTCACTATGTCTTATCTTTCACATGTCCGTCATTATGAATGGTATAGTCTCAAAGACTAGTAACTTTTGACTTTCTATGACTGATTCAAGGTAATGTTCATACCATTTGTCATCTTCTGGAGTATTATATTATCATTATTATTATGGTGATGATTATTTTGAATGATGATTTTCATTATTATCATTATTATTGTTGTTGTTATTATATTAATTATAATTTCTAATTCCTGATAATTTTATCAATAACAGTAACTTTTATTATCATTACTTTTTTTTAGTATTGTATGGATACAAGCAACGATTGTCTCCCTTTTTGTTGAGATGGTCATGAGGGTCATGTGATGGTCAGTGAATAACATCTGGTGATAGAATGATGGAGGGCAGTTGTGATGTATAACCTACAGAAGAAGGATGTCCCTAGCTCACAGTGGTAGAAGACCTACCACTGTGAGCTAGGGACATCCTTCTTCTTCAGAAAAGAACACATGGTCTCAGCAGGTTCATAAAGAAACCAATGTAACTCCAGTTTTCCCATTGGGAAATATTACAAGTAATGTTCCCCTTTTTTTACACACCACTTGTTGTTGTATATGTATTATGATTTTTCTGCATGGGACACATGTATATGTGCATATATATATTTAAATTTGTGATATATGCTAGCCTTCTTTAGGTGACACATGGCCCAGTGGTTAAAAGTATTGGTTGAAGTAATCCAGTGACTTGACCCAAAGAGTTGTGATTTCAATACCTGGCTACAGCAGAGGGGAACTAAAGGGAATTAACAAAAATTGAGATATCCAGAAAAGGCATGGCATGTGGAACTATAACAATCTACTTATCCCCCACCACAGACTAAATAAAGGGTTTAGTTCAATATTCCAATGTATGAAGAAGGCTGGAGTGTACAATGACCAAAATGTTGTGAATATAGCAATAAAGATGAGAACAACAATCGAAACAATGTAAATAGTGTAAATGATATAGATTATATCTTTTGTCTTTACAATTGTATGGTTTGGTTCTTGCTATTATCTGCCATGTAATTAAGAGTCTGTTGCCACCATCCTTGAGTTGCCAGTAAGATTTAGAGAGAGTAGTGTTGCTTTTATAATGACCTTTATGACCCCAGTACAGTTAACTTAAGATATGAAGGTAAGCAGAACATTTGTCATATCTGACAATGGCTACAACAGAATTTCATATTTATTACAACCTGAGTTGTAGGTATTGGTATATTCCCCCCTTCATCAGTGTGGTATGCAATAAACATTTGTTTTAAATTACCTGGTGAGAGATCAAATGATAGTGATACAGATTCATAGCTTTACTGAAGGAATTAACACTAAGTAGACATGAGAAAGATTTGACAAAATTCAAACATTTCATGCATTTTTTAAAATATGCTGATAACCATCATTCTGGGTCATACTTCTTTAAGAAATGTCTTCAAGATAATTCCTATTTATAGATGTTCATCAACTGCAAATGATTTGACAAAATTCAAACATTTCATAAGAGTTCTTTTATACTGATAATCATTGCCTTACTTGTTTAATGAATGACTTTGAGATGATTCCAGTCAAAGATTAAGAACGAATCTATACCATGTCTATACTGGAAGGAGCAATAACAATTGGAGGACTTGAGGAACTGATTTTCATGAAAAATTGTTTCAAGTGAAAGATTTTATAAATTTCAACCAAAAGTCAATCAATGGCAAATTTTTCCTTATATGCAAACAACTGATATTACCATTACTATTAGAGATTAGAACAGATACTATACTTTGATCCCAGTTCAATGGCCATGAAGTGAATAAAAGTGTAACTCATGTAGAAATTTATAAGTGTCCAAAAAATCTCTAAAACACTGCAAAGAATCTTGCATTTAGAAATTTTTTAAGTTTTCAAAAAGTTCAGTTGCCAAGCATTAGGTACCAACATCAAAGTTTGGAATTTGAAAAATCTCAGCTTAAAATTACTCTTCACTATTGAATACAAAAATGTAAAACATATTGGTACATACTAAGCTTATATTCAGTCAGTCAGTTATGTACCATGCATGATACACACATAGGCGATCATGTATCTTTTGTTACATGACCGACAGGGCAAAATCTTTCATGCAGAAGGTAGCCATTTCTTTCTGTGGTAGACCATTTGCCCTCCAAGTCTATAGAACCAAGTCTGTCCTTCTATTTACCCATAGCTGGAGAGAGAAGAAGAGGATTGATGCCTTTCCTAATGGTATTAGCCCATAAATGAATGTAATGGATTCAACTTGAATTCAAAGCTTATATTAGTAAAGCCTGAACTGAGATGTGATGGTAGCAGGGAATATTGTGATGTGTCAATCTTTTAATGACATAATAAATTACAGTTATGAGGCAATTAGCACTATGTGACATCTGACAAAACCATAAATCATAAAACTTATTTAAAAGACTTCACACTGGTCAAGGCTGATTATGGATGTAACATCTTTTTGTTGCTAATACTTGTAGAGATAAGGTAGTTGTAGGAGAATGGTTCCCCCAAATGTTTACTAATACACTCTTCTCCAACAACCATTGAGGCATACCAGTATTAAGATATTTTGTCAGTATATCCAGTGATTAGAAAGAGAATTTGGTGCATGCATTTTTCAATAGCATTAGTAAGTAAACTGCAACAGAATCAGTAGATTACTGATTCTGTTTTTCTCTACCACTTGGCAATATTCTAACTGGCACCAGATATTTATAAATGTTGCAATAATCTATTATTTCTAAGAAAGACACCTTAAATCTAAAAACTCTATTACCTTTAATAGATTATGCTGTTTTTTCTCAGTTTTAATTTTATTGGTTGCTTTAAACTCTTTCTTTTGAAACTTTAAACTAATAAACATTTTTCAACCACCACTTCCTTAATTTCTCTGATTTCCTTCTTTTCTTGCAGAGAACCAGTTCCAAAAAAATGTTCATATTTTCCAGTGCTATTAGAAGTAACTTTATTAGTATTCTATATAAAAATATGAAGAAATATCTAGCTTTAAAATGCACCCTTAACATTAAAAGGGTCGGCATCATGATGCCAGAATTAAATGCTTTTTGCATTTTCTTTAAGTTCATGAGCCAAGTCAAATACTTAAAAATTGGTATACAAGAGACAACATAGTCCACACACTATTGTTTGGGGTCCTATAGCTAATTTTAATCAAGTTTAACATATCATCTGTGATCATCATCAAAGTAAAGAGATTATTTAAAGCATTGAGATTATTTAATTGATTGCTATCAATATTTAGGATTCTAATGGCATATAACTAAAGGCACTGTTCTTTGATAAATATCCCAATCAGTCAGTCAGTTATGCACTATAAACATATAGGTGACCATGTATTTTTCAATACATGACTAATGAGGCAGATTTTTTCCCGCAATAGGTTGCCATTTCTTTCTGCGGTAGACTAGTTAAGATCCAAGGCTATAGAACTTAGTTTGTCCTGCTATTTACCCATAGCTGGGAGGAGAAGAAGAGGATTCATACCTTTCCCAAGGGTATTAGCACATAAGTGAATGTAATGGATTTGACTGGAATTAGAACTCGTCTGTCTGATTCATCAATCTGAACCACTATCCATTATCCCAATCACTTGATGTGAAAATGATGTTATTTGCAAGAAATTATTGTATAGATAGTGTAATGAATATCCACACAGAAAGTGGAATTGAAAACAGTTCAAATTCCATTCTATTGCACTTTTGTACAAATTCACTTGAGAAAAGCATGAATTTATCTCTTGTTACCCTTCCAGCTATGAATTAAATAAATATCAGGGTAGACTGAGTTCTTTACCCTTGAGTGGCAATGTCTAAGGAAAACTTTGAATTCTAAACCATGGGAAATGATTTTTCCAAGACTCCATGGTATTTCAGTTAATAAAGAAATAGGATCTCTGAAGAGACATGATTGCCTACATCCTAAAAAGGAAATTTCCTTTTAAATATATAAGTATGTTATTAATTAATTATTAATTTAAAAATTACTTACCTAAATGAAGATGTCTTAGTCCCTTTCAAATTATTCTCCTTAGGATTTAATGCATTTATTCCAATCTCCCTACGACATTTCAAAAATAGCTGCAATGTCTTCTTCCAGGATTGCCATCATGTGGCTTTTGCATTCCCTTTAATCTCATCCACAGTCTGAAATCTTCTCACTTTCAATGTTGATTTTAGCTTTAGAAAAAGTCAAAAGTTGCAGGAAGCTAAATGGGGATTGTAAGACCTAGGTAATGTTGTGTTTGCCAAAAACCTAATGCAAGACATCCTTGTGAATAAGACAGTCACTCACTGGCATCTCGTTACCAATTGTGTGACCCTACAAGAGGGTCACAGTTCATGCATATTCACTATGAACACTTCTGATTAGTTGTTCCATTCTAACAACATTGCTTTGGTGAAAATCTGTCAGTAGAAATGCAAAAGAGGTCCCAAGTCATTTGCAGACATTAACCAAACAGCTTAACATATCCAAAACTGGGCCTGGCTGCAATTTGTCCAGATCCATGTCTTTGTCAATAGATATGATGTGAAAACTGTCTCCTTACTGTGCAGGAAGCTAGTGAAATATGTGACAATCAGGTTCATCAAGAGGCAGACAAGCGCAGTCACAAAGGTTTTGGATGCCTAAGATGATGACATCCCCTTCAAGCACAACTCATATGTAAATGGATTTGCAGTCAATGCATGGGATAATACAAGCTTTTTAGTGACACTAGTGGTACTGGAAAAAGATGGAGCAAAACTGGAGGATGTATTCTGGGTTCAGCCAAAAAACAATGTTCAACATTTCAAATTGCCTGAGCTGGATGATGCAATAAAAGACCTAAATTTGGCAGTCCAGTGGTAAGCAAAGTGTTTTCACTTGAAAACAAAATCCTGAGTTCATAATCTTCAACAAGCAATGAGGATGATATATTCGAAAATGAGGAGGAAATCTCAGCCAATTAATTATTAATTTAAAAATTATTTACCTAAATGAAGATATCTTAGTCCCTTTCAAATTATTCTCCTTAGGATTTAACACATTTATTCCAATCTCCCTACCACATTTCAAAAAAAGATGTTTTCTTTCTTCTTGTTTCTCTCCCTTCTCCGCCTGTTGTCACTTAACTGTGAAGAGAACAATCTGTTACCTATTAATTGTTTCCCTCATCTATCTATTTTCTCAGACATCTTTTTATTCTTCTACTTCAAACACATTTTTATTACATGTGAAATTTAGTACTGATCGGCAGCTGCCTTCACGTTTATAATTCCTATAGTTTCTTTTATTAATTTCTTTTATTTTCATTATTTTTACTCCAGATGATCCTTATAGAGGACAAATCATATGGGGATGAGATGGAGGAATACAAACCAGAAAAAGCACTCAACAGAAGAGACCCCCTACAGGAGATCAAGGGGAGTGGGACGAAAGTGTGTCAGTGGAGACATAAAAGATAACCCCAAGATACATGTCTGTCAGCCAGTTAGTTCCCACATTTAGGTTTCCCCTTCAGCAGCAGAACATCTTGGTATATGGGCCTCTCTGCAAGTTGTTGAGATTCAGATCTTTGTCAACCATCTCATGTAAATAAGAGTGTCGGGCAATCAACAGTCAGCAGTCTGGTTTTGAGGCAACTCACTTAGTTATAATTGGAGGTTCAGTGTCTTGTAAAGACATTCTCTTGACAAATTCTGTTTCAAAAGTTACATACTACCTGCCATGATGTAGGTTTTTGAGGTATTGGCCTCACTCGTCAATATTCAGTTTTTTCTTTCTTCCTGTATCTCTCCCTTCGCTGCCTGCTGTCACTTAACTGTGAGGAGAACAATCGGTTACCTGTTAAATGTTTCCCCCAACTTCAAGCCTTATTTTTCCACAGATGCACAATCAGTTCTCAATGTATTCAAAATGACTGGAGGATTTCCAAACAAGCCTTATATGTATGACCAAAATATAAAATCTAAATATTTCCCTCATCATAAAATTCCTCTCTTTTCATTTTATGCACTCTTAATTTTATCTTTTACTTCAAAGAAATAAATACCTTGTTTAGCTATTGTTCTAGGCTATAAATATAATCAGTACAAACATCTAAGTAAAGAGCTATCTATTTTCTCAGACATTTTTTTTATCTTCTACTTCAAACACTTTTTTATTACATGTGGAATTTAGTACTGATCGGCAGCTGCCTTCATCTTTATAATTCCTCTAGTTTCTTTTATTAATTTCTTTTATTTAGATTATTTTTACTCCAACTCCACCATTTTCTGCTTTAGATGAAATCGTTTGCTGAATATTTCTGGTGCCAGAGAAAAACAATTGCCAAATTTTAAATTAAAATTTCTTTCTACACGTCTCCACAACTCATCTGCCAATCTGCATGTTGCATGGTGAAAGTTAAAAATGGCAAGATTTAAAGCAGACCCTCTTTATATGACAGAATTTTTATATGGATAATATAAATGTATTCCTAATTATTTTTACTCCAGAAATGCAATACAAATAATTTTACTATAGAAATGCAATGTAGATAAGGGAACAGGGATTGTGAAGAGAGGATATTAAATATAATATAAATGTAAAGCAAATAATGTTACTATGCAAATGCATTGAAAATAATTTTATTATAGAAGCACATTGAAAATAAGGAGAAAAAGGATTATCACTTTTCAGGAATAAATGTAGGCATTACTCACAGAATAAACTAAAACGGACTGGTTCTTACTGTAAAAAATGCTGAAGAAATCCACTTACCTTTAAAAAGGCTGAAGGTATGCACCAGCCAATACTATTGGATCCATCATATAAACAAAAACTAGGGCAAACTCACTCAGGTGTTTATAACAAAAAATAGTTTATGGAATCGTCTGAATTTTCTATGGGGTTGATGGAATAACCCAGATGTACTGCTTATAAATTAGTGCACCTGTACACATGTCAGTGTCAGTGAACAAGTGAAGGGGCACCTCAGTGTGGTGTAATGGTTAGTAAGCTCGTCTTGCTAGGTCAGTTACTACTAAAAAGGAGTTCGTTCCTCACAGGATGCCCCATGCTTTCGGCCTTGTGCAACATCTAAGCTACGCTTGGAAAATCTTTGGAGTCAGTCGCTCAACTCTTGAACGACAGATCAGTTGAACTCTCTGCCTTCGCGCGGGGAGGAACCCGAAGGAGGCTACGCCAAAGGGCGGATTCTCTTTCGGGGAGGTAAACCAACCTTGAACCCGTTTATACGGGTTCAATGGGCATATTTTTGGCCGAACCCATTGGCTCAGAGATCCCACATTAAAAAGGCCTTGTTCCACATGACGCCCCCGTGGGGGGGTGACTGAATATCGTCAGTGAAGAAGTGAAGGGGCACCTCGGCGTGGTGTAATGGTTAGCAAGCTCGTCTTGCTAGGTCAGTTACTACTAAAAAGTGAGTTTGTTCCTCACTGGATGCCCCCTGCTTTCGGCCTTGTGCCACATCTAAGCTACACTTGGAAAATCTTTGGAGTCAGTCGTTCAAGTCGATCAGCTGATCGGTTGAACTCTCTGCCTTCGGGCGGGGAGGAACCCGAAAGAGGTTACGCCGAAGGGCGGATTCTCTTTCGGGGAGGTAAACCAACCCTGAACCCGTTTATACGGGTTCAATCGGCATATTTTTGGCCGAGCCCACGGGCTCGGAGATCCCCTGTTAAACTGGCCTTGTGCCACATGATGCCCACGTGGGGGGTGATTAAATATATTCAGTGAACAAGTGATTTTCTTAGTCCTGCATCGATTTTGGCTGGTTAACTGATATTTCTGCCACATTTATGTTTGTGGGGGGGGTTATTACTAACATGATTTTGTTTAGTTTCTTGTAAATAGTTTTGTAACCATTTTGTATATACAGCATTGGGGTGTTTTTAGCTTGTTGTTATTTATTTCCCTTCCCTCACAGACAATGATTGTAAATATGGAAACTATTTAGGACTTTCATTGAGACATTGAAGTATTTGGGTGGATGTAGTAAGAAAGGTAAGTATGAATGTGTTGTTTTCGTGCTAGGAATAGTGTTTTGTATGATAGGGTCAGTGGTTGTGGCTAGCTAAGTTTTAAATTAAGACAAATGATGACTGTCCTTTTCCCCACATTTGCTGTTCATTTACAGTAATAAATATCGTCAGTGAACAAGTGAAGAGGTGGAGAAAGCTGATTGTCGAGCAGAGTGGCTCTGTGGATTTTTGGATGCTTGTGACAGTTTGCTACATTTTTACTACAAAAACAGTAAACCAATTAACACTATCTGCCTTTAAGATTTTCTTGAAAAACCTGACTATGTGATGCTAGTGCAATTATATTGATATATCCAAATAGCCACTGAAAATCAAGTAGTACAAGCTGATTTTCTACGAAAATAAATCAGTTTCTCTTTTAAATGATACCAAATTTAGCCTTATTAGTATTACTGGTTTGGAAATATAGTTTTGGAAATCTACAAGCTTGTATAAGTTTTCCAAAAAGTTGTATATATCTGGTACCACTAGTTGATCATGTGATTGGTGTCGAAATGAGTCTGACCCAATTTTTCCATGGTATCTGAAAACTGGGATTCAAATGTTTATTCGATTTACATCCTAAATTAACTCAAACAACTGACAAGTCATCTTCCTAAAAGTATAAATATATGTACTTTTTTTACTACAGTTCAGCAAATACAGGAATAGGAAAGATACATTTTTTATCTATCATTTTCTGATGATAAGCATAAGTGTCCTTTTTGTTAAGATTTTCTCTAAAATTTTGTCATTGTTCATATATTCAGTTCATGGTATTTTCAGCCTCCTTCTTTTTTTGTGCTGTACATTGAAATACAGTGCTACCCAACTGTAGGTGTATTCAGGTAAAATTTGCAGGTGCATTTGAGTTCTTTCTGCCTTAAAGGGATGAACAGAATTTTTGTTATCAACTTCAGTTTGTTTACTTGAGTTATTCTTCCGTTTCAACATTCATTTTCCTGATAAATCCTAAGCAAATATTATTGTTTCCCGAAACAAGTTACTATCCTATTTTATAGTTTTTGATATGTTGTGATGATATAACCCCATTCACGATAATGGACGGACTGGTTGCCGATTAAGTACGACCACAGTGGACAATCAGGGGACTTCGTTTGTTAACACCTATTGAGGTTAGGAGACTCTCGTCTCTGTCTCTGTATTTGTCACACATACATCCGATTATAAATCTATTATTGAAAACCTACACTCGGGTTACTTTGTTTATTATATCTTGCACGAGATATAACATGATATATAATGATAGAAGATTGATTGATTATTTTTATGGCTTATCAACCCTTTGTGGGTTATTTAATGCCAAAAAATATTTCAGATTGTAGGTGATTGCTTACAGTACCCAAGCAGTCGCTCATCTAAATACTGGCCAGGCTTGATGCTGACTTCAGTGATCAAATGAAAACCATTATTTTCAACGTGATTTGACTGTAAGCATGCATAGGAGAACACTTTATGAAATGATTGCAGACCCCCTACTCAAAACAAAACATTAGGCAGTGATATTTAGCAGAGCCAACCACCAGGTTTATTAATGTTTCTTTATAACAAGATTTTCCATGGTATCTGCTGATATATTAATGTTTCTTTATAACAAGATTTTCCATGGTATCTGCTGAACTGGGATTCAAATGTTTACTCCAGTTACATCATAACTCAAACAACTGTCCAGTCAACTTACTAAATGTATAAATATATGTACTTTTTACTAAAGTTCATTGAATACAGGAGTAGGAAAGATACTTTTTCATCTATCTCTTTCTGATGATAAGCACAAGTATCTTTTTTTGTTTAGATTTTCTCTAAAACTTTGTTGTTTCTCACATAGTCCATGCTATTCTCAGCCTTCTTCTGTAGAACCATATTATTGTTACCTAAATTATCTTCATCTTTAATAAAAGATGGTTCAGCATTCACTGCCATATAGAAAAACTGATATTACATAGTTGTTCAGTACTCTTTTTCTTGTTTCATAATACTTTAACTTTAGTTATAAGATTTTTTAAAAAAATAAATCGTATCAGCAACAAATCACTTCCAAACAAAATACAATTCTAAACAATATAAGAAACAAGAACATAAATTATTACATCACCAATATATATATATATATATATATATATATATATATATATATTACATACAAAGAAATAATCACACATAGAATCAATCAGAAATATTAATGCGATTAATGGCGAAATCCGTCGCTAGAAACATAATATATGCATTAAAATACTGTTAATCCATAGAGTGAAGTGATCCTCGTCGAAACAATTGATGTCTGTAGTTTTCAGTTTATTTGATGTTAAAATGCTAGTATTTACGAATAGTCCTCTATTCATCATCAGGCATGTGTTTTTTTTTTTCTTATAAAATCAAAAACTTGAAGACGAAATACTTGTTTGTCGACCGAAAGATGTTTTTTGAATATCTGCTATTATTGACGGTTATGAACGATCTCGGAACGTGCAAAAACGCTACGCTAAGTTTTTGAAAATTTTAAGTGAGAATTTTATTTAAATATTTCTCGTGATGTGTTAAATCCACGAATTCTATTTTACAAGTGTATTCAGTTTATATGTCATGAACTAAGCATATAGTTCAATAGTGTAATGTCTAGTAGCAGTTTGTTTTTTTGTTTTTTTTTCGGTCGACAAACAAGTATTTCGTCTTCAAGTTTTTGATTTTATATGAAAAAAAAACACATGCCTGATGATGAATAGAGGACTATTCGTAAGTACTAGCATTTTAACATCAAATAAACTGAAAACTACAAGCTAACATCAATTGTTTCGACGAGAATCACTTCACTTTATGGATCAACAGTATTTTAAATTAATGCATATATTATGTTTCTAGCGACGGATGTTACCATTTAATCGCATTAATATTTCTGATTGATTCTATGTGTGATTATTTCTTTGTATGTAAATTATATGCTGCCTAATGTTTTATGTTTATATATATATATATTTGTATATGGTATGTTTTGATAAGAATTCTCTCAAACATGTCTTGTTAAATAATATGGGCAAGTTCTGTCTGTCAAATTTTTTATTAAGTCTTTCAAATTTCAAAATAAGTTGATTTTTTTATTGGTAAATTTGCCATAATTCATATTAACTTTTTTATTAGATTATTATTTTTTCTTCTTAAGTACTCCATTAGTTTTCAAGGATTGTTCTGTGTGTAATTACATAAAGGATTTTTAATTCAAGCATTCTCATGTTTGATGGAATCAATTTCAACTCACTCAAGGTGATGTCAAACTGAAATATGTGTCTATTTTGTTTTGATTAAATAAATTTCAATATATGAAGAAAGACAGCTCATTCAGTATTGCCTGCTTCTCTTTTATTATGGCCTCCAGAATTTGTGTGTTCTGTATAAAATTTTGGTGTTATTAAATAAAGTTTGTCCAATGTTAATATTATTTTGTCTATTTGTTATATACTAGCAGTAGAGCCCGGCGTTGCCCAGGGATGTAACAGTAAGAGATAGATCAAGTATCGACCATCATAAAGACTGAAAAATAAAATTGACAAAGATTATTGTTTAAGGTTGATGGACACGCATGTCTTAATTAGTTTTTTTTTTTTGTTTCGTTTTTTTTTTTTAAGAATTGGTCAAACCCAAACTCAAACAAAAACATTGTTTTCAATCATTATGAGTCTACCGATTGAATAGAATTTTATTATAAACAAATTGTCTTGTAAATGGAATTTTTAAAGCATTCTGAATGTAAAAATAAAGAAAAAAGTGTGCAAGACAATAAGAAACACTACCTGCCAAAAAAAAAGTTAAGTTTTGTTGAAATCGGTTGAAAAATGTAGGAAATCCGATCCATATATAAATGAACACACACACACACACACACAAATAACAAGTTTTATAATAAGTATAAGTCGATATGAGTTGTCTCCCTTTCATTCCGCGAAAGCGATGCCTCTTAATCGTGTTTTCAAATTGATTTCGTGCAAAAACAATTGTGTTTTTCCAATTTTTGGTGCTGTCAGAACCACCGCACGGTAATTTTGTGTAGTCCTGTGAAGTTTTGTTGAAATCAGTTGAAAAATGTAGGAAATATATAAACGTACACACACACACACAACCTGGGTTTTGTAATAAGTATGATTCATATGGTAGTAGGATAAAATTCAGAGCTAATAGCACAAATTAATCCCAAAGCAGGAAAGTCAACACAGCTTGTGTGTTGGAAAGTTAATAGTTATTCCTGAGAGGTGGTCTGAGATAACCTTTTCAGTTCTTCAACTATGAAGAGTTGCTCCTGCTTAAAATGGCAACTTCTCTTTTCATTTATTTTTTGCTTTTACTATTTCCTATCAACCCCAACTCTCCAACATTTAAAAGTAATAAATATTAAAGGTAAATAAAATAGGAATGGAATCAATAGAGTTTTATATATAGGATTGAATCAAGTGCATGTATTTCAGTAGGTGTTCAAATGCGAATGTCCAGTAAATACTATTCTATTCCTTTTTAACTTAGTGTAAGTCGCCATGTTTCCTATCAAGGTAAAATCTAGTGGAAAATTAACTGCCCTAATTGCAACAGATCTTTTTTTTTACCACTTGTTCCAAATATCACTTCTCTCAGCCTCTCCATACATGACTACTAGGTATTGTAGTTACATGACAACTAGCTAAGAAAATCTTTTGCTGATGACCAGTAGTTGAATTTTTGGGGTGAAAAGGAAAATGTATGGGAAAAATATGGGAATATATACATACAGGTTCATGGTTTATTCCAGAGTTTGGTCAGAGATTGCTTCTGCTAGAAAAAGATAATTAGAAGATTAAACATACACATTACACATTCAAAAACAAATACACTTAAAGAAATAAAATCAAGTACAAAAAAATTACATTCATAGATATGCCTGAATCCTCACCAACACCACAAATAGGCACAAGGTGCTAGGGAAAAATATAAATTTTACATTTTAAATTCAACTTTTTGGTCATCAGCTATGAAACTTTCACTATTAAACTTGAGAAAATCTAGGGAAAAAGTTACTTTGAATTTAAAAAGCTAAAAAAACAAAAATATTGTCTGGCACTTTAAGCTATAGATATGACTAAGATACAAAGACAAACTGAAAAGAAACTTGTAAGCAATCAATATACCATATAACAGCCTTGAGCGCTTAGCCTTGGAGCGGGTAGAATGGAGATCAACATGTTTTAGTGGACTCAGCAATTTTCAATCTGCTTGTCTGAATCATCTTCAAGAGGCGAGAGCAAGAACTAAAAGGTCAACCAATCTAACAGTGATCTCATCTCACAATCCTCACACTTACTCCATATGTGGCCTCCTTTGTAAATCACTAGCAGGTCTTAAGTGCCACTGAAGATTATCACACAAAATTTCATAACTGAATCAATTAAGTTGTCAAATCCTCATACATCGAAACCGATGGGAGAGTCCATTATATATATATATATATATATATATATATATATATATATATATATGTATGCATACATTATTACAGTCGATATATATACATACATATATATATATGTATATATTATTATATACATTATATATATATAACTTTAAGTTATATATATATATATGTAAGTATGTAAGTATGTATGTGTATGTATATATATATATAAAATGGGTGTGTGCATGTGTATGTATGTGTATGTATGCTATTGTTGGATGGTCGGCAACTAAACTGGCATCCCCACTCCAATATTTGGTAAATGTGGTCAGTTGTTAGCAACCCAGTAGAATGAAAAATGAGACCTATCAAAGGCTACAAGAACTCTTGACAACTCAATGGCCAGCTAACTATAGTCTTAATAAATCACTGGGGAGAAGGCAATGGGAAGCCACAACCTTATCAATACCAAGAAGTCTCACGGCTTTTAACAATCAAATAACAGCATGAAGAGGGTTAAGTCTATTGGAATGAACTCCTTGTCCAGTAAGAAGCAATGTGTGCAACAGATGTCACCTGACTATCATTCAGTGACTGTTAGCAAAAAGGGGTCAAATTCTTTGAAATGGATCCCCTACTTGGTAAGGGAACACATGCAGGACAAATGTCACCAGACTAAATATTCTCAGATATGGTGTATCAGAATACTAAATCAATGTGGCCATTTAGAAAATATAAAGCAATTAAAGTTAAATGTTAAAAGTTAGGTACATAGGATCAAATATGCAGGTCAAAAGAAGAATGAAAGAGGAGTAGGACTGATATTAGAACAAGACATGAAGAAAACTGCTATGAGATACTGTCAACTAGCTGAAAGAATTCTTGTCATTAAACAGAAAGGAAAGCCTTTCAACATATCCCTCATACTGGGTTATGCCCCAGCAGTACAAAATACAGAAGAGGAAATTTAAAAGTTTTACTGTATACTACATAACACCAAGGCTTAATGCAAATTGCAAGAAATTACAATTGTCATAGGAAACTTAATTCCAAAGTAGGCAAGGAGAGAAATGGTGAAACAGTTAACAAAATCAGACTAAAAACTTGTAATGAATGCACAGTGATAGATCAAGTAGTAGCCAGCATCTGATTTCAAGAAAACCCAAGATGTATGTGATTGAGAAGTCCAGGAGGTTAAACAAAAAGCCAAATTGACTATATAACTATTAGATTCAGGAATGATGTTTTACACTGAAAAACATACCCGAGTGCTGACTGCAGGAGTGACCATCTTCCACTGATATGTAAATATAGAGTGAAAACTATGTGGATCAAGGTAGCTGCCAAATTGCATTATGACAGGCGCTTGAATGACACGAATGTGAAGAAGAAATACATGGACATCTTTAAAAGCACAGATACAATGGGCAAAATGAGAAGCGGAACTCAAATTCAGAGATATTGAGAGAAACTTTAGTAGCATCGGTAATCAAGATCATCCCCGGCAACAAATATACATAAAGAAATACACAACTCCTGTAAAACAGAATAAGAAAATTAAATTATCTACTATAAAAAATTTAAAAAAGCTAACCTTGTCATCAACAACGACAGATCAACTGCAAGATCCAAATTACAGAGAATCAATATTATTTATGAATTCGCATGTCCCTTAAGGAAATGTGTTCCTGATAAAAACAAATCCATGAATAATGTTACTGTCCAGAAAAGGAAAAACTTATATGAGCGCAAAAAAAAAGTAAATAAAAATCTTAACAACAGTACCTGTGATAAGTCATCATTAATGAAACTTGTATAAAAGAGAGATTACTGCCTAATTACATATATATATTTATATATATATATATATATATATATATGTGTGTGTGTGTGTGTGTGTGTGTGTACAAATGAGTTTACTAATTCCTCGTAGTAAGACTGTATATGTATGGAGGGAGAATATATGCACACATATATACACACATGCTGACAGAAACACACGAAAATGGAAACAGATCCAAGAACACACAGGGGTCATTAAAACATTAAAATGTTGATAAGTAATTCATCATTTCTCTTGGACCAACCTTCATTGTTTTATGACCCTTCGCGCAGAACTCTTCACTGCCAATTGAAGAAAGATATTCGGATTACTAACACAAAAACAGAGAATGTCTCATATCAAGAATATTTAACATTGAAAAACATAAGGAAAAAATTAATTATTTTCAATAATATGTGGAAATCTCTGCCTTTTACCTGAAGATGGTCGTGAGACCAGAAACTCGTGTAGTAAAATTATGGAAAATAAGAAATATAATAATTTTAAAAAAAAAATCCACATTACAACCAAAAACGTTTGCAGCACCTCTCTTCTCTTTTTAATATATATATATATATATATATATATATATATATATATATATATATATATATATATATATATATATATATACAGTACTATGCAAAAGTGTGTGTGTGTGTGTGTGTAAGAAAAAAAGGCTATTAAGGAGAGAGGAAAATAATAATTTTTGAAGATCAAAGTTGACTGAGAAGCAAGAAGTCAGAAGAGAATTCCAGAAGTGGTTGGTTGATTGGTTGTTTTGTTTTATATATATATATATATATATATATATGTGTGTGTGTGTGTGTGTGTGTTTGCGTGTGTGTGCGCGTGTGTGTGTGTACATTTTTTTAATTGTTTCATCCCAAGCAAGGCAATAAAGCCACTAAGATTCAAGGGGTTTTACTGAGTCTTAGAGAGTATAAGAAAAATATACTATTAAGGAGAGAGGACAATAATAATTTTTGAAGATCAAATTTGACTGTGAAGCAAGAAATTGGAAGAGAATTCCAGAAGTGAGAAGTGTCATAGAAGAAACTGTTAGCATTGAACTTAAAGGCCTCAAACAATAATAATGCTGAATATTACTCTAACCAATTAAAGGAGACACTCAACAAAAAATGGTAAAGCAATCTGCCATACATTTTCCTTCTTTGCTGGACAATGCACTAGAAGCTGGTAACACAATGAATATCTTTTTAACCAGAACAACAGAATTAAATTATCTATTATAAAAAATTTAAAAAAGCTAACCTTGTTATCAACAATGACAGTTCAACTGCAAGATCCAAATTACAGAGAATCAATATTATTTATGAATTCACATGTCCCTTAAGGAAATGTGTTTCAGATCAAAGCCAAATTCACGAATAATTATATTGGATATACTACTAGATGCCTATCAAGATGACACATGTTGCACCAATCTGACCATAGCTCAATTAGGACTCATTTAAACATATATGGAAACCCACCAAACTCCATCCACACCAGACTTGTAGAAAATCCAATAGCCTCATTCACATGGCAAAAAGACTAAAAATAATGGAAGCATTAATAATATTAGGTTGGTGCAAAAATAATTTCGTTTTCTAACACATGTTACTATGTGAGAAAACGAAATTATTTTTGCACCAACCTAATAAAAAAAGAAAAAGCTAACATTCAATAACATCAATTATCATCATGGCCACATTGCGCTGACCATGTTTGAAAAATAAAAAACATTCCTATAACTCTAGATGCATACATAAAAAAGCCATACATTCAATCAGAAATGAAAATTATGCTTGATAATAACTAAAAGAATACCCAAAAGAGTTCAGACATAGAGAACACTCAGACATTTTTTACATACTTTATGCCATGAAAAAAAATATATGAACACAAGAAAAATTAAATACACAATGACAGTACCTTGTCTGTAATCTTTAAAAGTGGGATTGATAAACAATTACATATATATATATATATATATATACACACACATATATATATATATATATATATATATATATATATATATATATATATATATATATATATGTGTGTGTGTATATATATATATATATATATATTCATAGCCTAACAAATATGAATTTTTATCATAAATTTTCATGATACAATGTCTAATCTATGTTATTAATATTTGTCAGTGAATTAAAGCTATTACTAAGCAAGGAGATTATATTGGAGGATAAATATTTCTTGTGTAAAGTAAATTCATTCTTAATCATTAGGTTATAGAATTATTATTTATCTACATATCTACAATTTTATGCCTATATCTTGGGGCAGAAGCAAATCAGCTTCATCAGATTGACTTTGGAGATTCAGTTGGCAGGTCATGATATATGACCTCTGAGATTAGAGTATATCTCAGCAGAATAAAATGAAGGGCCCTATTTGACGTTCCTGACAAGAAAGGCCATATTTATGATCAGAATGATATCAAAGCAACACAAATGAGACCATTGCAAATGCGAAAGTGTGTACACTTATGTTTTATAGATTCATGCAAAGTATTTGATAATGATTGATTTCAATTGCTAGGAAAATGAGTTCATTCTGAAAAGGATGTTAGACTAATACAGAACTTATACTGGAACAAAATGTTTATTCATTGATTTGTTTGTTTAATGGCATAACAACACTTTATGGGTCATTTAATGTTGAATTTTTTATTTTTTTTTGAGAGTTTTGAAGTAATTTGGTAATGTTACTATAAATATGTATTTTTTTTTAATATTAAAATGTATTGCTGTGATTTTTAGTATAAAATATATATTATATACTTTTTGTTTGGGAGTTCACTATTTATCCAGAAGTAGAACCCTAACAGGTGTTACAACCCCGGGTCAAGGTAGACCTGGGAACAACAGCAATGAAGAAGTGGTGCCACACTACTCAAAGCCCCCAATCTCCCAATCAGAGTGTTTGCTGCCAGATGTAGTTTATCTTCATACCCAGGACTACAGATAAAAAATGAATTGAGTAAGTTTGCAAAACAGAAAGGCTGTGTCTTTACACTGAATTTATTCATACTCAGCATTGAGGCTCTGGATTTATTATTAGTGCAAGCAATCTTAACAATATAAGCTATGCAGTTGAAACTGTGCTGATAGCAGACACAAAAAGAAAACTACAGGATCTGCTAGACAAGGTAGTAAAGGAAAGCAAAAGAAATGACTAAACAATTGTAAGAGAAAACTTCTACATCAGGGACATTCAACCTTTACATTGAGGCAACTCTAAAGGAGCTGAAGACCCTACCTGGATTTATTATTGTTACATGCAATCTTAACAATATAAGCTATGCAAATTACACAGTGTTTATAGCATATACAGAAAAACAACTACAGGACCTCCTAGAAAAGATAAGAAATGAATACAAGAAATAAGGCCTCATCATCAATTGTAAGAAGACATACAGGGAGCCGACACTATTTTTCAGACACTTTTTTTTTCAAGTTTTAGGTAGCACAGGCAGTCTGTACTGTTTTAGTGTAATGGCAATAACATTTAAAAACTGTTTCAATACTACAAATGGAAAAGCAGAATTCAAATTAGAAGTATTTTTTATTTTTTTACAAATTTTCACATTACACAGGGAACAGTATTTTTCGGACATTGCAGAAACAATGTTAATAGTTTATGGCAGCACCCTTTTTTTCAATGACTTCTATCAGTCTATCTTCATAATGTTCGTACGTATTAATAATAACGTCTCTTCGTGTTTCTAGTAGCCTATTTTTAGCATCTTGTATGCGCTGCCACAGTTCAGCCTCTCTGGTTATTTCTGGCCCATCGTAAACAAGCTCTGCAAGCATTCCCCATGCTTTCAATTAAATTTAAGTCTGGACTTCTTGCAGGCCATTCCAAAGTAGTTATATTTGCTTCACACATCCAATCTTTCACCGATTTGGCAACATAGATGCTGCAGTTATCTTGCTGTAAAATAAAATTACTTCCCATTTCTTTTTCTTTGAGTGGTAGGGCTCTCTTTTCCAAAAGTTCTCTGTAGCTCAAGCTATTTTGACGTCCTTTTAACCACTTGAGCCACAAGTTTCCATTCGGAAATACCATTCCCCAAACCATGACTCCTCCTCCTCTCATCTCTCTCTTGTTGAGAATAACAGGTTCACCTTTTCTCGACCATGTACACCACCCATCAGGTCCATCGAACTTAAAACGTTTTTCATCAGTAAATATCACTTTCTTGAAGACAACATGGTTTGTTATCCATCTTTTGGCGCTTCCCAGCCTTGTCTCCTTGTGTTTTCTCGTTAGTGTAATTCTTTTCTTGATTTTAGCATACTTAAGTCCAATTTCGTGTAGCTTTCTTTGTACAGTTCGAACACTGACGTCAAGTTCACACTTCTCCTTTACATTCTTTGCTGTCACCTTTTCTCCAGATGATAACAACCTCGTAACATTCCTCTTCATTTTTCTTTCTGTTCTCTTGGAAATTGTTTTTTTTCCGTCCTCTCTTCTTCTTCCACTCATAGTCTGTACTTAGCATGTATTCAACTGTTGACTTCGGTAGCTTCATGTCAGCAGCGATCTTTTGGATGCTGAGCCCGTCTTCTCTCTTCTTTTGGACCAAACTGATGACTTCTTTTGAATGCATTCTTCTTTTGTGTCATGTCCGAAAAATAGTGTCACCTAAGTTGAAGTAAAAATAAAGAAAACATGAAACCAAAGACAAACCCATCAATCAATGTTCATACAATTAATGAACAGTTACTGCTGAACCACCTACTCATCAACACAAAAGCTCTCGGCAGCAAAAAACACTTTTAAGCACACTTTTCCAAGTATCCCAAAAATAGTGTCGGCCCCCTGTAGTCTGTTTCCCTCTTGGCAGTAGAGGTCCGCAGTTTAATCTCTCGATTGCTCTAGTCTCAGTTTCAAGTAGGTTTTTATTTGATGGAATTACTAGCCCCATCCTGAAACGGTTTTGAATTCGGGGTTTTCCTTCTGCTTGACTCGGTGCTGAGCAGGGCTAGAGAGCTTTGTCTGCCCTGCTGTTTAGGTGATAAATGGAATCTGTACGAAAGTGAATCTCTTGGCTTTGATCTTTATTTGAAGTCAACTTATACCGATAACCGCTAAGCTACACACACATCCTTTTAGGTAAATAGAAAAATTAACCTTAAATATAATTAATTTTTCTTTGAAATGAAAATGCAGAATTTCAAAGAAAATTTACTACGGGAAAGGCCATCTCTTTGACAAGAGCGAATCAAAGAGAAAAAACTGTAGTAAAAGTTTAGGGAAATGTAATCGATAAAACTAGAAAATAACTAGGTTAAATATCTAAAGTAATCAATAAAATAAAGAAGATTTTTAATGCAAATTTGAAAGCGAAAACTTCAAATCGGCATTTTTGGTGATTCTGTGTTGGTGTCATGTTCAATTCTGCTCGATATCTATTTTCCTAATGATCAGTGTGTGTGAGAAACGAGGAAGATTTGAGGGTGATAGTAACAGAAAAAGCGTAAGATACAAATTGGAGATGTCAAAATCAAGCAAGTACAATAGTTTAAATATCTGGGAAGTGTTTTAGCAATTGACATAAAATGAGACATCGAAATCCAAATGTGTATTGGAATAGCAAAAGTTGCCTTACAAAAGATCAGCAAAGAAAAAGGAAAATTTCATTAGAAGCAAAGAAAAGAGTGATGAGTAATATCTATCCTCCTCCATGACATTGAATGCTGGACAGTTTCCTCAGAGATGAAGAGAATATTTGAAGCAACAGAAATCTGGTCCTAGAGTTGGGTGTGTTAAGAATATCATGAGAAGAGCAGATAAGCAGTAAAGATGTTTTAAGGAAAATGGAAGCAAAATATAAATTATACTTAGAACCAGAAAGAAATAGCTGAAAATTCTTGGACACATAATAAGGAAAGAATGCTTGGATAATTTGACACTCAAGGGTCATATTGAGAGCAAAAGAGACAGGGGTAGGTTTTGAAATTTTGGGGTACCCTAGTACTAGTGAGTCAGCCAAAATGAGCTGACTGATTTTATAGTTCACCAATAGAAGGATTAGCCAATCAGAAGGCTCAAAATATTCAATGCGATGTGTATAAAGGAAGCCATGTTTTTTTCCGAATATTCACTGACAGCCAGCCTTTGATATCAAAGACTGAAGAATTACGGAACAGCTGCTGATGATATTGGCGATATAGATGGATTCAGTAGAGTGTCTGACTCGTGAGTGTTAATCTTTAACGTTGTTTCACTGAACAGATTACGTACTGTGCTGTATTCTATATTCATAGATTATGGTGAACATAGTTAACAGTAGATAGTGAACCACCTACCTGATGAGCTTGCTTGAATGGATGGTTGAATGGTGTCTGGAAGGAATGGTAAAAAGACAAACATTACTAAGAGTTACAAAGGATAAGAAGTTGTGGAGAGACATGATTTCCCATGAGCTGAAATGACATGACAATTAAAAGATGAAAAAGAAAAGATTAATTAGAAGAAGAAGAAGAAGAAGGAAAGATTAATGCTTATTTAGTATTTGATTAAGGAGAGAGTGGCTGAAAGAACCAAAATCAAGATGACGAAAGATGTGTTATCAGAACCAAACCTTTCTGAGAAATACTGACAATTAGATAATTATTTAAATTATTTACATTATGCAGACTCTTGTCCTCATCTTTATTACCATATTCATAACGTTTCGGCTATTGTACGCTCTGGCCTTCTTGATTGGAATTTTGAACTGAACCCTGGAGAAAGTCTAGCCACCGAAATCAAACATCACAGAAATGGAGAGGCTGACAATCAGAAACCTACAGAGGAATGAAACCATCATCGTACTACCTGCTGACAAAGGCAGTTCGACTGTAATAATAGACAACTTGGAATATACAGGAAAACTGGAAATCCTCATTAGAAATGGTAGCTACAAACTGAGATAGAAGGGTACAAGACGATAACAACACGCATAAAACAGCTTCAGTCTGCCTATCCTATGTGAAGGGATTATCAGAGAAAATACAAAAGATCTGTGTTCCATATAACATCAGGATGACCATCAAAAGTGGTTCAACACTTTGCAGACACCTCTTCCAAGTAAGACCACCCATTGAGGAGAACATGACTAAGGACAGTTTGTATGCCATTCCGTGAAGCTGTGGTAAGAAATATAGATATAAAGGAGAAACAGGCCGCCCACTTAAGGTAAGACTGCGAGAACAACATAAAGCAGTAATACAACAGGAAATAGAAAAATCAGTCATGGCTGACCACATATGGAGGAAAAAGGGAGATCCCTGCCACCTGTGGGGTGAGGCTGAAATAATAGACAGAGAACATCAATGGAAAATATGAAAACTTAATGAATTAACACATATACTAAGCCACAAAAATCTCTTAACCTGGCCAAGCATAGAAATGAATACAATATGGGAACCAGTAACATGAAATGCTAGAGAAAAGCAATAATAACAACAAAATTGCAATATGAGCTATGGTAAAAAAAGTTTACTGAGATATTGAGTTTATAACCCGCCAAAATTCATAGACTGAGGTCCTCAAGGATACAAAGCCCAATGGATAAAAGCGTCAGTTAGATCCAGTGTCTTCATCCAAAGAGTTGTGAGTTCAATACCTGGCTATTGCAGTGAACAAATCTTGAAGAGATGAGTTAAAAGGAGATAATTGAGACATCTGGAGGCCTGGCATGGCATGTGGAACTAGAACAATCTACCCCGGTGGATGAAATAAAGGGTTCACGTTGAAATTTTGATCACCTGAAGAAGGCCAGAATGTACAATGGCCGAAACATCATGAATATGGTAATGAAGATGAGGAAAACAGCCTGAACAATTTAATTGCAATACCTCATCTCAGAAATATAAACAGATATTCAAGAGATCATTTCTGACAAATAATGATTTGTATATCCAATAAACAGCATAAATGAAAATATTGCTTTTTCAAGAGGAGTATCCACTTATGAAAAACAATTGAAAATTTATTTCTTTTCATTTGTCATCATTCAACTTAAGTGACAAGTGAAATTATCATTTCAATTGCTCTTTGAAATAAACCAGGTTTTTATAAAAGGTAAACACCTTGGAAATTTGCCTGGTGAAGGAGTGGAGATATGTACTGAAATATCGATTAGTAAATTATGTATTTGGCAGTCTTTATGAGGTTTTAAAAGATAATATTAAAGGTGGGGGAGTTGAAGTCTTTTTTTTATTACAGGAATTGATTCAAACATATATTTCACTCATTTTTTATGCTACTTCTGGATTTTTTTTGCTTTTTGTTTTTTGGGGTTTTTTTTTTTACATTGAGGTTTACTCTGTACAAGACGTGGGGAACACTAAAGGCAAAGGGTTACAAAGTAAGAAAGAGTTAAGAGAGAAAGATATCAGTTAACCTTAGACTTGAACAGCTTAAGACTGTAGCGATTGGGAAACATCCTCTTGGGAGTTGGTTCCACAAACCAATGGGTTTGCAGGAAGAAGCAGCTCAAGTGGAACTTACTTCTCACCAATGAAATATGAGGGGAATAATGGTGATTTGTTGAAATGTGACATGGAGGGTCCTAGCTATGAAGGTTATGGTTAGGACCTGCATTTCAACATTTGAAATGCAGTTATGGCTAGGAAATACAAGGAATACATTTCATCTGAGCACTTTCCATGGAAGTCACAATAGAGTAGTGGTAAGCCTGTTACATCCTGTCTATCGGATTTCAGGTTTGAAAATAATGTGTCACCCACAAGAACTCAGAGACAGTTTTTGGACTCTATTGAGACAGTGAGGACTGGGCAGCTCCTGCCTAAATATGACAGAAGTACTTCATTTTAGGCCTGATCTGATTCTTGTAAAGGTAGAAGATAGCACAAAAAGTCTGGTACAGGGAACCAACCATTTTTCCTGCATCTTTATCGTATGAATTCCACTTGATGTCAGAGGTGAGTTTAAAACCCAATAGTCTTTTGAGGCATTGAATGTAACCAGCTAGTTTTTCCCTCACTGAAATGTTACAGCTAGATCAGATGAGAGATCAGCTGCCAAACTCTGGTCATCACGAGTTTTGGAGGTGCACCCATATATTGTATCATTAGCATAGACATTCACAAACGATCTGAGTATTCTCTAAGGAAGATCATTTATTTAAAGTAAGAAGAGGATTGATTCAAGAAGTGACCCCTGAGGGATGCCTGCATTGATTGCTAAGGCCCCCAGAGGACAGGCCACACATAGTGTACCATAAGATCACCTAAACAGCTCTTCTCAGGTTTTCAATATAGAGTTGTCTGTTTCCTAGATGAAGTTGCAAACAAATCTAAAGAGCCCAATCTGTTTTTCTATTTAACCCACAGTTGGGGGAAAAGAGATGGAGTCATATCTTTCCCAAGTGTATTTATGCATAAGTGAATTTAATGAACTCAACTAAAATTCAAACTCATCTGACTGAGGAATAAAATAACTACTAGAGGCATTGAATGTAACCAGCCAGTTTTTCCCCCCCTGAGATGTTAGAGCTAGATCAGACGAGAGATCTGTTGTCAATCTCTGGTCATCACGCGTTTTGGAGGTGCACTCATATATTGTTGCATTCTCAGCATAGACATTCACAAATGATTTGAGTATACTCTTAGGCAGATCATTTGTATAAAATAATAAGGAGGTTGGTCTGAGAAGTGACCCCTGGGAGATGCTTGCATTGATTGCTAGAGTCCCAGAGGACTTCAGAGACCTAAATCTTCCCTTTTTACTAGCTTTTCAATTGATAGTTCACCAATGTCTATCATCCCACTGTGAGTGGTGTATCTACAAACAATGAATTTACAATTTTCTATCAAATGAATTTATAGATACATATATATATATGCATGCATATAACATATGCATAACCCCCAAACACATACACACATATAGACATATATATATATATATATATATATATATATATATATATATATATATATGTGTGTGTGCGTGTGTGTGCGTGTGTGTGTACAAATGAGTTTACTAATTCCTCATAGTAAGACAGTATATGTATGGAGGGGGAATATATGCACACATATATACACGCATGCTGACAGAAACACACGAAAATGAAAACAGATCCAAGAACACACAGGGGTCATTAAAACATTAAACGATAAAATGCCGATAAGTAATTCATCATTTCGCTTGGACCAACCTTCATTGTTTTATGACCCTTCGCGCAGAACTCTTCACTGCCAATTGAAGAACGACATTCAGATTACTAACACAAAAACAGAAAATGTCTCATATCGAGAATATTTAACATTGAAAAACATAAGGAAAAAATTAATTATTTTCAATAATATGTAGAAATCTCCGCCTTTTACCTGAAGATGGTCATGAGACCAGAAACTCGTGTAGTAAAATTATGGAAAATAAAAAACATAATAATTTAAAAAAAAAAATCCACATTACAACCAAAAACGTTTGCAGCACCTCTCTTCTCTTTTCAATATAAATACAAAAATCGAATTCTCGATTTCTGTTCCATTCTAACATTCGTCACTAGAAACAATGGCTTGCACACACCAAAAATGAACTCTAATTCGTATTATGCAAATAAACATCTCGTACATCACAGAAAGACATGCTGGACGCGTAAATGTATAACGAAAAAATTGAACACGAAATGAGACCTGATCCTGCTTAAACGTATAAATATCCTATATTTGTCCCGATATACGTAGGGAGGTGCTTGTGAAGCCGATGAAGTAGCTTGATAAGTGTCTTCGTTTTTCACATACTAATATACATCCTACTATATCTGTTATTATGGACAAAGACTTTATCCAAACAAATGACAAACTCTGAAATAAATAATTAATCCAAAATATTCGAGTAGATATATACGTGGATGCGAACATGTACTGGGGAGATCCATACTGAAGTGTCGTAAGCTATTGTTTAGAATTCTTTAGAAGAATTGTCATTAGAAGAATAGCTATTTTCGAACATATATATATATATATATATATATATATATATATATATATATATATATATATATATATATGTACAGTACTATGCAAAAGTTTTTAAACTACCAGAAATTCCTAATAACTGTCATCTCATGTTGTATGAGTCACTTTCACGACTCATAATAATATTCTTTTAGCAAGGGTTCTGAAGGAGAAAAGAAGATGCAAGATTCTTTGGCTGCCTGACCTTTTTTGTTTTTCTTTCCTTTTTTCACACTAGAGGTAAATAATCTTTTTGAAACAGGACTGATTTTTTTCACTACATATACGGTAAATTTTGATATAGAATTCTTGGATTCTTTCATTACTTGAAATCATGGTGAAACTTTATAATGAAACCAGGATGAAGAATAGTGAAGATGGCTAAAAAGATGAACAAGTGTGTAATCATTAAGGAATTTGGAATGTCAAGAAGTAGCATTTCAGAAATCCTGTCAATGTTCAAAACACTGGAAGTGTTTTGAATCAACCAAACTATGGTCACCTTCAAAAGCTGCAGTATAACAAAAAGATTGGCCAAGATAGCAATAAGTTCAGTGAAAGAAAACAGATAGAGAATTGATGGATGAGTGCTTTGTTGTCAGTAGATGACACTAAGTACATCTTTGAAGAACAGGGGCTGAAATTGAAGATCTTCAGCTCATGTTCTTCAAGGTTGCACAATGAAGAAATCAGCTTTAAACCAAAAGCATTTGGGAGTAACATTCAGTTGATCAAAGTCATATAAACTTTAGGATACAGATGCTTGGGGAAAAATCATATTCAGCAATGAAACAATGATGGAGTTGCATTCTAGCAAGTGTAAATTTGTAAGAAGGCCACTAGGAAAGTGATATGACCCACTTTGCATAATGAAAACAGTGAAGTGTTGAGGGTAAAAGTCTTAAGGCTGGATAAAAAAATATAGTTCAGGAAATTGGTTAAAATTGATGATAACTTGAAAATTGCAAAATATATCATGTTGCTGAAGGAATCTTTGAGACTAGATTTGGATGAAAGCAAGATTTTTAGATTCACAGAGCCCCAGATCACAAATTGAATGCTACAAAACAGAAATTGATTAATGAATGCCATCTTCTGTCTTTCTGAATTCTGTTCTTTTATCATCCTTTCTCCACACTAAATTCTTTAGTCACATTCCGTAATGAAACAAAGATGGAACTTCATTCTAATAAGTACAAATTTGTCCGAAGGCCAGCAGGAAAGTGACATGACCCACCTTACACAATGGAAACAATGAAGTTTTGTGGGTAAGAGTCTGAATCTCTTGGGCTGCATAAAAAGAGAAGGTTCAAGAAAATTGGTTAAAATTGACAATAGCTTGCCTCGTGCCAAATATATCCTGTATCTGAAGGAATCTTTGATAGCTGTCTTGGATTAAAATGAGTAGCATTACAGCACTCCATATCACAGTTTGCATGCAACACAAAAGAGACTGATTGATGAATTTGTTACTGCATTGAAAGATCAGCCAAATGAGAGCTGTGACTGGATCAAGTGTTGAGTGAACTAATGAGTAGAATTCATCAGAAGAACCCACAGGATCTTGAGTTGTGACAGCCAAACTACAGTAAATGGTATCTAATACCTGTGAAGATTTGTATGAATACATCCCAGGCAGATTGAAGCCATTATTCAAGCCACAGGAAGTACAATAAAATATTAATAATGGGCATTAACTCCTTAAAATCAACATTATCAAAATAAATGTTCATTAGAGGCATTTTTCTAAAACAGATCATCTGACTTTTTATATTAGGTTCCTGAAATCTTTTGCATGGCTATTTTTGTGAATCATCTTACATCTTCCATATTTTTTCAGATTCCTTGCAAAAACTATGATAATTAGATGTGAAAATGATTCAATATATAAGTTATATCTGTAGACAACAATAAAAAACATCCACTTATAAAATGGTAATTTTTAGAAATTTACAATAGTTTAAAATGGTGTGAAACATTTGCTAAGTACTGTATATATATATATATATATATATATATATATATATATATATATATATATATATATATATGCAGTTTTCAATCTGATTGTCTGATCATCTTCAAGAAATGAGAGCAAGATCTAAAAAGTCAGCCAATCTAACAATGATCTCATCCTACAATCCTCACTCTTGCTCCATATGCGGCCTCCTTTGTAAATTACTAGTGGGTCTTAAGTGCCACTTAAGATTATTGTACAAAATTTCATAACTGAATCAGTTAAGCTGTCAGATCATCATACATCGAAACCAACGGGGAAGTCCATTATATATATATATATATATATATATATATATTAAAGTCAAGGAATACTAACACAAGTTTTTAGTATTCCTTAACTTTAATATTTAATAGCTCTGCATATTCAATTTTTCTTTTTTACATTGTGTATTGAGCACTCTTTTATATAACCATTTTCTAACTCTGACTGAAAAATCTGTTTAATATATATATATATATATATATATATATATATATATATATATATATGTGTGTGTGTGTGTGTTATAGATTTTTACATGTGGACAAAATTACCCACTAAAAAGATGCATTCTTAAGCCTATTTTCAAATTATATACCTTGTAAAATAAGTATAGATATAAATCTAATTATCTGATATTATTGCTAGTGTTGTAAATGTGCATAAAACATTTTAGAGTTGTAATTTGGGATAGATCAGTAAAAGTACATAGGACCATATAAAATATATGAAAGAAGTTAGTTATAAGTTTGAAGGTTTAGCAAGATTCTAATGTTAGATCTTCAATGTGTCTACAAAAAAATGGTAGTCTCAGATCTCTGATTTAATAATTGACTATTATTGAAAATCTTAATAATACATATTTTTTCCTGCAGACATAAGAAACAGGGTCCTTTCAGAGAACTGCATTTTCTGGCCGGTTTGAGGATTTTCCACTTAACCTTAGGTGTTTTGTTTTCTTCCTTCAGTTCCCAGAAATATTTAGAAAGTGAATTTTTATTGCATTTGTCTGCATTTGTAAAAGAGGATATATGGTTATAATATCTCTTCTTAAAATCACTCCTAGTGGACCCAACATACAGTTTTATATTATTGAGGTTTTCTGTTTCTGAGATGGTGCACATGTACAATGAATTTCATTAAGCATTTGTTTGATAATGAGCAATTGGTTTTGAATTCTACAATTACATAGTTTGGTTGTGTGAGATATACTAGAATTTGTGTTCATATTGCATGTTTATCTGTATATATATATTAATGTATATTTGGGTAGCAACCTTTCTTTTAAACATCTTTCATTTCAGTAGACAAATTTATTTAATTTTTCCAGCATCCTTACATTTTTCTGTTTTTTAAGAGTAACGCTGTATAGAAATTTTCCATAATTTTCTTTGTCTCAAGTGCTTTTGCTCACTTCTTCAGCCATTTTGTTTTAATGGTGCCAGTTTTAATGGTTTAACTACTTAAGCTATTTTTGTGTTGTTTTGAACAGGAGTCTTCATTCCGAGCCTTTGCATATTGACCACAGCTGGAATTCACATGAGCATCTTTCTATTTTTAAAAACACTCCATTTCTGCTGTTAAATAAGGTGAGGTTAATAGTAGGAGAGAGATGTTTTATATACAGGACCTCTCTAATAGTGAAATTTTTCTTAAATTGTGATTGTAAATTGTGGGTTGATAGACACTTTTTTATCTGACAAAAGACAAGTGAGGTGTCTACTCAAGGAGGTGGTAGTATGTCCAATATAGTTAATTGATTTGTGACAAAAAACTCAGTCTTATACTGGGTAGTGAAATTCATAAACTTTATTGGTCATCAGTAGTTTATACTTGATGGTGTTATTTTGATTAGTGACAACTGTTTTCCGTTTTTTGTAATATATTATAAATTTTACATGATTATCGGGACTTGTGAGAGAAATATGAAGTTTTATGATTCATTGTATAGTGAATTCATCCTGCTTGTAATTAATGTACATCTGATTGACAAAATATGATGATGTTTTGTTGTGTGGTATTTTTATTACTGGTCTCATGTATTTTTTGTAAGAATAATTTTATTTGTTTATCAACGATGTAGTTGAGAAAATCATTGTTGACAGATTTTCGTTTTACTTCACTCAGGAATATCCTTTGGTAAGATGAATTTTGATGTGCTTATTTTTGTTATCACTGCTATTTTATATCTTTCTGGGCATTGGCTATCAGCGTTCAGAAGACAAGACATTGTACTGATGTTTTTTTTTTATTTGGATAGCTGGAAATACTATAGATTTTAGTTCTATATCAATATCAAGGAATGAGCATTTTGGTGATGCGTTTTTTCAAAAGTTGATTTTAGATTTAGAATTTTGTCATTATTTTTCATCAAAACAAAAATTTTGTCAGCCTACCTTGTATAGATTTTTTTTTGTCAGTTGTTATAAATAAAATAATATGCATGTATCATATATCAAAATAAAACACACACACGTTTGCTTATTAAGTATCAAATTACATCACTTAGCATCTTCCATAGTTTAACTTGACTTTCACAGTTAGCCTGAAGAATATTTATGTGCATTCTTGAATTTAAAAATTTTGAAAAACTAACAATATTTTTTACTTTTGTTCATAAATACATGTTAGAAAATAAAATCCTTGCAATTGCCTTGATAAAATCCATCAGAGGATAAAACGTGTCAGTAAAAAAGTTTTCCCTTTTGTCTTTATTCATATTGTCGTTTCTCAGATATATTTCATTTATATCTGAATTTTTACACCTGCACACACACACACACATATATATAAATATATATATATATATATATATATATATATATATATATGAGGCACTGTGGAGTAATGGATTGAGGAATCAGAGAGCCGAGTTCAAATTGTAGTCAAATCCATTACCTTCACTTATGTGCTAATACCTTTGGGAAAGGTGTGAATTCGCTTCTTCTCCCTCCAGCTATGGGTAAATAACAGGACAGACTGGGTTCTATAGCCTTGAATGGCAACTAGTCTAAGAGAAGGACAATTCAGAATTTCAAAACTGTGAAGAGTCGTTTGGGGACCGTGTCGCATGTAGTGCACCAGGTCTCTGTATTCAGTCCTTCAAAAAGTGTGGATGGTCCTACACGAAACCTTCACCACAGTAATCAAAACTCATGTGCTGTTGTCAGGCTGTCGGTTTTCTAGGAACTGATCTGCTTGACCCTCGTACATTGAATTCGACGGGAGAGTCGAGTGTTGAGTATATATATATATATATATATATATATATATATATATATATATATATATATGTGAGAAATTTAGTAATAAATAAAATTAAAAGTCCACCTATCTTGTCCCTACTCTAAGTTTTACTCAACTTAAAAATGCTGTCTTCAAGAAATACCCTTTTTAACTGTTTTATTTTATTTTAAACATAATCTTTGGTATTGTAAGGCACTACCCACTGATTGGTGATTTCTTGCTCAACTTGACATCCATATTGTCTCATTTTGATCTTGGCGATGTGACCTCCATCTTCTGGCTTTCTCCTTCTATATTTTGGATAGGAGTCATTCCCTTGTTCAAATTTAATTTAAATCAAAGGGGAAAAAAATGATACCTGAAATTTTAAACACAGTTATGTCAACATATTATATAGGTATACACATATATACATACATCTATACTGAAAAAGAGAATATAAGTATCTACACATATATATGCATATGTTTTTATGAGTGCGTAAGAAAATGTAAGTTTATCTATATGGTGGACTATCTCATCATATTCAACATATGAGGGTCAAGCAGCCTAGTTCCTAGCAACCGACAACACATATGATTTGATTATAGTGATGGAGGTTTTGTGCAGAACCATCCACACTTTTTGAAGGGCCGAATATAGACACATGGTGAACTATATGCCACAAGGTCTCCAAACGACCCACTGCAGGTTTTGAATTCAGAGTTGCCCTTTTCCTAGACCAGTTGCCATCCAAGGCTATAGAACCTAGTCTGTCCTGCTATTTACCCATAGCTGGAGGGATAAAAAGAGGGTTAATACCTTTCCCAAGGGTATTAGCACATAAGTGAATGTAATGGATTCAATTGGAATTTCAACTCAGCTCTCCAATTCCTCACTCCAACCAGCTATCCACTAGTTCACTGTGCCCATATATATATATATATATATATATATATATATATATATATATATATATATATATATATTAATCAGTATTACCCGATGCAAAGCAGTAAAGCCACTAAGACACAGGTGGTTACAAGATGTGGAAGAATTAAGAACAGAAACAATAATGTGTGGAAAGAATAATCAGGAGGACAGTAGATATCAAGTGACAATGCATTTAAATTTTTGCAGATTAAAGTTGGCTGGAAAGCATGGAGCCGGAAGGGAGTTCCACAAGTGAAAAGTGCATGAAAAGAAACTATTAGCATAAAATTTACAGTTACATCTAGCCAGCTCAACTATGTATGTATATATATATATATATATATATATATATATATATATATATATGTGTGTGTGTGTAGGAAGAAAAAGAGAGATAGAGAAAGAGAGATGGCAAGAAAGAGATTGTAAGTATGCATATAGTTGAGTTGGCTAGAAAAAGAGAGAGATAGAGAAAGAGAAAGAAGAAAAGAAAGAGAGAGTGTGTCTAAGAAAATGTAAATATGCCTATATATATACATACATATATATATATATATATATATATATATATATATATATATATATATATATATATATATATATATATATATATATATGTATGTATGTATGTATATAATTATTTATTTTATGATATTAAAACAGAAACATGTTCAAAATCGCTATACAATTACAATTATGCTTCAACATTACAAATGTGTCTCATCAGGTGATGTTAAACTACTGGCAAGTGAATGATTAATTTTATTTCAAAAGCAGAATACTTCCTCTTTTTACAAGAAAATAAATCTTAAATATTAATGGTATCATATTACATTTGTTCTCATTTTACCTACATATATATATATATATATATATATATATATATATATATATATATATATGGTATAAAATGACAATTGGAAAAATATCTTAGATTTTGCCGATGTGTTTCGTCTTCTGACTTTTTCAAGGCAAAAATGAAATAGAAATGTTCTTGTTGTTATAGTTACATTAAAAAATCCAAATTTAAAAAGATAGACGCTTCTGTCTAAGCCTTTTTTTCTGGTTAATGTAAATTACCTTTATAGTAAGAGATTTTTTTTTTTTTTCCATGTCAACAATATAGTTAAATTCCCAGATCAATTCTGGAAATTTAACTACATATATATATATATATATATATATATATATATATATATATATATATATATATATTATATGTGAGAGTGAGAGAGGTTGTGAGAGAAAATCACTTCAAATAAATCAAACTGATTCTACTTTACACCTTGCTTCTGCTCTCTCCAATTAAAAGCCTTTAAAGATAATCAACTTTCTTATTTTTTGAAAAATGCATAAAGATCTGCACTTTCACAGATTTTGCTTCTATTCAAGTGAAAGATTTATAAGGAGTAAATTTCAAAGACGCAAATGCACTCAGTGACACAATAGATTATCATGTAAATCAGTTTCAAAATAACCGTATAAACAATTCTTGCGTAAAAAAAAAACCCAATGCATATGCACACAACCACTCTTTCCTTTCTATCATTAAATATCTCTGCTGCTAAAAAGCATCAGTGCAAAAATTTCAATCAAACGAGTAAACATTTCACCTATTTTTTTTTAAAACCTGTCCCATTTTCTTGATCTTTTCTCTTTCATCTCTTTACCTTTTCTTTCAATCCTAAATTTCTGATTCTTCATTCTCATCTCAGTCTATCTGTTTTCTTTCTCTTCCTTCCATTTTTGTCATTGCATCTTATATTTTTTTTTTTCAGGAATTTTACCTTGATTTTCTTTTTTTGCATAAATTAATTCATCTGTTCTATCATCAACTTCTTTTTCTTTCATTTCACTCGTTTCTTGATTTTTCATTTTCTTTCTCCTTTCTTTTTCCTTATTTCTCTTTCTTCTTCCTTTTTCTTCGTATGGTTCCTTCCCCTTCAATTTCTTATTCTTTCTTCCTCTTCATTTTCTCATTGCTACTTCCCATTCATTTTGCTATTTTTTCCTCTTCTTTTACAAACTGCTTCTTCCTTTTTTCATATTTCTTCTCCCTCTTTCTTATTTCTTCTTCTTCATTTTCTTATTCTTTCTATCTCTTCTTTTTTAATTCCTATTTCGTCAGCTTCTTCTTCATTTACTTATTCCTTCCTTCTCTTCATTTTCTTATTCTTTCTTTTTCTTTTTCTTTTTCTCATTTCTTCTCCATCTTCTTCTTAACATTCTATTTTCTCATTCCTTCTTTCTTACTATTTTGTTTTAATTCTGATTCTTCCTTCCTTTCTCTCTCTCTCTCTCCCTCTCTCCAACTATTCTCTTCTCAATTTTCCATTTACTTCCTGCCTAAATCCCCAAAGAGGCAGGACTGCATCACATACTGAGCCTGCAGATATTTGAATTAAACTTAACTTGCAAAAAATATTTTCCTCCATTATTACAAGTGAAGATGTAAATAGATTGAAATATGATGTACAATTAGGATAAGAGAAACAATTTGCTGGAGGCCAATGGAATCTGCTAGAGATATTTTCATTACTTTAAAGGAAGGTTACTATCATTGTATGTTTTTTGTTCCTTAAAACTGGAAGGTTTCTTATTGGCTGAGTGTAGGCATTTCTGTCTGTTGCAGGAAGACATGTTGGGAGGCAAAGATATTCCAAGTGTGCCAAAATCAAATACATCTTTTCAAGAAATCTCAAGTGTGCAATCAGCTGGAAGGTTTTATTTCATCCTCTTTTTTTAATATAAATTTGGAACATGCAATTCCTTTCTTCGCTGTGGGCAAGGCATTTTTTAATGATATTTCTGCTATGTTAGTTAAAGTCCACAAGCTTCATACGACTCAACCAATTTATCATGTAGAAAAAAAACAATTGTGGTCTGTAAATTATTTCTAAGCTTAACAGTTGAGCATTGTTTAAGTGAATCAGTATCTAATTCAATTTCAGCTCAATAATATGTATTATTGAATAATAGTCATAAGTTGTACAAAGTTTCAAAATGAAGAATTATCAATTTTTGAATATTTTTTCCTCTCATTTTATTTTTGTTACTTTTTACTGCTCTCCTGAAATAATTTCACATCCTGTGATTGTTAAATAATTTCACATCCTGTGACTTAAATAACATAGATTGGAAAATAAGATGCTATACCTTCTGTCATTTTTTTAGATGCTTGCTTTAAAACCTCAAAGAAATTTTGAATGCTGATATAAAAACAACAAAATCAGGAAATCTGGACTAATTCAAAATCAACATCTGACAACATTTTCTTAGTTAATTCTGTCATTTCATGTTAAGTTTATCTCTGAATCCAGTTGCTGAATATAGGAAATGTATCCTTTAATCACACCATTAATGGCCTTTGGGTCATGTCATATTGTTGGGCATATTACAATTAATTACATTACATTTATATGGGTGCATGGGTGAGTGGTTAGAATGTTCACTTTCTGGCCATGAGACCCAGGTTCGAATCTTACCACAGTTGTTTGTCAGGAAGTAGACTTACTGATATTATCAGTCTGGAGGGGCAATCCCAGTGTGTAGCACCTTTGGAAAGTGCCTGAAAACCACACTACAGGTTAGCCTAAGCTTTGTGAGTGAAAATGGGTAGACAGAAACATTGGGAGCCGTTGATAGCTGTGCTAGCATGAAGTCACAAGTTATTGTGACCGAGGGTTTGAGTGCACTTATTCAGAGTGTTGATCATTCTAGATAACACACTCTCTCCCAGAATCTGTAACTAAGGTCTGCTCAGCATAGTTGCAGTATAAACAACAGCTTGGCTCTGTGGGTGTTGAACAAACACAAATATGAGCAAGTGCCTGCAATAGGGATTGGCTAGCTATCCTAATAGATGTGTATCCTTGAATATGAGTAGCCAGCTATTATTATTACATTTCAAATAAAGAGAAATTGGTCCAAGTGAATTAATGTATGATGGTATCAATTCGATTAGGAATGTATAGCAATTGGAAAGTTGTGAAAATGACAACCAAGACTAGAAAATAGATCCCAAAGAATCAATGTATAATAATGACAGGAGAGAAAATTATATTAAAGTTGTTTATGGTGTTCTGATTTCCATAGTGTCAATAAAAATTCAGTCATTGTTTTTTTTAATATGTCCAAAATATTTCAGTTAAAATTAATTCTATTTTTCTTTCTTGCTTGATTAATTTCTTCATTTTCTTCAAGGCTACCTCAGCTGGTATTCCAGCTTCTGCTTAAACTACAACAAATGAATTCTTTTAGTTTTCATTAAAGCAGTACTTGACTTTACTAACGGATGATACTATCATTCTCTTTTCCTATGTGTAATATAGCAACAACTCTAAATTGATGCTTATGAAGCTTTATTTGACTAATTCAGCTTTAGAACTGAAAACATTTATTTTATTACGGTGAATGGTTATAAACAAGTGGCATGTTCTTATTTTATTACCACAAGACGTATGTAAAAGACTTCAATATAAAGTGAATCTCTTTTCTCTTCTATAAAATCGATTAGTATCACCTGACCCTTAAGATATTCTGGTTAGAAAGTTTGAGAAATCTTTCACTAGTGTAGGGGATTTTCTCCTCACTTGGTACCTTATGTATTGAGTACTTTGCTGGACCAAGAAAAATTAGAGAAGTTCTCAAACTTAAGAAGAGGAAATGTTTCTGAATTTGGAAATTTTAAAAATACCAGTTGATCATGTAGGTGAAATTTTGATGAATCATTTCAGGTTTCTTTATTTACATATTTATATTTATTTTTATTTACAAATATAGTAATAACTCTAAAAATAATAAATAATAAGTCTTTTTAGTTAATTTAGGATAAAAATTTTAATACTTATTCATTTATTCAAATACTAATATGTATATTGTGACAATATTTCACAGCACACTAGTGTGTCACAACAAGGTGGTTGAGAATCTCTGGATTAAACAAAGGGTTCAGTTTAGAATTCCCTTCATTGACTGTCATCTGAATTTATTAGAGAGCACAAATGAAATGTTGTGATCAGAACAACAAATATAAAGATTGTCTAAACTTCTAGAATGAGGAATTATCATTATTTATACTAGTTATGTGAAGACTGTAATATAGCAACAACTCTTAAGTAGAAGCTTATGAAGCTTTATTTGACTAATTCAGCTTTGGTGCTGAAAACGTTTATTTTATTATAGTGGATGGTTACAAGCAAGAGGGGAGATGGGATGTGCTTATTTTATCACCACAAGACATGTGTAAAAGACTTCAATATAAAATCTCTCTTCTCTTCTATAAGATCAATTAGTATCACTTAATCCTCAAGACATACTGGTCAGAAAGTTTGAGAAATTTTTTCCTAACTTGGTGCCTTCTGTATTTAGTATTTTGCTAGACCAAGAAAAATTAGAGAAGTTCTCATACTTAAGAAAAGCAAATTTTTCTGAATTTGGAAATTTTAGAAATACCAGTTGATCATGTTGGTGAAATTTTGATGGATCATTTCAGGTTCCTTTATTTTCATTAATTTTTGTGGAGTTCCCACAATATATATCACACAATATATCACACAATATATCATACAATATATGATATATCATACAATATATCATATATTATACAATATCATAAGCTTTCAGAATTCTTTTTTTATGACGTTATAACACTGATTAACAAAGTATTTTAACGGAAGATGGAAAATGGGACATCTAAATCTGAACATGCATTAGAATAGCAAAAGATACCTTCCAAAACTTAAGCAAAGTATGAAGAAACAGAAAAAATTCATTAGAAACAAAGAAAAGAGTGTTGAACTACTTATCTGATGAGATGTATGACTAGATGATGAAATGGGATAGTTTACAAATTGACAAACACTGCAAAGAGCTACAAGGAATGGAATGTTGTGGAGAGCCATAATCAGCTACATCTTGAAGAATTCATAGAATCAGTAGCGAGGGTATTAACTAGAAAAACAAGTTTCTTTACTGTACTGTTAAACTATTCCTTCTGTTTGCTCATATTTTATGGATATAATCAAGTATGAATATTATAGACTGTGAAATAGAATAGAAAAATCATATTGCTATTAAAAACAGTTGAGAGAAGATATCAATTTTGTTAAACAACTGATTGATGGTAACTATTTACTGATTTTAAAAACAACTGCCATGCCTTAAAATTGTTTTTGTTTATCTTCTTGTGCCAGATAAATGTGCGAATTAGAAAAGAAAATTGATCCATTCATTTATTCTTGCCTTGTAACAATTACGGTAATTGGAGTATGACTTTTCAAATACAAGTAATCACCTTTGACTTCAAATTAGGTTGCATGAAGATTAAATGAAATAAATCCTGCAATTTTATATTCCTAAGTGTGATCAGCCAGTCTCATCAACAGATCTAGAATTACCCAGTTCTGAAGTTCATAAATTATTCATATCTCCATTTTCATCTTCGTTATTTTCATAATTGCACTCTGGAATAAATGACATTTGAGATGTCAAATTAAGAGAGAAAGTTGAATAGGAAAAAGTGGATGGTGTAGAAATGAGGCTGGACGAGACAAAAAAAAAAAAGCTATAGAGGTAAAAACTGTCTTTAAGGGGAATGATTTATAATAGTCATATCCTAATAAGAAAAATAAATATTAACAATCCCTTAATGAAAGAAGATCAATAAAAAACCTTCCTTCATATCAACAGCTCAATGAATAAGTTCCCATCTCAACCATGAGAGGGGGGATGAATAAATGGCCAAAATAAATAAGCAAAGCAAAACAAAAACAAAAGAATACTTTAAATAATTTAAATTTATTTGAATATTTGGTTGTTTGGAAAGTAATGCCATTTTACTGGAAAGGATATAAAAGCAAATGTAATTTAAATTTATTTGAATATTTGGTTGTTTGGAAAGTAATGCCATTTTACTGGAAAGGATATAAAAGCAAATGTAATTTAAATTTATTTGAATATTTGGTTGTTTGGAAAGTAATGCCATTTTACTGGAAAGGATATAAAAGCAAATGTAAGTTAAATTTATTTGAATATTTGGTTGTTTGGAAAGTAATGCCATTTTACTGGAAAGGATATAAAAGCAAATGTAATTTAAATTTATTTGAATATTTGGTTGTTTGGAAAGTAATGCCATTTTACTGGAAAGGATATAAAAGCAAATGTAATTTAAATTTATTTGAATATGTGGTTGTTTGGAAAGTAATGCCATTTTACTGGAAAGGATATAAAAGCAAATGTAATTTAAATTTATTTGAATATTTGGTTGTTTGGAAAGTAAGGCCATTTTACTGGAAAGGATATAAAAGCAAATGTAATTTAAATTTATTTGAATATTTGGTTGTTTGGAAAGTAAGGCCATTTTACTGGAAAGGATATAAAAGCAAATGTAATTTAAATTTATTTGAATATTTGGTTGTTTGGAAAGTAATGCCATTTTACTGGAAAGGATATAAAAGCAAATGTAATTTAAATTTATTTGAATATTTGGTTGTTTGGAAAGTAATGCCATTTTACTGGAAAGGATATAAAAGCAAATGTAAGTTAAATTTATTTGAATATTTGGTTGTTTGGAAAGTAATGCCATTTTACTGGAAAGGATATAAAAGCAAATGTAATTTAAATTTATTTGAATATTTGGTTGTTTGGAAAGTAATGCCATTTTACTGGAAAGGATATAAAAGCAAATGTAATTTAAATTTATTTGCATATTTGGTTGTTTGGAAAGTAATGCCATTTTACTGGAAAGGATATAAAAGCAAATGTAATTTAAATTTATTTGAATATTTGGTTGTTTGGAAAGTAATGCCATTTTACTTGAAAGGATATAAAAGCAAATGTAAGTTAAATTTATTTGAATATTTGGTTGTTTGGAAAGTAATGCCATTTTACTGGAAAGGATATAAAAGCAAATGTAATTTAAATTTATTTGAATATGTGGTTGTTTGGAAAGTAATGCCATTTTACTGGAAAGGATATAAAAGCAAATGTAATTTAAATTTATTTGAATATTTGGTTGTTTGGAAAGTAATGCCATTTTACTGGAAAGGATATAAAAGCAAATGTAATTTAAATTTATTTGAATATTTGGTTGTTTGGAAAGTAATGCCATTTTACTGGAAAGGATATAAAAGCAAATGTAATTTAAATTTATTTGAATATTTGGTTGTTTGGAAAGTAATGCCATTTTACTGGAAAGGATATAAAAGCAAATGTAATTTAAATTTATTTGAATATTTGGTTGTTTGGAAAGTAATGCCATTTTACTGGAAAGGATATAAAAGCAAATGTAATTTAAATTTATTTGAATATTTGGTTGTTTGGAAAGTAATGCCATTTTACTGGAAAGGATATAAAAGCAAATGTAATTTAAATTTATTTGAATATTTGGTTGTTTGGAAAGTAATGCCATTTTACTGGAAAGGATATAAAAGCAAATGTAAGTTAAATTTATTTGAATATTTGGTTGTTTGGAAAGTAATGCCATTTTACTGGAAAGGATATAAAAGCAAATGTAATTTAAATTTATTTGCATATTTGGTTGTTTGGAAAGTAATGCCATTTTACTGGAAAGGATATAAAAGCAAATGTAATTTAAATTTATTTGAATATTTGGTTGTTTGGAAAGTAATGCCATTTTACTGGAAAGGATATAAAAGCAAATGTAAGTTAAATTTATTTGAATATTTGGTTGTTTGGAAAGTAATGCCATTTTACTGGAAAGGATATAAAAGCAAATGTAATTTAAATTTATTTGAATATTTGGTTGTTTGGAAAGTAATGCCATTTTACTGGAAAGGATATAAAAGCAAATGTAATTTAAATTTATTTGAATATTTGGTTGTTTGGAAAGTAATGCCATTTTACTGGAAATGATATAAAAGCAAATGTAATTTAAATTTATTTGAATATTTGGTTGTTTGGAAAGTAATGCCATTTTACTGGAAAGGATATAAAAGCAAATGTAAGTTAAATTTATTTGAATATTTGGTTGTTTGGAAAGTAATGCCATTTTACTGGAAAGGATATAAAAGCAAATGTAAGTTAAATTTATTTGAATATTTGGTTGTTTGGAAAGTAAGGCCATTTTACTGGAAAGGATATAAAAGCAAATGTAATTTAAATTTATTTGAATATTTGGTTGTTTGGAAAGTAAGGCCATTTTACTGGAAAGGATATAAAAGCAAATGTAATTTAAATTTATTTGAATATTTGGTTGTTTGGAAAGTAATGCCATTTTACTGGAAAGGATATAAAAGCAAATGTAAGTTAAATTTATTTGAATATTTGGTTGTTTGGAAAGTAATGCCATTTTACTGGAAAGGATATAAAAGCAAATGTAAGTTAAATTTATTTGAATATTTGGTTGTTTGGAAAGTAATGCCATTTTACTGGAAAGGATATAAAAGCAAATGTAATTTAAATTTATTTGAATATTTGGTTGTTTGGAAAGTAATGCCATTTTACTGGAAAGGATATAAAAGCAAATATAATTTAAATTTATTTGCATATTTGGTTGTTTGGAAAGTAATGCCATTTTACTGGAAAGGATATAAAAGCAAATGTAATTTAAATTTATTTGAATATTTGGTTGTTTGGAAAGTAATGCCATTTTACTGGAAAGGATATAAAAGCAAATATAATTTAAATTTATTTGCATATTTGGTTGTTTGGAAAGTAATGCCATTTTACTGGAAAGGATATAAAAGCAAATGTAAGTTAAATTTATTTGAATATTTGGTTGTTTGGAAAGTAATGCCATTTTACTGGAAAGGATATAAAAGCAAATGTAATTTAAATTTATTTGAATATTTGGTTGTTTGGAAAGTAATGCCATTTTACTGGAAAGGATATAAAAGCAAATGTAAGTTAAATTTATTTGAATATTTGGTTGTTTGGAAAGTAATGCCATTTTACTGGAAAGGATATAAAAGCAAATGTAATTTAAATTTATTTGCATATTTGGTTGTTTGGAAAGTAATGCCATTTTACTGGAAAGGATATAAAAGCAAATGTAATTTAAATTTATTTGCATATTTGGTTGTTTGGAAAGTAATGCCATTTTACTGGAAAGGATATAAAAGCAAATGTAACTTAAATTTATTTCAATATTATTTATCAAAAATGAAATCCCCTTCATTTTCTATAAGAGTAACCCAATCAAAAAGCAAGTTTATAGTTCAACATTTAATGAAATTTGGGTTTTACCCCAGAAGCAAAACTTTTAAAAAGTGTTTTCCATTCTCCCTTGTTTCTGCCATTTATGAAATATTCTAGTGATGAAAACAAATACATATTTTATAGATGCTAAATCTGAGGAATATAGTAGAACCTTATATTCTAATGATATTTTTTTTTCTTGGATTTTCTTCGTAGAATATGGCCTTGCATTGTCATGAGAATAACATGTTTGCTTTTTACCAAAGCAGAAATTTTTTGATATCACTCTTTTCTACTCAATTTAATTTGCTAGCAATAAATATCTGCAGTGCTGCTCCATCCATTAAGATGACTAACATGTTTTATCAAGCAAGAAACAAGGATTTCCATGGATGGAGTTCTGCTTTTGGTGTTAGCACTGAATTCTCATTTTGTGATAACCACTGCCATTTTCATTTTCTGTTGACATGCAAAACCCATTTTTCATCACCTGTAACAATGCAATATAAAAATGAAAAATTGGTATTACTGGTTAAAATGCAGACAGTAGAACAATGTTTTTTGATTTTCAAGTGAATGCTCATGAGGAACCTAGATTTCTTCTTTGCAAGTTTTCTTAATTAAACTTTGAAATTCACTGTAAATGACAGAGAAAATAAACTAATTTTAAAGATAATTTTCTACCATTCACCCCTCATTGTTGACTCATAATTCATAGTGGTGAAATATGGAATTAAATTCCAAATATATATCCTACTCTAATGAGCAAAATGAATAACAATACATTCATTCCTCTATATAAAAGTTCAATTACTGTCAATGATCCAAATGAATAATATGCATTCCCCCATATATATAATATATATATATATATATATATATATATATATATATATATATATATATATATATATATGCAGCATAAATGAAGAATCCTTCACCAATAAGCAAAAATAAATAACAAGCATTCCTCATTTACAAAATAAACAACAATCCTATCCCAACAGTCAGCTATTTAAACTATTAAAAAATCAAAACTTCAAGTGGAAAATAGGGAAAAAAATGTCCAGTCAGGATCAAAGGATTATACTTCCTTTTAGAAGAATATATTCCACACTACTTCAAATGAAAGGTTCAGAATGAAAATATCAATTAATACTGGAAAGAGCAATAACAGTTACTGGACTTGAGAAACCTATTTTCCTGCAAAATTGTTTTAAGAGAAAGATTCTATAAATTCCAACCAATATTAGCACTGTCTGCTCAGCCAATCAGTGCTGGATAAAGAATCAGCTAATATTGCCATTACCATATAATGACCATTCCTTATCAGCAAGATCAGTAAAATTCAGACCCCACTGAGAAAATTAAATAACTATTCTGCCATTTGTAAATTGCTTAACAGTTCTGATCCAGTGAGCCAAATAATTAAAATCACTTCCTCCATTTCTGAGATAAATAACTTTCTAACTCCAATGACAAAATAAAGAGCAACCATTCCTCTATATAAAAGATTACTAATGGTGCTATAATAATCAGCAAAATAAATACCATTTCATATCAGCAAAATAAGTACTATTCCCCCAATCAGCAAAATAAATACCATTTCCTGTCAGCAAAATAAGTACTATTCTCCAAATCAGCAAAATAAATACCATTTCTAGTATTATCCAGATAACAGTTATCTTCTCTACATTTTGCAACTTCATAAATTGCAGTTCTTGGATTAACTTACATTCATACAACACCACACAGTAACGCTCTACATTAAGTGGCACTTGGGCCTTCTATTGAGTGAACATTAGTATTAAAAACAGATACCATTCCTCCATATTCATAATAACAAATTTATGTTAATGAGCTAAACCATAATCATTCCCCTGTGTGAAAATTAAATAAAAATCCAATATCTATAAACCAAATAAGTAAAAAAAAACATTTCCCCATGAATAAAATAAATGATTGTCATAGCCTAATTAAATTTCAACCATTCTTCCATGCTTCCAAGTTTAATAATAATCCTCACCTAATGTGTAAGATAAACAAACCTGGTGAAGGCACAGTGGAGTAATGAATAGTGTCTCAGACTCAGGAATCGGACAGCTGAGTTTGAATTCTAGGCAAATCGATTATATTTGTTTATGTGCTAATACTCTTCATCAAGAGGAGAAGAAAATGTTGATACTATTTCACTGTTAGTAACATATCCACTAGAACAGCCAAATGCAACACATTTGTTAACCATTTTAGTTAAACAAAATATCACAACAAACTTTATAATTTCATCTTTAAACGCAATGAACTATGAAGTAGAAAATTTATCTAATAGTGTTCAAAACGGGCTGTATATGAATTTGAAAATCATAAAAATTAGGTAACTCACAGCCGTTTATAATTCATGGATTAGTAAAAAAAAGGGGGTAAATATGCATTTTAGCATTGAAAACATGTCTACAGAATTGAAATAACATGTGATAAATTTTACATAATTGTGTGTTGTTAATTTACATTCTAAGAATTCAAACTTCTCCTTTTTAAATTAGCAATTTTCTAAGCAGCCATTGACATTTTTTTTACATTACATTGGACTGTTAGAATTCAGCTTGTTATGTGACATATTACTAGTTGACCATGGTGTGTAGAATCTGTTCTTCACCTCTCTGTCATGATTCTCTCTTTAGGCAATTCACAGGGATATCTAATCCTAAATATTCCATCCTTTTATGGCACATTTCTCATTGTACTAATAAGGGAAGGTTGGTAGATATCAAACTCATCGTAACACTGAGATAATGAGGACTGGGCAATTTTTGTTCTTGGTCCATATGCAAACATGTGGGCACCCAACATTAAAATGACTATTTGTCACATCCGATTATCATAGGGAAGCCTTACTAGATCAAAGTGTCTTTTTCCAGCCTGTTCTCTTTTCCTCTTGAAGATGAAGGAAGCCCATGATTCTGACTCTGCAGCATCCACTTTCTCTATGCACTAAAGTTAAGGCATAATATATGTCAACAGCAACAGGACAGTGATTACAAGAACTGGGCAATTTTAGTCTTCAGCTTGTAGGACACCCCACACTAAACTGACTTGCATCACATCCTATCTTCTTGAGAAAGGTTGGTAAACACCAACTGATTCCAGATAGAGATTCAAGATAGAATAACCTGTAATGTAACATCAAAGTTACAATCAAAAAGACGTTGGTTTAGATAATTCTTATGATCGTAGCAATGTCATGTCTTCAAACAATATGAACTTGATTGTTTCAATTTTTACTGGTATATTTCTTTTCTCACAAATATTAAAAACGTTTTTTCTTAACTTTGGTTTATTCTTTCAATAAAAAGTTTACCTAAAAAATAAACTTCTAGAAACACATGAATCCTGCCTACAAACCTGTTTCAAATTTGTTTCTTTTATTTTAGTTCGATAAATGATTGCTGCAGGTTAGATTCTATAAGTAGAATATTTCTGATAGATCAAACAAACACTTTTATGCACTGTAGTTTATTAAATGTGGCTCTAGCTTCAGGCTTATAAAAGCCTCTTTGTAGGGTTTGAAGTTTTCATCTACACACAGTATTTTTCTCATTTTGATAGACTGGTGGCAAGAGAAAAAAGAGAGAGTAAGAGTGTGAATTAGAGAATGTGAGTGAGTTAGTGGAACACTGATGGAGAGATGAGATATTGATAGAGAAACTGAATGAGAGAGGAAGAGAAAAAGTGAGCCATTCAGACTGAAAGAGACACTGAAGAGAAGAAAGAGAGAGATTGAGATAAAAACTGAGGAGAAAGAAAAAGAATGTGAGTATGTCATGGAGAGAGAATGAGAGATGCACTAAGATAGAGAGAAAGACAAAAAGAGAGAGAGAAAGACAGAGAGAGAGAGACAGACAGATAGAAAGAAAAATAAATTTCTAAAGACGAATAAGTTAAATACAGACAGGAGAGAGAGAGGAGAGAAAGAAAGGATGAAGATGAGACAAAAAGTGAGTGATTGAGAATAAGTGAGAGTGAGTAAGAGAGAAAAAGTGTAAGAGAGACACTGAATAAGAGAGAAATAAAACAAGAAAGGGTGTGTGAGTAATAGAAATGGAGAGAGACTGAGAGAAAACAAAGTGAGAGATAAAAAATAAAGTGAAAAAGTGAGGGAGTCAGTGAGGGAGATAGGGACTGAGGAAAACACTGAGAGGGGAAAAGAGGAAGATTGAGAGAGAGAGAGAGACTGAAGGAGAAAGAGAAAGAGAGTTAGAGAGAAAAAGAGAGAGTGAGTGGAAGAAAAATAAGCAAATCTATGCAATAATATCACTTGATCTAATTGCAGAAAAGCTTCACCATTTCTATTCCATTAATGTTACCAAGCATCATTCTCTAAAGTTTACTGTCTCTACTTCAAGACTTGTGACTCAAATAAACTGCATATATGGTTGCATTAAAATCAAAGTCTACGCAAAGAACAAAGAGTTTATTCCTTTCATGAACATAAAATTTAAATCACAATAGCTTGGAGGATGAGAAATTTTGTTATGAAAAAACGCAAGTTCATAAAATCAGTTAATGAGATGTCTTTTCATAATATGACTCGATAAATGTTCTTCAAGAAACTTTTTTTTTTGATTGGTATCACCCCATGCAAGGTAGTAAATCCACTAAGACACAAAGAGTTACAGAGTGTGGAAGAATTAGGAACAGAAACATTAATAATGAGTGGAAAAAGAAAAAAGTAATCAAAACAGTAGATAGTGATTGACATTGCCTTTAAATTTTTGAAGGGTAAAGTTGGCTGGAAAGCATGGAGTCAGAAGAGAGTTCCACAAGCAAGAAGTACGAGAAAAGACACTGCTTGCAAAGAACTTAGGCTACATCTAGCCAACTTAACTGTAAATTGATGAGATGTTGACTCTAGTATAGTATTGCGCTTAAATTCAAAAAGTCTAGATACTGTGGAATCTTCCATATTAACTTTCCATCCTTTCAGAAAAATGTTTCCTTCTATAAAACAAAGCCTTAACCAATCAACATTTTGTTTCAGTGAAATTCAATCTTCTATTGGTTAAAACTGTAGCAAAGTCACAACAGAACCTTTTCCTGCCTAAGGTCCCAGGAGCCGAATTTTAAACACCCAACTCTATATAAACAAACATATGACTTAATTCAAGTCAGTCAGTCATAAAATTTCAAGAGATCCATACAAACTCTACACTGTTCAATTTACTGACTTGCAACCACTTAAAGTTTCTCAACAAACTCAACACAGCATTCAAATAACCATTATCCGTGTGGATATTCATCACCCACAATTGACTTAAAGAGTGAACATTTTCACTACGTCAAAGTAATTGTAGATTCATCAATTTAGCCTATCAGGCAAACAACTCTTAGCAACTTTAATTCTGACTCATAAATAACACATGCACACACACTAACAGTTGAACAATAAATTTTGATATTTTACTACGCAGAAAAAAAAATTATTTTAATTTTAATAACAAGCCAAAAGCATCAGCATTTACTTACCACAATTCTGCACAAACATTCTTCATATCATTATCTCAATTACCAAACCATCAAAAATTCTGTTTATCTTTGCATGTGTATTTATTATATATAAAAATCTCTTTATTGTTGTCCTCTAAACACGTTGTTCAGTCATTCCTTGCTATGCGTCTTGATTAAGGGACGAGCCTCGTGAAATGGGGTGGCTCTTGCAACATGTCTTAATGGTTCAAGGTAAAGCTTTCTCCATCATTGTGGCTGGCAGAGGATAGCAAAAAAAATTGTTTGTAGTTTCTGGAATTTTCATCAATGGTCAACTGAACTTGCTTTGTTTCAATAAATTTACCTGATGAATCTTTTAAAAAAAAAAAAATTATTATTTTAAATTTCAAAAGACGTTATTGTATGAAGACTGGCTAAGTTTAACTCGGTCAGGCACTTGTCTACCCAATGAAGATTAAAGTCATCACTTTAGCATAGGATCTGTAAACCTACCTTACTAAACATTTCAGGTTAAATGACAAGGACAGGTGAACAGACAGCTTTGCTTTATGACTTTTCAGATGTTGAAAACCTCCAAAGAAGCCTTGTGGAATGACTCTACTGAGGATTCTCTTAGGAAACCAATAATTCTTAGGATTTTCAACAAGTCACCAAATACTTTCATGAAGTCAATGGGGTGACTCATTTATATATGAAGTCACAAAGACTATAAATAGGTAAAACTATTATCCATAAGGCAATTGAGTGCATACTACTTCCCACAAGTTGGTAACACTACACAACAGTCAATAAAAGTAACAACATATAGTTATTGCCTTTGCTCACTGCATTACTCTTGTTGCTTTCAGAGGAAAAAGATCTTATTGATTGCAGAGTAGTTTGACCTGAAACCACACTGAGATTAGGGATATATACTTTGATGATTTTCTTTTCAGGACCATGAAGACTAAGACCTGTCCAATGATGATCAGCAGTGAGAGACATTGTAATTGGTATATTCACTTCTGTCCCTTTTCTTCTTAGAGAAGGTGACAGTGTTGCACTCTGTCATATCATTTTGGCATCATTTCTTCCTCCTATAACAGCTTTACTTTAATAACTTCCTTGCTAGGTTTTAGCAGCCTTAGCAAATATTTTTATATGGCACTGCAGATACTATGCTTTCTAGTCTTATCTAAGCCTCTTCCTGTCAGAAGTATGTATATATTTTTTTGCATAGTATATGAAAAGTCTTTTCTGATGCACTGTGATGTCCTCTTGAATTCACAGAAGTAATTCATTTTTAAACACTGCTGTCTTGCATGGCTCAGTGTTCTACCAATGGTCATTTGAGAGACCAGTGTTTATGGCCTTTCCAAAATCCAAGTCTGAATCTTGGCATCTTGACTGATTTTTTTTTGTTGTTGTTGTTGTTTGGCTTCGTTTAAGATGAATCTGTAAGCCCTACATACCCAATGGAGTGGGTAGAAGACACCTGGATGGCTGAGGGCTTCCCAGCATCATGGTGGGTAGTAGCTGTCCAGTAAAAGAAAATGGCTTCTTTTTTCAACACTCCCTGTTGTTACTGTCTATGCATAGGATGCTTTCCATGTTTTGTCACCATGGTGAGGAGATGATAGACTGTCTTTCAAGACCTGGGCATAATTTTATGGCATATCATCAGTTGTTTATACAGCATGTCTATTTTCTCCATGATACATCGGCTCAAACTTGTGTCCATTTTAAGAGAAACCACCATTTGTAACCTGTGTAACGTGTGTGTATGTGTGTATGTGCATGCATGTGTGTATCTACATAATATCATTAAATACTGGGAATTTATGTCACATTTGTGGAAAAGTTTGCAAGTCAGCTAAGTGGACTGAAAAGGCATGAAAACTGTTACAATAGACTTACTAATGACAGAATTATATTTCTCATGTCTGCTAATTTTGGACATAGGATTTAAAAGTTTGTACTTTGTCCATTCAGAGCACAATTAAGTCTTACAATGATATCCTCTGATGATTGGTTGGTGGCATATTAACACCTCTATGGGTTATTTAATACTGAAATCTACATATGTTGAACACAATTTTATGGCTTCAACTACAGATAAAATAAATTGGTCATATTGTTTTAATTATGTATTGTTGGTAATTTTACTATAAATAGGCATTGTTGGTTGTTTAAATAATTTTATGCTTTCAGGTAAAGGTATGTTTATATATATATATATAGTTTGTAGATCATCAAATGTTGGTAATTTTACTATAAAATGTATTTTTATATTATTTTAGTGTTGCATTGATTGTCATTTTTCTATAAAAATGTATTGTTGGTCATTTTATTAAAAAAATGTATCGTTGATTTTTGTTTGGGAGTTCACTATTTGCCCATAACTGGGAACCGAACAGATGCTACAATCCTGCCCTGGTCAGGATGGACCTGGGAACAGCAGTAATTAAGAGGTGGTTCCATGCTCCTAAAAAACACCAATCTCCCTATCAGAGGCCTTGCTGCCAGATGCAGTTTAACATCATATCCAGGACAAATCTTGTGATGTTCATACTTGACAATAAGGTGGCAGTTATCATGTATATATATATGATATGTAGATAGATGGGTAAGTGTAGATACATTTTAAAAATGATCCTAATGTTTTGATCTATTAATATTATTTCATTCTTTCTTGATATTTACCAAGCTTGTTTCCATTCAACCCAATTCAAAAGATCATACTTTTAATATCTGTCTATATTTCTGAGAAAAGTGATAATAACAAAAGATTGCAATATGAGCTCTGGTAAAAACATAAAATGATAACAGCAAAAGCTGCAATATGAGCACTAGTAAAAAATGATTGCTGAAGACATTAGGTTTATAATACCCAGGAATTTATACACAGATGTCCTCAAGGACACAAGGCACAATGGATACAGACATTAGTTAGATCCAATGACAGGACCCAAAGAGTGTGAGTTCAATACCCGGTTAAGGCAGTGGAGAACTTGGAAAGGGGAATTAACAGGAGATAACTGATGACTGACAGCAATTGTACATGGCACGTTGAACTAGAACAGTCTACCCCAGTGAGCGAAATAAAGGGTTCAGTTCGACATTCCAACCACCTGATGAAGGTTGGAGTGTACAACGGCCGAAACGTTGTGATAAATATAGCAACAAAGATGAGGACAGTAGTCCGAATAATGTAAATACTTTTAATCTATATTATCACTTCTTTCTCTTCCCAATCATGCTTTTTAATGGTTGTCATTAGGAGCCAAGCAGAGAAATAACATTTTAGTCCATGACAATAGTTCATCCCATAATATGTTCAAACTCCTTGACACATAAAAAAAAATGTCACTAATCTTCAGTTATAAAAAAATCCATCTGATGTAACTTAAAAAGAACATTGACCTTTATTATCATCATTGGACATTGTTTTCTGCTTGCTGAATTGTGAAAAAAATCCAATATGGCTTCTTCCATAAACAATTTATGCATTGTTATAACCAAATGAAATTCACACAAAATAATCTTGTGTTCTTCTTGGTGGCATTTCTCAGAGGACTGGGGATGATTTAGCAGTGCCCAATTCTTCTCCAAATAAAATATAACAGTTTGTACTGGGTTATTTGGTATCAGCAGGTGAGGAAACTACATGACTTAACTTATAAGATGTATAATCCCATTAGCATTTAGTACCTAGATTGGTGACCATTCAGGAATACCAAGTATTGTAAGCTTGGATGCAAGGGTGGTGTAATGAATAATGCCATGGAATTGAAAATCAGTGAGCCGTGTTCTAATTTCAGTCAGGTTCATTATATTCACTTAAATACTCTTAGGAAAGGTATTAATTCACGCTTACCTATGGGTTAATTAGTAAAACTTGTATCAGTAAATCATTATTATCTCAACAAAATTCTTATAATCTAAAAATATCTTCATTATTTGGACAATTGTCCTCATCCTTGTTGCCATATTTATTACAACATTTTGTAAGCTCCGGCCTTCTTCAGGTGGTTGGAATGTCAAACTGAACACTTTATTTCACTCACTGGGGTAGACAGTTCTAGTTCCACGTTTAATGGATGTCAGTTATCTCCTGATATTTTTCCCCTCTTAACTGGGTATTGAACTCAAACTCTTTGGGTCCTGTCACTGGATCTAACTAATATCTTTATCCACTGTGCGCTGTGTCCCCAGCGCCTTTATCCATTGTGCCATGTGTCCTTGAGGACATCTGTGTTTGAATTTCTTGGTATTATAAACCTAATGTACTTCAGCAACCATTTTTACCAGTGCTCATATTGCAATTTTTGCTTTTATCAAACATGTTTTTACCAGAGCTCATATTGCAACTTTGTTGTTATTATCGCTTATTATTTTCCTGCTTTAAGTAACCTGTAATTAAAATAAAAAATCAATCAATCAGTCAATGAAAAAGCCAATCAGTATCAAAGACAATGAGCTTATCTGGTAGTGGATATCTCCTCACTGAGGAACTCTGGCCAAAGTAAAATGAGTAAGGTAGATGAGTCATGGGAGGAATTACTACTTATCATGGCTGGGGTAGGAAAGTCTTAGTAAATAAATTTAAAAAACAATGAATTTTATACATATATTTAATAGAGCAACATAACTCACAAAAGAAGTGAAACAGAAAATTATATCTGTGTCTCAAATTGACTACCATAATTCCCCATGTATAATACACATTTAAAAAAAAAAAAATAAGCAAAATCAGGAGTGCGTATTATGCACTGCTACAAAAAAATCTTTAAAAAGTTGCCATAAAATAAAATAAGAATTATCATAAAACTAAATTAGAATAACATTATTTCATGTTTAAAACTATTTTTTTTTAAATAAGAGTAGGAAACGCTGGCCATAATGAAATTGGAGAGGTACAGTTCATGGGGTTTGATTATTGATTGTGTATTCCCCATGTATAATACACATTTTTAAAAAAAAATTAAGCAAAATCATGAGTAGAAGCATTTTCCCACACTTTCAGCAGAATTTTAGGTTTGTGCATTATGGACAAAGGCATATAATACATGGGGAAATATACACTATTTACATTATTCGGACTATTGTCCTCATCTTTGTCGCCATATTTATTACAGCATTTCAAGCCTTCTTCAGGTGGTCGGAATATTGAACTGAACCTTTTATTTCACTCACTGGGGTAGACTGTTCTAGTTCCACGTGCCATGTCTAATGGATGTCAGTTATCAGTTATCTCCTGTTAATTCCCCTCTCCAAGTTCTCCACTGCCTTAACCGGGTATTGAACTCACACTGTTTGGGTCCTGTCACTGGATCTAATTAACACCTTTATCCACTGTGCCATGTGTCTTGAATAATGTAAATAGTGTACATAATACCTCATCTCAGAAATATAGACAGATGGGGAGTTATGGTAGTTTACTAAGAAATCCCCCCCCTAGAGAATAAGAGTGTCATGTTCCCATTCTATCATAGATCACAACAAAAAACAAGGTTTATTGCCCCATTCTTTTATACTCCTGAAAAATCTCCACCTAGTGGGTATCTAAGCAGTCATGGTTGAGGTAATCTCCACCTATCGATTACTAAATTTGAATAAATATTATATTGATGATAAAATACATTATTCAAGCTTATAAAAATAAATAAGCAATAACTGCCCCCCATGTTCCAAATTCATTAATCTAGTCTGTTCTTGCCAGAATTCCTGCCTGTCCAGTATTAAACTTCCAGTGTCCAGCCATTTTAGGCCTAATGCCTAACACCATCTGGGCACAGATGAGGGTATGGTCCAAATAGCATAACTGTTGGGATGTGGGACAATCTAGCAAATCTAGATCAACTCTTTTAATTAACATTCTATCCAGGTAGCTGGCTATTAGGAAAAATGGCCACCTAAGAGCCCTTGTTCACATCTCCCACCCCAGATGATTAACATAATATCTATTGACAAACCCAAACTCATTCGTCAGAACAACCAAGCTACGATTGCCTGATGACCTCACTTTAGACCCCTGTCTACCTTGGGGTCCAGGATAGGATACCAGTCCCCCATGAAGACAAAGTTCAATGAATCCACCACGAACAGCCCTTACTGTCAAAAAATCCAATACAGTTCATCTGGTTGTTGTGCTAATAAACTACATCAACCCAAAACAAACCACTGTTCATGGTAATATCATCCACGATCAACTGGCCCTCCATGTCGACATGGACAAGGTCCACCCTCACACTCAGGGAATGTTTTACTAACAAGAAAACACCTCTGGCCAGTTGGTCCCCATATGCTGAATAGACAAGAAAGTTGCTAGACAGCACATGAGCATCAACATCACAAGCAAAGTGTGTCTCCTGGATCACAGCCACATCTATCCTGAAGGTCAAGAGATCACAAAGCAGGCGGGTAGCCTTACTCCAATCTCTCAAGCCTTTCGCATTCAAACTAGCTAGCTTGATATATATCTTTTAAAGTCAAGAGTCCCTTAAACACTGACTGGACAAAAATCTGTTGGAGTCAGAGACTCCGATGGATTGTCCCAGACTACTGGTACCTATGTTGACCATAATTTGTCCTTCCGTAACAATACCACTGATATCTGTGGGAAAAGTTAGTTTAAGTATCCTATATAAAGAAGGGTGGAGTAAAAACTGAGACCCTCCCAGAGCAATACTGAGCTAATTTCTTTAACTCCAGAGACTCTATGTGAGCCATCCAAAGCTTGGGAAATGCATCTTTGGCACCCACCAGGTGGTCACAGACCTTGAGGTTTCCCCTGGTGTTTCTAATGAAAGTAATTACACCAAGGGCACTGGGAAAATTTCTTGGATCCTTCATTGACTTCCCTCTTGATATAGTTTTTATTTTCCTCTTCTTCTTCTTTGCCCCTCTCCCTTTTCAGTGAGGACGATCTTGGTTGAGGCATTTCCTCCACCTCCACATAGAGGTCTAGTTGCGATAACTTCTCCAGATGCTGCTCTAGCTGCTGTTGTTGCTGTGGCTGCTGCTGTCGTTGTTGCGGGGAGGTCCTGCTCTGGATGTTACTCTGCTTTCTGCTCAAATCAATATGAAATAATATTGAGATAAATGGTTTTTGTTGTAAATTATAATTAGTTAAAAGTATTTACTAGTCTTTCTTTAGTAGTTGTGTCTTCACTGTTAGGACTGGTGGTACTTATCAGAGTGTCCACATCGCAACTGGATGTGACAAACGGTTGAGGTTTAAGGTTGGGCATACTTCAGGCATTGGGCAATAAATCCAGCCCAGGGAGAAGTATTTCTTGGAGGGAAAAACCCCTGGAGCTTGGGCTAATATACAAAAAATACCAATTTCAACTAAAGGTTAAAATTAGTTTAGCCTCCAGTTGTATCAACTGCTATTTATGAGGTAGAGACTTGTATATGAATACTGTTGTGAAGTCCTAAGTCCTTAGTGTTACTAATCAATGTTCATGTGTAGTCCCTCTTCCACCTCCTTCTCCTAATCAGAATCATTATATAACTTGGCTATTCTATATATGTTAATTAGTTAATCTAAATATCGCTACAAATTCAAAATAACAAATAAATAATGACTGTTAGTCAAATACGAAATAATCTTCTAATAATTGTTATTACGTTGGTACAAAAATAATGACGTAATAATGTCGTTTTTTGATGTTAAGAAATACGTCAAAAAACGACATTATTACGTCATTATTTTTGCCCCAACCTAATATTTAAACAAGCAGAAAATAATTTACAACTGTCCTTTCAAAACACAATAAAATATTATTGTAATAAATGTTATTCACAAACATATGAAAGACATTCATAAAATTGCATCCAAATAAATTGGAATCCATATGTTATAACTGTTATTGAAAAACTTTATAACTAAAATATTAGGTTGGTGCAAAAATAATGACGTAATAATGTCGTTTTTTGACGTTAAAAAATACGTCAAAAAACGACATTATTACATCATTATTTTTGCACCAACCTAATATAAATAACTGTTCCCCAAAAGGACATAAAATAACATTCAAATGTTATTCCAATAATAAGGAAATAATATTGAAATAATTTTTAACCAGAAAATTAAAACATAATAATCAAATATATATAAAATATTCAATATTCAGATAAATAGTGAATAGTATGCAAGAAATTGTAATAAAAATAATTAAAAAACAAAATAATTGTAATTCTCCAAATAATTAAGAAATAATAAGCAAATATATTCAAATGAATATCAAATAATAGTGAAAGAAATGTTTTTCAAATGAAGATAAAATAACACTCAAAGAAATACTATTTAAAATAACAAAATCATATTCAAATAAATGGTAAACAGATAAACAGAAAATGAACATCAACTTTTAGGGGTTTTTGTTAGCCATGAACACAATTAACAAATAAGTAATTAAAGAATAATTTGGGGCTGATCTTAATTTGTCAGTGTGGAAATAGAAAATAAATTGCCAAATTATTGATATATTTTTAGTCCATCGAGAAAATGCTTTCTCTAGCTTGTATTTTGAATATTTCAAGTCAATCTTTCAAAAATATCTCGATACTTAGAAAAGGTTTTGAAAGTTTATTATGTTGTTTTGGTTAAATAGAACACATGGAACAGTAATATCAAATTTTTAGTCAATTTATAGTATCTCAGAAGTATTTTTGGTACATAAAAAGATATAAGTGAATATAACATTATTAATTCCAAATGTTTAATAGTTATTTAATATTTATCAATGTTCTGATTAAAATACTAGATCCTGACCTGCACCTTGTGAGAATAAAGGTCTAATTTTGCCTCCACGGAAGAATTTGTCATAGGCCACTCTTAGTAAAAGTTGATCTTAATGCAAGAAAATATAAATTATTCATACAATCATCAGTATAGTAATATTAATACTGAAATTGTGCACAGAATACCCTGTAAAAAAGGAATGTCAATGGCCAGGATTTAATTCAAGTATCTCTCACAGGCAGAACAGACGTATTATATTAACACTAATGGCTAGATGCCCATTTCCAAGTAAGCTCATCTGCTACAGTAGCTAGAAAATCTTTTTTATAGATACCTGCTCAGCCAAATTTATGTTTATTCAGCACCCACAGAGCCAAACGGTGTACATTTATTCTCGGCAGACCTTAGTTATAGTTTCCAAGAGAGAGCCCATAATTTGACATAATCAGTGGCAGTGCACTCAAAACCTCAGTAATGATGAGTTGGGACTGCATGTTTGCATAACTACAATAGCTTCTGAACAGTTTCCTCTGCCTAATTTCATTCACAAGGTCTGGAATCATTTTCAGATACTTCCCAGCATGATAGGATTGTTTTCCAAGACTGGGGGAGACAATCAAGACGTATCCTCCTTGTAAAATTGAACCTGTAGAGGTTTGAACACCAGTTTCATTGCTGGAACTGTAATTTCCTAACCACTTGGCCATGGGCTGATGAAATATTAAACATATGGCAGATATCTAGCTAGATTTCATTTCAAGAATTTTAACACCTAAAAGATTAAGAAAGTAAACAATAAATTACCTCATGTTTTATTTTTGAACAACTTTAAGTTATAGACAGTTACAATTCACCATCTCTTGAAGTCTATTTTCTTTCAATATAAATCCATATTTTTCCTTTTTCATAAGTTGTAATTTTTATTATTAATATTTTTCGTCTTTAAGAAGTTCAAAAAAAGAAAAGAAAGGCTAAGAAACATTAACGGATCTGAATTTCAGTTTTGGTTTGAAATCATCAAATGATCCCTAAATGATATAGACAAGCACTAAAAGCATCTTAACCTTACAGAAAAAGTCACATAAAATATGTGTGGGCAGACAGGAAGCAAAAAACTGTAACGTAAGTAAAAGGGTTAAGTGTGGAAAGATAATGAGTCTCATTTTTATATCTGAGTAGAAGAACTACAAGGTAAATAAAGATAGGCTGTTAACACAGAGAAAAGATTGTTTTACACATTTTAGTGACACATTTTATAAGGAGATTTGTTTGCTTTTATTTGAAGAAGATTCTTCCTGAACACAAGAAAAAAAAATATAAAAAAAAAAAAAAATTCACATGAAATCAAAAATAGACAAAAAAGAATTTTTTCTGAAGAAACTAAAAAAATTCAATTCAGTTTCATATAACTTTTTAAATTTCCCCAGAGTTTTATCTTATCACACACACACACACACCAATATAGATATAGATATATATGTAGATATATAATATACATTCTATTAAAAATGAATGATAAAGTATGTGTGTTAATTTTTTTCATATACAATATCACTGATAATCTGAAAAATATTAGTTGCAAATTATGGTATACAAACTATTAGAAAAAAAAGGTAGATCAACTCTGAGTGGGCTAATTTCAAATCCAGCAAATATTAACAGTTTTCAAAAGTAAAAGAAGTTAAACATTATTTATTTAAAGAGTATTTATATTATATAAAGAATATATATTATATATATATATATATATATATATATATATATATATATATATATATATATTATAATTATTAAAAAATAAAAAGATTCCATCGCGGCACAGAAATTACTATGGTTTGAAACTGGTCAGCAGTATTTAAGTTTAATTCCAATATTAAACCTTAACTACTGGATGAAACTGCCACCTTAATAGTGATTTCTGTGTCACAATGGAATCATATTTTTAAAAAAATAATTATAATCTAGGCTCTACTTATGTATTATATATATATATATATATATATATATATATAGTAACCAGCAAATTGCAACTAAAAATGGTTGACTCACAGTCTAACAGCAACTAGCAAAATACATTGAAAAGTACTCAGTGATTTCTTTTGTAATTTGAGAAGTTTTCAAATTATTCACTTCTATCAAGAAATTATCAAAGGATGGAACACTCATATTAGAGAAGGAAAAGATTCTTCAATGCTGGAGCAAGTATATTGGTGAACTCTTCCACAATGAAATGGAGCAGCCAGCAATACACAGAAGTACTGATAGAGCTGGAATTCTGAAAACCAAAGTAAAAGCTGCACTGGCCGAACTGAACAGAATCAAGGCAGCTGGGCCAGACAGAATTGTAGCAGAAATGCTGACAGGCTTAGATGATTTTGGCACAGACAAGATCACCAAAATAACAAATGAAATCTACAACAGCAGAGATATACCAGATGACCTCAGCAGATCTATCTTCATAGCTATGCGTAAGAAACCAGGTGCAAACAAATGTAAGCTTCATGACCCACATGACAAAACTCATCATCCATATTCTGATGAAGAAAGCGCACAACAGAATCAGGCCAGAGATACGATGAAAACAGTGCAGGTTCGTTAAAGACACCAGAGCAGGGAACATAATATTCATGCTCAGAATGTTATCAGAAAGAGCAATACAAATCCAGATGGATGTGTACCTATGTTTTATAGACTACGCAAAGGCCTTAGACAAAGTATGCCACAAGAATCTGCTGGAACTGCTCAGCAACCTTGATATATTTGGGAAAGATATCAGAATAATCAAGAAGCTATACTGGCAGCAAAAAGGGAATGAGTTCAGCAAATATACAAAAGCAGAAAGAGGTATAAGACAATGATACATCTTCTCACCTGACCTGTACAACCTATAATGCATGGCAATTTTGAGAGAATTTGAAACCCTGCTAGGATTTAGCATTGGCAACCACAATCTTAACGAACTAAAATATGCAGATGACACAATACAGATAGCAGACATGGAAAAGAAATTACAAAATCTCCTACAGAAAGTAGCAAGAGAGAGAGAGAGTGTCAAAGACTAAGCATAAACTACAAGACAGAATGCATGGTCATCAGTAAAAGAATGAGCCCAAAATTGCGATTTGCAGGTCGGGAGCACTAGAATCAAGCAGACAGTTTAAATATCTGGGAAGCGTTTTGACAGAGGATGATAAATGCAACACTGAGATCCATAGATTTATCAGGATGGCCAAGGATGCATTTCAAAAGCTGGGCAGAGTATTCGCGTCAAACAGAGAAAAAGAGAGACAAGGGAAAAAAAATGCATGACATACCCAGCGGGCTTAAGCAAGTGGATGACAGAACGTGGTCTGGGGGAGGTAGCAGAGGGAAGGAACTTGTTGAGAGCTGCAAGGGATAGAGGGAGGTGGCGAGCCATGATTGCCTACATTCTTAAAGGACAGGGCACATAAATAGAAAAGAACTCAACCTCTTTTGATTTTTCCATTTCTACACCTGCTTTTTATCTCTAAAACATGAGTCATAATTTCTACATTATCACCAGTGACGAAAATCAGCATAGATTCAATTTTCAACACAGCAAGAATAGCCAAACCAAGATGCCTCTGAGAACAATGACCCACAACACCTAAAGACATGTAAAGATTTTGTTAGTTTTAACCAAATAATAAAGTTAGCCTTTGTTAAACTAAAAACTGTGCCTTTGTTCTACTTGTTTCAGTTGGTGTCACTTCTTTTTCCGATATATATATATATTGTGTATTTAGGTAGCAATCCTTCATTTATGCATGTTTCATTAAAGACAACAGACAAGTTACTATGATTAAGCTTTTTATTTAATTTTTCTTGTGTTCCAACAAGTGCTTTCTTTTATGGACACAGAGTGCATAGAAACTGTGTAAAATATTCTATACTTCATAGCACTTTCAGTTATACTTTTAGTCATTATTAAGGATGATTTTATTTTTTTAGTTTAATTGAGTGTGTGCATTATATGTATAATTGTAGCATTATAGAGATGTTTTATTTTCCAAACATTGTGGCCTTGTTCATAATTAATATTGTTAAGTGTTGGTTTTTTATTTTTTATTATTAGGGCTTCCATTATTTTTAATTTTTTTTACTTGTGGATGAGGTTATTAAGCTTGTGTTTTCTACTAGTATGTTTCATTTAGAGACTGGTAAACTTGTGTGTGTGTTTAAATGGGTTCTAAAAGAGCTATGGTCAGATAGGTGTAACATAAGGTGTCTGGATAGGCATGTAGTCATGTGACCAATGTAATTATTTATGATTTCATTTTGATCAGGAATGCAGTACTTAATTTTAATTTTTTATTCGGGTCATTTGGGAGAGTGTATTTCTTTATAATATTTCTAAATGAAGATTCATCTTGGTTTTAGTTAATGTGCATTTGGTTTTTGTAGAAAATATTTATGTAATTTTTAACTATAGGTTCACTATTATCGTTATTTACTTTGGGGAGAAATAATCTAATTTGTTGGTCTATAAGTTGGTTAGGGAAGCCATTGTTAATTAGTGCCTGTTTTAAATTATTGAGTTCTTTAAGGAAGAGTAGTCAAGAGGATGAATTCTGGTGTGCTCTTTTTAGGAAGTTTTTTATTACAGCTGTTTTGTGTCTGAGTGTTCATTCACTTTTAAAGTTAAGGTGACAAGAGTTTCTGCTATATATATTATATAATGAGGTGATAAAAGTGTTATTACTATATTCTACAAGAACATCCAAGAATGGGTGTTTGTTTTTTTGACTAAGTTCATAGGTAAAGTTAAGAACAGAGTTTTTCAAATGTGGTCTTAAGAATATCTATTTCTTTAATGTCATTTGGTCTGTGTCCAAAAAAGAAAGCACTTATCTGAAGACAAGAAAATTTAAATAAAAAGCTTAATCGTAATACCTTGTCTGCCGTTTTTAATGAAACAAGCATTTATATGTGTATATATATATATATATATATATATATATATATATATATATATATATATATATATATATATCCTAACAAGTGATGTAAAATAGGTTACACATAATAATTTTCAATGTAAATGGCAATGGATAGACAAGAATAAATCTCTATAACCAACCCCAAAAGATCATCTCCATTGAGAAAAGGTAACGTTATCAATGTGGTAGGATTTTCTGGCTGACAAGAATAAATCTCTATAACCAACCCCAAAAGATCATCTCCATTGAGAAAAGGTAACGTTATCAATGTGGTAGGATTTTCTGGCTGTTATCTGTTTAGAATTCTTAAAATGCAATGACACACAAAATGGATCTTTTTATATGCAATGTGTTCATAAAGGTTTGGTTGAAACACTTATCAAAAGGAAAAACAATGTTCTCTTCTCTAACACAAAGCCACCTCCACCAAAAATAACAGAGGAAATATTTTGGATCTTGGTTGGTCTGTTTTTATTCTAGCCACTATATTTAAATGACCTTGTACCTACTAAATATTGACTTTTTTGATTGCTCCAAAATTCTTTGATGAAGAGAACTAATGAAAAATAGGTTGAAGAATTTATTGAAAACCTTTTCCCATCAAAATCTTCAAAATTTTACTCTAAGTGTATCAAAGAACTACCTGAAAGTGACATCATATCTTGGATTATATAATTAAGTAAAGTTTCAGATGTAATGGAATAACCTGTCACCCACCATGAGTGACTACACTATAGTTAGTAACTTCCTATAAGTATCCTATAAGTCAACGGATGACAGAGACTAGCTGGGATCTATTATTCAGCTACTTAGCTGTTGTCAAACTCTCTGTCTTCGGGTAGAGAGGAACCCGGATGAGGCTATGCCAAAGGGCAGAGACTCATCCAGGGAGGTAGACAGACCCAAACCTGTTTACAGGGAATTTTTGGCTGAGCCTACAGGCTCGGATTGCACCACATTAAATTTGGTCTTGTGCCACATTCTACCTCGTGAGGACGCTGGTAAATATTTCTAGCTGAGATTTGTTATTCATCTCTTAGCTCTTAACGAACTCTCTACCTTTGGACAGAGAGGAACCTGGATGATGCTCTGCCAAATGGCAGTCTCTCGTCGAGGAGGTAAACAGACGCAAAACCATTTATGCAGGGTTACGGAGAATTTTTGGCTGAGCCTACGGGCTCGAAATGCTCCACATTAAATTCGGTCTTGTGCCACATCCTACCTCATGGGGAGGCTGGTAAATATTTCTAGCTGGGATCTGTTATTCAGTTCTCAGCTGTTGTTGAACCCTCTACCTGAAGACAGAGACAAAGCTAGATGAGTCTATGCCAAAGGGCAGAGTTGCGTCCAGGGAGGTAGATAGACCCGAACGTGCTTATGCGGGGTTTATGGGGAATTTTTGGCCAAGCCAACAGGCTCAGATTGCCCCACATTAAATTCAGTCTTGTGCCACATCCAACCTCCTGGGGAGGTTGGTAAATATTTCTAGCTAGGATCTGTTGGGTACGACTCAGACTTACGCGAGAACTACCAACCTTCTGATAGTAGCACTCACTACTGGACTGACTTGCAATGACCTTATGCATAACAGTTACCTTTATTCTTATTGTACTGATTTTTTACAATAAACCTTTATTTATTTTATCCACCTTGTTTTTCAAGTATTTATTCCTATTAGCACGGAATATAACAGTTCCTAAACAGATATAGAAAGTATTAATGACTAAAATTTAAACACAGAAAGAAATACTACCTTCTGAAGCAAATATACACAAGAAATGTATTGAAAAATCAAAGGAAAATTGCTGAATTCATCATTTCAATTTTTAGAGATATATAATACAAACGTCCATCTCATATTTCAAACCAAGAAACTTTTTGCTTTTTTCCCTTTTACTTTCTTTTTTCTTTTTCTTTCTTTTTCAAGTATGCTAAATGATGTCTTCTAAGGTCTAAATGCCTAGACATTTCAGTTAACCTGTTATTGAATGTTGTTAAATTTAAAAATTTCCTTTCAAAGATGCTATATAATATAATCTAGGCTCTAACGTCTAAATCTTTTCATTTAACTTACTGAATATTTATATGAGTATTCTTAAATTTGAAAATTTTGAGTAACTGTAAAATATATACTTGTTTCAAAATAAAACCATCATATTTGCCTTGATAATATCCGTCAAATGACGAAATGCATTGGCTAAACTAAGTATAGTTTTCCACCTGTCTTTTCATTCATTTTGTCTCCTTTGCTGATATACTCCATCTGAAAATATATATATATATATATATATATATATATATATATATATATACAAAAAGTGATTTGTACCCAAAGAATTGATATATAGCCTTAAACAACACAGACATCATACCTAAGGTACCTTTTGGGCAATACTTTTTTCAAAGGTTGGCGATTGGGAAAAGAAATGAAGACACACTCAATAAAATAAATGAGGAGGGAAAGGTGGAACACGATTAAAAGAGAAATTTTAATTACACGAAATTAAAATTGAACAACGGGGGATGAAAATAACACGTTCCACAAGAGTATAAAATAGAAAAAGGACACTCATAAACCCTCCAACAGACACAAGGAACGTAAAAAATATTCCTTTAGTCTAAACAGGCTCAGCTGTTGATACATTATCTATCTATCTATCTATCTATCTATATCTATATATATATATATATATATATATAGTGTTACCCGGATATAAGAGAAACCCGGATATAAGATAGATTTTCTCAGGTCCCAAATTAGAGCCTGTTTCAATGTATATAAAATAGACCAAACCCAGATATAAGAGAAACCCGGATATAAGAGACCCCTTCTTCGGTCCCGACAACTCTCTTATATCCGGGTTACACTGTATATATATATATATATATATATATATATATATATATCTGCTGTCAGAGGCATGATTTGAAATGGAACAGTCAGGATCAAATCTGCAATGACACAGTCAGTGAAAGACAGTCAGCGAACCTGACCATCTTCGACACACACTGAAAGAATATTTGCTTCCTTTCTAGGAGAAATGAGATTATAAAACTGAAAAACTAAAGTCATGTTTGTCAAAGCAACACATGTTCAGAATGTTTTGCAGCAATGTCTATATACTAAAATCAAAATTTGTTAAAATCAAAGTCTTTATAAATAACAAATAAATCGAATGAAGAAGTCCATTGTGGTTTTGTATAAATTACATTGCTACATGATTATAAGAGAATTACAGTTTATGAGGATATAAAAGATAGATAACGGTTGGCATGAGACTTGAAGAAGTTAAGATTGTAGTGATAAGTCAGTTCTTCTCAATGAAGTTTGTTCCACAAAGTAGCCATTCTTAGGAAGAAGCTTTCTCAATGTCACTTCTTTCTTACAAATAGAATACAAAGAAAAATGAGAATGATTCAACCCTGAGTGCATGGCATGGTGTGACCGCGCTGTAAGGGTCAGAACTAGTGGGACTAAGGAATGTATTTCATCTAGACATTTGCAATAGAGTAGGGATAATCTTGTGACTGTGGGATCAATCTAGCCAGATTTCAGGTGGAAGAAAACATCCTAATCTCATGTCCACATATTACAATACAAAATAATAAGCAATGCAAGGAAATGTTCTTCACAGGAAAGGAAAAAGAATAAGCTGAATATGTATACAATAGATACATATGTTTACATGTTGAAAATGATTGATCTCTGTTGTAGCCATTAAGAGACCAATAGTTTGATGTGATTTGTTGCAAATGAGTCTGCAAAGTTTCAAAGTTATTTTGTTAAAAGTGAGTCTGCAAAGTTCACAGTTATTTTGTTGCAAGTGAGTCTGCAAAGTTCAAAGTAATATGCATGCCAATATGTGTGTGTGAAGCATAATGTGTGTGACTGATTTTGTGCTATGGAAGTAATTTTAAAACACATTGAACAAAAACAGTTGAGACAAGACTTACTTTGTAATGGCTTTGTATGTAGGAAAATCATTGCTGACTCATGCATTGTTATGGTAATGTGTGTCAAGGATGGTCAGGTTCACTGACCGTCTTTCACCGACTGTGTCGTTGCAGATCTGTTCCTGACTGTTCCATTTCAAATCTTTTCTCTGATTGTTCTGTTTCAGATTTGTCTGTTCTGTTGCAGTTATAGCCCTTGACTGTTGCTGACAAGCCATTTTTATGGCTTATGGTGAGTCAGTGAAAGGCTCACAAATTCTGAGTTCTGTGCAGGAATGTACTAAATAACCCAAGCCCTGGCCTATTCCAGGTCATTTGGTGTTCAATCACACAGATATCATAGAGAGTACATTACATGACTTGTCATATTCAATTAGGTTCCAGAAACCAATTATTTAATTTTGAAGCCATGTTTTATACAGAATTGTAAAGTTTTTTTTGTATCTACTGAATTTGAAAACATTTCTTACTTGTTGTGCTTCACTTGTTGGATATAAAATATAGGAATTTATATCCTATATGACATAATCTTTATGGAAATGGAGTTATAAGGTTCAAAATAATTCATGAACCACAAAGCCTCATTGATGTGATTTTGAACTTTGTCAAGGCTGAAATACGAGGGTTAGGCAGCTCCAGCCAGATAGTGATTTACTATGCATTGCTTAGATGTGGCACAAAGCCGAATGTCTGGGGCACACAGTGAAGATCAAACTCGCTATTCAGTTGTTATTGATCTAGCAAGACAGGCTTGCTGACCATTACACCAGAGGGAAGTATCCCAGCTCTACCACAGATATAGCAGCAATACTCCCATTTTTCATCTGATCTGACTCTTGTTAATATAAAGCATGTCACGAGTCAGGCACTTTTCTGGATCATTTTTAGTGATAGATCATACATACAAGTTCCACTTGAGATCAGGGGTGAACCTGAGTCCCAATACATGTTCAAAGGAAGAAGATTCATTGACATTACAATTGTTCATCAAAACAAAGAAAAAATTCAGGGTTTTCCTGGTGATCATAGAACATTACAAGCATGGTTTTGGTGGCTTTTTACTATTGAGCTGTTAGAGATGAGATCAGCTGCCACACTCTGCGCACCTAGATTTGTGGAGGTACACCCATAAACCATGGAATTGTTTGCAGAAAAATTAACTAAAGATTTGAAAATATTCTTGAGAAGTTGTTAATATAAAGCCAAAAGAGGCTAGGACCAAGAAGAGAATCTTTGGCGATGCCTGCATTAAATAAATTATTAATAACTCATGGCTCTCCACAATTTCCTGTCCTTTGTAGCTCTGATTAAATTTTGTCATTTTGCTATCTCTCCAAATCTCTGCTCTGTCAACCATTTTTTTATACCATGACCTGTAGGGTCATATTGGAACCATTTGTACTGCAGCCACAGTGGAAGTGTGGTTTCTTGAGCAAGAGAGCCTGGTGGAGCCCAACCCTCATCAGACTGGATTTTGAATTCAGAGTTTTTCTTTCTCCTAGAACAGTTGCCACCCTACTATCTACCCATGGCTGGGGAACGGGAGAAGAAGAGGATTCATACTTTTCCCAAGAGTATTGGCACATAAGTGAATGTAATGCATCCGACTGGAATTTGAACACGGCTCTCTGATTCCTCAATCTGAGCCACTATCCATTACTTCACTGTGCCTCCCCAACCATACACAAGCTTATAAGATAGATTATGCACTGTTTTCCTCTGTCCTTCAGTATGTCTTGTGAGTATTAAATTTTCTAAGGCCTCTTTCTTTTTATTGCAATACTACTTTCTGATTCTAAGTATAAGTGTCCTTTTGTTTCGATTTCCTCTAAAACTTAATTATTGCTCACATGTTCAGTCCATAGTATTCTCAGCATCCTTCTGTAGAACCACATTTCTGTTGCCTCAAGTCTTTAGTTTATCTGCATTACCCAGGTATTCACTGCTATACAGGAGGAGGTCCAATATTGCATAACAGTTAATTACTCTTAAGTATTTTCTATGAATGATGAAAGGCAATTCTTTTATGTTGAAAGGAAGTCTGAATGATTCAAAGGAAAAATTGTGATGAGAAGATAAAGAAAATATAAAAAAAATGAATTGTTTAACAGTGAATTGGAATCCTTCATACTAATTCTATAAAACCAATCAATATGCCCGGCGAGTCTTTGTTTCTGGACAGTCATTGTGTCTGGACAATCAGTGTGTCTGGACAGTCAGTGTGTCTGGCCAGTCTGTGTGTCTGGCTAGTCTGTCAGTCAGAAATTTATGTTTACTTGGCTCACTTAATTACAAAAGGGAAGTAACCAGACAGAAATGAAACTTGAAGAAAGATAAATTTTCACGACGAGTAAAACAGCAAAAAGCGACACATAGAAACATCAATTTGCTGACTGGTTCCACTCAGATAATTTTATTTCTCTTTTCTTTCATGGATGACTAATTTCATAAGTCATTTCTCCAATCACAAACTCAGACATCAAGCATCTTAAAGAGTTCTCGCAGACTTAATAATACTGAAATGTTTTTACTTGCAAAATTTTTTTCAGTCTTCCTGCATGTCCATTTGCTTTTAATATTACTTTCTTTCTATCTCACAATTTTTATTTTTATTTATTTTTCTCCATTTTACATTAAAAATACAAAATTTTGAACATGTTCATTTCTGAGCTTATTTTTTTTTTATGTAAGTGACAAAAGCTACTTAAAAAAAACAAAAAAACTCCTCTTAACACTACAAACTTGGCATACAGCCAAATACAGAGAAAAAAAGAAGAGGCAAATAATACATGACTAACGTTTTTAATAGGAATATTTATTGTAAAATAACTGTTTAGATCCTAGATACTATGAAAAGATCAGGAACAAATACTGTTTAACTCTTATTAGGGTGTATCAAATGTGTTTTTGCTTTTAAAAACATTTGCTCTAAAGTTTATTTCATCTACAAATCTAAAGACTATCTAGGTGTCTACTATGGTATTATTATTATTATTATTATTATTATTATTATTATTATTATTATTATTATTGTATATACAAAATAATTTCTTTTTTAGTTCAAAGTTTATTTTATCTATACATTTATGAATCTATTTATGACACAACTATTATTATTATTATTATTATTATTATTATTATTATTATTATTATTATTATTTCCTTTGATTTCTGCTGTCTCCTCATTTCAACCAAATATCTAAGGTTAGTAGTAGCATCATGACATTTTCACCAAGTATTTTTGTAAAAAAAGAAACGAAAAGGAAACCTAAGATCACACATATTCGACATAAAGCTCTTTGTAAGGCTTGAGCTGTATTTGTGCATACAATTTTTGCATTTCTTTAAGACAGGGATCCTTTTAATGAGTCTGTGGTAAACTTTTCCAATCAATCCAAGGTCTCCAACTACAGCTAGAATTTTTGATGTCCACATGTACCACATTTTTGAGATTTCCACTTTAAGATCATTGTATTTTGATAATTTTTTGAAGATTTTTAATGATACATTACAGTCTGCACAGACTGCCATGTCAATAAGAAAGCACATTCTGATTTTGTGGTCTTTGATTACAATGTCTGGGCAGTTAGCTTTGATTGTTCCCTCTCTAGGTATTGTAAAGTCTCATAAAATTGTTACAGGTCTTATCTCTATAACCGTTTCTGGGTGGTGTTCACACCAGTTTCTTGCAATTTCCTTTCCATAAAAGTTGCATATTTTCCAGTTCAGATATTGGCACACTCTGTTATACCAAGTTTTATATTCAGTGGGTGCTAAAACCGTGCAACCTGGTTAGCACTGTTTTTTAGTATGTGTGCTTGGTAATTTCTAGATTGCAAGGTTTAGTCCTGTGCAGCAAGAATAAAATCTTCAGTTCCAGCTTTTAAACCTGCACTATGTAACCATTGATATGTATGGAGTTTGGTCTGGGTAGAGTATTGACCATAAAGAGGCTTATCTTGCCATCATTTCTGCATTTGGTTCATTGTATTTACTTTTTCTTTCTTTTTTAGGTTCTTGGCCAACTCCATTATGTGTATATGGTTTACTTTTACTTCTTCACCCACTTGAAATTCCCTTTTAAATTTGTTGGCTTCATCTGTTACTGAATACATTCTATTTCTTTTTTTTTTACATTATTATTATTATTATTATTATTTCCTTTGATCTCTGCTGTATAATCATTTCATTTTGGGTTCAAACCAGAGACATAAGGTCAGAAATGGCATCATGATATTTTCACTGAACATTTTTTGTAAAATAAAAATAATAATATACATTTTACATTAAATGTGAGCTTTACTTGTGAAAACAATTTTTTGTATTTTTTTAAGCCATGCTTTGCAAGGTATCACTCCAGTGAGTCTATCAGAATCTTTTCCAGTCAAACCCAGGACCCAACCATAATTGAAATTATTCATGTGCCACAGTTTTTAAATTTCCACTTCAAGATACTTGTATTTTGATAGATTTTGAAGATCTTTCCTATATTACAGTCTTCAGTCTGTCATGTCAATAAGAGTGCATATTTTGTTTTTGTGGTGTTTGTACAAATATGTTTGGGTGATTCATTTTGATTAGTCTGTCTGTGTGTATTGAAAAGTCCCATAAAATTGTTAGAGGTCCTGTGTCTGGGTAGTATTCAAACCAATTTTTTCCACTTTCCTTCCCATAAACGTTGCAGATTTTCCAGTGCGGATATTGGCCCACCCTGTCATATCAAATTTTACGTTTGGTCAATGCTAATACCATGCAAGATGGTCAATTGTTTCTGGATATTCATCACAGAATATGCATTTGAGGTCAAAACATTTTTTCAATATGATTGCTTGATAATTTCTAGTTAGCAAGCATTGATCTTGTGGAGTGAGTATAAAAACATAAAGTGGTTTATCTTTCCTCCCATCATTTTATTATTATTATTATTATTATTATTATTATTATTATTATACAACAGGATTTGGTGAAAGTATTTTTTACAGATATTTACTCCAAAGCTTATGACATATACGTATCTAAAGTATGTCTAAGATTCCACTGTATTATTAATATTATTATTATACATATAGCTTACGACTAAAAAAGCTCAATGTAATCATAAATTCTATTTTAACAGTTCCTTTTCTTGCACTTCTCACCTGTGGACCACCCTTCCAATTTCTTGCTTCCCTGCCACCTACAATCTTTAAAAATTTAAATGCAATCTTCTGTCTTCCTGAATTCTGTTCCTTTATCATCCTCACCCTTCATTTCTCCCCATTAAAATCTTCTTATTCTCTTTCACTCCCTGTAATCCCTTGCATCTTAGTGGCTTTATTGCCTTGCTTAGAAATTAATGTTAATTAATTATTGTTAATTTTCTATAAATTTTTGTTCTTTTCTTCTTAAGAAGATACACAAGTAAATATGTAGCTTATATATTCATATAAAATCTAATATGTTTTAAATGACAAATCTCAAGCAATTACAAATAATGTCTTTCATTAGCTATTGTTCATATATTTCTATTTTAATTGCATCTAAGTGGGAAACAAAAGTTACTAATTGAAACAAAAACCTGTAAACAACCATGGCTTTTTTTTTGCCTCGCAGAAACGATACATTCATATGAATAAAAATATTTTTAATTGTTCAGCAAAAATGGTTATTTTCACTGGGTTGAGATTAAGAAATGTTTCCAATTTTTAGGATTCTTTCAGTTTTCTTTTCCTCGGTCATCAGGCAATATTACTTTTCTTTTATTATTACACACGTCTCTGTTTGGATTCTGTTATTATTATTATTATTATTATTATTATTATTATTATTATTATTATTCCAACTTTTCACTGTCCCATTTTATTTCTTCTTCTTTTTATTTTTCCTTCTTTTTCCCTACCTACTGCATCATTTAGTGAAATTGAAGTTTTTTTCTTCCTGGATAACGTATTTTATCTTCCAAATAATAACCTTATCAATATTCAAAATAGGTTTTGCTAGCCACTTGTTCAAGGAAGAATCTCATTTTCAAACTGTGATTATTTCGAGGCAAATAGATTTGATATAGAATTGAAATTTCTTTGAAATTTTTCTTTTATTCCAAAAGGACAAAACGGATTTCTCCTGTCATCTTCTAAAAAACGTGCTGAATTAATAGATTTAAGTTGCCTGACTTTATCCTATGAAGTATTGGTCCTATTTTTGTTATTTTTTACTAGTTTTAGTTTTGACTTTAATTTAATTTTTTCTTTCTGTGATTATTTTTGCATTCTACAATCATTAAGTAAACCGCATAGACTAGAAAGATAAAACAAAATTTGACATCAAACCCCATATTCCAAAGAGCCTGTCCTACATGACCAATGCTTTAACAGGCCACAAATTCCTATCAATAGATGATATTCAAGTCTCTCAAATAACTCTCCCAGGCAATAAAGAAGTTAATTTTCTATAAATTTTTGATCTTTTCTTTTTAATAATATAATTTCATATGTTTGGTTCATGTCACCATAGTTATCCTCTCCCCTATTAAATAAATCACATCTTTTTTACGTAAATTTATACTAGATACAATAAACAATAAAGAGCAAATCTAATAATGAAGATTCTAACTGTATGATTAAATTTGAATGTCATCTAGTGATTGGCTTCCAAGTGTAAAGTACTTGAATTCAAATCTAAATGAAGATTACTTTTTTTTTTATTTCTAATTCATTCAACTTAATGTTCACAGAAAATAAAAAAAAGAACAACCTGAGTGTTGTAATGAAAAGCAAAAAATTTTTTTGAATAATTAAAAATAAATATTACCAGTGCTGTGTCAAAATGGTGGCTAGTACACACAAAAATGTATATAAATTTATATACACAATTTTCTTTGGGACCAATGCTTTTTGGTATCAACAATATTCTGAATAATCCTTCTCTAGTGAGATTATCCAGTGGGATTATCCATCCTTGTTGAAATTTGTTTTACAGGCCTAATATCTGCCCTGCATGTCAAAACATCTTTGTACAGATTCAAGTGGCTGGGTTTTGAATTCAAAGTTGTCCTCCTCCTAGAGATCTTTGTTTACCCTACTATTTAATCCATAGCTGGTGTGATAAGCAATAGATTCATGCCTTTCGCAAGGGTATTCGTCTAACAATAAATGTGACAAACTCAGTTGGAATTCAAACTCAGTTCACTCCTTTCTTATTTGGAGCTGATAAAATAACACTACTTATATCTTTATATTTACAATTTATATAAAGTAATAACCGATTTCTTAATGCAGGGTATCATGGCATTTTCCCCAAGTTTTCTTTACCTACAAAACTAAGTGCATTAGTTACATACTTCAGTGAAAATATACTTATTTACTTGTAATAAAGCCAAAAATTTACCAGCCATAACTCAATCTCATTACAGGTAACTCCAATCAAATCTAATAACACAAAGAAGATAGCATCCCCTGGTGAGTGATTAGGTCAGCTTCTAAATGACCACCAGCTCCGAATGACAAATTGACCCTTATTTGGCACAAGTACTTCTACTTCAAGTTGGCTGGTCATCAATCTGCCATCATGATTGAGTTCCCAGCAACGGATCGGCAGAAATGGGGCTAGACCTGTCAAGTGTAAGGGTAAGTATGGTGGATATATGATGAAATAGCAAGTGTGGTGGATATATGATGAAATAGCTATATAAAAGTAGTCGATGCCAATTTCCAAGGACAGCTATTATGTGAATACTTTATATTACTCTGTTGACAGATCTCAGGGCCTCTGTTATCAATGATGCATAGTCAAGAGTCAACTTTGATATACCACCTTTCTTGGTTTTACTTGAGGCTACGAATACGATGAAAACCAGTGTGGGCTCAGAAAGGATGAATGTCATTTATTTACTTTGCAGCTGAGAAACTTTGTTTTCTGCTATCAGGCATAGTAAATTAGATTTCATCATCTTTGTTTTTATTTATTTATTTTATCTTCAGGATCCATAGATACTTTATTAGGATTTTAGTGATTTACTTAAGGACAGCAATATCCTGGCATTTGCCATTTAAAGCATTTTTCTATTTTCTTATCTCATACTGTCCACTGTCCACTCAAATGAAGGTCACTTTCATTTACTTCTTCACAAAATTATCCATGATTCTTTTTTGCTATACAATTATTGATTGCATACAATCAGGATTTTCAGATTTACTTTCATCATTCCAAAATTGATGGAGAAAGTTTTTACTGCAAACGTTACATACACTCCCAAATAAAGAAACAAGTATTAGTTCCAATTCAGACTTAGTTGTTATACACACTTCTTGGCCATTCTACTTTCTAACCAGCTAAGGTGTCTTTTACACACAGAATTTAGAAACAAATTGTTATAGACAAGCGTATGGTTGCAAGAAAGAAATACAACAACAGCAGAAATAGATTTACGTGGTTTATTTCAACAGGAACGTGAGGGTTTGGGGCAGCTACCTTGTGGTATAGTTCATAAGTCGACTTTGGATCTAGGTCGATCTCTCATAGTAGTTCACACATGTTGACGGTGGTTGGTGCTCCCCTGCTGACAGCTGCTGACAGCTGCTGACCGCTCGGCCTGACCGTGACAGGTCTGTTCCTGGCCACCTGTTGACTGCCTGTTGAACTTCCATGTGACCCCTTTTATAGCGTTTTTTATGGCTTAACAGGCTTGAAAAACGAAGCGAGTATAATTAGGAGGGAAGCATTTTTATTGGACAAAAAATAGAACACTTTAAATATTATTTTATTTTTCGACCGGAACTCGTGTGTCGGGAACATTTGTAAACCAAGATAATGGTCATTTTGTGACGGGGCTTTGTCTCGTTCACATCCAGCTCTCGCTCTTGAGTATTTGCCTGTAAATCAGCCGAGATATGTCTTATTTTATTTTATAACAAAATCTTTTCTTAAATTCCTGTAGAGGCTGAATATTCTTATTATTAGGGATACTTTGTATCAGTTGAGACACCCCAGCCTATCCATCTTTGGAATGGTTATCAGTTTCTTCTACTAATGAATATTGAGCAAGATATTTGCACAAGCCATTCCTAATAAGTAAAATTTTTATATATGATCATTTTCTATGGCCTTGAGACAGAGTAATCTAAGATGAATAACCACTTGGGTGTCTCTTATAAAACAAGGTTTCAGAAATTAATCTCAAAAGCCATTTCTAGTGAGTTTCATTTTTTTACAAGGATTTTGTATAATAATGACCTTAGGCCAAACTAGACTATAGTTAATAAATAAATCTTAAGGTCCCTCTCATATAACAATGGACAGCAAGTTTATCTCAAAAGCCATTTCTAGTGTGTGCGATATTTACATATATTCCTAATTATTTCATATACAATGCAAAGAAGGAATCTTATAAAATCCACAAAAAACAAAAAAGAACAAGCTTGATAAAATGAGTAACATTGCATTTACTACCACTTTCATAATACCTATAATTTAAAAGAATTTATTGAATTTTAATATACAATTTACAACTACTACAAAAGAAAATAAAAGATCTAATCAGCAAAAACAAATAATATTTAACCTGAAGCAAGAATATACAAAATAAATGACAAAAAATATTCCATGAAGCATATTGATGAGATATATGAGGAAAAGAACTCTTTGATAAAATACCCTCAATGCCTTAGATGCTTATCATAATAGGCCTGAAAATAATTTTCACTTAATAACATTTTGGGTAAAAGAGAAGCCAATGAAAATGCACTACTTTCATAATCCTAAATATTAAATTTATGCCAATGTGCATACTATATATCTCCTTTTCTAACACAAATTTTCTCACCAGAATCCATCTTACATATTTATAAGTCTACCATTCATCCATGCATCAGACATTGCTGCCATATCTGGTCTGATGCTTCTGCTATATATTTAGAGATTCTTAATAAAATCCAAAAAAGGATATGCAATATTATTGGTCCTAACCTGGCATCTCAGCTTCATTCACTTTCTCACTGCACCGTAGTAGTAATATAATTTTCCTGTTCATTTTCTATAAATATTTTCATGGTAATTGTTCTAATGTTCTTTCCTTTTTCCTATGTGTCCTTTAAGTGCGGTATGAGATTTTGGTGACAAGGTCGCATCATTTTATAGTTGAATTGGTTAGATGTAATTGTTATCAATTTTTTTCCCCTGCACTTCCAGTTTGTGAAACTCTCTTCTAACTTCTTGCTTTCAAGTCAATTTTGATCTTCAAAAATTTAAATGCAATGTCAATCATTATCTTCTTAATTCTTTCCTTTTATAATTCTCTCTCCTTAATAGTGGTTTTCCTCATATTCTCTAACACTCAGTAACCCTTTGCATCCTGGTGGCTTTATTGCCTTTAATCTTCAAAAATTTAAATGCAATATCAATTGTTATCTTCTGTCTTCTTAATTCTTGTTCTTTTATAATTCTCTCTCCTTAACAATGTTTTTCCTCATATTCTCTAACACTCAGTAACCCTTTGCATCCTGGTGGCTTTATTGCCTTTAATCTTCAAAAATTTAAATGCAATGTCAATTGTTATCTTCTGTCTTCTTGATTCCTATTTTTTTATCATTCTCTCTCATCAATAATGTTTTCTTTCCTCATATTATCCCACACTCAGCAATCCCTTACATCTTAGTGGCTTTACTACCTTACTTAGGATGAAGTGATTTTAAAAAACATGTGATAATTAAAATTATTGATAATAATACAAGTGATAAAATGTTGAAGGAGATTTATCAGTCACTTTTTCACCAATGTGATATGGCTTCCCTCACTTTTTCTACAAATATTTTCATGGCAACTGCTTTGATGAGCATTTTTTTTCCCTGGTGCCCTGACTACATGTATTTAAGCATGCTGCTAGACCGGCATCTACCTCCCACCCATTTACAGATGAAATAGTTAAATGTAACTGCTATTTCTACTCCAACAGTTTTTTCTCACACTTCCTGCCTGTGGAATTCCCTTTGGTTTAGTTGTTTCGCTGATATTAGGTTGGTGCAAAAATAATGACATAATAATGTCGTTTTTTGACGTAACGTCAAAAAACGACATTATTACATCATTATTTTTTGCACAAACCTAATAACTACAATCTCCAAAAATTTAAATGCAATGTCAATTGCCATCTTCTGTCTTCTTGAATCCTGTTCATCTTTTGTCCTTTCTTCCATCCTCCCTATACTCTTTACTTTCACTCCCTGTAGCCGCTTATGCACTAGTGGCATTCCCACCTTCCTTGGGGTGAGTGAGCTGACAGATTTATCAATGCCCAAGATGGATTATTTCCCCTTACCGTTTCCTCTTTCATATACAAGATTGATTCCATCAGTGAAACCATTGTCTGAAGAAGTTCCTTCTCAGTTTAACTAAATTTTAGTAATAACTACCAGTGTGTCTCTTATCCATCTATTCGTGGATAAAAAACATACTAGCATTTATTATGTGTGACATGTTGGATCAATATTTTACATGCCACATAACTTCAGAACACTGGCGATCATAGCTCTCCACAATTTTCTGTCCTTTGTAGCCTTTAATAAATTTTGTCTTTTTGGTATCTTTTTTAAACCTTGTTCCACCATCCATTTACTCAAGCTCTTGGGGTAGGTTATGCATTCTTTTCCTCTGTCTTTCTTGATTTAATTTGTCTTGTGGGTATCAAATTCTTCAGCATAGCAAGTTCAAATTCCAGCTGAAGTCATTCACATTCAGACAGCTACCATTAGTAACACTTCAAATACTTTTCTTCTATACCTGCTATAACTTAAATAAAAGGATAGACTGAGTATGCTAGCCTTGGTTTAATATCAGTCAGACAACTCCACCCCATAAAATGTATCTTTTCTATAGAAACTCCACAGAGTGTGAGAAGAACTCATCTTTCTCTCTCATACTTCTTACAGATTAATGTTCAGGAAATTAATCTTAAAAATCATGCTAGTGATTATGATTTTTATACCTAAGCCTTTATATTATGCTTGTGCCAGAGTTTTTTGTTTTGTTACTAAATTTAACCCAATACAAGGTTCGAGAGCCACTCAAGGTAGAGGCTTACTGAATGAGGTATGTGTTATAAATAAAGAATTGATCTCATCTGAAGATTTGCGAGGGTAATAGCAAGAGAATAGTGATAGGATGCATCTGTGCAGTAAGTAGATGCAGGGGGGAAAATAAGTTATTCCTCACAATACTACTTAAACAACTATGATCAATATCAAGGCTGGAAAATGAGGATTAGCATCAATATATTATTTTTGCTCTAATCTGATTCTTGTAGGGATAAAGTCTAGAATAAGAAGTCAGGTATATCCTGGAATGGAAGAATGAGCTAATCATTCTCCTAGCAAGTTATATTTAGCACATCTTAAAAGACATTGTGAGTGAATTTGACTTTTATTACTTGTATTAGGTTGGTGCAAAAATAATGACGTAATAATGTCGTTTTTTGACGTTAAAAATACGTCAAAAAACGACATCATTACGTCATTATTTTTGCACCAACCTAATACTACTATTTTATTGGGTTGGTGCATAATTATCAGGCACTTTTGTAGGCAAATTATTTATTAACAAAAATTGCTGTTTTGTTTACTTTTTTAATAGAAATATTATTTTATTTTCAGGTTATAAAAATGTGTGTCGATCATACTCATTAAATCATACTTATTTAAAAATGTTATTGTTGAAGTGTTATGGTTCTTTTTTCATAATAAATATTGTTTAAAAACGCCTGATAATTATGCACCAACCCAATAGTTTCATCAAAAAGGTCACTTACCCAAATGTAATTGCCATTTTTTTAGATCAGTCCTCACCACCTGTCCAACGTAACGGTCTTGAGTAAAGCCTGATATCTTTGCTAATTTCTCTGTCTTACAGAATCATAGTAAGAACATCAAAATAACACATGTTCATTTTAAAATAAACATGAATAAATTTTATTTTGATGACATTTTTTTGTTTATTCTTAGTTGCTGAAAGGCTTTGGCCATAGATAATGAATAATTTCATCTAAATATTTTAACATCTGTCTATATGTCTGTGATGACTTATTGTAACTATTTACACTATTTACAATTTTTGGACTGTTATCCTCATCATTATTGTCCTATTCACAATGTACTCTCTAGCCTTTTTCGGTTCTGTCTCTATTTCTGAGATGAGGTATTGTCATTATTTACACTATTTACATTATTTGGACTGTTGTCGTCACCTTTATTATCATATTCATGAGGTTTCGGACATTGTACACTCTGGCCTTCTTCAGGTGATATATACTGGAATTTCAAACCAAAATTTTTAATTAAACATATATCACCTGAAATTTAGTTATTTGTGTTCAAGCATTAGGGCAGTCAATATTTTCCATTGTTATCTCCTGCATTATATTAGGTAAAAACATAGCAAACGCTAAAAAGTTGACAGGGTTGAATGTGGCTGAACTGTCAAATACATGGTCTCTCTCAATATGTTTTCACTGGTGAGATTGGATTAAGCATAACTACAGTTGCAAATTTCTTAAATGAACCTAATAGATACAGAACAAAAATTGCAAGTAGTTGGCCCATGAAAATTTAATTGGCATTGAGTATGAATATGTACAGCGAGACACCAGCTGATAAATGAACTAGATTAAGGTCCTTACAAAAACAGAATGCAGCTCAAGAGCAATAAGATGGTATTTCCAAGAGAAAGGCTTTAAAAACCATAAACATATTAAAAGTCTACACCTCCTTCCACAGCACAAGACAGTTTTGTTAAACTTTGCGGAGAAGTACCAACCCTGCGACAGAGAAAAATGGAAGAAGTTTTTGTTCCCTCATGAGAAAAAATTCAAGCTGGATGGTTTAGATGACTTCCAACATTACTGGCACAATAACTATATCTCACCAGAGAAATTTTCTACATGACACAGTTGGGGAGGTTCCATCAGTATCTGAGGTGATATCTCCTTCAACAGAACAATGGAGCTTCAGTTTATAAAGGGGCATCAAACCACAGCTAGTTATATTTGCATATTAGAGAGAGGGCAGTATTTTTATTGACTGAAGGCCCTTATAGTCCTTAATGCCTGCAGAATATAGGACTTTTTCATGGCAAATAACATGATTCTTTTGGACCATCCAGCATAATCACTTGATCTGAACACCGTTGAAAATGTTTGGGTGGGAATGGCGAGAGAAGTCTATAGAATCTGATATCAATTCCAAAGAGTACATGATCTTCATGAAAACAATTTTCACCAGACAGGAATGAAATTCCCAACAGCCTTTGGCAGACATTTATATCAACCCATGCCAAAGTGAATTTTTGAAGTTATTCAAAATGACGGCCATGCAACTCCCTACTCAGACATCTTGTTGGGCATTTCCTATTCTATTTAGAACTTCTTTTAGGTATGGTCTTGAACTTTTGACTAGCTAGTATTTAACCTAAATTCTCAGTATTCAAATTTTCCTATTAAGTGCTAAAAAATATTTTAATTTTTCTTATTTTCATCTTTTGAAGCTCAACTCAAATAAGGGATTCAGTCTCACAACATATTTTATTTTTTTATTTTCATTATTTTTTAATGCATCATATTTGTATTGAAACAATTTATATCTGGTTTGTCAAAATTCATCTGTAAGCTAGATAACCATTCATAATAAGCAATGTTGTCATCTGATATTTCACATTACTACAAATTACAGTATTTACGTTAGTCGGACTATTGTCCTCATCTTTGTCGCCATATTTGTCACAACGTTTCGGCCGTTGTATGCTCCAGCCTTCTTCAGGTGGTTGGAATTTCGAACTGAACTCTTTATTTCGATCACTGGGGTAGACTGTTCTAGTTCCACGTGCCATGTTTGATGGATGTCAGTTATCAGTTATCTCCTGCTAATTTTCCCTCTCAAAGTTCTCCACTGCCTTAACCGGGTATTGAACTCACACTCTTTGGGTCTGTCACTGGATCTAACCAATGCCTTTATTCATTGTGCCATGTGTCCTCAAGGATACATGGCACAGTATGATGAGGATAATAGTCCGAATAATGTAAATAAAGTTCTATTTAAGAATATTGTCTTATATAGTGCAGAAGTGTACACTGCAATTTTGGATACAAAAGAAAAATATGAGTTACTCCCTTTGGACCATGAAAGCAATGATAATGGCTAGTATAATATATTAATATATATATTTAACTTTCCATAATCTGGTAACCCTTAGTATGAGCTCAACGAAAATCATTCCCTGCACTTAACTTTTCTAAGATTTTTGAATGATCTATGAATCATTGAAATCAAAAATCAGTGGGACCGGAGGAGTTGCTTGGAGACACCCATGCACAAACACACACACTGTACTTTATACATAAGATCTAGGTAACTCAGACTCAAACAGAAAATGCTTCTAGAATTGTGATGCTTTTGGTGAAGCATGAAAATGAACTGACAAGACAATAAAGAGTTCTCAGCAGTCTAGGAGATAAATTCCAAAAGTAAATCAAACAAAAGTTTTTCCAAAAATTCTAAAAATAATAAACAAAGTATTGTAATTTTCATTCACAATATTTTGTCCAGTAACTCTCATTTAATACTTGTATGATTAAAAAAAATGTGTTTGTGAAAGACCAACAAAGAAGTCAGAGGCCATCCTAAAATATAAAAAGGACCCTGGACAGAAAAAAAAAGCACATTAATAAAAATTAACTACACTGTTTTTAGTGTATTTTTTGTTTCTTTTTTTGTATAATCTACATGTAACACCAAAAATAATTTGCTGAGAGGTTTTGTTGAAGAAGAACTACTGGTTATGGATTCTACTATCTATGGTTATTTTTAATAGAACTTTGATATTAATGAAGTACCAGGAGATCTGAGAAGACAACTTGATCCCAAAGCTACTAATAAATAATGGAAAAATTGATCTTTCAACAAAAGACAATATGAATTCCCATTCTGCAAAAACAATTGTTTTATTTACCTCAATGAACAATTTTCATTTCTAATGAAGTAGCCCACTTTGTCTTCAGACGTTAATCCCATAAATTTTTAAATAATGCTGGCAAGAGATCCGTACACTAGCAGCACACAATATTCCACTCTTGAGAAGCTTTCACAAGCTATCATAGTTGCATGGGAGAAAATCATTCAATTTGCACTCTATAAATTAGCTAAGATGGTGGCAGTTCCTGCCATTCAGGTTTTGAAGAGAAAAGTTGCTGCTATAAAATATTGATGTCTTGTGAAATAATATTTTGTTAATAACAATGTGTTTTGTACTGGTTTTTATAATTACTGAACATAACTTATCCTGTTTTTATGAAGAAAAAAAATTAGAAGCTGAACATGCCTTAAAATTAACTAAGAATCATTTTCTAAATGTCTGTTAAACAAATTTCACTAGAAATATGAAAATTTGTTTCATTTTTATCATTTATGGTCGGAGCGTAATATAAAATGGTAAAAGATAAAAAGAATCCTTTTTTTGTCATTCTTCTTCCTTTATGTGCTGCATCTCTTCAGGTGATCATGGTTCTCCAAGACTTCAGATTCCTTGAAGCTCATTAGATAGCTAGCTCACTGCTTTTCTCAATTTCTCTTGCTCTCACTAAATCCTGTGAAGATTAAGTTGTCCACTCTCTCATTATGTATCCAAGGTATTTCAATTGTCACATCTTGATTCTAAGCATAATTATTGTTTTGATGCCATTTTTTTCAATTTGTAACATGCATCTCGACCTTTTATTCTTGCTGATGACCAAACTTTCTGTTTTCTTGAAGTTGAGGGTTTGTCCTTTCTTCTTGCTTTTTTTTACTATACTTTCTATGCGGTTCTACATTTTTATTTTCATGGCAGCCATCCGCTCAGTGTCATCTCTCTATCTTAGTACATAACAAGTATCAAGTAAACAGTTTATGCACATACTGAAAGTAGATGCAAAGTCAATTTAAATTATTATATATTTAAATATTCTTCTTCTTCTTCTTCTTCTTCTTCTTCTTCTTCTTCTATGTGTTGTGCCCCTTCAGGATCATAGCCCCACCCCATATCTTCCTGTCCCTTGTAGTTCTTAATAAGTTTTGTTATTTTTCCCAAATGCTCTTCTACCATCCATTTGCACAAGTATGTTAAACACTGTTTTCCTTTGTCCATCTTTGTCCTGTGAGTATCAGATTTTCCAAGTCCCCCTTCTTCATTACATGCCCCAGAAATTTTAACTGCCTCTTCCTGATATTAAGCATAAGTTCGTCTTTTTGTTTCCATTTTCTCTAAAACCTTGTCGTTGCTCACATATTCAGTCCATGGTATTCTCAGCATCTTTCTGTAGGACAACATTTTTGTTACTTCAAGCCTCTTCTTCATTTTTGAGGAGATTATCCAGCATTCACTGTCATATACGAGGACAGATAACATGTAACAGTTCACTATTCTTTTCTTTGTTTCCCATAAAATTTTTCTCTCTTAATACTCTAAATCATTGGTGGCCAAACTTATCAGAGTGAGGGCCACATCAGTGGGCCATGAAAAATCAAAGGGCCACACATTTTAAAATATAAAAGATAATACAACGTATAGACATCAGGATTAATAAAAACAAACAAATTCATAATCCAGAACAAGCAATTTAATGGGAAAAATGTTTCTGGTCACAATTCTGCTTTACAATTTTTTTAAAGTCTGGCACAAGGTTACTGGTAGAAACTCTCATCACTGCATTTAAGTTTGTCTCTGGCACCATAGCCCTGTTCTTGGACCTATTTATCTTCATGCAAGAAAACCTCTGCTCGCAGATGTAAGTGGAACCATAAATAGAGAATAATCTGACAGCAAAATTTCTTAAACATGGAAAGCATTGAACAGAAAGTGACTTGTAAAACTCTACTAATAATAGGGAGTGAAACATTTCCTTCAATCAATGATCAGATTGAATGTCTATCAATGCAAGCTGTAATTCATCAGCTGCTGCATCAACATCTGCAGAGAAAAAGGAGTTAATATGTTGAATTTAAACTCAATCTGTCTGAAATCCTCGAATATTCTTTCAAACTCTTCAGTCAAACTTCTCAACTGATCCTTAATTTTTGAGCACAAATTTGCAGGCACTTTCTCCTTTCCCAACAATAAAAAATGGGTGAACTTGTCCTCATTTGCTTCCCTTGAAAACAAAGATAATTTTGCTTAAAAAAAAATTTAACATGCTTATATATTTCAAGAGATAAAAGTTTTTTTCCCTGCAATTTCACATTTAGCTCATTCACTTTTGCAAAAAACTCAGCTGCTATATTTCCACTCATCACAGTCCAGTTTTGTAACAAATTCACAAACAATCTCTTTCATATTAAGAAAGAGCAAAATTTCTTTTCATAAGTCCCACACTCACTTCAGCACTTTGCCTCGACTGAGCCATTGTACATTGTTGTGATAGAGAACATCCCCATGCTCAGCCTCCATGCCCTCCAGTGGGGATTTGAATTATCTGTGATTGAGTGCTCTTGCCCTGATACTATACTCAACATTAGATCTACCACATATTTCAGGTTAAGTGTAGAGTTACAGATTTTCTTAGTGCAAAATGGAGTGGAAAGACAAGAAGGCTTGGTTAGGATTGTCTTTTCTAATCTTGTCTTCCAGGAGTTTAACCATGCCCACATTTTTCCCACATAATACCCAGGCACCATCTGTTGTTATGCTTGTCAATCTATCCCATAATAATACACTTTTTTCAATTTCATTGACCACACATTCATACAAATCCTGAACGGTTGTTATATTTTTCATTGATTCTCATGACAACAATTCTTCAGTGATATAGAAATTCTCATTTACTCTGCATACAAGATTTAGTAACTACGCAGTATCTTGGATATCGGTACTCACATCTAGTGCTAACAAATAACATACAAAATCTTTACTGGCATCCTACAGCTGTTGAATCAATTCCTCACTGATTATTTCTATGCATCACACAACAGTCCTCCTTGATAATAAAATCTTTTTGAATTTGCCTTTCATTTCTGGGCATACAACACAATCCATCTTGCATTGTTTTATTAACTCACCATCTGAGATCGGCTTGTTATATCTTGAAATTAAGTATGCCATCATAAAACTTGCCTCTAACAGAGTATTATGAATTGATGATTGCTTCTTAAATAGAGTTTGTTGCTTGTTCAATTTTGCATCATATTCCACAGCCTTTTTCTTCCATTCTTCATCGGTCATGTTGTGACTAAAGTCCCTGTGTTCTGTTTGCTAGTGCCATTTCAAATTGTACTCCATTAACACAGCAATGGCACAGTAAACACACAGCTTTATTCTTAGAACCACTGAAGAAATACTTGTGTATCCATTCTTCATTAATCTTCAGTTTTCTTCACTTATCCTCAATTTTACGTTTTTAGGAGGCATTGTTTGTAGGGTTGGAATGATCATCTTGTTGTGCGGACAGCTATCAACAATAACTGCACAATATCATACACATGTGAAGAAAGTATGTAACCATCAGAAAATGAGGCATAGATTTCTATGACACTGAACAAGTTAGCCTTGGTTCAAACACAAATATGTTGACTTTCAGAAAAATTTATTGATTTTTTTTTCTAATTTGCTGCAGGCTTCCATTGACTGTAGAAAACCCTGTAGAGGGCTGCATGCAGCCTGTGGGATGCAGTTTGCCTCCCTACTCTAAATCTCCTCCAAAATGAATAAGGATTACCAAACTGGAAAATCTAATTTGTAGGCCAAATTCAAATTTTACTTGTTGCAATCATTTCACATTAATACCATTAGGAAGGAAAAAACAATCTGTTCTCTAGGTCCAAATAGTAATCTGGCATTTCTACCTTTGGTAGAACTTTGAATTCAAAACTATGGAGAAACCTCTACACTGGTTTTCCTACAAGAAAAAATCCAATTCACATAGGTTAAGGCAAAAGCAACTTTGAAGGGCCATAATCATCTACATCATGATAAGTCATGGCATTTTAAATAAATTTCTAAGAACATATTGTGATTATCTTTTGACTAAAATCTTTCATTTAAACCCAAAAAATATTTTACAAGACAAAAAACTATACTCAAGTTGTTGTGTTACATTTTGCAGCTATTATTAGTCCTGATTTTAACTGAAAATTACTTCTTCTTCTATGTAACTGTTATGGTCCAATGTCCTTCCACCACAGTTATGGTCCAAGGTTAGAACCAAGGAAGAACAACACGAACATAAGAGTAGAATAACAAAGATATATTACAACAGAAATATAGTACAAGAAGTTGAAGTTGTTAGTAATGACTGTCCGTCTGGTTTAGAGTGAACTAATATTGTCTCGACTCGTTGCACCATTCATTCATTATACCTCTTGAGAGGCACAGTATTTATAGTGTCAGGAAGAGTCGATTATCATTATAGGTAAGTTCCCATAACAGTAACATATCCCTTTAGCATATGAGCGATCATAGCCCTCCAAAACTTCCTGTCCTTTGCAGCTTTTATTAAGGTCTGTTTTTCACCATCCCGCACCCAGTTCCTCTTCTGCCATCCATTTACATAAATATGTTAAGGCCATCTTGCCTTCAATATATCCTCTGTGTGTCTAAGCACTCTTTTCTTATTATTTATCCTCAGAATTTTATTTGTCACTATCAGATTCTAAGAATATTCATCTTTTTCTTTCTATTTTCCATAAAACTTACTCATTACTCATATGTTCAGTCTATAGTGTTTTAAGCATCCTTCTGTAAAGCCACATTTCTTTTTCTTCTTCTACGTGCTGTTGGCAAATCTTATATGTGTTGTTCTTGTCCTAAGTATTATCTTTCATTACTAACATTCATGTGATTATTCTGTTCAGTAATCTTCTCTAGGTTACAACAATGTGACAATTATCTAACGTGCATAATATTTCATGAAGTTAATATATGTTTATGTGATTTTGTTGATTACCAGTGATGTATTTTCATACATTTGCTTGTTAAGGTTAAGTCAAATACTTCCCTGAAAAAGTGTAAAAGGCACAGAAACAGTTCGTTTCTGAAAATGATTAAAAAATTCTAGAAATACAGAATTATGTTGCTTGAAAAATGGCAGAAAATTGTGGTTGAAAATAGTACAGATGTCAATATAAAGAAAAATGTCTTTTATCTTTACTTCTTTATTTCATTTATGTGCAGGACGTAGATGATCATGGCCCTTCACATCTTCCTTCCCCTGGAAGCTCTTAATAAGTTTTGTCTTTTTGTTATTTCTCCCAAATCCTGTTCTACTACCAAGCTCATCAAGTACGTTACACAACATTTTCCTCTGTTCCTCTTTCCCTCAATCTGTCCTGAGAGTATCAAATTTTCCAAGCTCTCTTTCCTCATTATGTGCTCCAGAAATTTCAACTTTCTGCCTGATGCTAATTATAAGTTTCCTTTTAGCTTTTATTTTCTCCAGAACCTCATTGTTCACATGAAAAATTGCAATACACATAGGTTAAGGCAAAAGCAGCTGTAAAGAGCCATGATCACCTACATCATGTGACATATCCCTTTAGCATATGAGCGATCATAGCCCTCCAAAACTTCCCGTCCTTTGCAGCTTTTATTAAGGTTTGTTTTTCACCATCCCGCATCCAGGTCCTCTTCTGCCATCCATTTACATAAGTATGTTAAGGCCATCTTACCTTCAATATATCCTCTGTGTGTTATATTCTCTAAGCACTCTTTTCTCATTATTTATCCTTGGAATTTCATTTGTCACTTTCAGATTCTAAGAATATTTATCTTTTTCTTTCTATTTTCTGTAAAACTTACTCATTACTCATATGTTCAGTCTATAGTGTTTTAAGCATCCTTCTGTAAAGTCACATTTCTTTTGCCACCACTTCATCTGTAAGGAGATTGTCCACCATCCACTGCCATATAGGAGAAGTGATATTGCATAACAGTTCAGCACTTTTTCTGTGTTTCTCATGAAATTTTCCTATTTCTTAATACTTTGCTTAGCAAAACAATTTTCACTATCCCAATGCACTTTTAGATTTTAGTGTCACATTTTCTGTCCTCTGTTAAAAGAATTCCAGATATTTATATTTTCGTACTTGGTTGATTTTGGCATCTCAAATTCATTGTTTGCATCTTGTACTGTTCCTCTTGCTAACAGTGATACATTCTGTTTGGTTTCATTTATAGTTAGTCCTTTATTCACACTTTCCTTTACTATCTTCTCTGGATTTCCTGCAGTTTCCTTTCTGTGTCTGCTATCAACAATGTGAGATCTGTATATCTTATGTTAAGATTGTGTCCACCAGTAATAAGTCCTTGTAGGACTTTTAGTTCCCTCAGTATTGTCTTGCTCTAAAGATTAAATAAGTTCAATGAGAAGGTACAGTTTAGTCTTATGCTGTATTCTACTCTTTTTTTTTTGTTCTTATTGTAAAGTAAATAAAGGTTACAGTTCAGAATGCCCCGTAGGTTACCCACATCGATATACAACTGATGAAGGCTCGGGGGCACAATGGCTGAAACATTTTGATAAAAACAACCAAGATGAGGACAATAGTCTGAATATAAATAGTGTAAAAAATGATAACTCCTCATCACAGAAATTAATTCCCTGTAGGTTATCCAGATCAATATATGTTTGAGGGAAGTCAGAGGGTACAATGGCCAAAACATGATAACAACAACAAAGATGAGGACAATAGTCTGAATATAAATAGTGTAAATAATGATAACTCCTCATCGCAGAAATTAATTCCATGTAGGTTATCCACATCATTATATGTTTGAGCGAAGTCAGAGGGTACAATGGCCAAAACATGATAACAACAACAAAGATGAGGACAATAGTCTGAATATAAATAGTGTAAAAAATGATAACTCCTCATCGCAGAAATTAATTCCCTGTAGATTGCCCAGATCGATATACACATGAGGAAACTTGGAAGGCACAATGCCCAAAACGTTGTGATAACAACAACAAAGATGAGGATAATAGTCTGAATATAAATAATGTAAATAATGACATCATAGTTATTAGAAATCTGGATATTATAAAAGACATCATTGCTTAATAAGAATATGAATTAAAAATTTAATGAGATAAAAAAACTGTGAATATAGAAAAACTCATATTACATTTATAACAAAAATGTGACTATGAGAAATTATAATTTCAGGATTAATAAATCCAAATATAAAAGAAAGAAAAATTATAAAGTTGATAAAATAATGAACACAAGATTGTGATTGTAAGGTTAACCCATTAATGTTTAATGCACCATTTTTGGAATGGTGGATATTACCTGGAGCTCCTTGATAAGATCCAAAGAAGATTCAGCAATATTTTTGGTCCTGTTCTGGCAGCTCGGCTTCAGTCACTTACCCAGAGGCTGTAAGTTTGTCTGTCTGTGTTCATTTTTATAAATACTTTCATGGTAATTGTTGATGAACTCTTCCCTATTGTACCTAGACTTTATGAATTTAAGCACAGTACTACACTGGCAGCAAGATCTCATCAATTTACAGTTGATATGGCTAGATGTAGCCATAAGTTCTATGCTAACAGTTTCTTTTCTTGTACTTCTTGCTTGTGAAACTCCCTTCCAGCTCCAAGCTTTCTAGCTAACATTAATCAGCAAAAACTTTCATGCAATGTCAATGGCTATCTAATGTCCTCCTGATTACTCTTTTCTCTTTCAGCTCATTAGTGTTTCTGTTCCTAATTCCTCCACAATCTGTAAGCCCCTTATGTCTTAGTGGTTCTACTGCCTTGCTTGGGATGATACTGATTAAAAAAAATTATCAGAAACCTATAAATTTTACTGAATTTTTACAAAAAAAATTGTAATTAATGACTCATTTTTTAGAAACCTACAACTCTGAATTTTTATTTTAATTAATCCAGTTTTCCATTCTTAATTGGTTAATGAAGTTTTGCATATTAGAAATTAAGATTATCAAAACATTATTTATTTTCTTTGATGCCAAGAATCTTCAAATTTAGAAACTGGAAATCTTTATTCATAATAATTCTTTATGAATTTATTGTGTATTAATACCATTAGGGAAGACATGAATCCACTCCTCCCTAACAGTTACGCTTTCACTTCTCCCATGAGGTTAAATCAGTGATAGTTTTTACGTTCTGCTTTTATGTAATTCAGTACAACCTTGAAGAGGAGAATGGCATGGCAAAGTAAATCTCATTGCTTTGAAAATTTATTATAACAAACCCTTAAGAAATTCATGAATCAACTATAGGTAAATATTGGGTTGAAAACTTCATGGTATTTTACAGTCGGGGGCATTTGATCATGTGATTTCTTTTCTCATATGACTTAAATTGATAACATATATGGAAAATTGACATTTAAATGCATATTATTATATGATTCTTGAATAGATGGTGAATTTTAAATACTTTTACCTTAAAAGTGAAAATGCATGTTTTTTTCATTATTTGATGTTCCTTCAATATTAGAAAGGAAGAAAACTGTACAAAGAGTAAAAAAACAATATATGCCATTTATGGATATTGTGACATGGCTGAAGGTACTGTTTCTAAGATGTTTGCTAGGTTCAGAAATAAAAAATTTTGATCTGGTAACATGAGAACATATATACGTATGGGATTTGGGGGTTAAAATGAACAATTGATTTACCTACATCAAGGTTTAATGATGGATGATAATAATGAGGAATCACATTGGTGCTTTTAACAAAACAAGATAAGGAATCTATTTATGAATTTACACACTTGAAGTTGTGTCAGTAGCTCATTTCAGGAAAGTAAATCAGAAACTTTTAAAGTCCTTAGTTTCAATAAATTGTCATTATATAATCTGACACAAAATAAAATTCAAAAATGTTTAAAACAAATGTACCAAAGATCATTGTTCACAGTATTGTATTAGGTTGGTGCAAAATAAGGTCGGTTTTTGACGTTAAAAAATACGTCAAAAACCGACATTATTTTTGCACCAACCTAATACAATTGCACATGTTCAAAAGTAGACAAAGAGAGATAGTTTGAAATTCTTAGCTTTCTTGCATTGTTAGATTAAAGTTCTTTGATGTATCAAGTGCCTGATTAAGGCCTGATAATATAATTAGTGAGTAATTTGACAGTGGCAAAAATCTGAATGCTAGATGCATGAACAAAAATTAAACTTTTCACATGACAGACACTTTTCTCCTCATTTTATATCAAGAAGTATTTCATATAGGCTAGCTATTTTCTTTTGTTTCTTTTTCTAGGCTAATTCCTCTGTAAACAAGGAGATCATTGGTCCGAAGAAAATTTCATATAGGCTCACAAATTTGTTTTCATGTTTTTCTCAGCTCACTGGCCAATCTGTTAATTTTTCATTGGTCCAATTTCTTTCCATCTTTTCCTTGGCTCACCTGAATTTGAAGGGTGTGGGTAAAGCGAGTTATTATTATTTTATACTCACCACAAACATTCTGGCTGTCTTCATTTGTTGATGATGACTAAGTTGAAATGCTGGTTAAAAAATAATCCAGATCACACAACACACAGGACATCACAGAGGTACTCCACTTTTATTTTATATGAATGTTGTAAGACATTTGAAAAAACGTGGATGTGTGAATTTCTACGAATGTTTGGGCAACTCACAATTTAATGGTAAAATATTTCATTTTATTTAAAAATTTAAATATTTTCTTCACACAAAACAAAAAGACACATTTTTAAAAAGAATGATCACAGATGATGAAAAATTGATTGTTTGCAATAATGTTTAGAATGTTGTCCTGGGAAAAGTTAGAAAAGTACTGTTCACAACTGGATTAATTAAAAGCAGCAACGAATGATAAGTACCTGGATTTGTCCAGTTGAAAGAATGTTGTCTTTTATTAGAACAATGCCAGACCTCATATCTCTTTGCAGATCTGGTGGAAGGACACACAGCTTGGTGGGGATATTCTATATTCACCATACTCACCTGACCTTACATATTCAGATTACCTCTTATTTTGATTCTTATAAAATTCTATTAATTGGAAGAATTTAAATTCTCTGGGAGACTGTAAAAATAGCAGAGATGAGTTCATGACTCTGAAAAATACCAAGTTCTGGAAGGATTGAATCAGCATCAAAGAAAATGAAAGATAAAGGTAAAAAATGGCACATATGTAATTGAATAAATCTATGCACAAATATCTAAATATCTTTGAAATTCAATTTAAAATGCTATGAACTTTTGTTCTGGCCCAAGGTTGGTAGAAGGTTGGTTCCATTTCTCCTATGAGATCAAATCAGGAATTGTTCCTTGCTGATACTGCTATATAACCCAGGACAACCTTAGAGAGGAGAATAGCATGGGAAAATTGCTATGAGAAATGGAAATTAATGAACATGGTATACCAACAGTCTAATGGGTCATGGACTGGAATCAAATAGCTTTAGAAATTTATTGGTATAGAAAAATATGTCTGTATTCCAGATGTGAGGAGGAAGTTCTACACATATTTTTCCAAGAACATCTACATTTTGCAACAGACTACCCCATCAATGTTTTTAGTAGACAATGATATTTTATACTAAAACTGTTTTTCATTCAAGACTCCCCCATGGATATTTCTCTGAACAATATAATCTTGACCTCCTCAAGTCATAGGTGAATTGTTATCTATCATCTGCATAATTATGCACTTTCTGCTACCTTCATTTACCTTCATACCATACATGAATGACTTTTGAGTCTCAGGTAAACATTAATAATAAAAAAAAAGAAATTCTTTTCATATTTAAAATATGAAATGTTTCTTTTAATAGACAATGGTTATTTTATACTAAAACTATTTTTAATTCAATGCTTTCATTTTTTTCAAGTGATATTTTCAAATCTGTTTTCACTGTTTATTGTTCTTGTCTCTTCTAAAAATAACTGCTTCCACCAAAAGACATTTCACTGAACAGTATTATTATAAGACTGCATAATAGATGAGTGAATCTTGACAGATGAGGTGTTGATGAAACAGATAAAAGTCACAGGGATATGAGCTGACCTGATCACCGACCCTGGTTGACTGGCTGTGTGAAGTGAAGATGAACGCTGAGGTCAGATTAACCTATTCCCCTAATAATGTAATATTGTGCTGCTGGGAGACACAGCCATGATTACAAGAGGAAAGAAAAGTTAGATTAACAGTGACTGATAATGCCAGAATTCCCACAGTTACTCCAAGGCACACGCCCCAAGGGCAAAAGTTGATCCACTGTCTTAATAAAAATCTGTCAAAGGATGCATTATATACAAACAAATCATGAAATTTTCATTAAATTCATCAGCCATCTTATATCCAAAGTTATTCTTGCTTTTAAGCAGTAAAATCATTTCATTAAAAGAATTCTTTAACACCAAAGTGAACAAAAGAAATCACCACTTTTCCAATATATTTCATAGTCTTCATCTAATACTTATACATGCAAAGTAAAGTACAATTTTAAAATTAATATTAAATTTTATGACAAATAAACTAGTCAAGTTAATATTCCACCCCAAATAAAAGAAAGAGTGAAATGTACAAAAAGTTATTTTTAAAACTGTGAATTTTATTAGAATCTCTATTCGAAGGATGTCTGTGGAAAGTGGAACACTTAGGGATTCCATTAGTGGGAAGTAAGCTCAAATCAAACCGTTTCTTCCTATGAACTTCTACTTAATGGAACTGAATCCCAAGTGGATGCTTTCTTGACCACTACAATATTAACCTGTTCAAGTCTGATGTTAACTATTATCTTTCTGATATAGCATCATAAACTGTGCTTCTTACTCTTACCACTCACACAACAACCTCTTCCAGTAACCCTCTGCCTTGAATGGCTCTTGTGTCTTGTATAGGTTGAACATTAGCAAAAAAAGTGAAATTGGCAACTTGAGTTTTGAAAATGATCTGTGTTTGTTACATTCATTTTTACACAAATACTCTAAGGAGAAACATGAATTCATCTCATCTCTCCTCATCTATGGATTAAATAGCAGAACAGCCTGAACTTTCTTTGCATTGAGGTAGCAACTATGAGAAGGAAAACTCTGAATTCAAAACCATCCTGAAGAGTGATGGGCTACATCAACCTCTCTTGCCCTAGACACATCACTACTGGTATGGCTGCAGTACATGTGATGACACATTGACCTGAATGACTTACAGGATTTCTGACATGACTCATATTCAAAAGATTTTTGTGAAAATAGTCTATGTTAATTTTCAAAATTTTCCCGTTTTATTTTTTATTTTTTTCTGGATAAAGAAAATTTTCTAGAAAATTAAAATTTATATTGTGCTCAACATCACAGATGAGAAAAATTTTTTAACCAACCAAGTTTAATCAGATAATAATATATTACTAAGCAATGAACATAAGAATATTTGGTATTTGCTCCAGGCAACATCTGATATTTATTCTAGCACTAAAGAGTGCCATATAATAGCTTGATAAATTTATTTTTTTTTATATTTGCAGTATAGATGACTCTTCCATTATAACAAGATTTTTTTTTTTTACTCGAAACTGAAGTTTACCAAGAAAAGAATGATGCAAAAAATCATATTTGATGGTAGACAAGCTTGAAAACATCAATGTATTGAAGTAATTGCTGTTAATTCACTTAAATATTTTTGAGTGCAAATTTGTTTTGCACTTCAGACATTTACTGCTTGTTATTGAATTAGAAATGAAATGCTACAGAACCATCCTAAGCCTCACCTGTGTGGACCACATCACAAACAATGCAATGGACAAGAAGCAGGCAATACCTCATCTTCACTGTCAAGAACAGAAAGCTGGAATGATACAGATGCCATAAGATTTGTCAATCTGCTATCCTACAAAGTTTCCCTTTTGGTAAAAGAAGAAGTGTCAGACAGAAGAAAAAATGGGTTGATAACATCATCGTGTGCGACTGGAAAATCATTCAATGTGACTCTAACATTGGCATGCAAGCAAGATATATGGAAGGAGTTGTTCTGCCCAGTCACTGATAAGGGATAATGCTTACATAGATGAAGGAATTCAGATTAGAAAATAAGAAAATTTAATGAAATAATCAGAATTAAATTGATTATTAAGCAATCAGTTATTGCATGGAAAAAACACAAACTTAGAAAAAACTTTAAATTTTCTGAATTAACAAAGTGTTTTCTTATGTTTTGTCAGTCGGTCTTACTAATTATTTACAAAACTGATTCTCAGTGATTTTCTGAATCTTTTTTAGTTAAACTCAGTAAAACTTCACGAATAAACTAAATTAATGATGAAATAATATATGATAATTAAATTTCAATTTGTGTAAAAAAAAACTATAGCAAAATATGAAATTTTATTTGAGAATAAATTTATGCTCTCATAATTATCCATCTGTGTTATATTATTTTAATCAAGATCTCTTTCTGATTCCCAAATACATTTCACCAGACATGCCAGCCATATGTGAGCACTAAGAAAGCAAAACACAAAATAACCACAGATCCCAGCACATTTCTAGAATTTCATATCTACTATATACTCAATATGCATGAATCAAAAATGAGATCTAGGGAAGCTGTTAAACTACTTTAATGATGATCTATTTCTGATTCAGAAATACATTTCACCAGACAGGATTTGAACACTAAGAAAGCTAAGCGGAAAAAAGTTGTCTTTTGTGCAGGGTCTCTGAGCATCATATCTGGCCCACAAAATAAATCCTTGAAAAAATAAAAATAAAAAAATGCAATAGCCAATCATGAATATTCCTACGAAAAAAAGGATGCCCCAGGGAGCCTATATCTGTTAAACCAAAGATATAAAAAGTGTACTTCTCACTGGCAACAACAGTTTCACTTCAATACTTCAGCCTCATCACACAGCTGCCAGACTATCAAAATCCTCATCAGTGTCGATTTCAAACATAAAGAAGAGCATATGTCAGACCCCACCAACAACACATACTTGTCTTCACTAATCCACTCCAGGCCTCACCCCTAATACCAACCGTGATCTTGGACAACCAGCCCTAGAAATTCTCATCAGTGTCAATTTCAACCATAAAGAAGAGCATATGTCAAACCCTACCAACAACACATACTTGTCTTCACTAATCCACTCCAGGCCTCTCCCTTGACATCAACTGTGACCTTGGCCAACCAACCCAAGAAATCATTCAGCTTTCGATCCTACCATCAACACCCTTACCCCTAATCACTTTCTTTAACAATGGCAACTAATGAACCACATTTGAACAATTTCTACCAACTTTCAGACAACTATATTCTGAACTTAACCTGTACACAGTGTTGAAATCTTAATCTTCATTCCTAATTCCATTAGCTACTTTCTATCAAAACATTTATTCAGTGTATCAATCTATAATAATGTATAAATTATTTATATAATTATATATTCATATTATTTTAGTTAAAATTAATAGATATAAAAGTCATTAATTTCTCTACTCTCATACATCTTGAAATTAAGATATAAACTTATACCTAGAATTTCATTTTAAGATGTAACTTTTTTAATCATTTTTTGGCAAACATAGACTTTTATGCCCACTAAAAAATGGTCTTTCAAAGGACATTTTTTCCATTGACTATGCTATTATTTTAATTATGTTCACTCCCTTGGCAATATTTATTTACAAGATTATAAAAATTATTTACCATTCTTTTGAAATCCACTTGTTTTGTGGACACAAAGTCCAATGTTAGCCAAATTTTAAAATTATACTTCTTTCATTTTTATTTCAATTGCTTTTCATTATAGATACACATGCTATGACCATCAGTAAACAGTGCATATCACAAAGAATAAAACACAAATTTAGTCCTGAGTGTTCAAGAAAAATATCAAAAGAAATAAAATCTAGATAGTTAAATTTGAACATTTGCAGCTGTTGGTTTTCTTAAGCAAAGCAGCATTCACTGAAAAGCAAAAAGGAATGCAAGCTTCAGTCTTGCTAAATGTTTATTCTTTACTTCAATCACAAGTTGCTTACAAACTGGTGTAGAACATCAATCTAAGCAGTTGCAATAAAAAGCAACTGAAATTAAGAATCAGGAAATACTAATAAAAAATATGTTTAACCATTTCTGTGGGGGTTTTTTTGTGAAATGATAAAAAGATGAAAATATTGTCTTATTTGATATACATTATTCAATGAAAGGCAATTATTGAAAATATACAAATATTATATAAATATCAGGATATATATTGAGGCATGTGTACATTGTATATTAACCTAGGTTTATAGGGCCAGAGCCTCTCCACACTAGGTGTAACTATGGTGATTTCTGTAGCATGTAGGCAAGTAGATTTTTATAGGATGATGCTGTTAGCTCCATGTCCAGCTTGTTTTGAATTCAGAATATTGACTGATTTAATGTTCTATAAAACCATCCATCCTATTGACATTTAATGTTACAGCAATACAGTATTAGGCTAGTTAAATCTTGTCTTTTTATATAAAACATGGAAGACGTTTTTAGCTACTAACTTTGAAAATGATATGCTATGCAGGAAAGATATATGTTGGTCAACTCTAATTTCAGAAGATTATGGAAAGGTTTCCTGTTAAGGTTGACAATGGCTGTCACAACTTGTTATAGTTATTACTGCCCATGTAATAATTATTGGAGAGGGGTTTTCTTAAGTGATCATTTACCCTCTCTCAGCTCTATCTCTTATTATGGCATTCTAGAGATAAAGCATTTATAAAATGTCTGGCACATAAAAAAGGCACAGGGATGTGGATTCATGCCTTTTGCATGACAGTGTCTATATTCATATATGTATAGGTTGTGTAATGTTTAGTAGCTCAGAAAGAGAAACTGGTCAGTGTTCAAATTCATTACACTTCACCCAGCTATGATTCAATTGGCAGGATACATACACTCTAGCCTTGGTTGGCAACCAGTTTAAGATAAAGACAACTTTGAATTCAAACGAGGTTGTAACTCTGGTAAGGCACATACAATATACAGCTATTGAAATGATTATTAAATTCACAATTATTTGAAAATTGGGACTGTAAATTTTATGATCCCAACTGAGGTTGAAAAAGAAAGTGTTAGTCAAAATTTTAACAGGGTTTTCCAGATTTATTTTCTGTATTGATAACAATTACACTATTTTCACCTGTAATTGTCTCAAAGAGGGATTCAGTTAGTACATCATGCTAAAGGTTTCTTTCAACATTTTTGGTGAGTCATGGCCTAAAATTGTGCTTTGGTTTGCTTTATTTTGTTTTATGGAATATCAACGTCAATGGGATATTTAATGCTGACAAGATTTTTAAGATAGTTTCATATAAATAGAATATGTATTTGTAAGAAATCAGTTTGTAAATCAGATTTCACTGACATATTTTTTAAAGAGGATTTTTGTCGCAATTCAAATGTATTGCTGGTAATATTGTTTTTTTTTTCCAAAATGTATTGCTGGTACTTTTACTATAAAAATATGTTTTTATATTTTCATACTGTTTTGACCCTAGTTTTTCGGTTAACTATTTGTCCATAGCTTGGACCCTAAAAGGTGCTTCCACTCCTGAAATTGTGGTAAATAAAAACAGAATGATCAATAGATAAAAAAAAATGGATACCAAAATAAATTTTGTAATTTTTGATGAATTCTTTGTAAGAGGTCATGAATTGTTTTGATCTATCTATAATGTTCCATATTCATACAGAGAGAAAATTTACATGGCTAAGTAACTTTGACTGGCCTGGGAAATAGCATAAAATTGCCTGTTTCCTGATAAGCAATTTGGTCATTGAATAACTGAAAGTGATTCATACTTTATTGAATGACCAAATAACATAGAACATTTTAAGATAGTATTAAAATTTTCTTCTTTGATATCAGCACTCACTAAGATTAATTTAATCCGCTTCAAGATAACAAGCATGGCCACTGAATAAGAACTGAACATGCTACAATGGACTGGCTGATCAGTTGTCTATAGCAATGTTATTTGGATATTACCTTAATATTGAAACTACTTTCAGTGGGAAGAAGAATAGACTTTTATTTCAAGTTAAATTCATTCTTTACTTTGGTAATTTAATAGTTAACAAAACTTAAAGATTTTGTTAAAGCAAAGAAGGCTGGATGGCAAAGTGGTCGAAACGTTGGGATAACAACAACGAAGATGAGGAGATTAGTCTGAATGTAAATAATGATAACTCCTATTTTCCAGAAATTCAAAATAAATTGTTAATATGACTTAAACTATACATTTGATAGCTATTAATGTTTTCCACTTATTATAAGCCAATGAGTATTAATTATATGAAATGAACAGTTCTTTACAGCCAATAATGTTAAAATTATATTTTTCAAGATTAGGTGGGTCTGGTATAAGGCTAGGTAACTGAAACTATCTGATGTGTGATTCCTTTTAATGTGGAACTCCTAAATACAGTCTTTGGTCTCCATAATGCATTGTAGACATATTATATATCTTGCTTTATTTGAAAATCATTCTCATCATGAACTTTAAGATCACATTTAATTTAAATATCAGGGCAATTTTGCAAATAATTTTATGAATCTAAATTTTTTTATTTTTAATTTAGTGAAATTTTTATTTGAATTATGGAAATATTAAAATCTGAGTATTTTGCAATCATTTGTGAAATCGTTTACATCATGTTATACTGAAGGTGGAATCTCTGGATAGATCAAATTTTTTCATATCTGGTAATTCTGTAAATATGCAAGATGGACTCTGATGAGAAAAACCTTCTGGCATAACACAGTGACTCAACATTCCTTGCAGTAGATGCAGCCATTGATTTGATGTAGTCATTCCACTTCAAGTCAGTTGAAAATGGGAGATGAAGAAGTTGTAGTGTGTTACTCTCCAGGGGTTTAGCATCAGTTGTGCTGATGGCAGGCAGGAAAATTTCTCTATAGTGGTTAAATGAGAGCAGTTTTGTTTTGAAGGCATTAAAGTTTACCAGCCATTCTCTGCCCCAGTTAACCACTGATTGGAGGTCCTTTTCAAGAGCAGTGGCCAGGTTAACTTTTTCAACTCTAATGGATTTGCTATTGAGACCAGGAGTAAATGGTAGTGTCATCTGCATAAATGCCTGCTTGGGAACTGATGACATCAGGAAGATCTTTGATGAAGATCAAGAAAAGCATAAGACCCAGGATAGAGCCTTGGGGGGACACTCACATTTGTGTGAAAGGATCTGGAAGCAAGCAGGTACAAAATGACCTTCATTTAATGATTTGAGATTGACTGTGGAAAATGAAAAAGAAGCATCTGGTATTATCCAAAAAAACATGAACACTGAACAAGGGGACAATGGTGAAATGTTATATTCATTGAATAATCCACACAGAAGCAGTTTTTTCTAACTCATAATTATGTAACAAGGTTTTCAGAAAACAGAAAAGATGGAAAATATTTGATACAAAATGATGAAACATCCTCCCAGCCAGATGTGTTTGGATCCTGGTACAACCATGAATAGTCAAAAGTATCTGTCACTGTTGCAGGATGAACTGGAGATTCATATGCACATGCATGGTTGCATCATATTTATGCATAATGCTCCCCTCAATGCCAGAAAGCAAAGTAAATGCATGAATATCTGAAGATGGTCAATATCGCTAGATAGCAATGGTATGGCAACAGCCCTAACCCCAATACCATAAAACCATCTGTCGAATTATACGAAGAATAAGGTTGCAGGTAAACATGTAGCTGGTGTCAACATTCTTGTAGACAACTGGAATTTCCGCAGAATATTGCCAGAGTTTTGTAAATTGAAGATGTTTTTTTTTAATTGCCATGCGTGATACACAATTAGGCGATCATGTATTTTTTGATACATGTCTGATGAGGCAGATTTTTTCCTGCAGTAGGTTGCCATTTCTTTCTGCAATAGATCAGTTGCCATCCAAGGCTATAGAACCTGGTCTGTCCTGCTATTTACCCATAGCTGGAGGGAGAAGAAGAGGATTCATACCTTTCCCAAGGGTATTAGCACATAAGTGAATGTAATGGATTCAACTGGAATTCAAACTCGTCCTTCTGATTCTTCAATTTGAGCCACTATCCACTACTCCAAAGTGCTTCCCTCAATTATCAAAATAAAAGGTGACTGATACTTGTTTATATTTAAATTAATTGAAAATAAACTGCTTTTAATAAATTTCATGAAGTGAAGTGAGTAATTCCTTTTATTTTTATGCCATTGTAATCTTTTCTCATTTTCTTTAAAAATGTTATGTTGGCTTGTAACCTTGTAACTTGTAACCATGACTGCATATGATTATAATAAAATAAGACATGTAATATAATCCCTAGTTTCTGATATAAAAAATGCATATATTTTATTTTTATGTAACATGAAATCTCAACTTTATTATGTATTGAATGATCGAAGAAGTCAGTTTTCACTTTATACATTGTATCATCTTTTTATTTAGATAAATTTATAAGCGAATGTAAATCTTGGACTTTTTTGGTCACTGAAGACAGAGTAAAACTAAGGGTTTCTATCATTAAAAAGTTTTTTGTGGATTCTATATATCAAGATTTACCTTCATTCAAACAAGGATTCAAAATTAACAAAATGAATAATGCAAAATTGTATATTTGAATTTTGATTCTGAATCAAAACTTACCACGTTGTGCATAAATCATGTGAGGGATGAGGAAAATCAAAGAAATGTCTGATAAAAATCAAAGACTTTTGAAACGTTTGGGACACATAATGCAGAAAAGAAAGAAAGCCAGAAGTTAATACTCACAAGGTATAATTCCAACAAAAGCAGAGGAAAGCAACAAGAAATTTTCTTGACAATTTTAAGCAAATAGATGGAAGAAAAATTACCACAAAAATGGGTTATAAAAGAGCCAGTATTGTTGACAAAAAAACAAAGCTTTATAAAATCATGAGAATCTAGTCCATGTAATAGAAACATCACTAAGCTTATGAAGCTTTATTTGGCTGATTCTGCTTTAGTGCTGAAGAATGTTTATTTTATTGTAATGGGCAGTTACAAGTGAGAAGGGAATAGGATGTGCTTATTTTATTGAATGGAGATGGGGCATGGAGAGAGACAGGGAGAAAGAGAGAGAAAATTATTTCAGACATGTAGCAGGCCACCCAACCAGGATGATTATGTCTGTGTCAATGAAAAACAACTTTTGCATACAGATAAGAACTTTAGTTCACTGCAGACATATTTCTTAAAGATATTCTAAACAAAGAAATAAATGAAGAACTATTTTTGCCGTCTCAAATAAAACAGTCAAAGAACACTAAAAGCAAGGAGTTCTAATCAATCACTTATATGCAGCTAAAATTTTCAGCATGTTCACTTATATGATAATGTATAACAATTTTAACTCCCTACCAAATCTAAATTCTTGTACCAAACACAACCTAATTAGTAGGAATAGCAAATAGCAAGTCATAATAGGCACAAAATCAGATAATAAAATTCAACCACCTCATAACATGTTTAAGGAAAAACATTTATTACACAAGTATGAAAAAGGAACAAATACAAAATTTGCATAAAAATTTCTTTTTGTGCACTTATTAAGGCAGGATAACAATTTTTGATAAAAAGGATTACCATTGAAAAATGGAAAAAATTAGTTTGGAAAAAGACAAGGATTTTGAAAAAGACAAAAAGAGAAAACAATTCAATAAAGCAGTAAAACAAAGGTGCAACAAACCTTTCAGAAAAAACAAAATCATCAACTTTTACTTGCCCCACAAGCATATCTGGGTCATACAGTAATTTTAGAAAAGACCCTTTTTAAATTTACAGTTTGTGTTTGGGAAAACTTCTTTGATTTTTTTTTTGTCCTTTGTTGACCAACCACAGAACTTTCATTTGAACCTCAAAATTCTTTAGTCTCTCTGCAGCTGGCTGGTAAACTCGTGCTTTCTCGATGCTCTGTTGATGTCAACAGCCTTGATGTTGATTTGCCTTGTCCCCACTCTGTTAAAAAGTTTTCTCATCTCTACTGATCTGAATTCTATTTTATTTGGAAAGAGTGGCTCATACAAGACTCCATCCAAGCTTTTACAAGGGCATGAGACCATGACTCTCATTGGCCACAAAATATGAAAAAAAAAAAACAGTTTTCCATTTGAAATGAATCCTTCACAATTTTGGCAGATTTTAACCATTGAGTTGAAAAAGACATACAAGTGTAATAATTTTCTACTCAAACCATCTGGGATTCACATAAAAATACAATTCTCTCAAAAGAACATGTACTTAAAAAAACCTAGACATATATTCAAGACTAACATTTTTAAAGTAGTAAAATAAAATTTTTATATATACCATCAAGAGAAACATGAATTCAAAGTCTCTAAATAAAACCAAAAATTTCATCTCTTCAACATCAAAGTATCAAGTTGATTTTTAGTTATAGTCATCCTAGTAAAATTTAACAAAAAGTGGACAATTGTATGATAACATTCAAGAAACCACTGTCTTCTGTATTGTAATATTAAATCATTATTGAAATCTTTCAGTCACAGCAATTAGAATCTATTTTGGAATAAAGTTATAAGGAACATTCAATTTGTTATCCTTTTTCTAATTTTCATTGACTTCATCAAGTGATTAATTACAAGTGCTGATAAAACTTTAACAGAAATGAGATACAAATTCTATTTTAAAAATAACATTCTATTTGCAAGTTGATAAATAACTGCACTAAATACAGAGAGAAGGAGGAAGAAGAAATAGGGAAAGATGGGAGGAGGAAAGTATGACTAAAATTTATGTTTCATTTAATCATGAAGAACTTCTGTGTTCAAAGTGGTTAAGATGACATCCATCAATGTTGGGCTACAGAGGTGTGAAATGTAAGTTCTAGCCTTGTCAGAAGTTACTCATTTTGAACTCTTTGCTCTCAAGGGCAAAGAGTTTATCAAATCAAAGTTGATTACTTACTTTCAACAGAGAATCTTCAATGTTTCTTGTAGAATAGAGGAATCTGTTGTCTGCCTAGGTGCAATCCTGACAAAGTAAAGCAGCTTCAATGAAAGACATTTCTTTTCATATTTGTTCTCTTCCCCTTTCTTACTGTTAATTTTATATGCATAAATATATGTGTATCTACAGACAGTCAGGCAGGCAAATAAGTAAAAATAAATATCTATTATGTGAACTGGTTACAGTGGATTTTGTTTTTGAGCATTTTGACATTATTTTTTGTTCGGAAGAAATAATTTCTTTACCAGTTCAATTTTTTTCATAGAGAATATTATGACTGACATATTTAGTATAGAAATCCTTAATTTCTTATAAATGTGAAAAACCAGGCATTTTAAAAAATAAAATTAATTAGAACTTTTTTGTTTTGAATCAATATTGAAAATCTTTGACCTGTTGAGTTGACCATGAAAGAAAATCATGGAAAAAGATGATAACTGAATTTACTTCCTTGTGGACTTTCTGCGTGTCTTATGCAAACAGGGAGCTACTCATTTTGAACCCATATTGTTACTATTTTCCTTAAATTGTCCTCATTACTCTCATGTTCCCTCTATGGTATTCTTAGCATTTGACAGTAGAAACAAGTCTCTGTTGCTTCTTCAAGTCTTTTCTTTATGAGAAAATTGTGCAGCATTCACTGCTATATAGTAAATTGGATATTACATAGTATATCATGTTATTTTGGTATGTACTAGGTTGGTGCAAAAATAATGTCGTTTTTTATTTTGAAGTTGAACGTCAAAAAACGACATTATTTTTGCACCAACCTAACATTAATACTTTATTAAGTTTCTGGAAGACATCATTCACCGTTCCTATGCACATTAGGATTTTTGCATTGTGTAATCATACAAAACCGTAGCTGGTCATCCAAGACTTCCAACACTGCAGCTGGTTGCTGAAGTGACCTCTTCATTTGAGAGCTAACCGTATCCCATGATGTAATTTAAGTTTGATCATAAGGCAGCCAAGATCAAATCATCACAGGTATCTTCATGTTTGGCTGGTCCAAGCAAGGCAATGATGTACAGGAAAAAATTTTACTCGAATAAATAGAACAAAAATAAATACTATTTTTATATCCATCCTCCATACAATAATTGGTTTATATCAGAGTTTGCATGCAATTAATCACGTGGACCTCTATACTCACTTCTGCTTCTATCTCTGTCTATCTCATCTTTCTTCTGGTGAATTTGCTTTATGCATTCATATTTATTGATAGAATTTTAGGGAATTCCCTTCTCCCAAACTCTCATATCATGATCTCTCACTAAACCTCCTCAGTAGGCATGGGTGGTTTATCCCCCTACCCGATCTTGAATCACTCTCAAGCAGGAGAATGAACTCCAAATTCATTGTTTACAAAAATGAAGTTTTCACTTTACAGTTTGCATTTGCAGCTGTGTCCCTATCAACATTGCCCCTTAAGTCTGGGTCACTCTTCAAACTGCTTGAAATCCAAGTTGTTCATGCAAGAATTAAAACTGCAATTCTTCCCATGGGTTTTTGGTATTAACCCTTCTCATTTCAATGTCTCTCAGCACATAACAATTTCTTATGTTTTAACAAAACTTTCTTCCATTTTGCCACAGCAATGACAAATATTATCACAATTGTATTTTCTGTTATAGCATTCATAATCATTATCATCAATTCTTGACTAGTATTTAAATTCATCTTTATTTTTTCAGAAGGTGAAATAATCTATTGTGATGAATCACCATGACATATACTGTATGAAGCAAAGGAAGTTTTTCACCGATGAAGACATTAGAGTCTTACAAGATTGGCTAAGAAAAGCCGTCACTTTAAAATAATCAAATCTCCATGGAATTTCTTTTTCTTATTGCTGTGGCCTTGTTACGGTCAGAAATAAAGACACAAAGAGAGGAATTGAGTTAAACAAATATATTAACAGAAAGAGTAATACAAACATATACAAACTAGAGTGTTACAGCAAGAATGTTTGGTCTGACAGTCAGAGATGACTGCTGGAAACTTCCCTCTCCAAAAGGCAGTACCTGCTCCTATTTATAGCTAGAAGAGTTTATGTGTTTTGGGGCAAATAACCATAACACTTACTTGTTTTTATTAGAGTAGAGTGACAGATGTAATAGCTTCGATTTGAAAGAGGCAAAAAGAAGGAATGATGTCAAGGGAACAACATCTTGTTTGATATCTTAGCATGTCACTGTATGTGGTCCTAGCCTGTCTTTTGAATTTGGATGTGGGAAGTATATCTCTGTTTCCAAATTCTTGTACTCGTCTGTTGAATTTGAACTCTTTTGGATCTATATCCAAAAACCATACAAGGACAATCCATCACTTTCATAATATCATTCCTGCAAGTTATTCTGGCAAATTATTGATAATTCTGACCCTGGTGTTCACATTCTGTAATATTAGTAACAGAAAAACAAAGTACTTTCAAGAGTTTTTGGTTTTACTATCAAGACAAATGGAAGAACATTCCTGATGAAACAATTTTTAAAACATATTCCTTTATCCCGCATTAAGTTGAGATGATAGTTCATGCCAGTGAGAACTATACTAAATACTGATAATGACTTTTAATGTCCCTAAATTAATTTTATTGTTTGCTATTTTAGTTTTTCTTCCATCAGTAAAACAGTTAATTTTACATTTCTTCTAGTAGCTAAATACTAAATACTGATAATGACTTTTAATGTCTTGCAGCCTTATTTTCAGTATTTGATGTGTTCTGGTTTGTATTTCCCTTCATACTGGATCCATGTGAATGCAACACTTGCATTATAGTCCTGAGTGACCATAAATATTATCACTAAAATACATTGACTAATACTTAAAATTTAATCTTAAAAATTGAGCAAATCAAGCTGAGTTTTTGCCTAGGTTGCTCATTAATTCAGTTTGCCACTGTCTGTTTAATGTTTCTACCAGCTTATGTAATTCTCATTGAAATTGCAATTTATCTCTTTTACAAGGGTTCTTTTTCAGGGTATATATACAAACTGACGTTTCACACACTTAAAAGAGAAAAAGTTTAGCAAATTTTATTTACTTTTTAAACGTCAAAAGATGTATTTCTCTCTTTAATTGTAAAGTCACATAAATTTCTTTTTTCATGATTCCAGAAAGATTTAATCTGGTACCAATTGTTTCATTTTTTACTACAATGCATTACTCTTCTAAATAACTTTATTTAGCAGCTTAATTTGGCACCAAATGAATAAAAGAATCTGAATTATGAATTAGATTCTCATTTTCAAAATAAAATATTTGAGTATGGATAGAAAATAATTATCAGCCCTTAAAACTTGAGTCATTTTCTTAAATATCTTAATCTGATTGAGATTTTCATAGGAATGTCATGCATGGCACCAAACTCATCAAAAAATATCTAAACTGTCAGCTGTATACAACTGTTTTCTTGGATTAATGCTTATAAATGACTTTGAGCAATGAAAGCCTGCAGGTTACCCTCCTTTAAATTTTGTAGACTGGTGATACAGAATCATAAAGAATTGTACCAAATAAGAGAAACCCATTGACTTGAGGACTTTTCTCAGCAGTAACAACTACAATGGATATCACATGTGTAACATGAGAGAAAATGGCTTACCTCCTTATACAATACAGATTTGGACATATCTCACACATAAAATATCCCAAAAAGAAAATGGTTGCTTTATGAGCTGTATATTTAAGAAACGATAGAGAGAGAACAATAAAAGAACAAGAATTAAGAATACAGAAAATGATGATTGACTTTGCATTTAAATTTTTGCTGAGAGGGAAGCAAGAAGCCAAAAGAGAATTCCACAAGTGAGAAATGAGATAGAAGTAACTTGTAACCAAAGAAAATAATGGAATAATAAAGCTGTTGATGTTCCACATTATTTCAAACAAAAGTTTAGGATAGAAGCTACCATTCATACTGGAACGATCAATAACAATTACTGGATTTGAGAGACATCTTTTTATTTTAATAAAATAATTTTAATAAAATAATTTTAATAAAAAATTTTATAAATTTACATCAAAAGTTACAGAGACTGATTAATATTTCCAAACGTTTCCTTATAAGCTAACATTATCATTACCATTTGTTAATTTTCAATGTACCAAATAGTCTCCAAATTGGAGTAAAAAATGAGAAAGAAAGGTAAATACATATTTCATAATTACAAATATTTGGTGCATTCTATAAATTGCCTTAAAAAATGAGTAAGTGACAAAGAAATTAGACAAGTGAGAAATATACCAAAGTTCCATTTCCTTCCTGTTATATCAGCAATAATGCTCAGACTTTTCAAAAGTTGTCCTTCACCCACTTGACTTTGTTCCTCATGGTTTTTAAAAGAGATTTATTTTCTTGGCAGTAATGTAATCTCAAGAATTTGAAACTGTCAACTCTTATCTGACAGAGGATTTTGCTGCTGTTGGTTGGGTAGGAGACATTTAAAAAAACTGAAAAGAGTTTGTAAATTTTCAAATCCTTATTTATTGGACTTATTGTGAATCTCACACACACACACACACACACACTCCCAACAGACATTTGTCTATTTATCATTGTCTTTCACACTCTCTCTCCCCAGACCTAACCAACAATGTACACCATTACAGAAGTCAATACTTGATTTCCTATATTATTTTAGGAAATATATATTTTACATATTACGTAAACTTGATCACTATCTCCTTTGAAATCTCCTATCGCATGGGTTTATGCTCCCAATGCCAGTATCACTGCTTTTGATCATGTGACAAGAGCTAGAGGACAAAGTTTACAGCAATGCAATAAATACTCAGCTTTTCCATGAAAACCCCAAAGACTCCATAGCTGATGCCAGTCATGTGACAGAGTTGGTGGATTTATCAGTGATGATCCTCATGAATATGTGCACCTCTCAAAAACCTGCATTCAGTGAGTCACAAAATATTTCAAGGGCTTCATCACTAGAGCTGTTCTGTTATATAATGACAAATGTATATATAATAAGTGAATACAAGGATATACCATGAAGCCAAATAACAAACTGAATCATTAGGTTGGGTAATAAGGTATGATAGATAGATAGATAGATAGATATTAGGTTGGTGCAAAAATAATGTCGTTTTCTCACATAGTAACATATGTGAGAAAACGACATTATTTTTGCACCAACCTAATAGATAGATAGATAGAGAGATAGATAGATAGATAGATAGATAGATAGATAGATAGATAGATATGATGTGACTGAGATAGAAGAAGTGATATGAAGACATTTTGATATATAAATAGAAAATGCAATTTACGGATTGATAGATAATGATAGATATATAGATAGATGGACAGGCATGAAGAGAATGATATATATATATATATATATATATATACATACTTACATATATATATATATATATATATATATATATAATTATTTATTTTTAAAGAAAAAAAAATTTATAACATAAATATGTTATAAAATCACTACAAAAATAGCCATTTTGTTTCAACACCTACGGTGTCTTATCAAGTGATGACGTTGAATGTAAAATAAATGGTTTTAAATGTTTCAAATTAATTAATATTCTACGTAAGGGGAAAACGTTATTACAGAGGCTAGGTAGACCAATCAGAACACAATTACAGGAAAATTCAAAAAGCTCGATAACGAAGTCATGTTATAATATCTATTCAGATGTTTAGTATTAAAAAATAATTTATTCCAACGAATAATTACTAAATTATATGATAAAATTTAATATTAAAATTTAAAACTGCTAATTACAAAACCAAAATTTAACATTTATTCGCTATCAAGTTTACAACTATAAAGTTACTGAGGAGAAAAGAAGAAATATATATGTTATTCAATTTATTTTTTCATTGAAGTTACTTTAGCTATATTTAATATCCGGTCTTTTTACAATGTATACATTTTAATCCTCATGATGTGTAAATGGGGTCCCAAACTCACGCGTAAAACAAACGCAGTCAGATTCTAATACATAAGCACCAAGACATATACACACACAAAAAAGGGGACAAGACAGAGAACATCTCCACCGTCTGTCATGAAAAAAAAAAAAAAAAAAAAAAGGAAAAAAAAAAAGGGGGGGAAAATGGGAGAAGGGAAACCAACACACACGTACATACATACATAATTAAAAGTGGATGCACTTTCCATACATAGATACATGCACACACATCCACAGACA
>OZ010585.1:89566908-89826908 GCA_963932145.1 Acanthosepion lycidas | reverse complement strand
ACCGCAATGAGCCCCTCTTCACAAACCATGTCATATTGTTACTTGGTTTAATTTTGCCAAAACTTCCTTGCAAAAAGAAACTTGCTTTTGGGAACAAGTATTATGGAGTGATGAAACAAAAACTGAGCTTTTTGGACATAATAATGTATAGAAAATTTGCAGCATTTTTTGGTGAGGATTTCCTCCCAAAGGACACAGTGGCATCATTAAAACATGGGGCAGCTCAATAATGTTTCAGGGTTGTTTTAGCTCAAAGGGGGACTGGATAATTAATTGGAATAAGAGGAATAATAAAATCTGCAGACTATATCAAAATTCTGGATGAAAATCTACAACTATCAGCACAAAATCTTCATCTAGGTTGGCAATTTATATTCCAACAAGATAAGGAATCTAAACATATTGTCTAAATCAGTGACTGCATAGCTTCAGAAAATGAACATTACAGTTCTACCATGGTTTTCAATGGGCTCTGACTTGAATCCTATTGAAAATATATGGCAAGAATTGAAACTTTGAATAAATAGTTAACCATCAAAAAACCTTCAGGAATTACAATGTGTAACCATTGAAGAAAGGAAGAAAATCCCAGAAAAGACTTGTTCAAATCTCATCAAAAACTTTAGAAAATGATTGCAGCAAGTTATAAAGATGTGAGGCCATGCTATTGACTATATATATATATATATATATATATATATAGTGAGAGAGAGAGAGGGAGAAAGAAACAGAGAGAGAAAGAGAGATATATTATTGCTTTATGTCTTATATTTAGTGGATACATTTGTCTGAGTTGACATCCTATCTTCATATATATATATATATACTGGACTATGCATTTCAGAGTCATAATAAAGAAAATGTTCCTTCTGGCATATATATATATATATATGAATTTTTAATAATATATATATTTTATTAAAAATTCAAACTACCATTAATAACTTGTAGATAATTTGCAAAATTCAAGTCAAGTTAGATTTTCACCAACTCCAGTAAGTAAGAAATATTTAATAATGCTAATATTAAAGGTTTGGCACTTAGCTATCATAAGATAAACTTAGAGATGATTAGACGAAATGAAAACACTGTAAACATAACATCATAAGCTTTAAACCACCTTTATCTATAATATCCAAACTAATGTCGGAAAAAGTTTCCTAAAATTAATTCATAAGCATTTTAACCATTCACCAGAATTATGAAAGATTTTTAACAAAAATAATGTCAAAATCAGTTATAGCCGCACTAGTAACATCGAAAGATCTATATCACTACACAACATTATATTAATTAAACATCTTTCCAAAAAAGACAATGCAAATTTTTGCAAAAATAAATGCAATTGCCAAAAAATATAATCTGTCCATTAAACAATCAATGTATGACTCATAATATTGTATATCAAGCATGCATTTGCTCTGGTAGTGATGTTAAATGTTATTTTGGTCCTACTGAGAATTCTTGAAAGTTTCACTTCCACCATCACTGTATGACTTTGGCTAATAAAGAAACAGTACTGCTCTCTCTAATTATTTCTAGCAATTGAAAGATTCTGTAACTTTCCTTCAATTAAATGAAGTATCATGGCAAGGGCTAAACTGTTTAATGTCAAAGGGAATAAATGTAATCTTTAGTTGAAAAAATAATTATCCTACAAAATTTAAATATTGAGCTTACTAAATAAGAGAAATAAACTGATGGTCACATGTAGGCATAAAAATAAGTATCTACTTAAACATGTAGATCCAGATTAATTTTTGATATTATCACAGTTTAGTTTTTAGTTTAGGTTATTGCTTAGTATTTATTTATCTTTTTGCTCATTAACTTGTTTATTTATTTACTATTTATTATATTTTAAGAATTTTTACTTATTGTTTTTTAATATAGATTTTTATATATATTTTTTATTTTTATAGATTTTTTTACAGATTTTTATGGATTTGTAAAAGTTGTTAGGATTTTTATATTTGTTATGCTTATTTATTTTATATTTATTTATTATATTTTTTAGCAATATTACTAATTTCATATTAAATTGGATTAAATTAGCTACCTTTCATTATATAAATAATTAACAATTATAAGTTGATAACCCACTACTGTAAAATAAAATAGAATTAATCATTTATAATGATTACTAATCTATTATGTTCAAATTATATATAAGTAACCATCAGTACACAATCAGCACCTGAAGATTGCATTTGGCATGAAACTCTGAGTCTTGCAAATGGTGCGGAATAATATGTATATTTATTAATATATATACTTTATAGCTCTATCATATAACATTGAGCACTGTTTCAATAACAGCAGCAGTTTATGAGCAATTCATATATTTACATATTTATGTATATATATATATATATATATATATGTGTGCGTGTGTGTGTGTGTGTGTATGTGTGTGTGTGTTTTTATATATATATATATATATATATATATATATATATATATATATATATATATTAGTAAATATACATATACCTACATTTGGCGTGTGACTGAAGTTTCATTTGTTACCCAACTCACCTGGCACAAGATATAAGCTATACCTTTTGCCCGATGATTTGGGTAACCAACAAAACTTAAGCATAGGTATATGTATGTTTATTAATATATATTTCTTATTTCTGTCTAACCACATCCAGCATTATTATATCTACATTTCTTGGCAAAATTTGGTAATTATTTATTTGCTTACCTGTGTATGCATGTCGGCATGTGCATATAAGGTTGCTAATATTTAGTTATTTCATTTACCTAACCCTATATATATATATATATATATATATATATATATATATATATATATATATGTGTGTGTGTGTGCGTGCGTGTGTGTGTGTGTGTGTGTTGGATTTGGATGTAGATCACTGACATTCTTTATGAGGCAAGTTGGCTTGCTAATTTCTCATTATAGAAGCTTCCAGTTCCAGCTTAGGATAGATATACCAATGTTGTCATTGCTAGGAAACTTTTAAGAATAAAAATACATCTCCAAATAATGATTCAGCTTTGGAAAAATCAATATTATATTGCAATAATCAGAGAAACTTTATTTTTAAGTAACAATTTAGAAAGACATATTGCAACAAATGTTACCATGGTTTTTTTGTTTTTCTCTTTTTAAGGTTTTTTTTTTCATTTTCTTAATAATCTAAATTTTCAGAGGAAATTGTTAATACAGCTTATTATTAATTTATCCTGTTTGACTTTTCAATTCCCATGACTTTGCCAGGCAAAGCTCCACAGGTAACTTTGTCATACTTTAGTCATAAATAAAAAGGAAACATTAATGATTTTAGAAGAAATAAATTTTATTTTATTAATAAATTTCTACTTAAATGAAGTAACTAACTAAATATATATATGTATGTATGTATGTATGTATTTATAGTCAATTCCAAACAAAAAACATAAACTAAAACTTGAAGGAGGAATTTACTCTATTACCTGTAATAATTGTCGCAAAAAGAACATAGGAGAAACCTCAAGGAATATGAACACAAAAGGGACATTTTACAATACAATACATCAAATGTGTGTGTTGCCCACTATAACAAGACTGAACATGATTTTTCATAAGAAATGCTACTCTCATGAAAGGAGAAAAAATTCACTACAACAAAAATGTCTACAGAGTGCTTTGATCACAAGGTCATCCACATTAACTTTGCACCCTGGTTCTTACAGCATTTCACCATTTCTAGCAGATCTTCTACTATCACAGTGTGGGAAATCTAATAGCAAAAGTGATGGAGACAAAAAGAAAAAAATCTAAATAAAATCAGCTAGATTAAAAAAAAATATTCAAATTTAAAACTCCCAGCATTCCTTGACCATGCACATGTGCAGTCATGTCAACATAACAAATTTAGCCCACTTTATATTTACATATACTCTATTCTTGATATTGAGCACTTTTACCCATGAATATAGCATACCATGAAACTACATTTTTATCATATTGATATGTCCCGGAAAGGGATATATTTGATCGAAGTATCTAAGTGGGTTTTGGCTACTATAACCAAGTAGTACATGGTATCAGTAATCGACTGGTACTCATCATAGTCGCAGGTAATAGGTGTAGACCAATAGGATAGCCAATGGCATAGTCCAATGGGTGTCGTCATAGACTTAAACTCTGTCATACCTACACATCTGTCTGTATTTATGACGGACACCAGACAATCATGTTCCAGTGAGGGGGAATTCAGGTGTATGCATATTCCATTATATCACATATATGTATGTATGTATGTATGTATAAAATTGTACTATTGACCAGCATATATAAATAGTCCAGCCAACACAGAAAACACATACACACATGGCCTGAAGATTGCTCTCAAGTATGAAACAAACTGTCACTTGCTTATTGTGAAGTTCTTTTTGGGTGAAAGGTAAAGGATGCTAGATCAAACAGAATTTTCTCTACAAGGAGGAACATAGTTTCAATCCTTGCCAGTAGACACATTTTCTTTACTAAAATTTCTTGAATGAAAAACCAATACATAATAGACATATTACACACATTTTAATGTATAAAAATGGAGCAACTATTTCAAATAAGAAGTGCTCACTATAATAAGCTTTGAAGTAATAAGAATATCAGAATAAAAATAAATCCGTTCATTCTTTAGGAATTGCTTTTTTTATATTTCAAACACAAAACTGAGCAGATATAGGCTCTTGAGAAAAATAATCTGAGTGAAGTGAATCTGCTCTCTTTAAATAGGACAATAAGAGTCTGTGAATTCCTTTGTGGCCAAATAGTAAAAGATGCCATATCAAATGATAGTTTCCCGTCTATATTTCTGAGATAAGGTATTATGTACATTATTTACATTATTCGGACTATTGTCCTCATCTTTGTCGCCATATTTATTACTGTTACAGTTTTTTGTGTATATATATATATAACTAGTGAGTTAGTCCAAATGCCTGGACTCACTTTATAGTCCACCAATAGAAGGTTAACCAATCAGAAGACGCAGAACATTCTATCCATCGTGTATAAAGGCGGCCATTTTTGTTTACTCTACCCTATTGTGCAGTTCAGCTTGTCAGGCAAAGTGAACCAGAAGGACGAACTATGCTCTGCTACTTTTATCGAAATATCCACTGCTAACCTGAACAACATGTTCCTACTGTCTTCGAAATATTAACTGCTAACCTCTGGATTCTATACTCAAAGACGACCGTCATGATGAACAACATTAATAACAATTACAACGTTTCAGCCATTGTACGCTCTGGTCTTCTTCCGGTGGTTGGAATGTCAAACTGAACACTTTATTTCACTCACTGGGGCAGACTGTTCTAGTTCCACGTGCCATGTTTTTAATGGATTTCAGTTATCAGTTATCTCCTGTTAATTTCCCTCTAAAAGTTTTCCACTGCCTTAACTGGGTATTGAACTCACACTCTTTGGGTCCTGTCCCAGGATCTAACCAATGCCTTTATCAACTGTGCCATGTGTCCTTGAGGGAAATTAACAGGAGATAACTGATAACTGACATCCATTAAAAATATGGCACATGGAACTAGAACAGTCTACCCCAGTGAGCGAAATAAAGGGTTCAGTTTGACATTCCAAGCACCTGAAGAAGGCCAAAGTGTACAACGGCCAAAACGTAATAAATATGGCAGAAAAGATGAAGACAATAGTCCAAATAATGTAAATAATGATAGTTTCCCCTACAAAAGAGAACAAAGGTATGCTGAACAATACATGTTTTTTACTGACCCTTCTTTTGATGTGGCCAAGAATTTTTAGCACACCTGATTTTTTCAGAAAGATTGCTTTGTATTTCAGAGAATGCTCTTTCTAAAAGATTTGACCTTTTAAGTTTATTGATTCTAACATTGAAAATGAAAGCAATTAAGTAACATTTTTAGCTTATAATTTTCTTCTAAGAAAGTTATAATGTAACTGAACTACAAAGAATAACTTGTAGAAAGTATTATGAACGATCAAACATATCAAAAGTGGTTTGTAGATTTTCTTACTGAATGATGCTCCATATTTGGGTGAACTCACTGAGGCTGGTATGAATCAAATCATGATATATCTTTAGAATAATCAACACTATTTGCACTGAAGATTGCCGACATCCTTAACATATGCAACTTATGCAGTGATGCTCATTTATCATCCTGATTCGTTTTTTATTAATAGCCTTTCTCCTAAGTTAAACAAATCAGGATATTATCATATAAGACTAATAGTTTGATAATTCAAAGGATCTATTAGTATAGTAGTATCTGCTACACAGAGTTTACTAACTATTCTGTTAGGAAGAATAACGTGTTTTGAGTGTAACAAACAAAACATTTAATACGGCAAACAGCTTACGTACATATATTCAAAAGATTTACATATGTCCCAAGACAAGTGCCCAAAGAATCGAGGAGGTTTACAGAATGAGAACAAAGAAATAACATACCAACTTTATGGCCTTTGATCGTCTGCAGATAAGTGAATAGAAAGTACATTTTTCTTTCACTAGGCCGTGCACATGTTGACCAGTTTTCATGTGTGTGGACACCCTGGTGGTCAGGAAGGTAAAGAGGCCATTCCGCCCAGAATGGAAGCGAAGATAAAAAGGGCAGAAGAGTTCTACTCTCTAAAAGGGACCAAAAACTCCCATGAGCTCAACCCAAGGGAAAACAACTGTGATCTCCCTACAGATGAAATGGTTCACCAAAGTTCTTAAAAACAGGAACTACAGAAGAGGATTTCCAACAAAGTTGGAAAGCAAAAAGTAGCAAGACATTTATTGTAGAGTTTAGAGAGGACAGGAGCCAGTTCAAGAGTACATTTTTATAGGACAATTGCAGGGATACCATCATGTTCACATACATTCTTGATGTATCTGTACTTGCCTTAAAAATAAAAAAGGTAATTTGAGAGCCTGTTATAAGTGCCTTGAGTTAAATCTTTACTTAGTGTCCTACTAAGCTTAATAAATAATTATGTATATATAATAAAAAAATAAATGAAAACATTTATTTTCAAACAAGTTGTAGTCAATGATTTAAACAATTACAATTTATTTTAAAGTTTAGTGGACTTGTCATTAGCAGATTTTAAACTTTCTTTCTTTCAGATACCTATAGGAATTAAAAACTATATATATTTTTCAACTGATAAAATTCTGGAAGGTTTGTTTGATAAACAAATCATTACAAGGATAAATACTGTCAAAATCCTTGCGGACATAGTTGCACACCTGCCAGATGTTATTTTTGGACAATTTAGAAAATAATAATAAAAACTCCTTTCATCTCTTCTGCAAATTCAAGAAAAAGATTTTCACATGCCAGTCTGAAATTATTTTCTAATGAAAACCTTATATTCAAAAAGTTCACATCTCTATCTGAAATTAGATTTTGGATCCCACTTACAGATATAAAAATAGAATCTTGGGGCTCAAAACAATTTCCGGGGCCAACTTGATCTACATGTGCATATACGCATGAACATGATGGATGAGATGACAGCTAATTAAAGACTTGTCCACACACATAAAAGAAGGGATTAACCAGCAGCCACTGGTTTTAAGTCTTTTATAACCTTTAGAAGTTTCATTTAAAAGATGTTTTGTTATGTTAAATCTTTGCAATCCACCACTCAAATCAAATAGCAACACAATCCTAGATAGACAGATTCCAATCTACCAAATTCTAAACTAATTTCACTTTTTTCCTAATGAGCTCAAACCCTTAGATTGTTAGATGTTGCAAATCACAAGCTTAGAGAATAAAGAATTTAAAGTAAATCTGTATACAAAATTAGTTTGTGCTATGACTCACCAAAAAGGACAGTTATTAAGTCAGGCTTAATAATATTCAACCTGGTAGGTTTTGATTTGTTTGAAATAATTCTATTATAATGTGAAAATAAAAAGAAATTTACTCTTTTTGATAAAAAAAACAAAAAAACATGTATGTTTAGAAATGCTGTATAAAAATTTTTTTTGTTAAAATGTTAAAATGGAAATTTTTTAAAAATCCAAATTCATAAGGAGACTAATAATTTTGTCCTCAGATGTATTAGGTTGGTGCAAAAATAATGTCGTTTTCTCGCATAGTAACATATATGAGAAAACGACGTTATTTTTGCACCAACCTAATAGCAAACATTTTTTTTAGCCAAAAGAAATAATATTGTAGTAAGCAATAAATTCATTCCCTCGTGTTGAAATTGTATTACAGATTTACTTGGCTTTAATGAAAACAAATGCAACTGTAGAGAAGAATTTCTGCAAGATGAAGCATCTTAAAGAATATCCACAGATTGTCAAAGGTACAAGTACAGCGAAAAAGACTTGAGATAAAAAATGAAGTTCTCAAGAATTTATTGATACTTGGAAGAAAGTGGTTTTCAAGAAATTATGCAACATAAATTTTAAATTGTAATTCTTGTTTACCTTATAAAAATAAATGTAATTTTTTCTTTAACATTTTTTCCTTTTGAAAATATTACTTGGTATTTCACAATTCTTTTAATCAACAAAATCTTAATTTTATTCTGCATCCATCCAGACTTCATATCAAACCTGAAGCAAATCTTTCATTGTCAAATGTTTTCTGGATTTTTTTATATTCTAAAATGGTCCAGATATGGTCAATATGATTCCACTCTATACTATTGAATTGTTTTAGCTTTCATCCAAGGTGGATAGAATTAGTTCTGGCCACTGACTGTGTAGTCAACTGCAGAGTTTTAGGGTTAGATTTTTTTTTTATAAAAGACACCTCAGTCTTATTAAGGGAAAAATAGTGTAGTGGTTTTCATTGACTTTTCCATAGCTATTTTGAATTCAGTGTTGTCCTTCCTTATGATTGGTTTCCCTAGCCAGGCTAGAGAACCCAGTTTGCTCTATGACTATGCCTTCATATGGTAGGAGATGCAATGAATTCATGCTCTTCCCTAGAGTATTGGTGCAAAATGAATGCAACAGATTTGCCAACAACTGAATTTGGCCTCCCGGTTTAATTTTCCACAATGATAAGAATTATGCTAAAAATATAAACAAACTGATTAAAATCATTGAAATCAATGATTTAGAAGATTTATCATTATCAAGTCTTTTGCACAGAGCTCTTCTGTCTATGAAAATGTATTGTTTTTATCCAAATAAAGGGTAGGGAATATTTAAGAGTATTCCTCCCTAGGGAAGAATTATGTAAATTTATGAACTGGTATTTTCTGCACAACTGAGAAGCTTGGAATAATCAATACACCAAATGGCTTCCCACACCATAACAGAAAATCTGCCTCCATTTGATCATAAGCTCCAGGCAATCTGAACAAAATTCTTGATTAGGCAAGATCCACATATATATCCACTGCTTGAAAATTGACTCAATGAGAATTTATCCACCACTGAAAAAAAATGACTGTTTGCCAAGTGTCCAATCATTGTCCACCATCTCAACTTGCCACTGTTTTCTATGCTGGTTGAAATATCTTTCTATTTACACTAATTTATATTCGGACTATCATTTCAGCCGCTGTGCCCTTCAGCCTCACTCAGATGTATATCAATCTGGGTAACTTGCAGGGAATTATGAACTAAACCAGATATTTAATCTACCGGGGTAGACTGTTCTCCTTCACACTGCCTTTCTGGGGCTGATTTGGGCACACTATATCACATTTGCTGCCTTGTAACAATACGTTATTCTATTTCTGATCTTACTGTCTACATTTACTTATGCTTCAATTGAACCTGAAGAAGCTGTAATGATTTCATTTTCTTAATTAGTGAATTCCAAGATTAAAGATAGATTAATTTCAAAGTGAAATTCCTAATTTCAATATGATTTGTTTCACCTTTAGATCCATCTTTTAATCACTTACAATTTCTGTACACCTGGATTAACAGGTATATTGTAATGATTTCTCTCACCTTTCCACAGTAAATTAAATATACATACCTGAGTATTTTTTATAGTGGATGTGCATAGAACCTAGTGGTTATTGATGTAAAAAGTGAGATTGATGTATGAAATTTAAATTCCAGCTGAGGTGGTTGCATTGACTTTTGCAAAAAATGGGAAAGATATGACACTATCTCTTCTCCCACTAACTATAGGTCAAATATCGGGGAAGAGTGTGTTCTCTAGGCTTGATGGGCTATCACCCTAGGAGAAAGACAACTTTGACTTCAAAACTACCTGGGAATAATGCTAGCGACTCCACCCTGCAAAAACTTACTCATCATGGAAACCACAGCATATATGTATATGCTTGTATGTATTGTTTGAAATTTGCGATATTCATAAGAGACAAGTGCTCATTATCAGAGGTAGAGTATTTATAGATATCAACAGTATGGACATAGGAATCAAGACCATATAATGTGCCATCTCAATGCATTTGTCAGACCAAAAGATTGCATTGAGGCATGACACTGATACTCCCCATTCATTTTTCTTACCTATGTGCACACTGTCTACATATATATATATATATATATATATATATATATATATATATATATATATATATATATATATATGTAAGCAAATATATGGATATAGATCTGACATTATGAAGAAAAATATACGGAAAAAACAAACAAAAATCCTTATATGTCAACGTTGGACGTTTCGGTCTAATAAACCATCTTCAGGACATATTCATAAAATATAATTAACATTATCAATTCAATATGACAAAGACGATGGACATAAGAACAAGACTTATCCAAACAGATAACTGAAAGTTTTATATGATCAGCGTTCCGTTTAAACATGGTCACGTTGTCGTCACGTGGGCGACGCTGTGAAAACGTATTCCTAAAATTCTTTTAATTTTTCATTCAAAATACTCAAATTTTAAAGATGCATTAACCTACTAATCACTCGATGAATGTTATGGTCCCTGTTTTTTAAAATTATAAACTGTATTAGGTCTTCCTTAAATACACAAGTACTTTCAATGGTTCTACCAGTCATCATCAGGCATGGAAACTATTTTGTTTTTGGTAAAATTCAGTTAGCGTCTGAGATGAAAAAATATAATGCAAATTGAAATGTTTTTTTTTTAAATGTGTTATTGATAACAGATACAAACTTTTGGAGTGTGCAGTCACAACGCTAAAATTGAATTCTTGAAAATTTAAGTGAGTGCATTTTTTAAATATGGCAATTTAAGAATTTTTTTTTTTGTTGTAGGAGTTTATCAGTTAACGTGGCATGAACTAAATAGTTCAGTAAGTATTTAAGCTAGCTCCTGTGGAGCACTCTTGACTGGACTTTTGGCCCAACAATATATTACATATGTATGTATATATATATATATATATATATATATATAGTATAGAAAGATTGTCCATGTATGCTTCTTATAATATGTAGATAAAATAGGCTGGTGGAAGAAATTAGAGAGATTAAAACAACAATAATAATAATAATAATAACATTGATATTAAAACTATTAATTTCAACCAAATGAAAACATGATGAGAAAGATTTTAAAAATCAGAATTTTCAAACATGCCTGTGTCCTTTTGCAATGATACAAAAAATAAAAAATAAAAAATTAAGTGGGATTTTCTTTTCTGGAGGATTTGTTTGTTATTTTGGGGCTTTTTTTTCCGTATGTCATATTACTAAAGAGATCTTATAGTGTTGTGCTAATTGTTTGCCATGATTATGGTTTTTAGATTGTTTGTAGACAGCTTTCTGTGGAAACTGTATTCTTTGAGTAAGCCTAAATTCCTGAAAATCACTTTGGTAATATAACACCCTTATCCCTTTCAAATCTTTCTCATACATGCTTCCATTTGGTCAAAAGACCTACTAATATACAATAACTATTATTTTTCCTATTATGAATATTATTATTATTTTTCTTTTTTTGTTTATTTCTTTAAATTCTTTCACCAGTCTATTTTATATTTATATAAATGTGTGTGTGTGTGTGTGTGTGTGTGACTTCCCCTTTCCCCCATTTCCTTTAACTCCCAGCAAGAACTACATTCATAGGCACCCACTTGCATCTGAGCATCCAGATTGTCATTCTCTCTCCCTATTCCCTTTCTATAACCTAGTGGCAGTGCCGAAGATGGCTGTGAATTAAAGAGAGGCTGTCATGAATTTGAATTTGGCTGACAACTTTGTGTGACAGAGAAGCCTACACATTTGCCCAGAAGCACCTCATGGCTAAAAGGGAATTAAGACAGGTAAGATCTGGCACATCTGGTTGCATTGGGCTATCAGATGTTTGGTCTGTCAAGGTTCAGTTTGGCTATTGAGATCGTGTACATCCTTGCCTATTCTGGTGTTAGGGTGTTCAAGGATTGGTCACATTCGGTCTGGTCTCTCCTGCTTGGCCCAGCAGGATATAGAACCCCAAACAGCTTCAGTTGGAGACACAACCCTCTATGATGATAAGGAACAATCATATATATTTTCCAGTGGATGTTGGAGTGAACAGTTCATTAACAGATGATTCCCTGCATACACATGCATCATATATAAAGCTGAAAAGATTGCATTGAAGGAAATTCTTTATCTCATATATTGAGCACTCTACCCCTATAAATTTAGCAAATTTTAAACAATATATGTGTGTGTGTGTGTGATGTGATGTGCAGGTAGTTTAATGCTTATTAAAAAAGTTCAAATTCCGTCTGCCTCTGACACATTCACTTCCAACCATGCCCTTGAGAAAGGCATGAATCCATCTCTTCTTACCCAGGCAAAAAGGAGAGCAGCCTGAGCTTTCTGGCCTTGTTTGGCAGCTAGTCTTGGAGAAAATTCTTAATTTTAACCAGTTGAGCATACACATGCCATGAAATGTGAAAAGATATTTCTTATATCAGGGCTTTGTCTAGATAGCCACAGGCGAATGATGCTCTGACAACTTTTCTGCACTACATCTTTTGTTGCAGAATTGCAGAAGAGATGTTGAGATGAGTGAGTCTGCAACTCTGCAACTTCCTAATCAAGGAATCTACACCTACACACATGCCATCCCTTGAAAGGAACCATCATTACCCTTTGGGAGGAATAGAAATTAATATATATATGTGTATAAATGCGTATTTGTTTGTTTGTGTATGTACATGTGTTTGTGTTTGTGCGTGTGTGTGTATGTGTTTGTGTGTGTGTGTGTTTATCCAATCAAATCAGCCTCAGCTTCAAGGATGACCATGATATGGTCTCATAAAGGACTGAATGCACAGATCAGTTCTGATTGGCTATCATTTTCATAGTTACAACCTTGAATTCGCCTTATGTATGTTTGGGCTGCTGATTGGTTTCCACCTCAGTTGTGCCTAAGGTATAGTTGTCCAGATGATTCAAATCAGCAGAGCTAGGAGGCTAAATTTTGTGGGTGACATGACCATGGGCACCCCTCAATCCAGGTCTTGACTAACATATCTATCACCTCAAATTACTCTTTATCCTTAGTCCCTATTGAAAGAGGCAAAGCAGCATGACTTGACCCACATTGCTCATGACCCACAAGACCAGCATAGGTGATGTGAACTTAGGGTTCACCTCCCTCATCTCTCTGGACTAGGTCTTTGTAGAGCCACCTGACTTTCCTCCTTTCCACTTCTGATCCTGGTCAAAGTATATCTCATCATAGAAGAATCAGACAATGCCAGGTTCTTTGGGATGGTTTAGCTTTATTTAAGAAGCACCTCAATTACAGGGACTTAAACATCTACCAGGTCTTACTGGACATGTACAATTCTCTCCTCATCAACTTGAACTTACACCTGATGTCAATGTACACCATATATCTGATAATGGATCTTAATATTTTGTGGTGTTAAGTGATGGCCCTCATAAAATTTCTGGGTTTTGGTTGCATGTAGCGCAAAGAGAGAATAATGACATAATCAAGATCTTGACATTCCATAGTACTTCAAACAAAAGGTTAGGAAGGAAATTCCCATCAATATTGCAAAGAGCAATAACAGTGGACCTGAGAAACCTACTTTCCAGAAAAATTGTTTTAAGAGAAAGATTTTATAAATTTCAAATGAAAGTAACACTGGCTGCTCAGTCAATGAATGTCAAATGTTTCCTTATAAGGAAATGACAAATATTAGAGAACATATACTACACTTTGATCCCAGTCCAAATCAGTAACAAAGAACTGTACCAAATAACAGAAACCAGATCACTGGAAGACTTTCAACAACAACTAAAATGGATAACACATGTAACTTGAAGTAAAAATAATGACATAATCAAGATGCTGACATTCCACAGTAAACCAAGCAAAAGATTAGGAAAGAAATTTCCATCAATATGGGAAAGAGTCATAACAGTGGACTTGAGAAATCCATTTTTCTGAAAAATTTTTTTAATAGAAAGTTTTTATAAATTTCAACCGTCAGCAGCAGTGGCTTGAGCAGCCACTGCTGCTGTCGGTTGAAATAAATACTGAATGTTTCCTTATAATGAAACAGCTAATATTACCATTAACATTACCATTACTAATGCCTTTGGGATTGCCAACAAGTGTTACATATATTGTATCAGGTCTTTTTTATTTATTGTATCAGATTGGAAGCTGCCATATTAATGCTCACAATATGGCTGAAAAGAGAAATAGAAATGATAAAATTTGCCACCTGCCATATAACATTACATTGGGTTGTCTTCTATTTTTTGCTGTAAAGAAGTGTTCTAAATACATGACACACTTTTTGAAAGTGCATCACCCTCTTTTGTAAGCATATATTATGTAAGTCACTGTTTTTGCAATAAAAGCGGTATAAACCAAAACACACTGGAAAAATTTTCAGTGTAGACTGACATTTATATGATAAATATAATATGTGAATTTCAACTCATAATATCTGATTTATTGGAAATAATTGCCCTTATTTTGGTTGGAGATTTTATTTGATGCATTTATATCAGAGTATTTAAATAAAAAAAGATACACGAGAAGTAATAAAAACTACTGCAGGTAAAATCATATTTCTTCCTTATTGAGAAAAAGAGTGGAATGAAGATAGAAATATTTAACCCTTTGAACCCAAGCAGTCAGTATTCCAGATGCTGTTTGAAAGTGCATATACCATACTCATCAGGGGGTCAAGGTTCAAAGGGTTAAAGTGTTTAAAATGATACAAGAGGAAATAAAAGTGGATAGTGTTTGTATCCATAATTTGGACATAAGACATTATAATTCCAAGATTATTGGTTTTAAATATTGATCTCTTCCTTTTTGTTGATTTTGCAGATTTCTCAGTCTGTTTATATCTATCTGTCTGTCTATCTATCTATCTATCTATCTATCTATCTATCTATCTCAGTCTGTTCAAATCTTGCTATCTATCTCTTTATTTATCTATGTCATTCTCTTCATATCTGTCTATTAATCTATATCAGTCTCTTCATATCTATTTAATTATCTATCTATTCATCTCAGTCTGTTCATATCTACCTATCTATGTTATTCTCTTCATATCTATCAGATAGATAGCAAGATATGAACAGACTTAGATAGATAGATAGATAGATAGATGTAAACAGACTGATTTCCCTCTCTCTCTTTATCTATCTGTCATTTTCATCATATCTATCTATCTCAGTCCCATACCTATCTTTATATGTCATCCTCTTCATATCTATCTATCTATCTATCTATCTATCTATCTATCTATCTATCTATCTATATTTGTCTCTTCATATCTATCTATTTATCTATCTATTCATCTCAGTCTGTTCATATCTATCTATCTACCTATTTATGTTATTCTCTTCATATCTATCAGATAGATAGCAAGATATGAACAGACTGAGATAGATAGATTTTTAGATGTGAACAGACTGATTTCCCTCTCTCTCTCTCTCTCTCTCTCTCTCTCTATCTATCTATCTATGTCATTTTCATCATATCTATCTATCTATCTATCTATCTATCTATCTATCTATCTATCTATCTATCTATCTTAGTCTTTTCATATCTATTTATCTATCTATCTCTTCATCTCTGTCTCTTTATATCTATCTATCTATCTCAGTCTCTTCATATCTATTTATATGTCATCCTCTTCATATCTATCTATCTATCTATCTATCTATCTATCTATCTATCTATCTATCTATCTATCTTAGTCTTTTCATATCTATTTATCTATCTATCTATCTTAGTCTTTTCATATCTATTTATCTATCTATCTCTTCATCTCTGTCTCTTTACATCTATCTATCTATCTCAGTCTCTTCATATCTATTTATATGTCATCCTCTTCATATCTATCTATCTATCTATCTATCTATCTTAGTCTTTTCATATCTATTTATCTATCTATCTCTTCATCTCTGTCTCTTTACATCTATCTATCTCAGTCTCTTCATATCTATTTATATGTCATCCTCTTCATATCTATCTATCTATCTATCTATCTATCTATCTATCTATCTATCTTAGTCTTTTCATATCTATTTATCTATCTATCTCTTCATCTCTGTCTCTTTATATCTATCTATCTATCTCAGTCTCTTCATATCTATTTATATGTCATCCTCTTCATATCTATCTATCTATCTATCTACCTATCTATCTATCTATCTATCTATCTATCTATCTATCATTTGTAATATTTGTTTGGTGTTTTGATCTCATTCATTTTGTTGTTTTACTTTTTACCACTACATTTTGTACAATCCATTCTATAAATTTCCTGAAGTGTAAAGTATATATGAAAGGAAAGGTTTTCTTTTTTTAAAGGTTGTTTCAGCCAAGTGTGTAAAACAAAAAATGGCAGCAAATATACTTGTACCCTTGAGAAATGCTGGAGAATGGACAAACTAAAATATGGCAAAAATATTTCTAAAATACCTTGAGGATTTATTCCCATGAGATCTAGCAATGGTCTCTGTTTATCAAGGTTTTCAGTCGTAGCCATTTTGGTTGTCATGCCTGAGTAAGTAATGATAATTTTGGGAAAATAAATTGTCTATATATTCACTTAACTCATCTTTTCTACATCTACCATCATAGTCATGTAACAGGCAGTGTAATAAAAATTCTAGCTGAAGCCTTTTTTTATCCAGTAACAATATGAGAAAATGTTCAGTTGAACTCCATTCTTTATGCAGATCTTTACAACTAGGATATGTCATGCCACTACCATAGAGTTGAATCACCCTCATTTCCTCCATGTTCTAAATTTAAGAAGAAAATTCCATTTAGACAGTTTTTTTTCCTAAGAACTGACATTTTGTGCAACTGTCTCCCACGTGGATTCTTCCTTGATCACTTAGCTTTTTCAAATCATGGGTTAATCTTTATCTATCCTCCTTATCCTGATAATTTTCACTTCCTACTACCTCCTCTTTCATTCCTATCCCATAATTCATTTGGCATAACCATCTTAATAGTAAACCTCTAGCTTAAGCAGCTCATTTGCTTTTTGTATTGACTGAACTTTGGTGTAAAAAATGGGTAAAATTTGAATTCTTACTATGGGCAATAAGTAATCAATGCAAACATTTAATTCCAAACATAAAAGGAGATTAAAAGTGTACAAACTCAGAATTCTTTTATTAATCAGATAATATGCAGAGAGAATAAATTCATGCCTTTGTCAAGGCTACTGGTATAAAACTGATATAAGTAATATCAATCAGATTATGTATTCTACAAAGTTAAAAAAATAAAGCTTTTCTGTAGTGTTTTGTGAAAACTAACTTTTCTAGAAGAAAATTAATATGTATTGGCATTTTTATGCTATATCATTTCCTTTCCTGTTATGTGCCTTGCATGCAACTTCATGCGAAATCTTTTTAGTGGAATGCCATTTAAATAAACTTGGTTAATACAGGTACCGCTTTTCAGATTAACATATTTAATAATTCCTTTGTTTTAATAATGAAGTTCCGACTGTTGTGACTTAAAGACCTCTTGACTGTGGCAATTAGATTTTTTTATTTTAAATCAGTCCAGAGTAATTTCACAGTAATATTTTTAATTAATTTGTAGTTATTTATTTCTTCCATAATTATGACAATGAGCCTCATCTACCTGACATAATCTCTACTTATAAATCTTTTATTTACTTGTATTGGCTAGAGCTGTTCATAAGAAATAATTTTCTTTTGTTTCTCTAACTGAACACTGATACTGTATTGAACCAACATTTGTGAGGTTCATATTTCAACCTGTGTTGTCCAATCGGGAAACAAGTAGCACATTGATTTACATTTAAAAAGATCACATTTTGAATTAAGTTTTTTCTTCATAAGCAGCCCAAGTTAATGCAGCTTATTTTTAAAGTAGTCAAAGAATTTGAAATTAGAAAACTTTGCAATTTAGTCATGCAGGACTTTCAAAAGTAAACCTCTCTGGCAATCCTGAATTGCACTATAATTAAAATAAATAATCTAAAAATAAAATTGATTGGAAAAAAATGAATAAAAAAAAACGCATAAATAAAAAACATATGAAGTACTCAAAAACTGAATAGAAATGACAAAATATCTACAAAATTTGAGAAAAAATTATAAAATCACCAATAACAAAAATTTCAGGAAAATTTCAAACTTTTATACATGGTTCAATCAACCATGAAATATTATAAACTTTGTTTTTCCATTATATAATTAAATCAGCAAGCATTTTCAATATGGCAGGCTATATAGTTTTTTTGCATGTCCTAAATTAAATTATACTGAAGAAATAATTTTAAAATTACCCTTATTAAAAATCAAATGTGCCTCTTATTAAAATTCACTGGGTTGTATTCTCCTAATATGTCTACTACTTTTGCTACCTAGAAAATCAGTCTTTGTAGTGTTTCCTTAGCACATAATGAGAGAAGGACTTCATACCTGTGAGAAATTACAAAAAACAAATCTGGATTATTATTTACTGATATATTAAGCCCAAAGTCACAAAAGTAGAACTACTATAAGAAACGGGCTCCTTTGTTATTTGGTTTACAAGAATGACTCATTAAACATCACATTTCAAAAGTAACATCAGAAACTAGAAATCAGTCAGTTAGTTAAGTGCCATACATAATACATGCTTGGGCAATCATGTCTCTTTTGATTCAGGACTCACTAGGCAGAAGGTTTTCCCACAGTAGGTTATTTCTTTCTGCAGTGAACTGCTTGGCAACCAAGGCTATAAAACCCAGTCTATAGCATTTAACCCATAATTGGGGAGAAAGAGAAGAGAGAGCTTCATACCTTTCCCAAGGTTATTTGCATGTAAGTGAATGTAATGAATCCAACTGGAATTTGCAATCAGCTCTACCGATTATCTCATTCTGAGCCAATCTAAAAATACAGCATTGAAATGTAAGACTTGATGTCTTGAAAAACTTGTAATATTCAAATAAAAGAGTGATTAAATATTTAGTATTAAGTTTTGCCTATTAAAGGGAAAATTAAAGGGAAAATAATAGGAAAGAGATGCATGCAAGAAAGAATGAATGAATTTAGTTAATTAATGGGTTTACTTAATTAATGGGTTTACTTAATTAATAGGTTTACTTAATTAATGGGTTTAGTTCAAAAAATCATTTTGCAATCAGCATATAGATGATATCACATCAGGAAACTTTAGTTTTTGTAAACTTCATTCAAAATTATTGCTTTTATTTTCCTTGTGATTAAGAAAAATCACATACGTATGTATTTTATTTGTCAGAAATTATTTGAACATTGAAATTAGAAGAAAATAAAAAAGGTTTTCCATTTATTAGAACATTTTAAAAAGATGATTTTTAAAACGATATAATTATATCCATGTGTATTTTATTTGTCAGAAATTATTTGAACATTGAAATTAGAAGAAAATAAAAAGGTTTTCCATTCATTAGAATATTTTATTTTAAGTAGGGTAAAAATGCAGCTCACATCCAAAAAAGATAGTTTTTATATAGAAAACACTGTGAATTATCTAACGATTCAAAATGGTTTGGCAAAGTTTTATGTGAGAAATTCTTTGTAGACACGTTGAAATACATAACAACCAAATCAAAACCTAAGAATAATTAACATTATAAAATCAAGAGATAGCCAACATAATCAAGATATCTAAATGAAAGACCTAAAATTTTGTGTAAAACCTTACTGAACTTTTCATTCATCAAAATATTATGTGATATTCAATTCATTATTATTTAATTCTTACATCAATAGTGTCATATGGATTCATATCTGAAGGTTGCCAGTGTCGATAGGTGTAGGATAATTATTTTACTGGAAAATTTGGGAGTAAAACTAACTGACTTTAGAGTGATGTGTAAGTTCTGTTATATTCAACCATGTCAAAAAGTTTGTTGATCAGTCAGATATTGATAGCAGTCTGGAGAAATGTCCCTTTGTTGTCGTTTTGAAGTACGACCAAGATAGGGGTAGCAGTAATGCAAGAAATTAAGTCAGTGTCAGTCTACTGGCAGAAATGTCAGTAGCTGATGACCTCTTAACTGCTTCTTCAAGCATCACTTATGGATGTATTCTTTTGTTCTGTTCTCTCCACGTTTTGTTATGGTCCATCTCTCTGCATCTCATCTGCTTCTGGCTTAGGTGTCAGGTTTTTATATTTTTGAATAGGCCCAAGAATTTGGTGTGAACATGGATTCAGCTAAAATCAGATGTCTCTTCATGTCAATTTTTTTGATTGGCTAAATCATTTTATTTTCCAGCATTCCTTTCATTTTCATTTCTTTTTTACAACAGAAGTTATATGTGATTTTAGAAATTTATACCAGATTTTAGGTATTTTTCAGTTACAAATTAAAGTCGGCTCTGCTCCTGCAAATGTTGGGTGTTTTTGTCTTGGCTCAGTCATTTCTTCTTTTACTTTTTATTTGAGGGTTTCCTTCTTTTAGGTTGAGAGAAATATAGAAAAATAAGTTTAGAGAGAGAATGAGAGAGAGAGAGAAAGAAAGAAAGAAAGAGATAAGGGTTTTAAAGGAACGTGCAAATGCCGTATTATAGTTTTAAATTTTTTTATTTGTGTTTATATATTTTATTTTTATATTTTATTTTATTTTATTTATATAGAGAGGATTTGAGAAAGAGGGAGAGAAAGAAAGAAAGAAAGAAAGAAAGAGATAAGGGTTTTAAAGGAAAGTGCAAATTCCTTATTTTAATTATTTTTATTTAAATTATTTTTAATTTTGGTTATATATTTTTTTTTTTCAGGAATAAACACAATAGTGTTTATGAAAACTAAAATAAGAACAATGTTGATTTCTATCGGAATTTGCTAAAATGTGGACAGTTTCCAGATCTTGCCTCTGAATCATTATGAGATATTTTCCATGAAAACATTTCTTGATCATTCATAGAAACTTTGGTAAGAAGGTAATCACTAAGTGCATTACAGAAGGTTGCTATGTATTTTAAATGTTACTTTTTGCATCTTTTATAAATATAACAGTGTTACCTTTACTTGGGCAATTAATAATGGCCACTGCCAGACAGAATAGATAAAATAATGATTCCATCTAAAATTAGAATCCTGTCAGAAGCAAAACGTTGAAAGAGGAACAATGCATTTCTCTGTCAGGAAATTTTTTATCAAGACATATTTCAAAATCTGAAAAATTTCTCTTTCTTAACAACAATTTCTCTTTCTTTTGATGGTTGCCATTGAAGCAATAGTAATAAATATGATAATGTTGAAAGTAATTATAATAAATAGTAAGTCTATGATTTGCTTTCTGTATTTTTCCACAAAATTATTATTAGTGAGAGAGAGTCATTTTTATATTGTCAGAAATTTTGTCTAATATGTTACAGTCCTGAGAATAAGGAGAGTGATAAAGATAAAAAAAAGATAGCTGACAGAGCGCAATAAAGAAAGTATGTCAAAAACACACGAAAAAGATCATCTGGGGAGTCAAGAGACAATTTTCTCGGATGTAAAATGAGGTGTTATATTATTTGACATTTCAACAAGAGGAATTAGAATAACGTTTGTCCCATTGGGCTTAGGTTGGAAAGATAGATTATACGAGATGGGCTGCTGAATTGATGCAACACAAAGACAACACAACACATCCAGTCTTATATAATATATCTTTCTACCCTAAGCTCAGCGGAACATGGTGTCAGAAGTGGGATTGGAAGTAAGTACACTGGTAATGGAAAGAATTCTTGTGAATAAGAGGTTCCTTTCTGAAAGACAACTAAAAAGATATATCAGTAGATACTATAGAGTAATCTGGATTGCCAACAGGAGAGAGTTGTGATGCTCTACAAGAAATAGGAAAGAAGGTGAGGAAAAAAAAGATGAATGTTGATCAGATTTATTAGAGAAACGTGTAGGAAATCCCTGATTTGACTGAGAGACTGAGTAACAAAAAAATTGAAAGCCTGAATACCAGCATCATTAGTAAGATTAGGATGCTTAAGCAATTTGGAGTGATGAGCATTAAAATCAGCAAATATAAAAATTTTTGCAAATCAGTGTAGAGTAAAAGAGAGCGAGAGAGAGTCATTTTTATATTGTCAGAAATTTTGTCTAATATGTTACAGTCCTGAGAATAAGGAGAGTGATAAAGATAAAAAAAGATAGCTGACAGAGTGCAATAAAGAAAGTAAGTCAAAAACACATGAAAAAAATCATCTGGGGAGTCAAGAGACAATTTTCTCGGATGTAAACACCATGATCATTCATATCTAACCGAGAATCTTTTCGACAAAGAGAAAGGTAGCCTGGAACAGAGAATTCATTAATAGAGATGGAAGAATTTAAATTAGTTTCACAAAATGTGAAGATATATAGGGAATATTTCAAAAGAATGAATGCCATTAATAACGGAGAAAGAAAGGTTGGGAAGTTGATTTTTTGCTTACTGGTTTACTTGTGTTTTCTTTGCATTGAATCTATCATAAAAAGATTTTATTTTAAGAAGAAAAATGTCAAAATAATTATCCTTATCTATCATCTATGGCCATACAAACTAGCCAGAAGGTGGCTAACATTAAAGCATAATGCAGCTTTAGGGTTGCCCATTGCAAAGAAACCTATCCATGCATGACATGGTACTACAAATACATCAATATCAAACAGACAATTTATCAAAGCAGCCCCTCTAACTGCTACTAAATAATGATAGCTTCTTTTTGCAGAAATTCAGACAGAATTCAAACATGTGGAATATTTTGGTCAATTCTGGAATTTCTAGATTCTTGGAATTGAAGTTGGAACCAATTCAAAGTGACATCATCTGATTTGGTTACATTGATGGAAAAGCATGTATCAAATATCTATATCTGTATTCATTTTTTTTAGTCAAATAAATCTTACTTAATCTACTGATAACACACAGTTTATGACTGTGATAGTCAAATGTACTTGAAGAAAACAAGAAAAAATTATTCATATCTTTAATCCTTATGTTAAACCCATTAATCAGAAATTGTACATATGTAATAAAAAACTGAATCGCCAGATCTTGTCTGTGGAATTTAATGATCTTTATTTGGATGAATTCTTGCTGCTTAAATACACTTTATATATATATATATATATATATATATATATATATATATATATATATATATATGTCTATATTTCTGAGATGAGGTATTATGTACACTATTTACATTGTTGGACTATCATTCTCATCTTTGTTGCTAAAACTCTACCTACATCATAGAAATAATCAAAGATGGCCCCATCTTATCCAACCAGATAGTGAGCTTGGATGTGGTGAGTTTGTTCACCAAGGTGCTGACGGAGGAGGCACTATCAGTAGTCAGAGACACATTGGCCTCTGACTCATCCCTTGGAGAATGGACCAGTATTCCAATAGATAATCTGATGGAGATGTTGACTTTCTGTACACAGACAAACACACTTCAGAATGGGATCACACATATATCGACAAGATGAGGGCTTAACAATGGGCTCGCCATTATCACCAGTAATGGCAAATATCTACATTTGGCATCAAAGATGAGGCCAATAGTCTGAACAATGTAAATAGTATATACATGCTTAATCACAGTACCTTGTCAGTCATCTTTTAATGAAACATCTATAAAAGAGGGATTGCTGCCCTAATACAAATGAACAAATTAACAAATCACCCCTGCTAAAATAACCGTTAAAACTAATAAAAATAAGCAAAAACAAGTAAAAATAATAAATCCAAATAAATAAATTAAAAACTGTCCACCCGCCAAAATAACAGAATAGACTATGGCAAGCAATCTAAACATTGGACGAAGAAATAGCTTTAATTATCTTATCTTATTATAAATAATGCAAAATGAAAAACAAGTAAAATAAATTAACCCAAACAGATAAATAAATAAATATACAAACAAGTTGCTCTTGCAAATAACCACCAAAATAGATTACCCACAATGCACAACTGACCCACATATAAATAGCCTCGGAAAAATCCACCATTTGCAGCCTGACAATTGCGTCCAGCATGAAACAGCCTGTTGCCTCTGAGAGTTGACTTCAATGTTCAATTTTATATTCATATATATATATATATATATATATATATATATTACAGGAAATTAATATTTTCCTTCAAATAGTAGTTTCTTAAGACACTAGTAATATCATCAGCATGAGCATAGCATTGAAACCCATGATAAAATATAATTTTAATATAATATAAATTTAATTTAAAAAAATATAATTTTAATATAATATAATTTTAATATAATATAAATTTAATTTAAAAAAATATAATTTTAACATAATATAATTTTAATATAATATAAATTTAATTTAAAAACAAAGAATAACGGCTGGTTCGTTGGTTGACCACTGGTTTGCCATGAATAAAGTGCAGATGTTACATTGTCACATAACAACAGCTTTCATTTGCTTTTCACAATGGATTCTTATTCACTGAATGAGAAAAAACATTCAATTTTGTTTTTCATCTAATTTTCTTTAATGATAAAATTCTCATATATGTGTGTGTGTGTGTGTGTGTGTGCATGTGTGTGTGTGTGTGTGTGTATGTGTGCATGCATGTTATGTTCAATTAATAGTGGTACTCTTTAATAAAATTAATATGAAGGAATAAACTATGAGTCATTATTGCCCTCACTCAGCCAGTAGCAAACTTCATTGTTGCTAAAATTATTTTTACCATTTTAATAATAAAACTGGATGAAACTTTCTAAAGAAATCTGAATTGTCTACTTTGTTCATTGCTGTAATGCTTTGGGCTTTCCTTTTCCTGTGTTGATCTTGATGAGAAATCATAATAGACATTCTTTGTCTATCATCATGTTGTACACTTTTCTATTCCAGGGGCTTTCAGCAAAGGGGTTTTTATTTTTTTATTTTTTCTGTTTAAGTGGTTTACAGGAAATATTAATTACACAATTTTTTCTACTTCATTTCAGACAAAACCTAATTATAAATAAAGAAAAATGCCATTTCTTCTTTTCTTTTTTATTTCTGCAATTCCTGAGAGCAAAAACAAAACAATGTCTATCTATGTAGAATATAAATGTGCTGATGTCATCTTCCTGCAGAAACATCATTAGTAAATTAGTCTTGAAACAGTTAATATTATATTACATCTCTGTTACTATTACATATCACTATTATTATACTATTACTAAGTTATTTAAATTATTACTATTACACTGTTAGTTCGTGTTTTTAACAATTCAAGTAATTCACCTGATCCTTCGGATTAAACTTTTACTTCTTTTTGGCAAAGTCTTAGAGGATCTAATGAATTGAATTGGTTAAGCATCTTATGTTGCAGAGTTTTCTTTCAGACAAACAATATGGCTTTCCCTTCTCTAGGTCAACCACCAATGTATTGCTTAAAGAGTCTGTCACACCAGGTAATTTGTTTTTTAAGCTCCATGCTAAATATGTAATAAAAATTTGCTGAATAGTTTTATATTTAGATATAAAAATAATAACAAAGAAGTTTTGATAAAAATCTACCATTTTGAAGTTATCAATAATAGAAGTTTGAACTTATTCATGTCACGACAGCCATTACTGGTGTTATTTGCAGATATTTGCTGCGGAACCCTTTTTTTATTGCGCACACAGTGTGTCCTTAGTTGTGCAGTAATTCAGTCATGTAAGAACCGTAAAAAGGCCATTAACAATGTAATCTTCCGCACAAATCTAATCTGCAGTGAATGTATGCAAACAACACCAGTAATGGCTGCCATGCCATAATGTAAATGAGTCCAAAATTTTATTGTCAATAACTCCTATACGGTAGATTTTATCAAAATTTCTTTGTTATTTTCGAATTAAGCATGTAAATTTACACATAAATATAATTATATGGCAAATTTTTATTACATATTTAGCACAGGGCTTAAAAAGCAAATTACCCTTCACACTTAGATAAGAATGATGGTGTTTGGACTGTGGCTTTAGATATCTCAAATGCATTTGACAGGGCCTGGCATAATTGTCTTCTTCCCAAGTTGAAGGTATCTATGCCAATGACACAACTGTTAGTCCCGTCTTAAATTATTGATATTCCCATTGAAAATTGTGCCACTACGTTTTCTTCCTGGGTGAAAGCTGGCATTGAAACTTTCATGCCAGCTCAGAAATACTAAGTGAAAAATGCAATCTTCTCTCCTTGGTTAACTCCTGGATGTTCATCCACTATAGCACACAGATATCACTTCTTTTGGCTATACCAACTTGATAATTCTGATCATAACAGATGCATCTTTGTATCTGCTTATAAGGGATGTCCTAAGTGAGGCAAATTTACTATTCACTGATAGAATGAGATACCGTATAGCCTCTTGCAAGTTTGATTCTAGAGATTATTATTATTGACAGCTCTGTAAGAGTGTGTTGAACATGACTAAAACCTCAATTCCTCTTCTTCTCAATCAGTTTGAAGTATTGTCATCTGCTGCTGATATAGCTGAATGCTTCACACAGAAAGTTTTTACTGTTGAAACAGATGTAACTATAACTCTCTTCTAATTCCTTTAAAAAATTAAATGCAATGTCAATCACCATCTTCTGTGTTCCTTAATTACGTTCTTTTATTGTCCTTTCTCCTCACTGAAGTCTCCTCTTTCAATCCCAGTAACATCTTGTGTCTTAGTATCATTATCACCATCTTCTGTCTTCCTTGATTCCAATCTTTTATTCTCATTTCTCCTTACTAAAGTCTTGCCATTCTCTTCCATTCCCAGTAACTCTTTGCATTTTAGCGGCTTTATCACTTTGCTTGAGGTTAAAGGATTAAAAAGTCTGTTAAGCTTGATAAAATCAAATTGGCTCCATATTCTCAAAAAGGATCTACAATGTATTGTTAACTGGGCAAGAAAGGACTTGTTAATTTTAACACCTCCAAAACAAAATACTTTCTTTTAATAATCCTTGGAATGTTGGTTCACTGTTTCATGCCAGACAAGTTTTCTTGCAAAAATCTATCTTGCATATTTATAAATCTACAATTTATCCATGCACCGAATATTGCTACCACATCTGGTCTGGTGCTGCTGATATATATATATCTAGAGATTCTGGACATAATTCCAAGAATATCCACAATGTTATCAGTCATAACTTCTCATCTCAGCTTTACTCAGATAGCAATGTTGATTGCTTCCCTTTGCCTTTTCTATAAATATTTTTGTGGTAATTCTTCTGTTTAACTTTCTTCTTTAGTAGCTAGACTTTATGAATTTAAGTGTAGTACTAGATTAGCAGATAATATAATATTCTTAAACTCTTAAGGATGTTTTTATGGAGTTCTAACAGTTAAGAATGCTGAAAATAGATTTGGTATGGTGAGTTCAAATTCTGGCTTGGATATTTTGCACTCAGTTTGAATCTCTTCTTTCTCAAGATAAAATAGCAAGGCAGATTTTATTTTTTAGGTTAAAATCAGCTGTGCCAGCTTTCTGGTAATATTTTTATATTTCTGTCTTTATATTTCAGAAAACCATCAGTGACTGGGTCTGGAAAATGAAGCACTAATAAACTGCAGTTAATATTGAATGATTGTTTCACACTAGCCCCTTAGTTTTGTTATCAGATTTCTTTTTCTTACTGCATTTCATCTAATATATCTTTTCATTAAACTTGAATGTAAGTTGCATTCATTAGTGTTCAGTGAATTTTGAATTGGATCCAAAATGAAATGCATTGTTTGCATCTTTTACTTTCTGCCATATTTGGTCACCTCTCAGAGTAATTTTAAAGTTATAACTGCTAATTTTTAGCTACCTATAGTACCATGCTTAGAAGGTATGGTGGAGTAATGGATAGTGGCTCAGATTGAGGAATCAGAGAGAGCCAAGTTTGAATTCCAATCAAATCCATTACATTCACTTACGGGCTAATACCCTTGGGAAAGGTATGAATCCGCTTCTTCTTCCCCCCCAGCTATGGGTAAATAGCAGGACAAACCAGGTATTATAGCTTTTGATGGCAACTGGTCTACTGCGGAAATAAATGGCAACCTGCCGAGAGAAAAAATCTGTCTCGTCAGTCATGTATTGAAAGGTACATGATCATCTAAGCATGTATCACGCATGGCACATAACTGATAGTATCATTCTTGCTCCCTATCATGTAAATTTTATTTTGCATGCATTACTTAAAGATTGAAATTTATGGTTGGATACAGGCACTGGTTTATTTTGGTTACAAGTTCAATATTTGGAATCTAGAGAAAATAAAATGACTTCATAAGAAGATGAAAGCTCATAGTTACAAGTTCAAATGCTTCTGAGAACAACATCAGACATAAGAGAAAGCAAGAGATAAATATTAAATATTTCCAATTTCTTTTATGTGTCATGTCCTTTCAGGATGTAGTCAATTATGACTCTCCACAACTTCCTTTCCCTTGTAGCTCTAAACAACATTTGACTCTTTACCATTACTCTTTGTCACCATTCTGACACCCATTCACCCAACTGTGCTGTTCCTAGCTCTCTATCTCATATTCAATATGTCCTGTCAGTGTCAGATTCTTCTTCATTTATGTGCTGTGTCCCTTCATGATGTAGACGTTCATGGACCTCCACATCTTCGTGTTCCTTGTAGCTCTTAATAAGTTTTATGTTTTTGTTATTTCTTCCAAATCCTTTTCTACATCCATTTACTGAAACTAATCATGTATGTTACACACTGTTTTCCTCTGGCCCTCTTTCCTTTAATTTGTCCTGTGAGTATCATATTTTTCAAGCCTTCCTTCCTTATTACATGCCCCCAAAATTTCTTCCTGATGTTAAGTTTCCTTTTTACTTCCATTTTCTTGTCGTTCGAAACCATGTTATCCTCAGCATCTTTCTGTAGAACCACATTTCTGTTGCTTCAAGTCTCTTCTTCATCTTTGAGGAGATTGTACAGCGTTCACTGCCATATAGGAGGACTGATATTACATACCAGCTCTGTACTTCCTGGTGTTAAGTATAAGTGTCCTTTTTGTTTCCATTTTCTCTAAAATAGTCATTGCTTACATGCTTAGTCCATGGTGTTCTCAGCATATTTCTGTAGAACTTCATTTCTGCTGCTTCAAGTTTCTTCTTCATCTTTGAGGAGATTGCCCAATATTTGCTGCTATACGGGAGCAAAGATATCATAACAGTTCAGTACTCTTTTCTTTGTTTCTAACAAAATCTTTGTGTCTCTTAATACTCTGCTTAGCTTTTTTGGCCCTCCAAATACTTCTTCAGATTTCAGTGTTGTGCTTTCCATCTTTTGTTAGAACGATAACTGCTATAAACACTGTGTCGACTGTATATCTTATATTGTTAAAATTACCTTCAAGTTTCAATTCTTTAAAATTTTCTCGTTGCTCATATGTTCAGTTTTTGTATTCTCAACATGTTTCTGTAGAAACACATCACTGCCACCTCAACTTATTTATTATTGTACTGTATATATAACAGATGATTTCTTTTAAAATTACATAAAGTGATTTGACATGCAAGTGAACAACAATGGAAGAATTTGTTAGCTCAATTAGAAGAATAAACCAACAAAGATGAAGACACAAGTCTGAAAGAATTGCTGAGTAATTGGCTTCAGATTAGACAAAAACAGCAAAATTATTTTAATAAAAACTAAAAAACAATCTTCAAACCATAAACATGAATTCCTGTCTTGTTCTGAATACATTGGATAATTAAATCTATTGATCAAAGTATGAAAAGGTCATAAGTTAAATATAGATTATAATTTGACAATTTGGGCTTGGCTATTTATTTTTCAGAACAAAATAAAACAATGTTAAATTCTAGAAAGTCTTCTGTCATCATCAATGTGCAATGCTTGAAACATTTTTTCAGACTGATAATTTGTCATTCCTATAAATGAAACTATGGACAACATAATGGAGGATTTATCAGTGGAAATATCTGTTTTCCCAGTGGAAATATCATTTTAAATGTAAGCTATTCTAAAAGTTATATAATCAAAAACACAAGACAATTTTTTTCATTTGTGTAATTGACTGCTGGTTTCGAGAAATAAGGTCCATGCTTCATACAGATGTTATCCTTTTATTTAGGAAAGACAATGTGGAAAGTTGAAACAAAAAAAAAAACAAACATCACAAAGGAAAAAAAATGAACAAACAAAATACATTTCAAAGAAATACACAAACAAGTAAATGCTTTTCAGAAAGAAACAACAATAATTCTAAACAAACTCAAAGAAATGATGAAGTAATACATAGTGTCTTAGAGGAGAATTTCAGACTTAGTAAGAAGCAGTTATTTACCGCCTCTTCAGGGACTGTTGCAATTTGTGGTGAAAGAAAGATTGGTTACATGAGTTTTTCAAATAGTTGCAGTCAAATTTGGTTTTAGTAACAGAAGTAAAAGTACAATAATATCAGTTTATTCACTAGTATAGTCTATATCTAAAAACCTAGATGAACAGACGCTGGCATCTGGTCTCTTTTCTTCTCAAACTCTATTTGCTAAATGTAATTTTATTTTTTTAACGTTTCACCCCAAGCAAGATGGAAAGCCACTAGCACGCAAAAGATTACAGAGAGTTGGAGTGAGAGCAAATAGGAGTGATAGAGAAAAGGATGAAGAGAAGGATAGGGGATAGATCAAGGCATCTGGAGACGTCAATTGTATTTTTGCTATTTCTTCCAAACCCTTTTCTACAACCATTTACTGAAACTAATCACGTATATTACACACTGTTTTCCTCTGGCCCTCTTTCCTTTAATCTGTCCTGTGAGTATCAGATTTTTCAAGCCTTCCTTCCTTATTACATGCCCCCAAAATTTCTTCCTGATGTTAAGTATAAGTTTCTTCAAGTCTAGGGTCAACCATCCAATATATCCTTATAGTTTACATTTCTTTCTTCAACTTTGTTCAGTATCTCTTGAGTGAATCATGGGCCTGGTATTTGGTGAGCAACAGTATGAAAAATATCATCTGTATTCCAACATTTGAATAGTTGGAGATTATAGCTATCAGGGAAACAAGAAATGGGGAAGGAGTTCCACAGGCAAGAAGTGCGAAACATGAAGCTACTGGAGTAGAAGAGATGGCTACATTTAACAGTTTTGAAAATGAAAGGGTGAGAGAGTGATGCCAGCCTAGTTGAACGCTTAAATTCATGAAGTCTGGGAACCAGCGAAAGCAGCTCATCGAAGCAGTTACCATGAAAGCATTTGTAAAAAAGACAGTGGGAGGCAATGACATGTCTGTGAGGGAGCGACTGCAGATGAGATGTCAGATCAGAGCCAATGACATTGCATATCCATCTCCTGATTTTATCAAGGACCTTGAGACAAACAGAAGGGCCTCCAGATCATATATGGCAGCAATACTCCATGCAAGGGCAAATGGTTAATTTGTAGATTTGAAGGATCGACTCCAGTGAGAAAAATTTCCTGGCTGGCACAGGGAGCCAACATTCCTTGTGGTAGACGAAGCTATTGACTCAATATATTTGTTCTATCTCAGGTCAGCAGACAATGTGAGACCAAGCAGTCGCAAAGAGGTGCTCTTGTGGAGTTGAGCGTCAGACATTCTAATGGTGGGCAGGGATGGTTCTCTGTGGTGAGTAATAGGAGAGCGATTTTGTTTTTGAGGCATTAAAGTTAACTAGCCAAGGAAAAACTGGCTTGTAACATTCAATATCTAAAAACCAAGTGACTAATGATGCATTATCACTGAAGGGACACTGGAATTTTCTCCGGTCATAATGAACAGTTATAAACCTTGTTTTGAAAGTCTACTGGTACTCAAGCTTATTCCAGACGTCAAACGGAATTCATAATATGATCTCTTGCTAAAGATGCTAGAAAAATGGCCAGTTTCTTGTAGCATTTCAGAAAGTACCTGACTCCACTTGGCATGTTCTGTCTTTACAAGAGTTAGATCAATAACCAAAAATGGCAGATTGCTGCCACATCTGAGCTGGAGCTGCGCAATCCTCACTTTCAAAACTTGATAAATTTCAAATGCATTTACACAGACTTATGGTTGATGAATTACTTTCCACCTAACAACCCCTTGCCTCTTACTGAACAGATGAAATGTTGTTTGTCTCTTTCTACTCCATGGTAAATTTTCAAACTATGTTCCTTAGTTCCACCAGTTCACAGCTAGGATCCACTAAGCCATAAACACAGGATCATTTTCTCATCATTCCTTTCATATTCCATTGGTAAGGAGGAAGTTCCACAAAGATAGCTTCATCCCCAGAAATCATTCATTATGGAACTCGCAAGAGGATGCTTCCAAGATCACTACAATCTTAACTTCTTCAAGTCTAAGGTCAACCATCCAAAATATCCTTATAGTTTTCACTTTTTTCTTCAACCTCTTTGTTCAGTATCTCTTGAGTGGATCATGGGCCCGGTATTTGGTGAGCAACAGAATAAAAAATATCAGCTGTATTCCAATATTGCCAAAGGTGACACATTTTTTTTAAAATTTGGTTCTAAACATGATACTGCAAAATGCATACATATACATATATATGTATATACGAGTCAAAATGTAAGGGTTATTCTTATTTTATTATGATCATTTGAAGTAAAATAAGCAGAGCAAAATAAACACTTTCTCAGGATTTCAAATATTGTTCTCAACATAGTTTCTTTTCTTTATCATGGCATAAGGGTCTGCCAAAAAGTCATGCTTCTCAATTTTCATTTTTTTCTACTAATGTTCACCAAATATGAGGCTGAAGAAGCACTCAAGGTAGACCAAAAATAAATTGAAAAAGTAGGAAAAAATGCTATGAGAAATGTGTTATTGTTTTGGAACATGCAGTTCCAAAACATTAACACATTTCTCATAGCATTTTTCGGATTACATCTCTATTTTCGTTGTCCACTTATTACTGAGAGTAAAAACAAGAACAAAATCTATTCCATACCTGAGGATGTCTGTAGGAACAGACGAAAGCTTGTAAAAATAATAAGACCTTATGCAACTGAAATTTATAAAACAAGGATCTTTTCATTCATAAACAGGTTCGGGGTTTTTGTATATTATTTGAATTGTTCGCGAAGATGGATTTCTCTCCAATTAAATCATTAACCTTAGTATTTGTTTTTTGTACGAATAATTCATGAATTTGTAAATTAATTGCACCTTTATTGAAATATATATATATATATATATATATATATATGTATGTGAAGAAATATAGTTTTAAGGTGTGCTATATTTATGGGATAAAGTGGCTCAATATCAGAGAGAGAGAGTGTATGTAAATATAAAAAATAAAAATGAACAACACTCAGAGGCGACAGGCTGTTTCATGCTAAATGCAATTGTCAGACAGTCGTGGCATGACAATTACATCTAGTATGAAACAGCCTGTCGCCTCTGAGTGTTGACTTCAATGTTCATTCTCATATATATATATATATATATATATATATATATATATATAGATAAGTTAAAGACTGAAGAAGCTTATGACCATATCGTGTTGAAACACCTGTTCTTATATGATCACCAAACTTAAGAAATGTCAAACTTTGTCAGTACACAGATGGTTGGCCACTTGAGAATATTAGGTGCTATAGGCTTGGATGTGTGTGCAGTGTGATGGATAATGGTTTGCAATTGAAAATTGGAGAGCCAAATTCTAATTCCAGTTGGATTTGTAATGTGTGCACTTAGATACAAAATACCCGTTGTGAAAGATATAGATTCACCTCTTCTCCTAACAGCTAGGGGTTAATTAGTAGGATTTGTAACCATAAATCATTATTATCTTAAAAAAAATTTCTTACAATCTAAATATATTTTCTGGCTTTAAATAACTGGCAAAAGGTTGATAGACTGTAAAAAATAAATCAGTCAATGAAAAATAAAGAAAGTTCTTATAATTAAGATATTTTTGATTTATTATTTCTATGTTTCAGATCACTTTCTTGGCTTCTAGTACATATGTAATTATAAATTGTCAAATGTCTGAGAACATTTATCTATCATTAGACATTATCAAAGATTTTTTATGCTATGTAGGATTCTCCATTATCCTGTTTTGGCATATTTACATGTCTCTTTTATTGAAATATATTTATCATTTTTTGTTTCTTTTATAATGGTCATTTGTAGGAAATTCAATAACAATAACACCTTCAAAGAATACTTGGTCAGACACCACTAATTTCCATATATATATTTTTCCTTTACCCGTCAAGTGATCAAATTATACAAGATGAGTTTGACTGTGCTTGCTCTCTGGCGGACTGTGTTCAAACCGTAGTGTTAGCAGAGCCATTTTATTCCTACATGACAGCTTCTAAGTTTGACAACATTGTATTAATGTTTTTTTTTTGTTTTTATGCTTAATGCTACTGCCATTTTTAGTTGCTTTTTACAGTTTATTTGTTATAGCTGCTCTGTGGTATTGGTAAGAATTTATTAAATTTAATTTCATGTTGGTTGGTGATATGTGATTTAACAGGGATATTATCAGATAAATGGCACATTAAATGACAGGATAATGTAGTGGTTATGAAACCAATGCATGTTCTTTTTAATTATTATTATTATAGAAGCATATATATATATATATATATATATATATATATATATATATATATATAGTTTATGCAAAACTAGGTAATCCGCATGGGTAGACCCAAGGAGGGTGATATCCAGAGAGCTCAATGTAAGATTCAGAGCAGATATGTTTGAATAAAAACAGATCAGTTTAAGGTTCCATGTAATAAGTTATTTCACCACAACCCCTTTAACAGGGCTCTGGATCATCAGACTTTACTTCCAAAGGTTGAAATGAAAAATGAAAAGAAATTCACATGTTTTTGATGGACCTCATCAAGCATATGTAAAATTACATATTAATTATAATATAATTAATTATATATACATATATATATATATATATATATATATATATATATATATATTGTCATCAGCTTTACCTTGTATCCAAGAATTTAATTTCTTCTTTGTTGATCACTTCTTCTATGATAATGGTGTTGATGACTACATTCACTATCAGTATGCAGGTTCAGGACTAGAAGCTTCCAGTTTCACTAAAACTTGTTCCTGTCATCCATTCCCTATCGCTATTAGGCTTTCCAAGAGTTGGTTGAGGGCAAAAAAAATCAGAGTAGAAGAAAGTGCCAATGGCATAAATTTGTTTAAGGTGGACCTCAACTTGCCAGGAAGTGACCCACACCCTTGATTTCATGCAGCCCATATGGAATGAGCCATGTAAAATCCAGTTATGAAACTACAATGGACTGAATGGTTTCATGCATTCACATGTAGTTAGTGAATATTTATGGAAATTTTGCACTTGATGCAAGCAGATTAAGAAGAGTTAGTGGCAGATCTACAGTGAAAGATCATCTGGAGTTGCACAAGGACAGCCCTTTTCTAAATAGGACAGCTGCAAAAAATGAGAGCTGGGGTCCCTAATATGAGCCCAAAAGCAAAGGAAGATCAAAGGAACTATTTACACAAGTTACAATTTTCAGACAGATGTCCTCATCTTTATTGATATAATCCTTGGAAAATATGGCCCAATGGATAAAAGCATTTATTGAAGTAATCTTGACCCAAAGAGTTGTCAGTCAACAGCAGAGGTGAACAAAAACTTGGGAAGTTGAGTTACTAAAAGGAAATAAATGAAACGGAGATATCAAGAAAAGGCATAGCATGTGGAATTTGAACAATGTACCCCAGTGGAATAAATAAAGGGTTTGTTTTGAAATTCCAATGTATATCACCTGAAGAAGGCTGGAGAATACAATGGCCAAAACATTGTGAATATGACAATAAAGATGAGAACAATAGTACAAACTTTGTGAATAAAATGTAATTATTAGGTTGTTGCAAAAATAATGTCTTTTTCTCAGATGTGTTACTATGTGAGAAAACGACATTGTTTTTGCAACAACCTAATAGAAGTAAGAGGATCATTAGAGTGATGCCAAGCAGACTTTCCCAGAAAGAGGATTAAGACTACATGCTTCACATGGAAAGTGCAGGCTGCTGTGTTTTGAGAGCAGAATCAAATAGCATCATTAACAATTCTAATTCCCACAAGAGCACACCATTAAAAATTCAGTGCAAAGCTTCTTTGAGCCAGGTTAAATTTGAAGATTAATAATGCACTTTTGCAACAGGACAATACAAAGTCTCACATCAGCTTAGACCAGACAAGTTATCACAGTGCACAAGTAAATAAGACCACCATGCTTCACCCACTCTAAAATCCTTGAGGAGAAAATCAGTTAAGGAAAAGATATATTTCATTTGTGCTTTCTTAAGTGTGATACTAGCCTAGCCTTGTTGCAGGCAACAAAGCCACACTGACAGATTAAATTAGTTAAAGCAGGATTTTGATGGCATCTCTGCTTCAGAGCTTGATGAAGCTGATCACAGTGCTTCAGTCTACTGTCTTCAAATGCCTTGAACTTAATGAAACATGTCTTATGCCACTCCTTTCAGTTTGATGCTTGGACTTCCCAGGTATTCAGATCAAAGTTGAGACATTTCAAGTTGTCTTTGCAGTGAACGTCCAACTGAATGCTTGGAGTTTGGTAGTTGTCCATACAGCACCTTTTTTGGAAGCCTATGCTCATCCACTCTGACAACATGACCAGTCCACCTAAGTTGTATCTTTGCTAGAATGGTTTCAATGCCTGTAATGTTGTGTAACATTTCTTCAGTATTGCACTATTCTTAACCCTGTCATCCAATTTTGTATCATATATGGCATGAAGACAGCACATGTGAAAGATGTCAAGTTGATTTATATATATGTATAATAACTACTCTTTTTTTCCTAATTTTTCAATTTATTTTTGGTCAAAATTTGTAACAGTTGTTGCTTAATCTAGTGTCAAGCTATTCAGTATCCAAACCCAGCTATACAATGGACACTGACTTCTCCCTCACCAATGAGGTTTTAGATGGCTGCAATATATACATTAGCCTTTCTAAAGACTTCAGCCACCCAGACAATGATCGTATGAATAATACTGCCCCACTAGCTTAATCATGAATTTTTTTTTAAGACCAGAAGATATTTAGTTTGTTCATGCAGTGAAACAGTTGAGTAGTAGTAAAGTCAATGCGCAGAGATAAGAAAAAAGATGCAAAACTTGACTCTCTATATCAACTTCAAATTCAGTTGATGCAAAAATACAATCTTGATTATCGGTGAAATTTTTTGCCCACAATCAGAATATATGACCACCATATGAGTTGGTGCTAAAAGATTATTATTTTCAAAATTGGACCAAATGAAAGAGAGAAAGAGCTTCTTGGTCAGGCTGTGAACTTTTCAGTGATTCCTTCTATATGTAACCATAATGCTGCATATTCATGTATTTGTTTTAAAATCCTATCCATGATATCATAAGTTACATAGGGAAGAAGTTTGTATAGAAAATGAAACAGAAGTTTTTTTATAGATTTACATCTATGCCATTCTCTTTGAGTGAGCGAATTAATTAGAGCAAGGACTAATGGACGCCACAAGAGATAGAAAATTTAAGATGCTTTTTCTTAATTTGTTATTATTGGGATTCATAATTGCTAAGCAGAAGATATTCAGATGCATTTCCAGTTCATTTAGAAAAGCAAGTCTACAACATTCAGAAAAATCTAAAAATTCCAAATTAGAAACCTTTATTTTGCAGCTCATTTGTAAAATGTAATTGATTTATAATTAATGCCGATAAATGTCTACAAAGTTTTGGACAATTTTTAAAACTAATTAAGTCCACATAGAATTTAATTATCTCTGGCGTAGTTGTAGATTTTAAGCAAACATTCATATTTCAAGGAATGTCTTCTTTATGTACATCAACTCTAAGCATATCAGATGCATGCAACTTTTGAGCATATCAAATGTTTATCCATTTTGAGTATATCACATTTTTAGTATACCCAATATTGAATGTATCAAAATTTAAGCATGTGAAATTTTGAGGATATAAATTTTTGAACATATCAACTTTTGTGGGTATGAGATTTTGAGCATATCCTATATATATATATCAATTATGAGCATATCAAATATATATCAGTTTTAAACATATCCAGTATATATATATATATATATATATATATATATATATGAATGTACATATAAATATATATATACATATATACATTATATATAGATATATATATATATATTAAGTATATCCAATGTATACATATATGTATGTATATATATATATATATATATGTATATATATATATATTTACATTCATATATATATATATATATATATATATATATGTATGTATGTATGTATGTATAAATACAGATATATATATATATATATATATATATATATATATATATGTATTTTATGAATATATATATATATATATATATATATATATATATATATATATATATATAATATTTATTCAGATCTATAACATATGCATGTTATAAAATCACTTCAAAATTTGCAATTTTGATTCAACTCTTTTAAGCATATCCAGTATATATATATATATATATATATATATATATATATATATATATATATATATAATATTTATTCAAATCTATGACATATACATGTTATAAAATAAATGCAATTTTGATTTGCCGCTTCTTGACAAGACACCAAAAGTGTCGAAAGAAAATTTAAAATTTTGTAATGATTTTATAACATGCATATGTCATAAATTTTAATGAATATTCTTAGCTCTACTCAGTAGTGAGCACTCTCATAAGAATAATTATTTTAGTTATTGGAATTTTATTCCATGTGTAACTTACAACAGCCAACAGCCCCTCCGACTTCTGACATTTTTGGAACTGCTCATACAATGGCTGCAACTGCTCCTTACCACATTCTGGACTTGAGTTTCTAATGGCCACCACAGGTCTTTCCTTCTGGCTACACTTGGAGAACCAATTTTTGGCATTCCAATTCAAACCTAACTCACTTGTTTCATTACAATGGCTGCATCAGACAGTACAGCTATTTCAGCCTATTTTCAACTGCTCATTGTGAACACACTACCAGTTCTTTACTTATCAGCTTCATGCATTACATTAGAATGCACCACCAGCATTTTCTCTCAACCTAACTCACTCAACACATCACCAGACTTTACCTACTACCGGCCTTTCCTTGTCAACTTACCTCACTTGTTTCACTTAACGCGTCACCAGATTTTACCTACCACCGGCGTTTCCTGTCAACCTAACTCACTTGGTTTGCTCAATGCATCCCTAGACTTTACCTATCACCAGCATTCCTTGTCAACTTACCTCACTCGGTTCATTAATGCATCACCAGACTTTACCTACCGCCAGCGTTTCATGTCAATCTAAGTCACTTGGTTCACTCAGCACATCCCCAGACTTTAACTATCACTGGTTTTTCCTGTCATCCTAACTCATTTGGTTCAATCAACACCTTACCAGATTTTACCTACCACTGGCATTTCCTGTCAACTTACATCACTTGATTCACTCAACACATCACCATACTTTAGCTACTGCCAGAGTTTCCTGTCAACATAACTCACCTGGTTTACCCTTTTTTTGTATTGTTGCTATTAGGTTGGTGCAAAAATAATGACATAATAATGTCGTTTTTTGACGTATTTTTTAACGTCAAAAAACCACATTATTACATCATTATTTTTGCACCAACCTAATAACTTCAATAGCAAATTACCTAGGAACAATTTAAAGATCTAAGCATTATAGATATGTCGTGTATTGATAATGTTTTAGCATCTGTGAGTGCTTTTGATTCTTCATTAACTATTTTGTAGAGATGCTTTATAAGGTTTATTTCAATTAATTGGGCTATTAAATTCTATTGGTTTCTTGGTTTTATCAATATCAAATCTTATTAATGGCTGCTGAAAAATTAACAGCTCAACCCACACCCTAAAATGTGAGCATTATTTTGACACTGAACAGACTGTCTTTTTATATGATAAAGTGCCAAATTTTAGGATCCTTGCACTTTTTTTTTAATTTCTTTCAGATAACTAAGTTAATCAAACATGGAACTGTAGTTCTTCGTGTCGTTCCTGTTCCTGGAAAAGAAAGCTTCAAAGGAAAATTATGAGTGTACAAACATTGGTTGAAACAGCCCAACCTATGCAACTGTGAAGAGTAGTGTGCAAAAGTGTTCACTGTAAAGATTTGGAGACCAAAGATTGCATCTCTCTGGGAAATCTTCATTCATGTCAACTCCTGAAGTTTGTTGATTTGTTCATGATATAATTCTAGCCAAGTAAACGAACATCAGTTGTCCAGCAAATGTGTCAGATTTATAAATAATGAGCAATTGTGAATGTTGAATCAGTCATCCAAGTGAATATCAAAATGTCTAAATGCCAACCAGAAGCAGGTTATCAAGGACCGAATGCCAACCATCATTTTACAATTGAATTGGCTAGATGTAGCTATAAGTTCTTTGCTAGCAGTTTCTTTTCTCACATTTCTCACCTGTGGAACTTTCTTCCAGATTCTTGCTTTCGAATTAACTTTGACCTTCAAAAATTTCAATGAAATATCAGTTGTTATCTACTGCATTCTTGATTCCTCTTATTTTATTATTCTCACTCCTTAATATTTTCTTTTTTTTACTTATTTATCTTTTTCTTATTCTTTCACACTCAGTAACCCCTTATGTATTAGTGGCTTTATTGCCCTGCTTGGGGTAAAATGAAAAAAAAAACAAAAAGAGAATACTGAATGGACATTTCCAAGTTGGTTTTGCTGTATTTTCAGTGATCTTGAGATAATTATTTTGAACAACTTATCACCGTTGATGAAACATGTTTTGTAATGATATCAGTGTCAGCTGATATCCTTTTAAATGAAAACATCTGAAAAATGTTACAGAAATTGTTTCAGACAGTTATTGTCTTGATGATTACCAGCTAAGTGAAGTGGACCTCACAAGGATCATGTCAAATACCCTGACAAGGAAGGTCACTGAGTAGAACAACACACTGGGTTCTTGATATATTACTTTTTTAGACAATGATGACAAATATGTTTGTTCTCTATAATACAGTGGACACTAGCAGCTGAAGACAGAAAGAGCCAGAGAAGGGCAAGAGACCACCTTGACGCCATGTGAAAAGGAAGACACACCACCTGTTAGACTGCTCATCTCCCCTCACCTCTACCTTGATCATCTACAGAAGAAGATTTGCCTACTACTACAATCAACTCATGCTTTTTATTTTGTGGGTAACAATCTGGCCAAAGTCTTATTTTCTAAGCCACAGAACTTGACTGGAATAAGCTGCACCCTGAGAATGAACCTGGTGTCTCATCTGAGTTACAACACTATTGCAGTTTACACTACTACAATCTGGAAACCAAACAACAGTCCATACAATGGTGACACATGAGTGACTTAAGACCCAAAATCAACAAGAAAAACTGATGGTAAACAGATATTTATATATATTTATTTTATTTATATATATATATATATATATATATATATTATTTAAAATCCAACTGACACTGATAGCACTAATATATATATATATACACATACACACACACCCATAATTCATCAGTAATTTTTACTTATCAATGGGGTCTCTGAATTTTGCAGAATCTTCAGACTTAGTAAGACTATTTCTCCTGTACACCCTTACAGCATTTGAAGAAATTAACCTAAACAGTATAGGGCTTTATAGGGTTGATGGTCTCAGGATTGTTAAAGAATATACTAGAAGTAAGGTCAATAAACTTAGAAAAATAATACATAGGGTGTTTAAATCATTTGGTCTCAATGTAGTTATCAATGCTAACATTAAACAAGTTGATCTCCAAGATGTTTAATTTAATGATGAATAACTTTCAACCTTACAGGAAAAGTAATGTTAACCCAGTGTATATTCACCCTAGCTCCAACTACCCACTGTCCGCAATCAAATATATTCCATCATCAGTAGAACAGCAAATTAACCATCACTCCTCTTAGCAAAGAAAGATTTGAAAAACATAAGATGGTATATAATAAAATTCTTAAGGATAGTTGTTCTAAATCTTCAAAAATTGAATTTGGAAAATTATGGTCATTCCAAGAATATAAACAGAAAAAGTAAGATCATATGTTATACTCCTCCACACAATCAATTAGTGCACACTAAATTAAGACATAAATTCTTAGAATTAGTTGAAAAGCATTTCCCTAAGAAGAGCTCTCTGAGGAAAACTTTCAACCGTAACACTCTAAAACTTAGCTATAGTTGCACAAATAATTTAGAAAAAATAATTAAATCACACAACACTAAAATATTAAAATTATATAACAAAAGTAATGGGTCTACTAGGGCTGACCCTACTGTGTCTCCTGCAAATAACCTGTCTAATTGTAAAAATCCTAACCAGTGCCTGTTATCCAACAGGTGTTTAACAAAATCCATAGTATGCAGGTGTTCTATTACCTCAGTTAAAAATCCCAGGACTTCTAAATGCTTTTACATCAGAAGTATTAGGTTGGTGCAAAAATAATGTCGTTTTCTCACATATGTTACTTTTATATATGATTTCTGAATTAATCCATTGATATATATAGCCATGTTATATATCATTTTGAAGCACATTTTTCGCTCTATCGAATCATGTTATTCGTTACCATTCTCAATCTCTTCATTCATTTTTTTGCAGGCTTTTCGACAGCATGGACAAAATTCAAATCCGCACGATTTTCTTGTTCCTGTTCAAACTAGGCCGAAAAGCTGCCGAGACAGCTCGTGATATCAATGATGCGTTTGGCCCAGGAACCACTAACGAACGTGTGGCACAACGGTGGTTCAAGAAATTTCGCAATGGTGACGAGAGCCTCGAAGATAAAGACAATCGTGGCCAGCCGACTGCGGTTGATAACGAACATTTGAAAGCCCTAATTGAAGCCGATCCTCGCAAAACCGCACGAGAAGTTGCTGTTGAACTAGAGGTCAACCACTCAACAGTCGTTCACCATTTAAAGCAAATAGGGAAGTCAAAAAAGTTGGATAAATGGGTGCCGCATGAATTGAATGATGGCCAAAAAACGACAATATTTTTGCACCGACCTAATACTATGAATGATTTCAAAAAGGGCTTTTATAACTATATCCCATCTTTTAAGAATGCGGATGACTTCACTTTCCAAGTATTTTTGGGAATTAAAAGACAAAGATAAAACAGCCAAAGTTAAATGGAAAATCCTAAAACAAGCTAGAATCTCACGGTCTCTAAATGAACCATGCTTTCTACACCTTCAGGGAAAAATACAAATAATTAGATACTCAAACAAGTACAATCTGTTGAATCAGAGATATGAAATGGCAGTAAATTGTAAACATACAAAGGAATTAACCTTACAATCTTGCTAAAGAAATTTCTAATCTACAAACGAATCCTCTTAAGTTTATTATGTTTATAAACAGTCATCAGTACAGTCTAGTTGTACTTGTATTACCTATTTCATTTTAATTTTACTTTGAAATTTAACTCTAGACCTAAAACATATTCTAATTTATTCCTATTTTTGTAAGTTAGTCGTAATATATGATAATCTTAATTTTATTTTGGTTGCTTTTATTATTCATCCAATATTTGTTTTAGACATTGTTGCTTAACCTCTTTAATAATACTTTATAATTAATATTAATAAATTAATTTAACAGTATAAAAATTTAAAAATGTTCGTTCACATTTGTAAAAATAATACACATAAAATTAGCAGCCTCCCTCAGCAGAGTGTTGATAGCCGAAGGGTAGGAACTCCAACTGGTGCCAAATCAGTTGGGTTTTGATCCAAGCTCATCTATATCTCCTGTTCTTTTTTTACCTTTCTATATGCAATACCATCAATTCCCTTTTCCAACTTAATTTATTGAAATTTGAAGGTTTATATTAATTTTAATGTTATTTTACCTTTATTTCCATCTTAATTGCATCACCTATTTATTTTTTTAAAATTTATTCGTTATATTACTTGAATTATTTTTCTTTTTAATAACGCTTTATGCTAAGAAAAAAAATAATATAAAAGTTTAAAATGTATGTAGTATTCTAATTCATATTGTAAAGTAAAATTTGGTTAAGTATAATTAATATGGCAATAGAAATATTTAAAATCAGATTAGTATTCTAATCTATATTAGAAAATTTGCTAAAATTATGCTAAGAAAAAAAAATAATATAAAAGTTTAAAATGTATGTAGTATTCTAATTCATATTGTAAAGTAAAATTTGGTTAAGTATAATTAATATGGCAATAGAAATATTTAAAATCAGATTAGTATTCTAATCTATATTAGAAAATTTGCTAAAATTATGCTAAGAAAAAAAAATAATATAAAAGTTTAAAATGTATGTAGTATTCTAATTCATATTGTAAAGTAAAATTTGGTTAAGTATAATTAATATGGCAATAGAAATATTTAAAATCAGATTAGTATTCTAATCTATATTAGAAAATTTGCTAAAATTATGCTAAGAAAAAAAAATAATATAAAAGTTTAAAATGTATGTAGTATTCTAATTCATATTGTAAAGTAAAATTTGGTTAAGTATAATTAATATGGCAATAGAAATATTTAAAATCAGATTAGTATTCTAATCTATATTAGAAAATTTGCTAAAATTATGCTAAGAAAAAAAAATAATATAAAAGTTTAAAATGTATGTAGTATTCTAATTCATATTGTAAAGTAAAATTTGGTTAAGTATAATTAATATGGCAATAGAAATATTTAAAATCAGATTAGTATTCTAATCTATATTAGAAAATTTGCTAAAATTATGCTAAGAAAAAAAAATAATATAAAAGTTTAAAATGTATGTAGTATTCTAATTCATATTGTAAAGTAAAATTTGGTTAAGTATAATTAATATGGCAATAGAAATATTTAAAATCAGATTAGTATTCTAATCTATATTAGAAAATTTGCTAAAATTATGCTAAGAAAAAAAAATAATATAAAAGTTTAAAATGTATGTAGTATTCTAATTCATATTGTAAAGTAAAATTTGGTTAAGTATAATTAATATGGCAATAGAAATATTTAAAATCAGATTAGTATTCTAATCTATATTAGAAAATTTGCTAAAATTATGCTAAGAAAAAAAAATAATATAAAAGTTTAAAATGTATGTAGTATTCTAATTCATATTGTAAAGTAAAATTTGGTTAAGTATAATTAATATGGCAATAGAAATATTTAAAATCAGATTAGTATTCTAATCTATATTAGAAAATTTGCTAAAATTATGCTAAGAAAAAAAAATAATATAAAAGTTTAAAATGTATGTAGTATTCTAATTCATATTGTAAAGTAAAATTTGGTTAAGTATAATTAATATGGCAATAGAAATATTTAAAATCAGATTAGTATTCTAATCTATATTAGAAAATTTGCTAAAATTATGCTAAGAAAAAAAAATAATATAAAAGTTTAAAATGTATGTAGTATTCTAATTCATATTGTAAAGTAAAATTTGGTTAAGTATAATTAATATGGCAATAGAAATATTTAAAATCAGATTAGTATTCTAATCTATATTAGAAAATTTGCTAAAATTATGCTAAGAAAAAAAAATAATATAAAAGTTTAAAATGTATGTAGTATTCTAATTCATATTGTAAAGTAAAATTTGGTTAAGTATAATTAATATGGCAATAGAAATATTTAAAATCAGATTAGTATTCTAATCTATATTAGAAAATTTGCTAAAATTATGCTAAGAAAAAAAAATAATATAAAAGTTTAAAATGTATGTAGTATTCTAATTCATATTGTAAAGTAAAATTTGGTTAAGTATAATTAATATGGCAATAGAAATATTTAAAATCAGATTAGTATTCTAATCTATATTAGAAAATTTGCTAAAATTATGCTAAGAAAAAAAAATAATATAAAAGTTTAAAATGTATGTAGTATTCTAATTCATATTGTAAAGTAAAATTTGGTTAAGTATAATTAATATGGCAATAGAAATATTTAAAATCAGATTAGTATTCTAATCTATATTAGAAAATTTGCTAAAATTATGCTAAGAAAAAAAAATAATATAAAAGTTTAAAATGTATGTAGTATTCTAATTCATATTGTAAAGTAAAATTTGGTTAAGTATAATTAATATGGCAATAGAAATATTTAAAATCAGATTAGTATTCTAATCTATATTAGAAAATTTGCTAAAATTATGCTAAGAAAAAAAAATAATATAAAAGTTTAAAATGTATGTAGTATTCTAATTCATATTGTAAAGTAAAATTTGGTTAAGTATAATTAATATGGCAATAGAAATATTTAAAATCAGATTAGTATTCTAATCTATATTAGAAAATTTGCTAAAATTATGCTAAGAAAAAAAAATAATATAAAAGTTTAAAATGTATGTAGTATTCTAATTCATATTGTAAAGTAAAATTTGGTTAAGTATAATTAATATGGCAATAGAAATATTTAAAATCAGATTAGTATTCTAATCTATATTAGAAAATTTGCTAAAATTATGCTAAGAAAAAAAAATAATATAAAAGTTTAAAATGTATGTAGTATTCTAATTCATATTGTAAAGTAAAATTTGGTTAAGTATAATTAATATGGCAATAGAAATATTTAAAATCAGATTAGTATTCTAATCTATATTAGAAAATTTGCTAAAATTATGCTAAGAAAAAAAAATAATATAAAAGTTTAAAATGTATGTAGTATTCTAATTCATATTGTAAAGTAAAATTTGGTTAAGTATAATTAATATGGCAATAGAAATATTTAAAATCAGATTAGTATTCTAATCTATATTAGAAAATTTGCTAAAATTATGCTAAGAAAAAAAAATAATATAAAAGTTTAAAATGTATGTAGTATTCTAATTCATATTGTAAAGTAAAATTTGGTTAAGTATAATTAATATGGCAATAGAAATATTTAAAATCAGATTAGTATTCTAATCTATATTAGAAAATTTGCTAAAATTATGCTAAGAAAAAAAAATAATATAAAAGTTTAAAATGTATGTAGTATTCTAATTCATATTGTAAAGTAAAATTTGGTTAAGTATAATTAATATGGCAATAGAAATATTTAAAATCAGATTAGTATTCTAATCTATATTAGAAAATTTGCTAAAATTATCCTAAGAAAAAAAAATAATATAAAAGTTTAAAATGTATGTAGTATTCTAATTCATATTGTAAAGTAAAATTTGGTTAAGTATAATTAATATGGCAATAGAAATATTTAAAATCAGATTAGTATTCTAATCTATATTAGAAAATTTGCTAAAATTATCCTAAGAAAAAAAAATAATATAAAAGTTTAAAATGTATGTAGTATTCTAATTCATATTGTAAAGTAAAATTTGGTTAAGTATAATTAATATGGCAATAGAAATATTTAAAATCAGATTAGTATTCTAATCTATATTAGAAAATTTGTTTCATAAAATACTGTAGTACTCATCTACATTCCATAAATAATTGTCTCCGAGCACAGGAAGTTTCTGTCTTAGAAATATTAACCTAACCCTGCTACGTTGCCGTTTAAATTTGAATTCTGTGATTCGATGGAATTCTATTGGTTAAATTTGTCCTTTTTAGGTTATCTCACCTCCCTTCCCCCACTTTTTTTCTCAACCTTTATTTCCTTTTCTTGGCCTTTTTTCTTTTATTTCTCTTCTCCTTCTCGCTGTTACTAATCACATTGCTTCCTTTCTTTCTCTACATATAAATTCTTTTTTACCTTTTGAGAAACTTTCCAATGACAGAGGTGGAAGATGTGCTTTGTTAACTGTATTTTGGAATAAAATATTTTAGTAGCATCGTGATTTCCCACCTGATGAAACATTAAAAAAAATTATTCATTGAAACAAGATGTACAGTTTTGTAGTGGGTATGTGCATGTTCTAATGTAATACTGCATAATAAATAAATATTTATTGCGCTACTTTTGTAATGAGCCCTGTTTTAAATAAATATTTTGAACGCTGAAATCTTACTCATCGTTCTTTTACATTTGCATATATATAACCGAACGCTCCTCTGTGGCCAAATCGGTTAAAGGCACATCAAGCTAAATGACAGTTCTGTATAGGATACAGGTTGAAATCCTGTTGGAGGACGAATTTCCTTTTTTATTTTTCTTGTTACTTTTAAAGTTTTGTGATTCTCAGACTTATAATTTATGTAACAACGGATAATTCTAACACATATTCTTCCAAATGGCTTCCAAGGCTAAACAATGAATCTTCCTATGAACAATGGAAGAAAAGCCTACGTATTTAGAGTAGGTTGACAGACCTTCCAAAACCAAAACAAGCTTTGGCCATTTACTTATCTTTAAGTGGAAAGGCTAAAGCTGCCTCTTCTGAGATTAGACAGTAAAGATTTGGAAACAGAGACAGGCGTAGACATTATGTTTCAAAAACTGGATGAATTATTTCTGCTAGATAAAGGGAGATAGCAATTTGTTGTACAATTTGCATAAAGCAGCAAAAACAGAAATAAAGGATTTTCTGATTGATTTTGACCACACCTATTTTAAGTTTACACAGCAAAACATGGCTCTTTCAAGACCCCAGTAATGGCTCCTTTCATCTGTAAACTTTCCTGAGAAGAATACACACTTAATAATGTCAGAATTGAAGGAAGTGTCTTTCAAAAATATGGAGGAGACCATTAAATGTATTTTGGGGCATTCAATTATTCCTTCAAATATTAATAAATGTTCTCCTCAGACTGAGATGAAAATGGAAAGTCAGGACACTCTTTTTATAGATATATTCAGACATATTCAGACATGGACAGAGTTGACCACATACTCATGTAATTCAGGATGGTTACACTTCAACCGGGGAAACATCCTATATAGTCACATGGCCATAAATTAAATTCTGGGGGCCACAATAGGCAGGTTTTAAGATGTGTCATATACAACACAAAATTTCATTGGGCATGTGAATGCCCTCAAGCATATGAGAACAGTGATCAAGGTCTGCAAAGGAATGCATCAGAAAATTTTCTGTTGTCTTTGTTTGTGGGTTGTACTAATGGAAGAAGGTTGCAGTCCCTGGTTAGCAATACAAAGGGTTGTGCTATTTTGGACACAGGGTGTTTGACCACTGTCTGTGGTATGGGTTGGCTTCAAAAATATTTGAATTCATTAAGTGATTATGAGCAGTCTTTAATTGTGGTACAAAACTCTACATTTTCTTTTGGTGATGATGCTACAGTAGGTTGTACAAAGAAATTGACTATTCCCTGTTTGATTGGGAATATGAGGTCAGAAATAACTACTGATGTTGTCAAATGTGAAATACCTTTACTTTTAAGCAAAAAATTCAATGAAAAAAATGCAAACATGATTTTGAATTTTCAAAATGACACTAACTGTTGGAAAAAGAATAATCAAATTACAACCTACTTCACTTTTGTGGTATTTCTAATTACAACGAATAACAAAATAATTCTCCACAAAGTCCTTATGTTCAATCTCCTTACCCACCCCAGAGCAATATAATGATGATGAAGATATCCTTCAACCTGTTTGAGAAGAACAAGAGGCTAACATTTCAAAAGGGTGTTTGATGTCCTCCGTAAGAGGAAGTTACTGCATTTAGATCCAGGAAGAGTAGTGTGACTGCTCCCAAACCAGGCGATGACATAGAGTGCAAGTTGGCTGATGATGAAGAATCTCAGTGGAAGAAGATGAAAGTGGTTATCACACATAGTAAACTCACTGGAAAAATAAGCACATTATGAATGTAGCATTTGAAGAATGAGAGCTATTTTGGATTAATTTTGAAAATGGAGTTTCAGAATGGAGGAAAAGGCAAGATGGTTGTTCAGGTGGGCAACCTGCCCTGTTGTCTTCTGTTTGTGACCAAAAAGTAGAGAAAAAAATACAGAGTGGGAGAAACAATGGAGTTTTTGTAGAGGTTCCTGGTTTGGGACAAGATAGAATATTTACAAGTTGGGTATATAGCGAAAAATAGACATCAAAGGCCCTGTTATCAAAGCAAGACTGATTGCTTGGGGATTTCGGGATAAAGGAACCAAAACTTTTTTGTACAGATTCACTTGTTCCAAGGAAGGTTTGCGCATTGTCTTGGGCATCATATTATCCTCAGGATGGACTTGCAACTCTATAAACATAAAAAAACTTTTTGACAAACTAATAATTTTGAAACAAATGTTTACCTGCCCTCATCCCCTTAAAGCTAATTTACCCAGTTATTGTCTCCTGCAGCTCCACACGTGTGTCTCTGGTTTTGAAACCATGCTTCTAGATCATGGTATATGACAGTCAGAGGTATTCCATTGGAATTGATAGCATTTACTTGGTATCATGGCAAACAATTGCATGATATTGTTTCCACTCATGTTCATGATAATTGCTGGGCTGAGGCTGCCTTTTTTGAAGGTGTTGGGATCTGAAAGAAATTTGGAGTGACATCTGAAGCAAAGTTCACCTTCAAATATTTGGGAATAGAAATATCTCAAAAGTGTAAATTAGGGAGAATTAGTCAGGATTTCTATAAAAAAAAAATTGCTGCAAATACTTGAAGCCATAGGCATAAAACTCAAAAAGCTGACATTAAAAATCTTTCAAGACAAGAAATGATGTATTGAATAACAACAAATAATAAACATGATCTTCATAATATTTCAGACATTTTTATCTGCTGTAACCAGTTTACAAATGATGACATGAAAATGGTTTGATTTTAACAATCTTATGAATTTAAATTTCATTATTTTAATTTATAACACTGTATATATCAAATGCTATGATACAATAAACAAATGCACTAAAATTCTCATCCAATTTCAAAACCTTTAAAAATACATTTGATGTCTCATGTTTCACTAAAATCCATATCCATCCAAAATAAAGATAATGAAGAGGAACTTTCAGCGTCTGAGTATACCAATGTCAAGGTCAATTAAATTAGTTGGCCAGACCAGATCAGACCAGATTTCTGCTTTGATCTATGTGACACCAGTTCCTTTCTCAAAGAAAGGAAAATTGAAAATATTAGACAAGTAAATAAATCCACTAAAAAGGCAAAAATGGCAAAAAAGTTGCCTACAGTGATGCTTCCTTTGCTAACCTAATTGACTAAGTTCCCATGGTGGCAAAAATGGCAAAAAAGTTGCCTACAGTGATGCTTCCTTTGCTAATCTAATTGACTAAGTTCCCATGGTGGGTATATAATAATTCTTGTCAGTAGTACTGGCAACTACATCTCTATTTCCTAGCAGTTAAGGCATATAAAGAGAGTTGTGAAGAGCACACAAGTTGCTGAGACACTGGCAATGGCTGACATGGCTGATACATGTATATACTACAGGAAACTCCTTCTTGAATTATTGTGAATAACATCCCTGTTGTATGCAAAACAGATCATTCAGATGTTTGCAACAGCCCATTCTAACACTCAGATTCTGGATAAAAGACTTAGAATTGAGATAGCTATCTCGCTTAAAATATTAATCAATAAAGAATTCTCTGACATTAAATGGGTGCTCACAAGTCACCAAATAGCTGACTCACGTACCAGGTGAGGTAATCTCTCATCTAAAATTCTTGGACATATAATTGAGCCCAAAGACTATTTGATTTAAATCTTATAAAATTTCTTTGTTGCCTGTGTTATGTATTCTTCATGCCTCTGAAAAAATGGTGGAAGTGTTAATGTTGTAGTTATTGCCCTTGTCTCTTGGTTGTTGTTTAGTGTCACCTGGTGATGGCTTCAATAAAATGCTAGAGCCATATTGAAAATGTTTCAGTTCATCAGTTGTCAATATTCAGACTAACAGGAGCATTTAACTCATGGCAGATGCAATTGATTCATTGGGGATTAATAAAAACTTTTCCACCTTGTCAATCCTTCTTCCTCCCAAGCTATTCTTGATATATAATAATTAATATATTGTTATCTCATATATATATATATATATTTTAATCTTTTTTTCTATTTTCTTAAATTCTTTATTTTTCTTTATTTTTTATTTTTTTTTTTTTTTTTATTTTTTTATCCTTAAATTTTATTTTTCGTTTCGAAAGAATAATCAGAAAAAAGGGAAAATTGAATGTCTTTGGCTAGATGTGAAAGTGTCTCGTCAGTATTCTCATGATTTAGTGGCCGACTATTCTTGCTTGGTAAATTTTCTGAACTTGGAATTGTTTTCGCTGTTCTTTCTCCTGTCCTTAATTTTTATTGAAAGCATTCCTCCCAGGCCCACTATTTGGTGAGGGCAGTGGATTGGCCGTTAATCCCCCCCCCACCTGGTCGATGCTTGGACTTATGGTAAGCTGTACATTCACTTGTTATCATGAGGAAGAAAGCGGACAAACACTTGCTGCCCTGTGTGAGTATAATTTCGCTCTACCGAAAACTCAGTTTAATCTTTTTTTCTATTTTCTTAAATTCTTTATTTTTCTTTATTTTTTATTTTTTATTTTTTTTTATTTTTTTTTAATCCTTAAATTTTATTTTTCATTTCAAAAGAATAATCAGAAAAAAAGGGAAAATTGAATATCTTTGGCTAGATGTGAAAGTGTCTCGTCACTTCAATTTCTTTTTAGATTAGTCAATGGGACTTATACTAAGTTAAAACTTATTGTTACGAAAGGGTAAATCCAACTGTCAGCCAGGACTCTTCACAAACTACCTCCCCCTCTCATCATTCCCTCTCTTTTTGTTGTTGTTCTATGTGTTATATGTAACAGGAGTTGGTAGGCTTTCCTACCGCCCAGTCAACACTCCTCCCCCTTCTCTTGGACATGAGTAGAGGCTTACGCCTTGTTTCTTGCTTAGGAAGGGCTTCTCGGTACTCTCTCTCTCTCTGGCCTCTGTATCTCCTGTTGCCTTGATCTATCCACTACCCTTCTCCTCATCCTTTCTTCTGTCACTCCCATCTGATCTTGCTCCAAATTTTTCTGTAACCCCTTGCGTTCTAGTGGCTTCCCGCCTTGCTTGGGATGAAACGCTTAAAAAAAAAGAAAATATATATATATATATATATATATATATATATATATATATATATATATATATAACAAAACAAAAAAGAAACAAACACATTCTGATGTCTGATTATTGGATCTGTCATACAAAATCAAAAGCGACTACATAAAAAATTAACAAAATACTCGTTGTCTATCATATTCAGTAATACTGCCACATTGTTGACATGTATGAATATCAGAAGATATCATTGTAAGACCTAATTTTGCTTTGAACAGATGTGTTTCTTTAAACAATCTTTTAAAACGTATGGTACAAGCTTAAAAAACATGGCAAACATACATCTTGTCATTTGGCATATTTTGTGACTGTTTACACATCTTTTTGGCCTGCCAGTTGACTTGCAAACTTTTCTATAAAATTCACATAAATTCTCACTACTTCATGTAATCTTACCATTGGCCACTCCTCTGGTACAATAAGCACATTTGATTTAATTCCAGCTTTAATCAAGCAACACCTCCCATCAAAGATCACAAATGAAGTCATGCCTGTCACCTATATGGTCTAGAAATTCCACTGCAAGACGTTTTGTGGACATTTCTTTTCAGTTTTCCTTTAGCAATCTAAGAACTCGAAAGTAACCTTTCCAATACAAGCCATCTGTCTATTTATCATTAACCTTCATACATGATGGCTCTCAACTTGTTCAATGTGTTTGACCGCCACTAGTTTGTGATAACAACAATAGCTCTTCAAACCAGCAAGTGAATTGCGCATGTGGCAAACTCAGTTGTTTTGTACAGGACCTGGCCAGGTTTGTAAAGTCTGTTCTGCTTACTTATGGATTTTAATATGATGAGTGAGTCTGCAGCAATTTCTGCAAGTTTTCTGACACATCTTGTATATATATATATATATATATATATATGTATGTATGTATATATGTATAGATGTATATATATATATATATATATATATATATATATATATTAAAAAGAAGAGAGGTAGTGTAAATGTTTTTGGTTGTAATGTGGATTTTCTTAAGAAAATATTATGTTTAATTTTCCATAATTTTACTACACCTGTTTCTGATCTCGCGACCATCTTCAGGTAAAAGGCGGAGATTTCCACATATTATTAAAAATAATTAATTTTTTTCCTTTATGTTTTTCGATGTTAAATATTCTCGATATGAGAAGTTCTCTCTTTTTATTGAGTTATTGGGGTGCTGGTTTAGATGCCAACCACTTCCATGCAGCGGATTGACTTGGGTTACATGTCACAGATAGCAGACTTGAGCCTGACCTGGTTGTAAACCTAATATACATGAATATATATATAAAGACTGAGCTAGTGATTACAGAGTGAATCACTTTACTGTAAAATAAGTAATTAAAAATACAATTTACCTACTACAGAATTAGAGTCCCATAAATATATATTTACTGTTTGGATAAAATAAAACCAGAATATAAAATCAATTTTTTATAGAATGAGCATTGGTAAAAAATCAATACATGTTCTTCCATTATAACTAGTTTAATAGTAGAACACAAATCATACCAAAATGAACTAAAACCACTCATCCTTAATTTAAATTCCTTTCTTTTCAATTGTGAGGATCCACCTTTAAATAAAGTCATCTATAGGTATATGAGGATATATATATATATATATATATATATATATATATATACACACAATGTAACCCGGATATAAGAGAGTTGTCCGAACCAGATAAGTCTCTTATATCCGGGTTTGGTCTATTTTGTTTAGTTAAGTATGGCTCCAATTTGGAACCAGAGAAAAGCTCTCTTATATCCGGGTTTCTCTTATATCAGGATCTCTTATATCCGGGTTACACTGTATATATATATATATATATATATATATATATATATATATATATTGCAAACACTTTTCAGCATGCTTTCTTAGCCATGTGTAAGTTGCTTTTTTTTTCACCTAATCATTGGTTGAGTGCTACTTTTTGTGCCCAAAGCAAATGAATGTCTGAGAATGGCATATCAAGACACCAGAAGATTTTGAACAGCAACCAACTTCTGCTTTTTCATTAATCAATCAGCCTTCTGGAAATCTATTGTTGGAGTGTATAGGTTATGAAAAATGCTTAGAAGCAAGTAATAATGATAACAACATTTATTATTATTAAAAATCATACAAACATATGTCCTCCCCTACATAGAATGTTTTGCATGACTTACCAGTGGCGTCCGTTGTTGACACAGATAATAGATAACTGTTTCATCAGAATAGCTCTGAGATTCCCTTTGTCTGGAGCTGGTCCTTTGGCCTAGGTGCAGGTCCCAGGACCTTGTGTAAGCATCTTTTCTGAAAGAAAGAGGAAAATATAATTGAAAAATGAGAGTATGAATATGACAGCCAGATTTTGTTACTGTTTTTGTCTATTAGTATCAGCTGGTGTTTCATGTCAGTGCTAAAGTGCAGAAAATAGTCTAGATGCCACAGTTATCTTGGCAACTATTTTTCAGAGATCAAAAGAAATGCACAAACAAGTGGCTTGTAGTCCATCAAAATATAGAAATGTCGCCCTTCCAGAAAATTCTTGAAATAATCAACAGCTGTGTAATCAGACTACAGTTCTCTTCCAAATTAGCTGCATTTATGGTGGGTACTGGTTAAATTTTTGGAAATGAATGAAATAGGCTTCCAGGAACCAGAATCTTTCTGTTGTAAGACTACACCAACTGCTACAGCACTGGCATCAACTGTTAAACACAAATATTTATTGGGAAGGATATGTATCAATTCAACAGTTTTTGATACAGCTGTGTTAATATTGTCAGTTAGTATGTTACCTGAAACTATTATATCACATTTTTTTGCATTACTAAGATTAGTGAGGGGTTGGATGATACTTGCACAGTTAAGTATAAAATGGCTATAGAAATTTACCATACCTAGAAATTGTTGCCAACTTTTCATATTAGCAGGCACTGAAAATCATAGTATAGCTTCAGTTTAAGTGGAAGAAGGAGAAATGCCAGTTCCATTTATACAATAATCTCTGCCTTACTGAATTAACATTTACTTGGATTTATTTCAAGCCTAAGTTTGCTAAATCTTTTATGAATTGTTTTTTAGATGCTTCATGTGTTCATCCCCTGAAGAAATTGTCACCAAAACATTGTCTGTATAAGCACATGAAAAATCCAAACCATGTAAAATATGGTTGACAAATTTTTGAAAGGTCTGACCAGCATTACAAAAACCAAAATGTAGACACTGAAAAAGATAAGATCAAACAGGGTAGTCAACAGCAGATTTGGGGATATCTGTGGGTTTCACAGATAGTTGATTGTATGCCCTAATCAAATCTGTTTTCAAAAAATGGATTTACCCAGTTTAATTGCAGTGACATCATGGATATGTGGGATAGGATGCCTATTTGGTCTTGTGAAAATATTAAATGCTTGATAATCACCACAAGTATGTCGGGTGCTGCTTCTATTCAGAACTAAATGCAAGGATGAAACCCAATTGCTACTTGATAAGCAAATGATACCTAGCTGCATTGTTTAAGTAAATTCCTCTTTAGCATATTTGAGATTTTTCTGGTGTCAAACATCATGAGTTTTGCATGAATAGGTGGAACATTAGTAACAATATGAAGAGTTACTTTAGGGTCCACATGTTTTTATATTCAAGAGCTGCTAAGTTTTATCTGGAGCTGCTACTATCTTTAAGGTCACTACATCATTTTATCTGCAGCTTTAAGCTAATTTCTGAAGAAACTGGCCATCACCAACAGCGACTACCAATGGTTGCCATGTCTCTGGAAATCTGCTCAAAAATACATCTTAAGTTATGGTAGCATCACTATATTTTTCCACACATTCTTTTAACCTTCTCAGAAATTGAGAGGGTTTTCGCCCACCCAGTTTTTCTTCAGATAACAGTTGGGCAATCTTTTTTTTTTTTTTTTTTGCTAAGAAACCTATTATTTCCTTTTTTAATATCTGAAAAGTATTTCTGGTTGGTGGTTTTATAATTATGTCCCAAACACTCTTTGCAATCTCGCCTGGGAACATAGAAACAGAATGTGTGAACTTCTCATTTTGGCAGGTAATTCCTTTTGCTGCAAATCCGTTTTCCAATTGAGCTAAGTACAACTCAGGGCCAGAATAGAAAGAAATATTCACAGGGTCCATATTATTTTATTAATATTTTTTTTTAAAGAAGAAGGGTTTAATAAAAAAAATATTCTTGCATTTTTATCCACAGTTTTAAAAAATTCCCCATGCTAAAACTGTTGCAAACAACTTGATGCAGAATTAAGTAAATAGATCAATAGAAAATATGAGAGAGAGAGGTGTGACATCAGTCTAGGCACTATTTCTGAGGAAGGTGAAGAAGAAATCCCATGTGGCCATATAAAAAATTTTAAATACAAACTGTATGAAAAAAATGTATTTTCTAGCATATAGACAATTTTGTATGAAGATATGTTTTATGTGTGTGAAACACAATTCTTTCTAAAACTTTACTGATAAAAACAGGAAGATATATCCATTATATTTCATTTTATTTTTTATTAGTCCTAGCTTAAGGAAATTTTATGTTGAATATTTTACAAAAATAAAAGACATTTTAACCCAAGCAAACTACAAAGACTAATGTTAATATCTTGATATGAAGCTGAAAGTAAGAAGTAATTTTTACTAAGTTACTAACTTGAAACAGACTGATGTATGTTTTCATTATCCTTAAACAGTTACTTAAAATGTTAAATATTTCACATGTTTTGACTACTGTTAATATTTTCCATGTTCCTGCTATTTTTGCTTTGTAAGTTAGTGTTGTAGTATATAGATTACGGAAAAGGCTTAGATGCAAGTTATAATAACAACATTTATTATTATTAGAAGATCTTATACAAGCATATGTCCTTCCCTACATAGAATATTTAGCCTGGCTTACCAGAAGGGTCAGTTGTTGAAACAGATAGCAGTTATCTATTTCTTTCTGTGATTCCCTTTGTCTGGATCTTGTCCTTTTGCTTAGGAGCAAGTCCCTGGTCCTTGAGTGAATACATTTCCACTACGCCAGTCCCTGTGTGTCCTTGAGACCTCAATAGTTGTCACATGGTTTTTCTACTTTATGTAGGGGCTGGAAAGACATCCTTTTTCACCAGACCAACACTATTTTGTATAGGTCTTTGAGAAAATCAAGAGAATGCTCTAAACTGCCGTTAACTGTTATGGCTCACCTGCAGCCACTATCCTGGTTGTCACTGATTTTTGCAATATTGTTTTTTTTCTGTAAGATGTAATGAGAGCATCAGACTCCCATTGGCTTTATTCTAATTTGCATCAGCAACTGGCCTGCCACTCTAAGGCCTGTCACAAAGGTCATTTTATCTTTTCTCTGACATTAACTTTACTGTGCTTAGATCAAGGGCAACATTGCCATAAATATTCATTAACCTATGAATGCTTACAGAACTTTCTCCTTCCCAAAACAGAAATTTGTTAGATATTTACTTTCTACATGTTTCCCAAAGGAGGGCTATTTTGAAAGAGGATTATAGGAATGAAAAAAGTAGGTAGCTCTACAAAGGTACTTGCTTGGTTTATTGACACTTGATAGTTTTTAGCCAAAAATACCTGATAATTCTGACTAATACATTTAAGTCAAAAGGTAACGGCCATTACTGTTTCACCGACTTGGTTTTACATTGATTTAAACTGTCAATTATTCTGTATTAGTGAATTATAAATGGTATTTTGAGGGGGGATAGTAATTACAGCATTGTACTTATTCCCAGACTAGTAAAAAGAGTCCATGTTTCATGACTCATTGATACTTGATTTTATTTGTTGTCAAACTAGTTTTATTTTTTTTCTATATTAATATTATTTTAAGTCAACACCAAATAAAAAATAAAAATCACATGAGTAGTTAACTTGTGTTTATTAAACTTGGCAAATTAACATATTTACACATACACAAACATATATGATGTATTTGGGTAGCAATCCGTCTTTTATACAAGTTTCATTAGTACTTTGTTAGTTGTTTTTAATGAGACTTGCATAAAAGAGAGATTACTGCCAAAATACACAATTATTAAATTGCATAAAAATCACCATCACAACGCAATGCTGATTTTATTGCATTTACAATAAATTTGTCTTTATAATTTACCGCTGAAGACAATCTTGGAAAAGATCAGAAGTACTTGTTTCAGAAAAAAACTACTGCACCTTCCTTGATGAATTTCATCTTAACATCAAGAAACTGACTAGAGAACTGGAAAGGATTAGTATAAAAATAAAACAACACAATATGTTTATATTATTAAATGAAACATATATATATATATATATATATATATATATATGAATAAAAATGACAATAGGACAACTAGTAATTGCTGACACGTTTCGTCCAATGTGGACTTTATCAAAGCAAATTAAGAAATGAATATAATTTAACATGGTAACTAATAAAGCAAAAACAGAATGTTCCTAGCAACTGGAATGTAGAGAAATGCTATTTTCATATTGTTAACTGAAAATAACGTCAGTATTTGTCACGTGTGGAGTTAAACGCATCAGCAATTACTAGTTTTCCTATTGTTATTTTTATTCATAAATATTGTCTTCTGTACTGGTTAAATCGGAGAAATTTTCATATATATATATATATATATATATATATATATATATATATATATATATGTGAAAATATTAATGAAAATAGGAAAGAAACTGGTTTGGTAAATAATCCAAAGTTCCTTAGTATTTTTGTAATTATTTTTAAAAAATAGTGCTCGATACGAAAGTAGAGCATAAATATAATTATTTATTTAAAAATATGATTCCAACTCGCTACATAAGAGGTCTCATGTTTCAAAACAAGAGCTGAAAACTTCAAAATAATATTTGAATTAACTTGAGTTAAAGTAGGCTCTGTTCCATCTTCAAGCGAAATTTTTTTTGGGAATGACTTATTTCTGAAATTTACGAGTTTTAATAGTATGGTCAGAATTGAAATCAAAAATTTCCATGGTAACATCAAGGGCGGATTGTTTAGAATCGGCAGGGGTGGGGTGTTAATAATTTGTATCAGTATAGAGTTACTTTCATAGATGGAAATTTTTGATTTCAATTCTGACCATACTATTAAAACTCGTAAATTTCAGAAATAAGTCATTCCCAAAAAAATTTCGCTTGAAGATGGAACAGAGCCTACATTAACTCAAGTTAATTCAAATATTATTTTGAAGTTTTTGTCGGCTCTTGTTTTGAAACATGAGACCTCTTATGTAGCGAGTTGGAATCATATTTTTAAATAAATAATTATATATATATATATATATATATATATATATATATATATATATATATATATATATATTATTTTTTTATTTGGCTGAGTTTGCTCAGACATTCATGAATCTATCTGCTAACCATCACAGTCCTGCACCTGACATTTTAGATATTAAAGCTGATCAAATCATTGAACATCCTCCTGATATTAAACCTGGAAACTTGCAGAACTTTACGCTTTAAAAACACCAAAAATAAGAAAGCAGTAGAACTTAGTAACATTCATCCAGCAGTTTGGAAGACACAGAATATCAATGCTATTCTGGTTCAACTCTGTTACACCATATATAATAGAGAAGTCATAGAAAGATGGACATAAGGATGCATACGTCCTTTGCCAAAAAAGGAGAACTAGGATATCTGGGAGGTATTCTGTGTCATAATGTAACTGGTCACTGTAGGTGGTTGCTAGGTGACTAACTCATCTTGCTACATGTCTACATGTGCAGAAAATTTGGTCACTCACTAGTTCGTTTTGTTCTTTCCAGCAGTGGCCTGCAAAATGCATTCTGCTTTCATTTAAGATTATAGAAATATCAGGGATGAGTCCATAGAGAGAGAGATTTACTTGGATGTTGTCTCTAGATGATAAGTATAGCTCTCAGCATCCTAGTGAAGCTTCCATAAATGCTTAGACTCTAGAATTTTAATTAATGTCCAGGCAGTGGCGGCATACATTAACACCACCTCTACAGTAGCTGAAAACAATCTCTGCTTGAAGATGTCTTGTGGATTAGATTTCTAGATTACATCCATTTTATTCAAGACAGCCAAGGCATTTAGCTCAGTAAATTTTCACATCCTTTTCAGTAGAATTTACTTTCCTTCGTAGTTATGTAAAATATTCAACAAATTTTCTTGATTCACTTGAGACAGCTTGTATTGACACTTGTTGGTTCAAGCCTGTGAATTCCGTTTTAGAGGCATTGACATAAAGTCCAACATCTTTAGCATCATTTTCTAGATGATGTAGAATAACTCTGCAGTGAAAACTAGGTGATTTGCATAGTCAATAATTATCAAATGTTTCGGTCAACTTGAGAGTCTTGGTGATAAAGCAAAACCTAAATGACAATGTTTGTCGTGAGAAGCTCTCCATACATAGTTAAAGATGATAACAAAGAGAATAGGGGCATAGGTGTCACCCTGATGCCTCCATCTGGGGATCCAATCAAAGATTTGATATTTTTGTATATTCTCATTATGGCAGTTACTGTCTCAGGGGGTGCCATATGTCAGAAGGGTTTTCTTCATTTCTCTCTTATGTACAGAATAGAAGACTTTAGAGAAATCTACAAAAAGTAAGATGGCTTGTAGATTCTTTGCCCTGACATCCTCTATAATCCAGTGAAATGTCAGGATTTGGCCAAGGGTTGGTCTATTTTTTAAAAAAAAACATTTATTTTAGCTTTTTGCCAATCCTAGTTCTCCTTTTTTGGCAAAGGATGTATGCATCCTTATGTCCATCTTTCTATGACTTCTCTATTATATATGGTGTAACAGAGTTGAACCAGAATAGCATTGATATTCTGTGTCTTCCAAACTGCTGGATGAATGTTACTAAGTTCTACTGCTTTCTTATTTTTGGTTTTTTTAAAGCATAAAGTTCTGCAAGTTTCCAGGTTTAATATCAGGAGGATGTTCAATGATTTGCTCAGCTTTAATATCTAAAATGTCAGGTACATTCCCCAAGAGATTTTTAAAATGATCTTGTCATTTATTCAGTCTTCAAGCCTGATGATTGCCCTTTGACTTGTATTTGTTTGTTGATTTTCTGCCACTAATCTTGTTGACAGTTTTCTAAACAAGAGCAAATTGTTTGTTATCAGCAGTACAGTTGATGAGCCAATTTTTTTCCTGGATGTATAAAAGCTCTTGAGGTTAGTAAACTCTTCATTAAAGTCTTGGATAGATTTAAGTGATGGATCTGAATTTCTTACAGCATCTTTTTCTTTTGCATTAGCCCTTTGTATTTCAATGCTGTTTGATTCCCAAGGAATGTGTTGCTGTTGATAAGGTTTTAAGGATATGTATTGTATTAGGAGATGGTTCCTCTGCATCTACTTGTAGTGTTTCAAACTTACTCCTGACAGCAATGGTGTATTGGTCTTTGAGATGATTGTTTGTTATTAGAAGAGACCAGTCATACAGTGGGAAGGCAGACTGCTTTTTCTTATTGGTTCCAAGGTTAAGTCAGACGGTGGAAGAGACAATCTGATGGTCTGTAGATACTCCTTCAAATGTGTTGAAGGCTCGTCAATTTATTGACTGCCCTTGTATTTCTTGTTTATCAGGATGTGATGGGTCTTCATGCCAGAAATGGTTAACCATAGAGTACTAAGCTACTGAAGGACAATCACGAGTATCCCAAATAACATAAATCCATTCTGCATCAACTGTCATGTGGGTTACAAAGGAGTGCATTCCACTGTTGTCCCAACTTCAGCACAATGTTTGAAAAATCAGCTAGGGTGCCACCAAACTAAACTTCTTGCAAGCAAAAATATACATTAAATTCAACCTTCAATGTTCTCATACTTAACTTTGTGAATCAGCTGCTTGAACACGTTTCAACTACCACTGAATTTGATATCAATGTCATCCATATTCAGGAACACTGCTATGTTCATTTTTTATGTCAAACTCTAACACTACTGTGTTGAGAAATGCTGGGTTTTCATCTCACCTTCAACGCTCATGAGCACTGATGAAATTGAACACAGAATCATCATAGCTAGCTTCACCGACAATCCTATGATGACCATTATCTTCTGCTATTCACCTTCAAATACTAGTAACTAAGTAAAGATGAAAGATTTCTAACAAGATTTCAGAAGAGATCTAAACAATGGACATTCACCTATACCAATATATATATATATATATATATATATATATATATATATATATATAAGCAAATTTAAAAAACTACAATATAAATAGCCATACATTTTAATAGAGATTTGCTTAGAGAAATAAATGTAGACAAAAATATGAGGCATATAGACATTATAAACTTTGTAGTCACAAGCTTTTCTTCAGATGAATATTTCATGTGTAACTTCTTGTTGGCATTTAAAAGGGGCTTTTGTTCAGTTTGGCACCAAGATAAATCAATAGACATAAATGTATTTATGTCATATTGAATGAAACCAAACATCAGTAAAGCAAACATAAGTAGAAAAACATTTATTTCTCTACAACACTGTCTCTGACGCTGTCTAAAGGGACTATATCAATATTTTTTAAAGACTTTATTAACATGAACGATCAAATATTTTTTTAAAATTCATTTCACTCTAAGTAAAGCAATAAAGCCACTAAGATGCAAAGGCTCACTGCGTTTGAGAGAATACGAGAAAAAGAAAACATTATTATGAAGAGAGAAGAATAAAAAAAAACGGAATTAAGACGACAGAAGATAACGATTGATATTTGTTGTGTAGAAAGATGACTGACCTTCTCTACACTAATTGTTGAATATGGACTCATCCACTTACTATGAGTAGGATGTCTGCTTATAGGAACAGTAGTTGTAAAGCTGGTCACAAGAGATACCATTGATTCATGCACATTGCCACACTGAACTACATTATTCACTATTATTGTATTATTAATCCATGTTCCTCATGTGATTAAACCTTTTCTTCACTAATCTTTGGTTCCAATGTTTTCTTTAAATATTATTAACCAGAAATGATGAGCTTCTACAAGTATTATAACAATGATGATGAGGATTCAAAACTAATGCTTGGAAAAAAAGAATTATTCTGACATCGCAAGGATTTTTGAACTGACATCAACTAATGATTTGAGAAATACACAATATGGAGGACTTAAAAATTATGGTAAAACAGTTATTCGAACAACAGTAAAAACACTTATTTGAACAACAACAAAAATGAACACTTCAAATATTGGAACATCAGACAAGCATGTTTCAAGCAATGTTGTAGAAATCAAATGAAACTAGTACTACAATTTCATTCATGCCTGATGTGGTTACAAATTCCATTAGCAAACTTTTCTATATCTCTGAAGGTGTTAAATTTTTGTTGCAATGCAGAAGGTACAAAGAAATTTTCAAAACAGATTGTCAGTGCTGGCCAGATAATAAAAAAGTGTGTTTAAGAAAACTGTGTCCAGCAGAGCATGGAAAATATTGTAACTACATTTTACCAGAAAAAAAAAACAGAAAATATTACGTTTCATAAAACTCTGTTAATTTTGTCTAAAATTGTCAGTGAAAGAAGCTCTTTATTTCATAAATGTTGCTTATACTTTAATCTCACAAAAAAAATTACAAAAATTTTTTTTTTAATGCTGTTTGTATTTCAATCATGAATGCAAAAAATTTTAACTGAATGAACTATCTCCAGATATGTTTAAATGTTTAATTTTAATTTTTTTTGTTTAATTTTTGTGCAAGGGTTACCTTCAAGCAAAAATGCTGAAATTTAGTTCACACATAAATTAAGCAGGACTCAAAATTAACCTTACAGACATCGGCAGAAGAATGTGAAAGAATACTAAATTTAAGAATACTAAATTTAAGAATACTAAATTTAAGACATGATGCTGCAAAAAAACTGAATAAAGAAATATTATACAAGTGCAGACAATGCTACCAAAGGCAAAAAAAAAAGAAGAAAAAAATGACTGCCCTGAACCCATATCATGGTTTTAAGGCATACTTACAAATTGAAATTGATGAAAAATGTAAAAAAAATAACACACACAAGAGTCTATGGAGTTTTAATAGGATACTTTTTAGGGTTAAAGTGACACATAGTATTTTCCAGCAAGTAATGGATATGATGCAACCTGGCTTAGATTTTGCTGCTGCATATTTGGATGACATACTAATAAACTGTGAATCTATATGGCAACATTCAGAAAACATACAACAAATATTCCAGTGAATAGATTATTATGGATTCAAAGGCAGTGAAGAGAAAATGTCAATATAAAAAAAAAATGATGGAAATGGGTATAAAGCAGACGCATGAAGGACGAGTGCTATAAAAACATGGCCACCCCAACAATCATTGCTACTTTGCAGTCATTTCCAGGTCTTACAAGCTATTACAATCTTTATGTGCAAACATGTATAAATTGAGAATGTCTTTAAATAAACTATTGAAAAAAGGTGCAATGTGAAATTGGTCCAATGAATGTCAAAAATCTTTTGAAGACATAAAGAACATGTTAATATCTTAATTATCGTTAATGCATTTCAATCCTGATTTAGAAATAATAGTAACATTAGATGATAGCAATTATGGCATTGGTGCAGTTATTTATCATAAATTCACAGATGGCAAAACAAAAGCAGTTGTCCATATAATGGCTGAAAAAAATTATAGTCAAATCTAAAAAGAAGCATGACCTATTATTTTTGCAATGAAAAAATTTTATAAAATGATACATGATAGGAAATTTATACTACAAGCAGATAACCACCCATTATTGACTATGTTTATTTTTTAAAAAAAGCATTCCAGCACATATTCCCAACAGGTTGCAATGTTGGAAAACGAGTTTATTAAAATATGATATTAAGATGGATTATTTACCATCAAAGAAATTGAGACATGCAGATGGTTTGTCCAGATTAATCCCAAAATTCAAGGAATCTTTGGAGAAGGCAGTGATTGCTTCTTTAATTTCTGAAAATTAGATAAAAAGTGTTTTGCGTAACACAATAAAGGAACTACTTTGTGACTTTGAATGAAATTAAAATAGAATCCAAAAAGGATGACTACATTTTGAATATGATGAATGATGTAAAAATGAGATGAAAAGAAAGAAAAAATAAATCAGGTGTTACTGTTAATAATAAGTCTTTTTCCATCTGTGATGAGGTACTGATGAATGGTAAAAAAGTATTTGTTCCTTTTTTTCCCAGCTAAAAAAAGAATTTTAAGGCAGTTTCATGTTGAACATTCTGGATTGTTAAGAATGAAATCCCTTATGAGAAGTGACATATATTGATCTAAAATGGACCAGGATATTCAAAATATGGTAAAGTCATGCAAAGGCTGTGCTCTAGTGACAGAATCACCACCTGTAAATTATCAGCCCTGGCCTAATACTGATAAATGTTGGTCTTGGTTGCATGTTGATTATGCGAGACCTTCGAATGGTGTGTATTACTTGATTGTCATCAAGCTGTTGACCAAGAGAAATAAAAGCCATGTTGTTTGTCTGAACGAAAAACCTGCAAGGTGAAATACTTAACCAATTTCATGTTGATTAGAGGATCTAGGACTTTGCCAAAATAAGAAAGAAGATTAATAGTTTCATAAAAGGATCAGACAGTTCATTTAAATTCTTAAAAATGGAACTACCAAAGAGGATTTTCATCAAGCAGAAAAACAAAAAGTGGCAAGGTATTTATACATTGAATAATCAGATTGATAAACTACATTAAAAAAAACAGTAATTAGGTTTATAATTAATCCAGAAACAGGGTGATGATAATGTGGCTTTGCACATGGTGAAAAAATATATTTTTTCATGGTGAGAATATTGTCAAAAGAAGCAACAGAAATGCAGAAAGAAATATACATGTCTCAGAGATTAAAAATGATCTTTGATGAAGTACAGCATTAAGAACTTAAGAAAATTCTGATCTACATGGAAAGGATGTACGAATAAGATGCAATTTGCATTGAAACCAAATGACATGTCTGTGAATAGATAATATGTTTGCAAGTATGCTAAAAAAGTGATACAAGGATGTTTTTTTTTCACTGGAATTATTTACATTGAGATGATTCCAAGAAAAATATAGAACTTCCCAGAATTTATAAGCAGTAGATGTAATGTTAAAAAGATAGGTTTCCTTCAGCATCTGCCATGAATGTTTTATGTGTTGATGATAGATTCAAAAGGAACAATGAAAGAATTATTAGACATTATTGCTGAGAGAGCATGCAGAATGGATTTACCAATGCATGATGATAAGCAAAAGGGACTGTATATGTGTTACATATGGGAGATGTCAAAATTAAATAAGGGTGAAAATTCACCTATCTGGATAGTGTAAAAACAGATGATGGAAAGTGTAACACAGTGCTAATGGTAAGATTAGCCATTTTCTTATAAGGAAATATTTGACATTCATTGACCAAACATTCATTGTTACATTGTCATTTAAAGTTATAAAATCTTTCTCTTGATGCAGTTTTTCAAGAAAATAGATTTCTTAAACCTGTTTCTAGTATTGATGGGAGTTTCCTTCCTAACAATTTGTTTAAGATAGTGTGGAAAATCAGAATCTTCATTATTATGTCATTATTTTCTCTTTGACTTGGAATATCCTATTTTAATTATAGCTGCTGTTGGAACTCTTCAAGTGATAGTTTTTATTATTTGCCAAATTTCTTTGTGATTCTGTAGAACCAGTCTATAAGATCTGATGAAGAACAGAATTCATTCACTTGAAGCTATATTGAAACATTGATTTGAGATAATGACTGTATATATCTGGGAGTTTTTCAATATCTGCTTCTTGACTTAGATAATATAATTGTTAGTATATTGTTGGTATCAGGCAAGTTTCCAAGAATGCAAGTTCAGATGCCATTATAGGTAATTTGCTTCTGATCCTGACTTACTGCTTCCATAATGGTCCCAAAATAAAAAAAAAACAATTTAAGCATTGTAAGCAATAAAAATAAGATGAAGATAAAACGAGTTATGTTTTATATCAGAATATTTCACTCAAGGACTGGAATAATTGATTATCCGTAATTCTGAAATTAGCTTTCTCCATGTTGGAAATATTCAACATTTATTGACCAAACAGCTAGTATTGTTGTCAGTTGAAATTTATAAAATCTTTCTCTTAAAACAGTTTTTCAAAAAAATCAGTTTCTCAAGTTCAATAACTATTATCAATCTTTTTAGAATTGGTGGAAATTTCCTTCCTAAATAACTTTGAGGTAGTGTGAAAAGTCAACATCTTGATTATACTATTATTTTCCCTTTATTTGCTATCCATTTTAGTTGTTACTGTTTTTGGAAGTCTTCAAGTGATTAGGTTTCTTTTATTTGGTAAAGTCCTTTGTTTTTTATTCTGTAGCACCAGTCTTTGAGATTTGATGAAGGATAGCTGTCTTTAAGACAGAAGATTCATTCACTTGAAGCTATTTTAGACATTAATGAATGCATTAGAAACCTTGCATGAAATCTATATGAAAACCTAGATCTGACAAGGTTATTCAAGAACATGACTTGAGTTTTTAAGTTAATATTTTGGTTTTGTAGCATCTTGTGGCATTGGATAAATCTACCGCCAGCACAGCCTATTTCATATTCAATTTCCCTATCCACTAAATTCAGAATAAAGGAACTAACGTAATAAGCAATTGAAAACTGATATTAGAGATGAGGAAAAGAGTCTTGGAATGCTATGTCATATCTAGCCACTTATATGACATTGAAAATGAGATAATTTTGTTCCAAAAGAAGAAAAGAGTTCCAGCAACAGAAACATAGCCATGCTAAAGAATGATGAAAATATCTGGAAGAATAGTCAAAAAATTATGAATACAAAATATAAAGAAACTCTTGATAGTAATCATAAAGAAACAATTTAATAATAATGAGGAAAGGAGGTTTGGATAATTTAACACCCTCAGGACATATTGAAGGTAGGAGAAGCTTATGAAATTACCATGTTTCAGCAAGTGAATTAAAGAAAAAGTATTAGCAAATCATATTATAAAAAAGATATTATTGTTAAGAGCAACATAAGATTGAAAGTGGTGGAGACCCATAATTGTACACATCTATAACGACTAATAAAAAATGGACAAAGGTAGAGACACATAATTGCTCCCATCACAGTGTGTGAGTTGCAGTAAAAGCCATAAGGGAGAGATGGAGTTGGTTAAAGCAATTTAAATGCCCACTTCACCTGTTCACTGTCAAATGACTCTTTCTGTTTTCTTGTTCATCTCACACAGATTGTGCCTGTCTCTAACAACATTTTGGCCTTGTCTATCTCATAAAAGAATTCAGTGTTATTTACATCCTTTCACAAAATCTTGGCTAGAAAGAAAAATATCTTTAACATCACTTCAGATCATCTGTGACCTTTTTCTTCTGAGATCTCTTTGAAAGAAACTATCTTGTATTTTTGGTTAGCTTTCTTTCTTTCTTTCTTTCTTTCTTTCTATCTTTCTTTCTTTCTGTAAGTCATTGTAATTTATTCTATGTTTTTTTTTTTAAATTTCAACCTCTTTTTATCCTACTATGAAATTTCTTCATTTACTTTTTTATTCCTTCCTTTCTCAATTTCATAGTATATTTTACTTTCTTTGCAAACTTCATAGATAATTTTTTTCTCTGTCTTTCATTCTTTGTAACTCATAATTTTTTAAATAATTTTTCTCATTTTTCTTTCTTTTTAAATTTCACTGTAAAGGCTAATTTCATAGAGTATTTTCTTTCTTTGTTTCATTCTTTATTTCTTTCTTTCTTTCATTCTTTCTTTCTTTCATTCTTTATTTCTTTCTTTCATTCTTTATTTATTTATTTCTTTCATTTTTTATTTCTTTCTTTCATTCTTTCTTTCTTTCTTTCTTTCTTTCATTCTTTATTTCTTTCTTTCATTCTTTATTTCTTTCTTTCTTTCTTTCTTTCATTCTTTATTTATTTCTTTCATTCTTTCTTTCTTTCTTTCATTCTTTATTTCTTTCTTTCATTCTTTATTCATTTATTTCATTCTTTATTTATTTCTTTCTTTCATTCTTTATTTCTTTCTTTATTTCTTTCTTTCTTTTTTCTTTCATTCTTTATTTCTTTCTTTCATTCTTTATTTCTTTCTTTCATTCTTTATTTCTTTCTTTCTTTCATTCTTTATTTCTTTCTTTCTTTCATTCTTTATTTATTTATTTCTTTCATTCTTTATTTCTTTCTTTCATTCTTTATTTCTTTCTTTATTTCTTTCTTTCTTTTTTCTTTCATTCTTTATTTCTTTCTTTCATTCTTTATTTCTTTCTTTCTTTCATTCTTTATTTCTTTCTTTCATTCTTTATTCATTTATTTCATTCTTTATTTATTTCTTTCTTTCATTCTTTCATTCTTTTTTTATTTCTTTCTTTCTTTTTTCTTTCATTCTTTATTTCTTTCTTTCATTCTTTATTTCGTTCTTTCATTCTTTATTTCTTTCTTTCTTTCATTCTTTATTTCTTTCTTTCATTCTTTAATCATTTATTTCATTCTTTATTTATTTATTTCTTTCATTCTTTATTTCTTTCTTTATTTCTTTCTTTCTTTTTTCTTTCATTCTTTATTTCTTTCTTTCATTCTTTCTTTCTTTCTTTCTTTCATTCTTTATTTCTTTCTTTCTTTCATTCTTTATTTCTTTCTTTCATTCTTTATTTCTTTCTTTCTTTCATTCTTTATTTATTTATTTCTTTCATTCTTTATTTCTTTCTTTCATTCTTTATTTCTTTCTTTATTTCTTTCTTTCTTTCTTTTTTCTTTCATTCTTTATTTCTTTCTTTCATTCTTTATTTCTTTCTTTCATTCTTTATTTCTTTCTTTATTTCTTTCTTTCTTTTTTCTTTCATTCTTTATTTCTTTCTTTCATTCTTTATTTCTTTCTTTCATTCTTTATTTCTTTCTTTCTTTCATTCTTTATTTCTTTCTTTCTTTCATTCTTTATTTATTTATTTCTTTCATTCTTTATTTCTTTCTTTCTTTTTTCTTTCATTCTTTATTTCTTTCTTTCATTCTTTATTTCTTTCTTTATTTCTTTCTTTCTTTTTTCTTTCATTCTTTATTTATTTCTTTCATTCTTTATTTCTTTCTTTCATTCTTTATTTCTTTCTTTATTTCTTTCTTTCTTTTTTCTTTCATTCTTTATTTCTTTCTTTCATTCTTTATTTCTTTCTTTCATTCTTTATTTCTTTCTTTATTTCTTTCTTTCTTTTTTCTTTCATTCTTTATTTCTTTCTTTCATTCTTTATTTCTTTCTTTCATTCTTTATTTCTTTCGTTCTTTCATTCTTTCTTTCTTTCTTTCTTTCATTCTTTATTTCTTTCTTTCATTCTTTATTTCTTTCTTTCTTTCTTTCTTTATTTCTTTCTTTCATTCTTTATTCATTTATTTCATTCTTTATTTATTTCTTTCTTTCATTCTTTATTTCTTTCTTTCTTTTTTCTTTCATTCTTTATTTCTTTCTTTCATTCTTTATTTCTTTCTTTCATTCTTTATTTCTTTCTTTCTTTCATTCTTCATTTCTTTCTTTCATTCTTTATTCATTTATTTCATTCTTTATTTATTTCTTTCTTTCATTCTTTATTTCTTTCTTTATTTCTTTCTTTTTTCTTTCATTCTTTATTTCTTTCTTTCATTCTTTATTTCTTTCTTTCATTCTTTATTTCTTTCTTTCATTCTTTATTCATTTATTTCATTCTTTATTTATTTCTTTCTTTCATTCTTTATTTCTTTCTTTATTTCTTTCTTTTTTCTTTCATTCTTTATTTCTTTCTTTCATTCTTTATTTCTTTCTTTCATTCTTTATTTCTTTCTTTCATTCTTTATTCATTTATTTCATTCTTTATTTATTTCTTTCTTTCATTCTTTATTTCTTTCTTTATTTCTTTCTTTCTTTTTTCTTTCATTCTTTATTTCGTTCTTTCATTCTTTATTTCTTTCTTTCTTTCATTCTTTATTTCTTTCTTTCTTTCATTCTTTATTTCTTTCTTTCATTCTTTATTTCTTTCTTTCTTTCATTCTTTATTTCTTTCTTTCATTCTTTCTTTCTTTCTTTCATTCTTTATTTCTTTCTTTCTTTCTTTCATTCTTTATTTCTTTCTTTCTTTATTTCTTTCTTTCTTTTTTTCTTTCATTCTTTATTTCATTCTTTCTTTCTTTCTTTGTCCTCCTAATTCTTTTCATGTGCTTTTAATCTTTTATATTATCTGATCTTGTAGTCTGTGGCAAGCAGTCTTGAAATACTTTCCACTTGATCGTTCAGTGAAACTATTCATTTTGATTCTCTTTCTTTCCTTTGTTCATCATTCCATTCTCACCATTTTTTCTTTTTTTGCTGTTTTTGGCAAAAAATTAAAGAATGTAACTGACTGCAGTGAGAAGTTTTCAAGAAGCTAAAAAAAAAAAAAGAATGCTGCATAATTGTGTTATCTTTTTGCCTTTGCAAAGTTGTCTCCGTGTTCGTAGATGGGCAGAATTGCAAGCAAAAGGTCACATCACATCAGCTTCATATCGGATCACATGAATGGTTTCTGATGAAATGCCAAGTTGGAAATCTAAGAGACAAAATTCATTCTTGCTATTCCACAAGACATTTTATTCCTACCCATTCATTTTTAGATTTGACAAATATTTTTAGCAATAAAAAATTCTATTGCCTGACAAGAAATCATGTTTTACACAACAAAACCATCAAATGCAAAATTAATGTTTACATTCAAATACATTTACATATACCAATACTGGTAGTTATTATTATACATCTATATGTACACAGATGTGTGTGTATATATATATATATATATATATATATATATATATATATATATATATATTGAAAACAGACATTTTGTGTCATTTAATTTTATTGATCGACTTTTCAAAATTACAAATAATCCTTCTCAGATAGTGAAGAATTCTATCAGAAATTATCCAAAGAGCATTTCAGAAGAAATATTGTCCAAGCAACCTATTCTGTTCAGTCATCATCAGGTTAGGTAGAAACAAATGGTGAGTTTTCTAAAATTGGGGAGTATAGTCATGTGTGCAAAATGTGTGGGGATATAGGCAAGGTGCAATGTCAGTGTGTGCATATTTTGAGGATGTGGGCTATTAAATTATAATTATTTTTATTTATAGATAATTGTTTTTGTTGTATGAGTATTGCTTCAAAGATCATACGTCTGTTGTGTATGTTTGATTTTGCAAGTATTTTGGTATTGATAACTCATTAATAAATAGCATAAGGATCATTAGACTGCAACACACAAACAATATCAATGAACTCTGGACAATTCCTGATGGAATTTCCTCCTGTTATGAGAAGGATTATGTATAATTTTGAAAAGTTGATCAATAAAATTAATCAGCATAAAATGACTGTTGTCTTTAATGGCCTGACGATTGCATATAGCATGAAACAGACTTTCGCCTCTAAGTGTTGACTTCTATGTTCACTTTTATATTTACACACGCTCTATCTCTGATATTGAGCACTTTATCCCATAAATATAGAACAATTTAAGAGTATATTTCTTCATATATATATATATATATATATATATGAAGAAATATAGTTTTAAGGTATGCTATGTTTATGGGATAAAGTGCTCACTATCAGAGATAATTTAAATATAAAAGTGAACATTGAAGTCATCACTCAGAGGCAACAGGATGTTTCATTCTAGACAATACAGCCTGTCACCTCTTAGTGTTGATTTCAATGTTCAGTTTATATATATATATATATATATATATATATATATATATATATATATATATATATATATATATATGTAGAGAGAGAGAGAGAGAGAGAGAGATAGATAGATACACCTAGTGAGCCAGTGAAACCTAGGTAGGTTTGTCTGGCTCACTAGGTGTATCTAGGTCTGCTCTATGATTGTATTGAGCTCTTTTGTTAGTTAGTTGTCTACTCGTATCGGGGTTTTTTCTTTGGGCTTCAGACCTGCATCTGTGCAATTTGTTCAACAGTAGTTCATGTTTGTAGCTCTTTCTTTTTTTAAAACCTTTTTTTCCCTTGAGATTGATTTGATTATTTGCAAATCAAAAATTTGAGGGTTTTTCGAAACGAGTCTAATTATCTATATTTATATATATATATATATATATATATATATATACATATATATATATTATCGCACATATACTGCATGAAGCTCTGAGTTGTGCAATCATTGAGGGTTAATATATATATATATATATATATATATATATATATATAAACTAACAGAAAAACAGAGTACACTGAACAAAGATGCTGCTTTGGGCCTGAGTATACAGTATCTGAATACAAATGAGTTTTAAACATTCTAGTAACACACAGAGCAATGCACTGTTTTTCTACATTAAATGTCGCCTGTTAAAATGACCTCCTCATAGTAGAGGGTTTATGAGTTCAAGCGCCCTACGAAGCTGGCATCCCACCCTCACCCCTTCACTGTCAAAACTCCTAAATGTAGCCGTCTTTTCTACTCTAATAGCTTCATGTCTCGCACCTCTCGCCTGTGGAATTCCGTTCCCTTTTCCTGTTTCCCTGTGAGCTATAATCTCCACCTATTCATGTGTAATGTCAATCGACATCTCCAGTTGCCTTGATCTATCCACTACCCTCATCCTTCTTCTATCACTCCTATCTGATCTTGCTCTAAATTTTCTGTAACCCCTTGCATCCTAGTGGCTTCCCGCCTTGCTTGGGGTGAAATGCTGAAAAAAAAAAAAAAAAAAAACAGAAGAGAAGATAGAAGGAAGATTATGAGGATAAGCAGGATAGATACTGATTGACTCTTGACTTGAAGACATTAACATTTTAGTGTTCAGTGAAGTATCCATGCTGCAGTGTATTCTACAAAGGTCTTAAGAAAAAATCTGTGTGGAACTTCCTCCTTACAAATGGAATACGGAAGAAATATGGGTGATTTAATACCATGGATATAGCATGGCATGTCCTAACCTTAAAAACCTGAACTGTGAACATGAAGAGTGGAGTTCATCTGGGCATTTGGCATGGAAATATTGGTATAACATCAATTGGTTTGCAATGTTACATCAATAAGAAAGAGGCTGTAGAATGGGAAATATAATTCCCTACAAGACCTTATTATGATTTTGAACACAATCAATTGAGGATTAGGCAGCTTCAGGTTAGACTGTTTCTGAGCTTTAGATAGGGTCTCAGGCTGAGGTAAGGTTCAGTGTTTAGCAAGCAGCTATCATGTCATGGAGATACACACATGCAGTTTGTCTTCAATTAGAACTGTTCGAGAGAGTTTAGATTGAGGTTCTTCAAGAAGTTAGATAGTTATTTCAAAGAATTAATGTACGCGTTGTACATAGCACAATAGTGCTTCAGTGTTGGCAATAGTGGTTAAATGAACAGGTTCTTTGCAACTACATTGGTGCAAAATTGACGCAGGGTAGTGATGGCAGACAGTGCATTATCCCCAACTCAAAGTCAACATTGTTCATTGGGAAATCATTTACTTGAAACAGAATTATATACATTTGAACTCCTTTCCAGGCTTACACTTCATGCAAGTGATAGTCAATCATATGTGCCACATAGTCCTGGGCAATGTACATCAAGAGTGTATTTCCCAGTGACACATAGCCACACCCTGGCATCATGTATATGGTGCCACCAATTACAACTCTCACTAGAACATTCAAGAGCAACATGTATATCTATAGAATTGCTCAAATTCCTGAAATTAGAAGACAAGGTTTTCTACCATTATGATAATGCCAACCCAAACAATCTAATCAATATTTGCTAACTTCCTTGTCTGGAACATTAGAATTAACCCCCATTGAGTATCTTTGAGACATGATGGACAATACTTGACTCATTCTTTTGGCTTAACTACAACTTTTGCCCTATATCATCAAAATCTACAAGAAGCAGGAAATAATGTATCACTGGAGAGTATTTTCCATATGTATCTCTATCTATAAAAGGCAGGATGTGTGTGTATGTAACAAATGCACGGCCGCAATTTTCAACGGATTTGCACCAAAATTTATATGCACATGATCCAAGGCCAAGACTGACTTTGCATTTCCCAACTCCCATCGATAGTGGAAATAATCGATTTTTTCATGCTTCTACAGCAGTTTTCATGTAGTTTGCAGCCATTTTCTACTGGCCAGTGTGAGAGCCTATAGCTGGCTGCCACAAATAGGCAGGAAGATTCTATTGGTCAGTGTGAGAGCCAACAGCTGACTGACACGAATGTTAACTAGCATGCAAAAAAATCGATAGCTGCATTCGTGGGAAAAATTTAAATCTGCATGGCACTTTACTCCAATTGGTTCATTTGCTTGCTTAAACTCAACATTGATTCTGATTCCGCAGAACTGGGTTGGGTGTGAAAAAGTATTTGTTGTTAACATTCTTTTTTCATTTGGTTTTTCCAGTTACGAGTCCTTTTTTAAAGCTGATCGTTTTGTGTTCATTTTGTTTAGTTCTTTTTCTGTAACAGATTTAATGTTTAGTATAGAGCTTAGAAAAAATTTGCAGTGTGAGATAGAAGTAAGGCATGTAGCAATATCAGCACGGCAAAGGGCACTTCTTTAAAGGCAAGGAAGGGCAAAAATATTTTAAGTCAAGTGATAGCAATTGCTGTATGAGTTGTACGATTTTTGAATCAAGCACAGGCTACGCCAGGCCATGCTGCTAGTGATTATATATAAGTGAAAGTACAAATCTATATTAAGGTCCAAAGAGGATATACAACATTCAAATGTGGGGTCAGAGTAATTTTGAAGTACCTCTTACTTTGGAACCAACATATATACTGATTATAATACATCATTGTTTACCAGAATCTAGCTACTAAACTTTGTGTAAATTAAAACAGATATTCAGTATTTTTATCTGAGATGGGAAATTATTATTTATGTCCCAGCTAATGTCTTCATCATTGGTCATTGTGTTCTCACAAACTTCTTCAAGTGTCTGTTGATCAAGTTACCTTCAGGGAATTTTTAAATAAATAAAGCAGATAATAAACAAATGATCATTTGCCTCAAGAGACATCATAAAAAAAGCTTGATGTGACAAAAATGAGGATCTTAGTTTGAGTGTAAATAATATAAATACATTTTCAGTATCACAGTGTTTCAATTTTATTTACTGTCAGTTTCTAGATAGATATGTGCACACACATTTATAGATACAGGTGTATTCAAGCACACACACTCACATATATGTCAAACTTCTCTCAGGTGAATAAAGGAGACTTGTTCATCACCTAAGGATCCTGAACTCCAGGAAGCTACTGACAAGATGGAATCAAAAACCTTCTATGACAGCCTAAAGAAATTGTATGGCCCTTGCAAAGTGGAGCCACACCTATGCTCATCTGTGACATTTATAATGGATAAGAGTGAAATCTTGAAATGTTGGAAAAAGCATTTTGAAAGTGTCTTGAATTCCACCTGTCATCAATGAAGATTCTATTGCTTCCAATGTCATTAACTCTCCCTGCTTGATCTTGAACCTATCCTTAAGGCAGTAAAGTATTTTATCAAATGTTTTCAAGGAAAGCTTCTAGGAAAGACGGTATCCCACCACTAATATATAAGCATGATGAACGAAAGTTCCTCAAATGTTGTTATATATAAAGTCTTCAAATGCATCTGGAGATGTTCCACAAGATGACAAAGATAGCTCCATCAGGCATCTTTACAAAAATGTTGGAGTGTGAATTGTCTGCAACAGCCATCATACTATATCTTCTTTCCATATCTGATAAAATCTTGGTTAAGCTTATCCTTAATTTCATCTATTCAGAATTGCGATCTGGCTGGGGTACCAAAGATATGATATTTTCTCTTTCTCAGGTTGCCAAGAAAATTAGAGGAAGAAATTTTGGCATTCATTGACCTTATGATTCTGAATAACACTCCCTGATATATACATATATATATATATATATATATATATATATATATATATATATATATATAGATATAGATAATATTAGTGGTAAATATACACGCACATATGCAATCATCTATCTAAAATATATAAATATATATACATACATACATACACATACATATATATTTGTATAAAAAATAATTCCAAGAGGATAGAATCCAGGTAGAACTCTGTCCAGGACAGAGTAAGGATATAATAAAAAGGCTTAAACACTAATATTCCATGGTCATAATTTATTCCATTGGAATCGTAAATACGATCCAATTCATCAGACCTACAAATTCAAAAAGAAAACAGAGAAAACAACACTGGGAATAAAAAATAAAATTTAGTGAGAGTGTATGTATGAGAGTGTGGGACGAATGTTAGAGTAAATGAAAACTATAGGGAGGGGTAACAGACGAGAGAAGAACAGGAAGGTCTAAAGATGAAGGGGGGATTAAAATTTAACAGAGAGAAGTTTTAAAGAGGGGAGTCAAAGACGGTTTAAGTGAGAGAAATATGAATATTCTTTAGACCTTCCTGTTCTTCTCTCATCTGTTACTCCTCCCTATAGTGTTTAAGCCTTTTTATTATATTTTATTATGTACATATATATATATATATATATATATATATATATATATAGCAGGGAGTATATATATATATATATATATATATATATATATATATATATATATATACTCCCTGCTATATATATGTGGCCTGACGATTTCATATAGCATGAAACAGACTGTCGCCTCTAAGTGTTGACTTCTATGTTCACTTTTATATTTACAGATGCTCTATCTCTGATATTGAGCACTTTATCCCATAAATATAGCACACCTTAAGACTATATTTCTTCATATATATATATATATATATATATATATATATATATATATATATATATATATATATATAATTGATATATCTGATAAAATGCTTACCATCATTATTTCTAAATTTTTGAATTTCTTCAACATAACTAATTTAACAAAACAAGGTTGCTTCATGGTTCTCCTTGTTTTTTTTACAATGTTCTTTTCTGCAATGCTGTGTTTGCATTTGGCAATTTCAACAGTGGTGCAAGTATTTAAGTTTGGTAAACTTTTCAAGCAGAAGAGGATCTAAGCTAATCACTTTTGATTACTTATTCATAATCTACTCTTTGCAGATGATGCAGCAATTTTTATTACATTTTTTGAAGAAGTTCAGGAACTTTGAAGTTGTCTTTCCATCGCAACCAAAGCTTTTGGGCTTACCATCAGCTGAAGAAAGATTGAAATTTTTCTAACCACAACCCACTCCCAAGTAGATAAGACATAAAAAATAGGAAGCAAAGTGAATTTTTATGCTTCTCTTGATGATGAAATTGTCTATCAAACACTCAAGGCTCATAATGCATTTGGAAAACTCTGTTATCGTCTGGGGAATGAAAGATGGAAGAGGGATTAAACTAGAAACAAAAATCAGAGTTCCACAAAACTGTTGTCTACATCACAGATTTCTGCCTTGGACTCACAATCACACACACAGAAATCAGCTGAATGTTTGCCATAACAATTACCTTCACTCAGTTTGTGGATATACATACAAGACTATATTTAGTCCCCCCACCTCACGTGGGCATCATGTGGCACAAGGCCGGTTTAAAAAAAAAAATGCCCATTAAACCCGTATAAACGGGTTCAGGGTTGGTTTACCTCCCCGAAAGAGAATCTGCCTTTCGGCGTAGCCTTCTTCAGGTTCCTCCCTGCCTGAAGGCAGAGAGTTCAACCGATCAGCCGGTCGACCGAGATCAACTTGAACGACTGGCTATACATACAAGACAAGATCTCAAATGCTGATCTCTTTACAAAGTGTGAAACTGCAGTCATCAAGATCTTTCTGATGCTGTTTTAATTTAGGCTTTGTCATTAAATGAGCAATAATCGAATACCAAAGTATAACACATACAGTCAACTATACAGTGTGCAAAAGGAATATAGGCTGACCATGGCTCCAATACAAATACAAGCTGTCAGAGTGCAACTTAAGACCACTGAGAAGCTGACTCTGAACCAAAACAAGTAGAGGGTATACTGTCAAAATGGCATTAAAATGTTTTAACTTAAAGGCCTCCAAACATGGAAAGTAAACAAGTGCAACGAATAAATAAACCAGAAGCCTTTGTCTCATGACACATAAATTTTTATCCAATGTGGTCTTGTTAGTCTCTTGCAGGCGTGAAGTGTCATATTCGACAAGAACATCTATCAATTAACCTATCAATGGATAGTCAATCATATGTCAAAACCAACAAGAGATTTCATTACTATTATATTTATTAGTAGTAATATTATATGTGCTTACATATATATATATATATATATATATATATATATATATATATATATATATATATATGTAAAAAGTACAGACACATATATAAGTAGATAGATGCATACATATATGCATACATAGATATAAACAGATTGTGATAAATATGCACATATATATTTGTAAATATAGGTGTTTTCATAAATATGCATTAGTGCATATATATATATATATATATATATATATATATATATAATGTCATCCACAGACAGACTGTTTCGCTGTATCACAGCTCATCAGTGCGGCTAGACATCCGGTTGCCTCTAGCTAGGATCGAAACCCGACTGAATTGGTATCAGGCGGATATTCTACCACTAAGCTGTCGGCGCACGGTTGGGATGAAGGTGGATTTATATATATATATATATATATATATATATATATATATATATATATATATATATATATATATATATATATATATATATATATATATATATATACTTGGAAATGTGATCTGAACAACCAGGAAATAATCACCTTCCCGGGGAAATAAAATATAATCAATGGACCCTTAAAGATGTCTGTTTTCTGATTTTAATTAAATTAATATTTGCTCTGGTTTGACATCAAGCTCTCTGGATTACATGCTCTTTGGGATTATCCACATGGATTACCAAACTTTTCCTTACCTAACTAACTAACTAACTACATGTTATATATATTTTTGTATATTGTATCTGCTGTATTGTAAGCTCTATAGCAAGGTCTTCGGTATCTAGAGGTTAGAACAGCTGGTATATGCAACAAGTTGGAATGTTCTATTCTGCCACTTAAGCAATCCTATTCTCTGAGTATTATGGTTGCCCGCTGCTTCTAGTGTGTGTATTGTGATAGATAAATATTCCTCATTCTCCATTATGTTTGTTTGAGTACAGAACTGTGTTTAATTACAGCTTGCTCATCCCTGTCTGCCAACTGGATGCTACCTTGGAACCTTCCTGCAAAGGTGAGTATCACATTGGTAGTACAAAGAACAGTTTTGGAGGAAGATGTATGAAAAAGTGGAAAAAGTTTTTGTGTCATGTATTTCCTAAACAAGCCTAATCCAACAAAGTCCTAAGTGACGAAATGCATCACAAAATTTTTTCCCACTTTATCAAACACACAAACACAGATATATATATATATATATATATATATATATATATATATATATATATATATATATATATATATATGTGGGTGTGTGTGTGTGTATGTTTGTATATGAAAGCTATGTTGATTATACTTTTTCTATATTTGATTCTATCAGGGATGCTATGACCTTTCATACTCAGCTTAATTCTCTTCATCCATTCTTTCAATTTACTATGGAAGCGGAGAATGATTGCACTTTGCCTTTTGTGGATGTTCTTGTTGAACATAGAGATGGTTTCTTTATTACCTCTGTTTATTGTAAACATGTTCACAGGTCTGTACACTAAATAGAATTCCTTTGTTCGAAAAGCCCTAAAGATTTACCTAATTTGCACTTTGGTCCACTGCACGCTGTTAATTTATTCTCCCTGGATTCTTGAACAGGAACTGGAGAAAATTCATCAGATCTTCATCGACAATGGTTTTCCTGCCAATGTCATTAAGCATGCAGTTGAGCGTAAAATTAGATGTTTTTGGTCCTAATTTTTGTACTATCTATTTGAAACTGCCATGGCTAAGTAGGAAGAAACAGGTGCTTGCGGAGAGAGTCTACATTTGCATTACATCAGGTTTCCCTATTGTTTTGTTATAGTTTTCAAGCTGTCGGTGGTGTCTGGGACTAATTAGGTGTTTCCATCCTTCTTCTTGGTATATCAAGCTACATCAACCAGATCTGTGCAAGCAGAAATAATATTTCATTTGTTCTTTATGTCTGTTTGGAGGTATATCAGTGATAACTTTTTTTCCTTTTTGTTGTAACCTAGGAAGGTTACTACATAGAATAATCACACAAAGGTTGTAATGAATGATAATACTTAAGACAAGAACAACACATATAAGATTCACCAGTGACACATAGAAGAAGTAGTCAACTGCTAGAAGTGAGTTATGTGAATTCTGCAATGAATCTCCTACTGCAGGATATCTACCAACCACCCAACACAGTCAGATGTGGCACAAGGCCGAATTTGATGTGGGGTACCCAAGCCCGTATACTCGGCCAAAAGGTACCTGTAGACCCCATATAAAATGGGGTCGATTAGCTGCCCTTTGACATAGCCTTGTCTGGAGATCCTCTCTGCCCAGAGGCCGAGAGTTTGACCAGCCCAGCTGGGGACAAATCTCCAACTGCAGACAAATCTCCCACTGCAGATCAACATACAGTATTTACTACTGTATTTATGTGGATGGGGACATACTCATTATTATCCGTAGATATGCTACAACACTTTTACACTCTTTTGGAACTGTTTATTATTTGTTTTAATCATGTTCTAAACTTCTCTGCCTCATTGAATATAATTCGTTTTTGCAAATGACTATTATTTGTTTTGTCAGATTTATGTCAAGGTCTACCTTTGAAAAAGTGTTAGCCAAAAAGGAATCCTTTAAGAAAAAATAAATTAAAAATGCTATTGTGCTTTTTCAGATCCCTGCTGTGTGACAATAGGTTAGGGGTAGATTCTCCAACTGATGCCAATTCAGCTGGATTTCAATCCCAGCTAGAGGCAACCAGACATCTAGCACACTGATGAGCTGTGATACAGCAAAACAGCATGTCTGTAGATGACAATATATATGCTCCTGAAAAATTATTTCCAACAAGCTGTCTGAGGAGAAAATGTGAGATTGTAAACTGTGACTATTACTGCTACTAATGCAATACTCTTTGATAAAACAAATCAAGTTCTTCAGTCACTGATGTGTTTATCTAAAAATAAATAAGCTTAAATTCACCTTCATCCTTGAATGCACCAACGGCTTAGGAGTAGATTCTCTAACTGACACTTGGATGGGCTTTGATCCTAACTAGAGGCAACTGGATGTCTAGTGGCACTGATGAGCTGTGATACAGCAAAACAATTTGCCTGTGGATGACAACATATATATATATATATACTAGCAGAATGGCCCGGCGTTGCCTGTGCTTGATTCAAAAATCATACGACTCATACAGCAATCGTTATCACTTGATTTAAAATATTTTGCCCTTCCTTGCCTTTAAATGAGTGCCCTTTGCCGTGCTGATGTTGCTACATGCCTTACTTCTTGCCTATCTCACACTGCGAATATTTTCTAAGCTCTATACCAAACATTAAATCTGTTACAAAAAAAGAACTAAACAAAATGAATACAAAACGATCAGCTTTAAAAAAGGACTCGTAACTGGAAAAACTGAATGAAAAAAGAATGTTAACAACAAATACTTTTTCACACCCAACCCAGTTCTGTGGAATCAGAATCAACATTGAGTTTAAGCAAGTGAATGAGCCAATTGGAGTAAAGTGTCATGCAGATTTAAATTTTTCCCACTTGTGACGAATGCAGCTATCGATTTTTTTTGCATGTTAGCATGCTAGTTAACATTCGTGTCAGTCAGCGGTTGGCTCTCACGCTGGCCAATAGAATCTTCCTGCCTATTCGTGGCAGTCAGCTATAGGCTCTCACTCTGGCCAGTAGAAACTGGCCGCAAACTACATGAAAACTGCAGTAGAAGCATGACAAAATCGATTATTTCAACTATCGATGGGAGTTGGGAAATGCAAAGTCCACTAACTTGGAGGATGTACATGTGAATTTTGGTGCAAATACATCGAAAATTGTGTCCGTGCCTTCGTCAAACACACATCCTGCATTTTATATATATGTGCATACATATATACATATATGCATATATATATATATATATATATATATATATATATATATATATATATATATATATATATATATGTATATATGTATGTATGTATGTAAAAAGTACAGACACATATATAAGTAGATATATATATATATATAAGTATATATATATATATATATATATATATATATATATACTTGGAAATGTGATCTGAACAACCAGGAAATAACCACCTTCCCGGGGAAATAAAATATAATCAGTGGACCCTTAAAGATGTCTATTTTCTGATTTTAATTAAATTAATATTTGCTCTGGTTTGACATCAAGCTCTCTGGATTACATGCTCTTTGGGATTATCCACATGGATTATCAAACTTTTCCTTACCTAACTAACTATATATATATATATATATATATATATATATTTTTTTTTTCAGAGACAGGGTTGTGTATACATATGTATATATATGCACACATATATATATATATATATGCACACATATATATATATATATATGCACACATATCCAACTATAGGGTTGGTATAGATAGAAAAAATTTTGATAACCAAAAACATTATTCTTAAAAGAGTGCTCAATACAGCATAGAGCAAATAATATTTATTCAAAAATTATTATTATTGTTGATCAACACCATCACTTGACAAGACACCAGAAGTGTTGAAACAGAATGGCTATTTTTGTAGTGACGTTATACCAAGCTTATGTTATAATTTTTGAATAAATATTATATACACATATATATAAATAGATAGACACATGCATTTTAAAAGACCAACATAGATAGGTAGATATGAAGAGATTGTAATAGATTGATAAAGAGATAGGTAGGTAGATATGAAGAGATTGAGATAGATTGATAAAGAGATAGGTAGGTAGATATGAAGAGATTGAGATAGATTGATAAAGAGATAGGTAGGTAGATATGAAAAGATTGAGATAGACTGATAAAGAGATAGGTAGATGTGACGAGATTGTAATAGATTGATAATGAGATAGATAGGTAGATATGAAGAGATTGTAATAGATTGATAATGAGATAGGTAGGTAGATATGAAGAGATTGTAATAGATTGATAATGAGATAGATAGGTAGATATGAAGAGATTGTAATAGATTGATAATGAGATAGGTAGGTAGATGTGATGAGATTGTAATAGATTGATAATGAGATAGATAGGTAGATATGAATAGACTGTGATAGATTGATAATGAGATAGGTAGGTAGATGTGACGAGATTGTAATAGATTGATAATGAGATAGATAGGTAGATATGAAGAGACTGTAATAGATTGATAATGAGATATGTAGGTAGATGTGACGAGATTGTAATAGATTGATAATGAGATAGATAGGTAGATATGAAGAGACTGTAATAGATTGATAATGAGATAGGTAGGTAGATGTGAAGAGATTGAGATAGATTGATAATGAGATAGATAGATAGATAGATAGATAGATAGATAGATAGATAGATAGATAGAGATTGAGCTAGATTGATAGAGAGAAAGATAGGTAGATATGAACCAGCTAAGATATGTTCATTGATCTCAGTAAAGTGATTTATTTTTTTCATGGCTTATCAATCTTTTGAAAGTTATTCATCACTGATACAAGTCTTACTAATTCCCTCATGGATGGGAGGAGAACAGATGGTTGCATACCTTTTCTAAAGGTATTTATTTGCCTGTAATATAATATAACAAACCTGATTGGAATTGGAACTCGGCTCTCCCATTTCCAACTCTGAGTTATTATCCATTATGCCACCCACAAATCTAAGTTTGGTATTCTCAAGCTGACACCCATCTAGATACTGACCAGGCTCAACATTGCTTAATTTTAGTGATCATAAGGGAAGTGGTGTTTCAACATGATATGACCATAAGCCATTTGATCAATGAATAGATAGAAAGACAGATACATGAGAACATATGCTTGGCTACAAAATATGTAATTTATATGAAATAAAATAAAATACAAAATGATGGAAGAAAAATATTTATTTTCATGTTTTATTTTTTTAAAATTATTTTACTTTTACTGAAATGTGAAAAAGTCAATTTGGTTTTTGGCAAAACCTTTTTTTTAGAGCAAACAAACAAAAAAAACGACAATCTTCTTCCTTGGGTTTGCAAAGTCGCATGTCACTTTAGCAAAGAAAAATTGCCATCAACCTTTAAAAGCTTTTCATCTTTGTGAAATTCTTCGCAAAAGTTTGCCTATTTTTACCAGTTTTAAACCTAAGTTGACTTTCCATATAATCAATATACATGAGTTGCTCTGAAAGTAATGCCTTCTATTTATTTTCCTGGAAACTTCAAAGAAGCACCATAAAACTATTAGAGTGTGCAGGTTTTCAACTGCAAAATACAATTTTTGTTCACATATTCACCAAAATTATCGATACATTTTTCTGACGTTATTCATTTTTGGGGTTGACATCTGTGCAAGGCCACCCAGAGAATGTATTTGTCACAGACATTACTGTCACAACTGCTGTGCTCTTATATGCTGTTTGATTTCGATAAATGTTCATATTGATGTATATCAACAGGGGATAGAACTCTGCTTTCATGTCAGCTTGAAGTTTGTCAGATTTCTGTTTGTAACAGGACAAAAGAATTATGAGTTATTAATGAGAAAGTTCAGCCTCTTTTGCCTTATGACTTCTGACATCAAGGGCCAACATAAAATAGGGAGCATTTCTTCCATAATATCTTAGTCTCTCCAAATTCCATTGTCAAAAGAATCTGATTCATTCAGAATTATCCACTGATTCCAATTTGGTTTAAGTCAGATGAATAATTACCAAAATAAGTTGGTTCCATCTTTGATAGACTTAAAATTAACTGCCTTTTTAAATTTCCCTTTTTAATTTATTATTTTTCATTATTTTTTATTTTGTTTTATTTTGATTTCTTCTGATATTTTGATTCCTTGCAAAATGTTGGGACAAAAATATTAAGTAAATCAAATTTAGAATTTTTACTTAGTTCCAATATTTCATTTTGGTTAAGCAAGCTGTAGAAAAACAATTTTAAAACATAAAAGTTATATGGCCTTAAGTCTTGGTCTTGGATGTTTTTGATATTTCTGTAAATGTAATTTTGTTATTTTTTACAGTTTACAGCTAAATGTAAAAATGATAAAAACAAATTAATATAATTTTACAAAAGGGAAACATTTAAACATTGATAAGTAATGATTATAAGTAAAATAATGAAAATATATTGAATTGGTAATAATATTTAAAGACTCCTTCCATTCGAATATTTTTAACAAATTTCTTAATATCAATCATTAAAAATAAATATTAGGTCAACCAAAGATCTGTGCATTTTTTTCTGCATGCACAATTCCTTAACGTGCCTCAAGTGCAGATGCAATGGTTCATTGATTATGTTAAATCTTACTGCAAATGTCTGACATTTAAGTCAGAATTATGTTCAACAGTTTGATCTCATCATCACCACCACCAGCAGCAAGAACAACACCCATCCCACAACTATCATCATCATCACCGCCATGATGATGATGATGATCAGCACCACCATCATCATCATCATCATCATCACAACTACCACCACCATGATGAAGTTTGATGATCACTACCACAATCATCATCACCACCATCACTATGATGATAATGATGGTGGTGGTGGTGGTCGTCATCATCATCATCATCATCATAATCATCATCAACATCAACAGTAATGTGCATCTTCTAGTGCTCCTTTCCAGTTGAAATCCTCTTAAATCACTTTTGAGCAGTATAGCCAATACTCTTCCTACTCAAATAAACAACCAGGGAGGGGCGTTCAAATAAAGTACAAAAGGAAGATCTCTTTATTTTTTAAAAGTTAATAAATATAATACCCCACTCCCATCTCCTGTTTATTCAAATGGCAAGAGTACAGAATAAGGAAAGTTTTTCTTTCCTTTCAAATAAATAGAGCTAAGCCTGTTAAAATTTAAAAAATAAATCCCCTTCCTATTTATTTGGGTGGAAAAAGTAATTTTCATTTCTCCAAATATTATATTTTCTATTATGTTTCTGGTACAAGATTCATAGAATCACAAAATTCTGCCAGTTAATTTTTTGGGATCCTTTTGACTTACTGCAGATAATCTTTTAAAGATTTTCTTTTCGTAAATTATCTCTGTATTTATCCGTATTGATATGTATTTATATGAATATATATTTTTTATTTACACATTATTTTTATAGATAAAAATATTTAAGTAAATGTTCTGTTTATAATAAACAGTATTAACAACATTTACTGGCCAGATTGTCAGGCTATATGACAGTTCTGAGTAGGATACAGATTTGATTCCTGTCAAAAGACACATATTTTCTTTGAGATTTCTCTGACATCCAGGCTGTTAAATGTTGTTAATACTGTTTAATATAAACAGAGCATTTGCTTAAATATTTGTATCTATAAAAAATAACATATAAACAAAAAATATATTAAGATAATTGTCGGATTTAGTCCATTTCATAATATATGTATTTATCTCTGTATATTTAATCTTTTTTGAAAAGATTGAAGAAGTGTTAGCTTTCAAAAGATTTATTACTTTTTAAAATTAGATTAAAAAGAGAAAATTGAAAACTGAACTCACTTTTTATTTGTGATATAGACAAGTGTCATGAGTAGGTAATCAATTTTCTATTAGGTTGGTGCAAAAATAATGACGTAATAATGTCAAAAAACGACATTATTACGTCATTATTTTTGCACCAACCTAATATTTGTTTTATATATAAATCATCAGAAAACTATTAAATAATTAAATAATGCACATAAATAATCCATGTATATATATATATGGGGAATATAATATATAAATTTCTATATATAAGAATAATGTTGGGTAATTGAATGACAAAGTGGAAAAATTCTGATTAATACGCTTCATCTGACAAGGAGCTTCTAGAGGATGAAATTTATTACACAGAATTTTTTATACTTTTTCATTAAATTACCTGACATTTTTAATAAAGGAATTCTTCCGTCATTAGATGAGGTAGAGGAGGTTCAGGTTTTACTCAAAGCTACTTCTTCATTCTGATTCCAAACAATTTAGTATAAATGCTAAAACTTTGGTATTTTTATGTTAATTTTGTCGATCACTCTAAAAATAATACTTTCTCTTTTATTGATAACCCATGATGTCAGAGGCAGAAAATAGACGTTAGACATATCCACCAATAAACAGATGTTTTTCCTTTTTATAGATAATAACAGAATGGCACTCTGGCAAAATGGGATCTGATATGAAAATGCAAATGAAGCAGATTTAACATTGAATTCCTCTATATAGAAAAAATTGAAACCTCTGATATTCATTGATATTTGTTAAACATTAAAGTGATTAAACACTGGATGTAAATTCTGTTTAGATGAGGTTAATGTAATATAGCAGTATCCATATTTTAAGTGAGATGTTTTACAGTGCCCAACCTATGAAATTTAAATCACGAAAAAACTTACCTTATTTGCCAGTGTTATTATTCTACCTGTATATGTTGTATAAGGGTTGGCAAACTTCTTAGTCAGCTTCAGAACAATCTTTCAAGTTACTATGAGCGTCATCCTTCTGATGATGATGGATGAGCTGCTTCCAAGTAATGATTGAAAGAGGATTTAACATCATATTTTCTCCTAATGAGAATCATGAACATAAAAGGATGTGTGGATTGTGTAATGGATAGCAGCCCAGAATGAGAAATCAGAGCCAAGTTTGAATTCCAGCTGAGTTTGTTACATTCACTTACATGCACAAATACCCTTAGGAAAGGTATGAATCCAGCTGCAATCCTCCCAACTATGGGTTAAATAGTGGTACAGAATTAGCTCTACAGTTGTAATTGGCAACCAGTCTTGGAGACGACAACTCTGAATTCAAAACTGTAACAATTGTCCATGGTCCCCAACACTCAACAGTGAGGATAGAAGGAAAACGAGAAAAAAGTTAAAATAAATCATTTTCGGAGTACACTTTGTAAATCAATAGAAATTAGACAGTATTTACATTATTCGGACTATTGTTCTCATCTTTGTCGCCATATTTATCACAACATTTCAGCTGTTGTACACTCCAGCCTTCTTCAGGTGGTTGGAATTTCAAACTGAACCCTTTATTTCGATCACTGGGTAGATTGTTCTAGTTCCACGTGCCATGTTTGATCAGTTATCTCCAGCTAATTTTCCCTTCACCGCCTTAACCGGGTATTGAACTCACACTCTTTGGGTTTGGCACTGGATCTAACCAATGCCTTTATCCACTGTGCCATGTGTCCTTGAGGACATCTGGGTATGAATTTCTGGGTATTATAAACCTAATGTTTTCAGCAACCATTTTTACCAGTGCTCATATTGCAATTTTGTTATCATTGCATGTTTTTACCAGAGCTCATATTGCAACTTTCTCATCATTGCTTTTCTCTGGCACTCCTTATTACTGGTTCCTATATTGTATTTATTTCTATGCTTGGTCGTCTCAGGAGATTTTTGTGGCCTAACATAGACAGACTCTGAATGGAAATTAGTTCAATTTTTGTAATTGTGAAAATAGTTTCCAAAACAAATCATTTTATTGTTTTGCTCAGCAGAGAGAGAGCATTTCCATGTTTGCACATGAAATCATCTGTTTTCACACTGGCATTGTCTGTGTGGTTTATATCACTGAGCTGGTTGGGATATGAGTCAAATTTCTTTTTTTGTTCACCGCCTCTACTACACCAAGAATGAGTTTAATATTCTAGATGACACCCGAGTATCACTATAATAATGCTGAATCATAATAATTTTGATAGCCTAATAGGTTAAAGTTTCACCCATGAAAGACAAGCTCCTAAGATATGAGTTTTATTTTTTTTTCTTCTTTCCAATTTCTTCAATTTCAGTTAAACAGATGAATGAATAACAAAAAAACAGCAAAAACTGATGAAGTCAACAAGTAGAATATTTGTAATTATTTAGATGTGTCTCTTTTATGAAAATCGTCAGGTTATACAGCAAGAATTAATTGGTGTAAAAATTATATATTTTATTATACAATGAAAGAATCCGTTTGAATTTCTGAAATAAGAAATTATTATTGTGCATTAGTCTATATGGACATTGATTGTTGAATAAATAGCATTACTTTGAATAGCGTTGCAGCTTAGAACAGACATCAGGTTGGTTCTCAGAGTGCAGATTCTTCTAGTCAAACACTTGTGGCTTAAAAAATAACTCTTTGGCCAGGTGAAATAAAACCATGAGATGAAGTTGTAGCAGTAAGCAAATATTATTCGGTTGTAACCTTCTGCTATAGACAAGTGAGGCATAGATTAGGGTAGTTATGAATGCAAACAGTAAAAAAGATGTCTTCCTTTCATGTGACAGTGAGTAGTCTTTTGTCTCTTTCTGTGCCCTTTTGGTTTTGGCTGCTAGTGATCACTGTTTAATAGAAAACATTGTTCTTTGTTTTGTCTGCTTTGTGTAAGAAAATCATTCATTATGAACTCATAGTCAGGCTTCACCTAGTAACAATCTTTGTTAGGACCGTTTGACCTGGTTCATGGAAGGTCCACTCCATTGATTGATTTAAAGTTCAAATATATATATATATATATATATATAATATGCTAGGATCATTTTCCAACTAATCAGGAAGGATATTAGGATGTTCTTAGCCCTCTAACCATCTAATCTTATGTCCTGGAGTAACATGGTCCCTAACAGGTTTCACATACGATTTCTTTTTCAAGTCTTTTTTCACTGCTCTTTGGACTGTCATAGGTGAAAGTCTTCCCTCACATGACAAATGTCTTATGGATTGAAATGGACCTTTTCTAATTAATCTCTTTAATTCTAAATTGAAATGATGATCCCATTTTTCTGTTGTGACCTCATGATCCAGTTTTCCTCTCTACTGTTCCCTCTTTTTTTACACTTATTCACACATAGCTGCATTTGTCACAAGTGGGAAAAATTTAAATCTGCATGGCACTTTACTCCAATTGGCTCATTCACTTGCTTAAACTCAATGTTGATTCTGATTCGGCAGAACTGGGTTGTGTGTGAAAAAGTATTTTTTCATTCGGTTTTTCCAGTTACAAGTCCTTTTTTAAAGCTGATCGTTTTGTGTTCATTTTGTTTAGTTCTTTTTTCGTAACAGATTTAATATTTAGTATAGAGCTGAGAAAAAATGCGCAGTGTGAGATAGGGAAGAAGTAAGGCATGTAGCAACATCAGCATGGCAAAGAGCACTCCTTTAAAGGCAAGGAAGGGCAAAAATATTTTGAGTCAAGTGATAGCGATTGCTGTATGAGTCATACGATTTTTGAATCAAGCACGGGCAATGCCAGGCCATGCTGCTAGTATATATATATATATATATATATATATAATGCTCCTGAAAAATTTATTTTGGTCAAGCTCTCTGGGGAAGAAGTGTGGGTTTGTAAACAGTGATTATTACGTCTAATAATGTAAGACTCTTCGGTAAATCGAATTGAGTTCTTTCAGTCACTGTGTGTTTATCTAAAGATAAATTCACTTAAATTCACCTTCATCCCTGCCATGCACCAACAGCTTAGTGGTAGAATCCCTGACTGAATCAAATTCAGTCGGGTTTCAATCCTAGCTGGAGGCAACTGGATGTCTAGCCACACTGATGATCTGTGATACAGAGAAAGTCTGTCTCTGGATGACAATATATATATATAAAATCTTTTTCTTAAATTCTTTCTTGTAGCTCTTTGTATTATAATGTCTGTTTTAATGACTATAATAAAATTTTGTACCTGCTGGAAAATATCTAATGAAAGAAGCATTGTATAATAGTAACAACACCTTAGTTAAAGAAAGTTAAAAAGATATTTCTGTTTCTGCATAGATGTTGTGAAAACCAGATATTTTTTTCTAGAATAGGAATCAGCTTCACCATCCAGCTACTTCAGATGGAACCACATTCTCTGCGACCTTTTGTCTGCAATTGATTGACTAAGCCTTACTCAGATACACCGAGAGAAATCAGTCAGTGTTAATTAGTCAGTGTTATCAAAAACAAGATTATCAAAATGTGCTGATATTTGATTTTGCAAGTGAACACTGAGACAATAACTACAAAGAGTCAAGAAAGAAAATCAATCAAGTTATATAAACAAGAAGACAAAGTATATGAGCAAAAGGTGACACTGGCCTATTTTAATACTGTCTTATATATATATATATTAAAACTTAATATATATGATAACCAATATATAATAAGAACATTCTAAACTTATAGAAAGTTGACTCAGAGCTTTACAGTTTTTTAATCAATCATCAGGACTCTCGGCAAGACTCCTTGGCATTCTTGTCAAAAGTGCCGATGAGTGACTGAAGAATCATGAAACTCATATGTAAATTCTATTGTGTGTTCACCATTGTTTAGTTCATCTCCAAGAACAGGTAAGTCAGTGTCACAGGGATATATTAATAGTGTCATCACTATATCAAAATTAAATTGATTGTTTAGGTAAAATATTTTGGTAAAAAACAGATTGTGTTAGATGCTTTTTTAAGAGATTTAAGCATTTTTCAACTGGGAAGTTAGTTTACAGTAAAATGGTTTTATATAGAGACTGGCCATGTGTGTGTTAGTCATATTTGTTTCCCTTAGTTTTTCCACTAGATTGCCTGAATTTTTTATATGTGATGGATTGAGTGTTCAAAGGAAAAAAAAATTTGTTATGGCTTTAGTCAGTTTGTAGGGCTGCTGCCTATTCCAGAAATAATGGGGCACACTGGGATATCAGTTTTGTCGGTTTTAGGGAGACTGTAAAGTTTGGATATTCTAGGATTATATTCTATTAGTCTATACCATGATTTGTCTTCATTCTGAATGAACAATCAGGAATGTAAGGCTTACCCTGGCAAGGAGGTTCCCAACTAGCATCCAGTTGGCAGACCAAAATAAAGTGGGTTGTAACTGAATACATGTTCCCAGAGATTCACAGTATACTGATGGGTATTTATTGAACACAGTATTCACAATGGAATCAGAAGCCAATCAGGATTTGCAGAATAGGCTTGCCTGGGTTTCAGAATGGAATCTTCCAGGCTGCCATATAAACCACCTACCAACTTGACCAGAGTAGCAGTTCAAACTCAACTTCCATTACAGTCAAGTACTGCATGTTGCTATTGCCAAATTCTACACTTGCTAAGTAAGACTTAACTTCTATTAGAGTTGAGTATTATTGTTTGCCATTATCAAACTCTACACTGAATTAGTTTCTTAATCTCTTTGTCAAATTTTTTGTGTTTCAGTAATTATTTTCTGTTCATTGATTTTTTAATATGTGTTGGTATCATTTAGTAGTAAATTTATTTTTTCATCATATGAGTTCTTATTCATTATGACAATTTCACCTCCTTTGTCTGCATGTGAAATGTAGGTTTCTTTACTTTTTATCAGGTTACTTAGTGCATTTAAGTGTCTTTATGGTAATGCTTTTTCATTGTTGGTTTCTATTTCATCAGATTCTACTTAAGAGCAACTAAAACAATAAAAGACTTAATCAATACAAAACAAAACAACATGCCAAAATTTGGAGGAGGAATTTACTCTATCACCCGCAAAGATTGCCAGAAAGAATATCTTGGAGAAACCTCAAGAAGTTTAAACAAATGATTATATGAACATAAAAGAGACATTTTAAACAACAACACATTAAATGCATTTAGTTGCTCTCTGTGATGAGACTGACTGCAATTTTGACATAAAAAATGCTACTTTAATTAAAAGAGGAAATAATTCACTAAGATGAAAATGTTTAAAAAGTTCTTTAATCACTAAGATATTTAATAATAATGATGATGGAAACAAAAGAAAAAGAATTGAAATTAAAATGGCTAGATCATATACCCAAAACACAAATTAAAAGAAAAATTATTTTCTAAATTTAAAATTCCCAGCATCTCTTAATCTTGAATATGTTTAATTGCATCAACGTAAACAAACTTAGTGCAGTGTCATTCATCTTTCTTCCTAAATTCGTCTTGATATATAAAAATGTATATATTATTATCCCATATATATATGTATATATATATATATATATATATATATATATATATATATATATATATATATATATATATATATGATAAAATATAATTTTAAGGTATGCTATATTCATGGGTCAAAGTGGTCAATATCAGTGATAGAGCATATGTAAATGAAAAAGTGGACATTAAATCAACACTCAGAGGTGACAGACTGTTTCATACAGACCCCTGCACTGTTCTCAAATTGACAACCAAACACTCTGAAATGCTTGTATTTGAGGTTCTGGCATAAATGCCAAGCAATACAGCATACCGTTTCCAAATTTCTGTCAGAGGGAATTGTAACATTCATGGTGCTCTCTTTCTCCCAGATGGTACCCAAATGACCCTACCATACTGTGTGCTCGACAAAATCAAAAATAAATAACGCACATGTGCAAAATTAAAAATATAAAATCACAATCTGTATGTGTATATATTATATATATATATATATATACTGAGGTAACTGTCAAGTCATTCATGATAGTATGTTCATGAATTGACTGATTCATTCATAAGTAGTCCTCGGTAATTATCTAGGAAGGAGATAATACTGTTACAGTGACTTGTCTGGCTGAATCTTGAACACTACTATCACAACTGATACTCTTGAGTTAAGTGTTGTGTATTCCCCGACCAGACATCACAAGAATATACATATAGTCTACCAGAGTAGACTATGGGTTGCTCATATCCAGAATGTACAAGCTTTCAATTATTTTTCATATTATAGAATATTTTATTCAGTACTAGCAACAGTAAGAGATAGATCAAGTATCGACCATCATAAAGACTGAAAAATAAAATTGACAAAGATTATTGTTTAAGGTTGACGGACACACATGTTTTAATTAGTTTTTTTTTGTTTTTTTGTTTTTTTTTTTACGAATTGGTCAAACCCAAACTCAAACAAAAACATTGTTTTCAATGATTATGAGTCTACTGATTGAATAGAATTTTATTATTAACAATTGTCTTGAAAATGGAATTTTTAAAGCATTCTGAATGTAAAAATAAAGAAAAAAGTGTGCAAGACAATAAGAAACACTACCTGCCAAAAAAAAGTGAAGTTTTGTTGAAATCGGTTGAAAAATGTAGGAAACCCAATCCCATATATAAACGAACACACACACACACACACAAACAACCTGGGTTTTAAGTATAACTCGATATGAGTTGTCCCCCTTTCATTCTCGTGATGCCTCTTAATCGTGTTTTAAAATTGATTTTGTGCAAAAACAATTGTGTTTTTCCAATTGTCAGAACCACCGCAAGGTAATTTTACGTAGTCCTGTGAAATTTTGTTGAAATCGGTTGAAAAATGTAGGAAATCCGATCCAAGATATAAACGTACAGACACACACACACAACCTGGGTTTTATAATAAGTATGGTATGACATTATTATTCTAATACTTTCTACATATTTACCTGTGTGCAGCAGAAAGCGAAAGTAGGCTGTGTACTCTTTATATACAAGGAAATAAAATGAAAAGATAAAATAAAAGCAAAGGACATTGTGCGATCAGGAGTTATTTTGAAAGACAATTTGTCAGAGTTCATGTTGTCTGGTCAGAAAATTGTCTGTATATAGGTTTGGCTTATGAATGGCATTTAATGCCCACTTTAATAATCAACTGCTTCCTTACATTTTGGCCCATTTATTACTTTTTGTATTTCTTTTTTTCTCAATATTCTTCATTCTCTTTCATTCTCATATTCTAGCACTCCCTCTCACACATTTGGTTTTCATGGCATTTGAGTTCTTTTTCTGTCCTAAAATCAAATAAATTTTATTTCTGCTGTCTTTAGTTATTTGTTTTTTTTTTCTGTTTTACTTTCTTTCTTTCTGTCTTTCTTTCTTATGTTTTTTTTTATTTATTCTGTCTGCGTGTTTTTTCCCTTTTCTGATATTTTCTTTCCTTCACTCTTTTTCTTTCTTTTGAACTTTCTTTTTGTTTCTCATTTATTTTTCAGTTTTCTGCCATTCCACTTTTCTAAACTTTTCATTTCTTTGTCCTTTTTGTTCTCTTTCTTTCTTTCTTTCTTATTTTTAAGTTTTTCGAATTTCCATTTTTCTAATCTTTCATTTCTTCATCTTTTTCATTCATTTTCTTTCTCTAACTCATGCTTTCTTCCTTTCTTTTATTGCCCTGTTTTGAAAATTAAAATCAATAAACATACACACCAATTAGTAATGAATTCTATTATTACTCACCTCTGTGATTTTCTCACTGTCATCTTATCTCTTCATCAAATGCAAAGTTTTGTTTCTATCCAAATGCTTTCTTTTTCTTGTATTAGATTTCATATGACATCAAAGTGAGAATTACATTAAAATCTCTTTGTGAAATAAAACAGATTTTATATAACTTTTGTAAGTATATTTTTTTCCTGATTGCAGCTCATGCATTGGGTCCATGGTGTATATTTGGGTAGAATAATTAACTTCAAGCTGGGGATTAAAATATTTTATTTTCCATCTTTTATTCTTGTATGTAGCATGTCCTGTTAGGATGTCAGTGATCATGACTTTCCACAACTACCTATCTTTTATAGTTCTTAGAAACTTTTTTTTTTGTTATATTTCCAAATCCTGTCATCCGTTTACACAAACTCATTAGGTAGGTTACTCACTGCTTGCAATTGTTCCTTCTACCTTCAATATGTCTTGTGAGTGTGTCAGGTTCTTCAAGTACTCTTTCTTTATTACAAATCCAAGAAATTTCAATTGTTTCTTTCTGATTCTAAATATGTGTCCATTTTGTTTCTATTCTCATTAAATTTCATTGCCAATCACATATTCAGTCCATAGTATTCTCAACATCCTTCTGTTACCTCAAGTCTCTTGCAAGTTGATTGTTCAACATTCATAGAGAACGACTAATATTACATAACAGTTCAGCACACTTTTTTTTGTTTCTAACAAAATTTTACTGATTTTTTAATACTTTGCTTAGCTTTTGAAAGGCATCTTTGATATTCCAATGCGTTTTTGGTTTTTCTGTCCTCTCTTACAACATTTCACGGATATTTAAATTTTCAAACTTGCTTGATTTCAGACCTCTCATTCATAGTTCACACGTTAAGCTTTTCCTCTTGCTGATTTCCTGTCTACAACATTGGTGGTGATCTAAGCCTACCTAAAATTAGGTACACTAGAATACTTGAACATTACATGAGAAATACAAAGAAAAATATGAAAAGTCCTGATTTCATTGAACTGCATCAGAGTTCATTAGATTTGTAATGTCACTTTAGCCATTATGCCTCTGCTGTATACTAATCAGACACATTTCAGAATAAGTCTGATTAATGCCAATACAAAGATAATATGAAATGTTTATTAAAATGATATTCTGACAAATTGTACTCAGGTTGACTTGAGAGTCAAAAGTTCACAACTTCCTTATGGAAAATGTCTCTATACTTCCCTGTCAGTAATTCTGATATATAAACAAAGTATATACACATTGCTAGAAATACCAGTTTAAACACTGAAACCACTGATTTGAAACAAAGTATTTGTAATCTATGATATCAGAGCTACGATATATATGACAAAAGGTTTATTCAAATACTTTCTGCATTTTACAGTGATGCAGTAAATCCTGACAAGTGAAGTATTTAAAAATCTGCTAAACAGAAACAACCAACCAAAAACAGATCACTGACATTACACTTACTCAACAACACTAATGTAGTTTTATTCATTGCATTAACAAACAAAATATTTTTGGTAGGAGGTAAAAAAATAAAGATTTAACAAGCAAATTTTACAAAACCATGTTTATTTAGGATATGATGACAGTCAATCTGTATGTTGTGTATGGAAAATCAAGACAAAAGGAGTTGTCAGTTGTTAGGAAGAAATACAAACATTGGCAATGCATTGGGCTGTTGCATTTTATAATATATCAACCTTGTTGTATTGGGCAATGTCAAAATCTATTTTTATTATTATACTTGAGTCTAGAACATTCTTTCATTTTACATCCCTAATGCATATCTATATAAAAAAAAAATTTGCACTGGACTTGAGAAACCTCTCTTCCTGAAAAATTGTTTTAAGAAAAAGATTTTATAAATTTAAAGTGAAAGTAATACTGGCTTCTTGGTCAGTGAATGCCAAATGTTTCCTTATAAGGAAACAGCTAATATTACAGAACAGATGCTATACTTTGATTCCAGCCAAAATCTCTAACAAAGGACTGTACCAAATAACAGAAACCAGATCAGTTGAGGACTTTCAACAACAGCAACAACTGAAATGGATAGCACATGTAAGTTGAAGCAAAAATAATGATATAATCAAGATGTTGACATTCCACAGTACTTCAATTAAAAGATTAGGAATGAAATTCCCATCAATATTGCAAAGTGCAATAACAGTGGACCTGAGAAATCTATTTCCTTGAAAAATTGTTTTGAGAGAAAAATTTTATAAATTTAAAGTAAAAGTAACACTGGCTGCTCGGTCAATGAATGCCAAATTTTTCTTTATAAGGAAATGGCTAATATTAGAGAACAGATACTACACTTTGATCCCAGCCCAAATCACTAACAAAGAAATGTACTAAATAACAGAAACCAGATCTGTTGAGGACTTTCAGCAACAGCAACAACTGAAATGGATAGCATAGCTAATATTACAATTAACATTATGATAGATAGTATTTATTAAACAATTGCAACAGAACTTTTAATCACTAATGACTGCATATATAGCAAATATTCAATATGCATACAGTAGTGTGGAGAAGGCAGGGAGAGAGTGCAACAGTCTCAGGCCATATATATGGAGAGGATATCCAATGAAAGAGTGATATAAAAATTTAGTTTATATTTAATTTGAATAAAGTGTTTATTTTATGTTTCATCTGTTTGCATTTTTCACATTTCTCAGTACTAGGACCCCCTACTTGTGTCTTAGGGATATACAATCAAGGAGTTGGCCACAGCTATCACCAAATCTCTGTACATCACTCTATACAAATAAATGCTGACATTAAAATTTGATAGCAATTTTGAAGATCACAATCACGCGAATAATACATTTGTTGTTGAAAAGTTGATCTTTTTATATGGATGTTCTGTTTGAAAACTTATTCCAAATATTAACTTGTGAAAGTACAAAAATTAGTTTTTGGCTCTTCTCACAGGATAATTATGGGCAGTGGCATTGGTGATTCATTTTTGTACAAAGCCAGAAATATGAATTAATCAAAATCACCATTGTGTAACAATTTTGCTTAAAAGTAGAATTTGATGACATGATTTTCTTACCAAATTTTGTAATCTTTAATCTACAATTTGTTTTAGCAAGTTTTGGCATCTAATCTATCTGATATGCATTGAAAACTGGGGAAAGAAAGTATTTTTTACTAATCAGGAATAAATGCAAGTCTTACCAGAATAGAGTTATTATATTTATAATGTAAATGTATTTTTAATGTTTTTGCTACAGAAAATAATAATCATTTTCATACAAAAATACTGTAAAAAGTAAAAGAAATCAATTGGCAGTGTTCAAGAATTAATGCATCCATTACTGACAGAATGTGATTACTATACAAATTGAATCAATATGTCTGCCGCAAGACATGTAATTATTAGTTGAATTTTGATCTGAAATTTTCACTGTACAATTTTTCATTTATGCTGCTGATATTACCAATGAATTATTGTACCTTCAGCAACAAGAAGGAGATTGTTTTTAAAATTCAAGTAGCAGACTTATTGAGCCCATTGAATTATGTGCATTGACATGGAAGATTAGGATGAAAAATATTAAGTTGGTGCAAAAATAATGACGTAATAATGTCGTTTTTTGACGTTAAAAAATACGTCAAAAAACGACATTATTACGTCATTATTTTTGCACCAACCTAATAGATATTTTTTTATGTAAAATAATTTCTTTTTTCGTTAGGCTTAAGATTTATTGATGTATCTACATATTCATTACTGAATTAAGTGCATTGGCAAGGAATTGGGATTAGGTTGTAAAAAATATTTTTATATAAGTTAAGTCCTTTTTCATCATCAGGCTGCAGACTTATCAATATACTTGTGTATTTGCACTGTAAATGTATTGAAAATAAAGAAAACGTTTTTTAATGGTCAGAAATTAGTACTAACATTACAGACAGAACAGGAGTTTTAGGTAATTTCTAAATGAAAAGTTTTGTATATATTCACATATCATGCAACCTTTGAAGACCTAATTTTCAAGTTAATTTGACTACAGTAAATGGATATATAATTTGATCAACAGTGTAGTCAGGGCCAGCAGAACATATACTAATTTTCTATCTCATGTATGATGTGACCTTCTTAAAATTAGCTACAAAATTAGGTCTTCAAAAGTCTCATGATATACAAGTATATACAGTATACTTTTGGAGATCACTTACCTACTCAAAACCATTTATCTACATTTTTATACAGAATTTATTGAAAGAAAAATGCTTAAAATTTACAACTATAAGATCCAGAATTGACAATCTAATTCCAGTTAGTAACAGTGCTTTTTCAACCATTTCCAGATTTTTCTTGCTATTTTTATATATGCTCAATATCAAGGAGAAGTAAATATGGATTTGAATTGCAATACTGGTAATTGAATTGCAATATTCTTGGATCTTTATGCTTATATACTTCTGGAGATTTGATAAAAGAACTAAAAACCCGTTTTTAATGTTTTCTGAAACAAATTCATACTTAAGAATTGGTAATTGCTTCTGACCATTAGAATATGTTTCATTAACAGACATGGGGAGTATATTTGAGGAGTAATCTGTAAACAAGGAACAAACAGCCTGTATGAAGATTAACAATGAGTTTAATGAAGACATGAAGGCAGAAAGGGTAATGAAACAAGGATGCCTTTCTGAGTGGATTTATTCAATCATTCATGAAATGATAACCAAGAGAATTAGTTAATCTACCAGGATATATTATTAGCAGATAAAATTTTAACATAAATTATGGAGATGACACTGTGTTGATGGCAAAGGAAACTGAAATAACTCTTAGACAAGGTAATATGAGAAAGTAAGAAGAAATGACTAAATATTAGGTTGGTGCAAAAATAATGTCGTTTTATCACATAGTAACATATGTGAGAAAACGACATTATTTTTGCACCAACCTAATATTAAATGCTGGAAGACATACATACATACATACATGGTCATCCACAAAACAGTAATTCAAGGGGTGAGTCACATTTTGAGGACATCAGAATCAGGCAGAGACAGAAATTTAACTATCTGGGTAGAGCAGTGAAAGATGATAGAAAAAAATGATACAGGTATCTAAATTTATACTGCAGTTTGAAACCACCCCAGGTAATATTAAAAATCGGCCTCAAAAGTAGTTGTTTTGTAAGAGAGAATTATTATACATATTTAAAAACTGACACATGATATTTTATTAGAAATTTTATTATGGCAAAAAGGAAACAAAAGCACTTTATGTTTAAATTTTGCTCTCATCAAAATGACCTTTAGCCTTGATTACTGCAACACAACTTTTTAGTATTTGTTGTAAAAGTTTCTCAAAGTATAAGTTTGAGAAATGATTGCATTTTTTTTCAATGACTCTAAGAGCTTTTTTTTCATTTTTTTTATTTTCCACTCTTATGTCAAGATCATACAATGCTAATTCTGAGGATGGCTTCAACTTTTTGAACTGTAGTGTACATCAGAATAGCAAAAGATTCTTCCAAAAACTAAGCAAAATATTAAGAAATATGAAAAAATCTTTAGAGTTATGGAAAAGAGTGTTTAATTCCAGTCTTGTACCTGGTGCCCTATATGATAATGAATGGTGGACAAACTCTTCACAGATGAAGAAGAGACTTGAATCAGGAGAGATGAAGTTTTACTCACAAATATGAATAATAACATGTATCTACAGTTTTTAACTTTTTTAAACATCAATAGAAAAATATAAACTAAATAAAAATGCCGTATTTCCACTGATCCTGGAAAGCATAGAAATCCTGGAGAAATCATGGCATTTCTTTTTGTCTGAAATTTGGATAATATCCTGGAATTTATCAGCCTGTATGCCATTTCATGCAAAACAATTCCTGAATTTATTCAGTATTTAAGGAATAACTTTCATTGATTTGATTACATTTAAACTTTTCTCTTCCTTGTAAAATCTTTCAGCAAAAGTGATTGACTTTTTAAGGAACATTATTGAAAATAGTTTGTTACTTTAAACCTTGCAGCACATGTTGATTAAATTCTGTATTAGCCTTGTTTTCATTTGCTTTGCTTTTGTTAATCTATATCAATCTGTTTGATCTTTGTATGAACTGGTTGGATGAAATAGTGTCTTTTTATTAAGTGCTGATTCTGCTAATTTAGAATCAAAAACCACAATCTTCAGGCAAATTTTAACATTTATCAATATCTATATTTGCCATAGATTTGTTTTTTTGTTATCAACACTCGAAATGAATTAAACTTTTTTTTTTCTTGGATTTTTTTTTTCTGACATGAAGTGGAAAGTTAAATCAATTGCTAGGTCTGCTGCTAGGGATGTTTATTCACTGTGTTGTGCTAGACAATTTTTCACGCCAGAATCTTCTTACATATTCAGAAATCTACCATTTATCTATACTTTGAATATTGCTACTGTATCTGGTTTAATGCTACTACTATTTATTCCAAGATTATTGACAGAATCCAAAAAAGTGTCTGTAATGTTAATGATCTTGATATGGCATCTTGACTTCAGTGACTTTCCAATTGCTGTAGCATAGCTTCCCTATGCCTTTTTGTTAAATACATTCATGGTAATTGATGGACTTTCCTCTTTGGTACCTTAATTGATGGGCTTTCCTCTTTGGTACCTTAAATGAAGTACTAGACTGAAAGCAAAGCTCTCATCACTTTACAGTTGAAATGACTAAATGTAACAGGAAGTTCTATGCTAACAATTTTTTTCTTGCACTTCTCGCTTGTAGAACTCTCTTCCAACTTCTTGTTTTCTAGTAAACTTTCATGTTTAAAAATTTAAATCTAAAGCCAATCATTATCTACTTACTTCCTATTCTTTTATTGTTACCTTTGCTTAATAACTTTTTTCTTTTTGTTATATTCTTTCATTTCATAGATCCTTGCATTTTAGTGGCTTCATTGCCTTTCTTGTGGTAAAATGATTACAAAAATATCATTTTCTATTTGGGTACAATCTTAGAAATTCTTGTGGAATTTTCTGATTTTTTTCACTGTGAAATTATCTGATAAAAAATTAGTGGGTACGCTGTATGTTGATATATAAATATAAGATGTGAGTTTTTTATGATTGAGATATTTCAAAGCTGCAGGATAAAAAGAAAAATAATAAGAAACAGTAATTCTTTATTTTACAAAATATCAGTAAATATTAATGAACATGAATGAAAAAATGGCTGACCTATGTTTCATGTCACTGATCTATTTTTTTCACAAGCAGACGAGTTATTCTTGCTTAAAAGGTACTTATTCAATATTTTGGATTTTATCCATAATTAATTGATTACTTACCATAACACTAATAAACAACTTACCACTCTTCTTCAACTATTCCTGTTTGACTGTCATTATATTACTAATCAGCTTATTTTGATCTTTCTGATAAGAAATAAAAACATTCTTCAAAGGTGCTTGAACACTGTGCTTCCCCTACTGCCTGACTGCGCATAACCACTTTTAATCAAGAAGTCAAGCTGGAAACTACAAGCTATTCTTAAAATTCTTCTATCTAATCTTCATGTTTATCAGCCTACAAAACTATCTTTTATAGTAATTCCTTATTTTAACTCTAGACTAAAATTATTATAGACAGACAGAAGAGTAAAATTATATCAACCTGAAGAACGATGCTGATTTTCACTTGTGTATAGAATTGCTTTTATGAAAATGATCAATATCATGAAAAAACTTACCCATTTCTAAAAATATTGCCGTACCATCTGGTCTTGTGTTTCTGTTTTATATCTAAAGATTCATGACAAAATCCAAAAATGAATCTGCAAACATATCAGCCTTGACCTGGCAAGTCAGATTCTGTCATTTTCGCATTACTCCAGTGTAGCTTTCCTTTGCCATTTCTATAAATATTTTCACAGTAATTATTCTGATGAGCCTTACGCTTTGGTGCCTCAACTTCAAAAATTTAACTGCATTACTGGATTGGCAGTTAGGTCTCATCATTTTACTGTTGAAATTGCTAGTTATAACCATAAGTTCTATTCTAATAGCTTCTTCTCTCACACTCCTCGCTTGCGGAACTTTCTTAGAACTTCTTGCTTTCCTGTCAATGACAATCTTCAAAAAATGAAATGCAATGTCAATCGTCATCTGCTAACTCCTTGAATCTCTTTTGCATCCTCACTGCTTCTTTCACTCTCAATATCTTCATTTTTACTTTTATTACCTTGTTTGAGGAAAATGATTAACAAAACAGTATTGCTTTTACCTTTTTTTAACAGTAGGCCAAATATATTTGAGATGTTTGCTATATTTAGCCTACACTAGCACAATACTGCAAAAATTGAGTGCTCCAAGAAGATCAAACTTATTGAACAAGCAAAATTCTCTTGTGCATATAGTTTCCTATTATTAGGTTGGTGCAAAAATAATGTCGTTTTTGACGTTAAAAAATACGTCAAAAAACGATATTATTTTTGCACCAATTTAATATTTTAGGATATATTAATCAATGTGATGTGCTCAAAGTAAATCTTCTATTGGATTCACCACATTTGAGATCATAGTCACTATGAACTCCACAATTTTTTCAATGGCTAAGAATCAAAAATATGATACTCACCCTTGCAAGGAGGTTCTCAACTAGCATCCAGTTGGTGGACAAAAATAAACTAGATTGTAACCTAATATGTATCCCAGCATTCACAATGTACTGATGGATATTTATTAAGCACAGATTGTCATCCATTTCCTATATCCAATCCAATGGACATGCAGAGTTAGCCATCAAGACTGCCAAAAGAATAGGGATCCTTGGATAATGACCAGGAAGCATGGGCTATTCTTCAATACAGAGACATACCCATCCAGAGCATCGGGCTATCCCTTGCACAACTCCAACTCCACCATCGGCTGTGTGATTTCATACCATCCCAACTCATGCTATACAAGCTGCATGCAAAATGGATAGCCTCAGCTCAAAATCATGAGAAGAGCCTGTCTCAATGCAATGCCCACCTAATAGATAGGTACAATCAAACAGATCATACACTATGCCCACTCCAAGAGGACATAGTCTCAATAAAAAGTCCAAACAATCATTGGTGGGACAACAGGCAGAGTCATCAAGAAAATAATCGTCAATATCCACTCAGGATGGAAGGATAAGGTAGAATCATGTTACGGAATCCCTGATTCCTCAGGGACCTTGGAGCACCTGCCATCCCTACCCCTATCCCTAGTGCTTTGCTTGATCCCCCTAAACCAATGGACAGAGATACCCATGATCCCAATACGCATATCCCACAAACCAAAGGAAGTGAAATGACATCGCCCAAGTAACCAGCAACTCTCACTGTCACACAGTCACCAAAAATCACCTGGGCATTTTTCAGGCTACTCCCATACAATCTGCCAAGTCAGCAGGAAATCATTTCCCCTCATAGGCCATTACTCCCATGTGATGGGGAGTGGGAAGAACATGAAGAATCAAAAATATGATACTCACCCTCACAAGGAGGTTCCCAACTATCATCCAGTTGGCAGACAAAAATAAACTGGATTGTAACCTAATATATGTCCCAACATTCATGATGTACTAATGAATATTTATTAGGCACAGTCTCCACACCAGAGTCAGACTAAACTTCTAATACAGTCAAGTACTGTCTGTTTCTCCAACCAAACTCTACATATGGTATATGGTTTACCGGGGATATATACAGTTTTGAATTTAAAGTTGTCCGAGAATGATTGCTAATGACAGCTATAGAATCTATTTTGCCCTGTTCTGTAGTCCACGGCTAGTGAAAAAATATATAGTTTCAGATCTTTTCCAAGAGTATTTGTGTGAAATTGAATGTAATAAAGGTGACTGGATTTCAAATGCAGTTCACCTCTTTTTTTGTTCCAAGCCACTAATCATTGCACATCCAAAAGTCGAATTGATGTTATCGAATTGGATATGTCAGCATTACATGTGGGTGAATGAAAAGAAAAGACATAAAGATAAACAGTGTATCAAAGAGATCGACATGTAGCAGTCTGCAGTCAAAGTAGAAGATATAAGTACATCTTTTCTCAGCAATATCAGATAAAAATATATCCTTTGTTTGATAGAAGAAACTTTGTTCAACCTCTCAAGCCATTTCTTTTCTAAATCCCAATTAAGGAAGAACCCTAAATCATAATGACATTAGTCCAAGTTGTTTTTTTTCTACTATATTGCACCACTAAGATAAGCATATGACTGGTCACTTCACAGACTATTTTTCTATGCTTTCACACCAGGTGTTAAAAATATAATTGAAGCCAAAAAACAACATAAAAGCCAAATGAAAGGATGTTTATGATGTGATTTGAATTTCTAAATGAAAGAAGTCTGAGATTTTTCAGAATCAAAGAATGTGATCCCAACACAAAGAGTCACCTTTAGTATAACACGGTTAGAATCTCTTCTCCTTGAACATTATACATTATAGAACAAACACAGTCCATTGCTTTGTGCTTCAAAGACACTTTCATAAATGGCATAGTGTTCATATATTTTGTTTATCAGAGAAAATAAAACAATAAACAACTGCTGAAACTGAATGTTTATTTTCATTTCAAGTAGAAATTTTTCTGATGAAGCTTTTAGCCTCTCTTGCTCTCTCTGTATCCTTATACATCATATCCTTTCAAGTAATCATGGTTCTCCACAGCTTTCTGTCTTTATCATATATCTGTCTTTATATTTCTGTCTTTATAAATATATATATATATATATATATATATATATATATATATATATATAATTATTTATTTAAAAATTATGACATGAATATGTGATAAAATCACTACAAAAATAGCCATTTAGTTTCAACACCTCCAGTGTCTTATCAAGTGATGATGTTGAATGTAGAATAAATGTTTTTTAAAAATTCCAAATTAATTAACCTTAATTAATTAACCTTAATTAATTTGAAATTTTTAAAAACTATTTATTCTACATTCAACATCATCACTTGATAAGACACTGGAGGTGTTGAAACAAAATGGCTGTTTTTGTAGTGATTTTATAACATATTTATGTTATAATTTTTAAATAAATAATTATATCTGCTCTACTCTGTATTGAGCACTCTTTTAAGAATAGTAATTGTTGGTTATTGGAATTTATTCCATATACACCAATCCTATACTTGGGTACACACACACACACACACACGCACACACGCACACACGCACACACACATATATATATATATATATATATATATATATATATATATATAGTCATCCATATAAAAACACGTTTTGCTGAATCACGGCTCATCAGTGTGGTTAGACATCCAATTGCTTCAAATCAAAATCAAAACTTGACTGATTTGGCATCAGTCAGAGATCGTACCCATAAGCTATTGAGGCACAACAGAGAAAGTGAAATTTTAACGTATTATATACAAGATATATACAAATGCCAGTAGCCAAGAAGGATCAATTTGTAATTGAACAGAAATGCATTAATAGCAGCATCAGCCACTGTTTTTAAAATTTACCCTTTCTTTAGATTGCTCGATCAGGCAATGAGTGTATATATACATACTAAAAATTATACTATTAATGATAAATATATTTATTATAAATTGTATTAAATATATATATATATATATATATAAAACATTTTGCAGTATATATATATTATATCATAAAGAGTAATTATACAGAGAATTAATTAGCAATTTTATTGCGATTCATGGTGAAATCACTTTACTCACAAAACTTAATTAGACATTAACTATACTTTAGTCCATGTCACTATAACTGAAAAATACATACAACAACAAAAAAATTTGTGGATTTATCATATTACAAAATTCAAACAAAATTCTCACTTGAATCATTTAAACAAGGAGTCTTTCAAAATAATATAATGCTCAATAAATAGCATATTTTTAAATAAATCTTTCGGTCTACACTATATTTATTTTGTCTTAGTGTTTACCTCAAAATGGAAATATTATGCCCTGAAGATGATAATTTGAAATTGTTGAAAGTATTCGGCACAGAATAATTAATTTCATCTGTCAACTATTCAAATATAAGGATTGTGCTATTCAAAGAATTGATAGTAAGTTAATGTCTAATTAAGTCTTGTTAGTGAAGTGATTTCATAATTAATCATATTAACATTGTTAATTAATTCTTTGTATAATCATTTCTTATGATATATACATATACATATATATATATACGGAACCATCATTTAGCTTAACCGATTTGGCCACAAAGAAGCGTTCGGTTGGCAAGGTTGGAAGTTTATAAGCAGTAAATTCGACCTTGCCAACCGAACGATCCTTTGTGGCCGAATCGGTTAGGCACGCACGGCTAAATGGCAGTTCCGTATAGGATGCAGGTTCGAATCCTGTCAAAGGATGAATATTTTCTATGAAAATTTCTAGGACATTCAGGCCGGTAAATGTTATTTAATACTGTTTATTATAAACAAACCATTTACTTAAATACTTGTATCTATAAAAAGAATGTTAAACATAAAAATGTCTTTGATAAATATATATATATATATATATATATATATATATATATATATATATATATATATAGAGAGAGAGAGAGAGAGAGAGAGAGAGAGAGAGAGATCAAATATATTCCTTATATATATAAATAGTAATAATATATATATATATATATAAATAATAATAATAATGATATATATATATATAAATAATATATACACATATCAAAAATATTCCTTATATATATATATAAATAAGAATAATATATATAAATATATTATATAATAATATATATATCAAATATATTCTTTATTTATATATATAAATAATGATAATATACATAAATAATATATATCTATATCAAATATATTCCTTATAAATATATAAATAATAATAACATATAAATAATATATATCAAATATATTCCATTAATATATATAAATAATAAAAATGTATAAATAATATATATATATATATATCAAATATATATATATATATCAAATATATTCCTTATATATATAAATAATGATAATATTAGGTTGGTGCAAAATTAATGACGTAATAATGTTTTTTGACGTATTTTTTAACGTCAAAAAACAACATTATTACGTCATCATTTTTGCACCAACCTTATATATATATATATATGAAATATATTCCTTATATATATAAATAATAATGATAATGATAATATATATCTATGTATATAAATAAATAAATAAATAAATAAATAAATAAATATATATATATATATATATATATATATATATATATCAAATATATTCCTTATATATATAAATAATAATAATGATATATATATATATATTATTTTATATATATATATCAAATATATTCCTTATAAATATATAAATAATAATAATATATAAATATCATATATCAATTATATTCCATTAATATATATAAATAATAAAAATATATAAATAATATATATATCAAATATATATATATATATATATATATATATATATATATATATATATATATATATATCAAATATATTCTTTATATATATAAATAATGATAATATATATATATCATTATATATATATCAAATATATTCCTTATATATATATAAATAATAATGATAATGATAATATATATCTATATACATATATATATATATATATATATATATATATATATATATATATATATATATCAAATAAGTTCCTTCAGTTTTTAATAAACTCAAAGAAAAGAATTGTTCGCAGACTAAATATACAAGAGTCTTCTTTCTTGAATTTCAGCTGCAAAAAGTGTAAATTCGTTTTGCATTATGAGATGTGATTAAATCCTTTTAGTTTTCTTTTACTGGGGAATCTAACAAATATTTATTGTTTCTACAACAAGTTTTTTTCCCCAAAACAATCTAATTCAATAAAGATATTTGCTACAAGGAAGCCATTCAAGATATTCATTCATGTTTCTGTTTTTTTTTTCTTTCTCCCAATCATCGGCCTCCTCAAGTACCAGAATGAATCTGTAAAAAATATCCGAATATTCAGACTGAAATACAAACAAAACTTCTTTATTTCTTTAGACATATTTGTGAAGAATATACATAAACATACAGGTATATATATATATATATATATATATATATATATATATATATATATATGTGTGTGTGTGTGTGTGTGTGTGTGTGTGTGTCTGTGTGTAGTTTTTGAAAATGTCAATACCAGAAAATAGATGTAAATATTTATTGGTCTTTTCTAAGTCTGGAACAAGATTACAATAATAGAGTGTTGTGGTGAGGCTATTATGAGGCTATTATGGAGTCTTCCACTTACTATAAAGTTTTAGGAAATTAAGCCTCGATGGGAACAATGATATAGACCGAACACTGGTCAACCGATACACGCTCCCAAGTCATGTAACACACTTCTGTTGTATTTACTGTTCAATATGCTATTTATCTGCAACCTCTTGTTTCGTTATTCCTTAACCAATTACTTGGTCACAACGTAGAGCAACACTACAGATTACACATTGCAAGACATTGTCACAAATCAGGTACCTTATTGTATGTGCATATAGATATTTACTATTCATCATGTCTTACACAAGGCTACTATAATATGAACATCAGAAGAAATAATTTTCAAGCTGAATCAACTAACACTTTTTCATTGGCATTTGCAAGGTTAACCTTATCTGGCACAAGTAGATGCTTACAAAGATGATATATATGAAGATTTTTATGATTTTAAATCTGTATTCAACAATAGCATGAACTTTAATCAATCTATCTGTAAATCTATAATGACATATAATGAAGAAGTGATAAAAGGTTCTCATTTTAACTAACTTCAAACTAAAATTTGATGATCAAACACTAGAAATTGGTGCAGGAGGGCTGAAAACTTTTCAGAATTAGTCATATAAATGCCAATAGATATACAGTTGTGGACAGAATTATTCGCCACTACTGAATATTTGCATATTTTCTAAGGAAATGTGAATAACTGAATTTAAATAAATAGTTGATTACATATTTAGTTTTAAATAATTCATGAAAGTTTTAGAAATTTTGATGTGTTATATTCAGAGTTATAGATTTTTCTAAAAAATTGGTTCAGTTCAAAATTATTTGTCCCACTCCTTATGGAAATTATGAATTAATATTGCTTTATAGCAACTATAATGTTTTTTTTCTTAATTCAAAATTTAATACAAACATCTTTTGAAAATGAAATAGTATTGACCTGATTCTATAACATTTGTAAAAGTAATGAAGAGGACAATATGTGAGTACCACGTATCATGATAACTCATTTGTTCTGCAACCATGTCAAAGATGGCTGAACTTGACAAGAAGCTCCCAATGAAGATAGTTGATGCATATAAGCAAAGTGATGAATATACAACACTTTCCAAGTGCTTAAATGTTACTAGGTTGACAATTAACAGCATTATCAAAAACTACAAGAATTACTGTGTTGATAATAAATTAAGAAATGGTTAATGGTTAATTTCTTAGAAAATGGAAAGTTAAAGGTAGCATGGTGCCACTACCCCCAGATAAGGGCAGCTCTTCCCCATTCCTTAGTTCTGCCAACCTGATGGCTTTCTTGCCTTTGTTCTGGAGTTTCAGCACATCTGTGAGCAGCCCTCTGGGTACTATCAGCTTGTAGTCATTCATGTCTTTGCTCAAAATTCTCTCTTGCCCTGCTAACAGCAGACCTAGTTCTATTAGTCTTTTGTCTCTTTGCTCATGAATCTCAACTGTCCTATTAGTTCTAAAAACCTGAAGTCTTTGCACTCTTTGTCTCAGCAATTATCCTGGGTATGACGATTTACAGCTGATCTGGAGGTTTTGAGGAGTATGGAACCATCTCATAATTGATGTTATTCTAAGTTCTACCCTGACCAGAGGGAGAAGCGCCTTTTAGTATCCCAGCTATGGGTTAAATAGTTAACTCTCAAACTGGGGTCAAAACACTATGAAAGTATTGAAATTTTTAGAGTAAAAATACTGGCAATACATTTTCATAATAAAAAAATTACCCATAATACATTTTTGTAAAGGGAAAAAATATTAACGGCAATACATTTTTGTAACAAAAGAAATACCACCAGTTACTAATTCACTCAAGAAAATTAAATTTTGGAATTAAATGACCCATAAGGAGTTGATATGCCATTAAACAAACAAATGTCCCTGCAAACTCATTATTTTGTCATCTATTTACACAAGCTCATTAGATAGATTACTTGCTGATTTCCCGTATCCCTTTTGTCTTATGAGAGTTAAATTCTTCAAGTCTATTTTCTTCATTATGTGTCCTAGAAATTTCCGTTGATTTCTGATTCTAAGTATAGGCATCATTCTTTGCTACAAAGATGGACCAATATTACATTAAGAGTTCTGCACTCTTTTCATCATTACTAACAAAAATTTTCCTGTTCTTATTACTTTGTTTAGATTTTGAAAAGCATCTTTTGTTATTACAATATACTTTTGGATACTTGCATCACATTTTCTATCCTCTGTTAAAACACTTCCCAGATATTTAAAGTTTTCTACTTGCTTGATTCTAGTCTCTCCAATTCCTAGTTTGTATCTTGGGTTGTTCCTTTTCCTGACAACTGTACATTTGGTCATCTTAGATCTTTCTTCTACTACCTTCTGTAGGAGTGGCTGTAGTTTACTTTGTGCTATCAACATTGTGTCATCAGCACATTTTATGTTGTTAGGTTTTCTAGTTCTCTCAAGATTATCGCTCTGCAAAGGCTGAAAATGTCTAGTGAGAATACACATCCTTGTCTTACACCTCTTTTTATGCAAATTATTTTACTCACAATGTTGCCTGTGTGCATATGAAAAAGAATAAAACATAATTCAAATTCATCTACAAAACTGTGTACATAGCAACATTTATAAAGTGAATTAAGCATAAAAACAGATCCAGCAGCACTTATCAGCAGGCAGGTTACCTTTAAGTCATCAAGTGTTCCACACAGAACTGTTCCACATGAAAATAGCCTAGTGCATTGAAACAATAAAGATGAGTACAATAGTCTGAATGTAAATAGTGTAAAAGACATTTATTAAACACTAGCAGCATGGCCCGGCATTGCCCATGCTTGATTCAAAAATTGTACAACTCATACAGCAATCGCTATCACTTGACTTAAAATATTTTTGCCCTTCCTTGCCTTTAAAGGAATGCCCTTTGCTGTGCTGATGTTGCTACATGCCTTACTTCTTGCCTATCTCACACTGTGAATTTTTTCTAAGCTCTATACTAAAGATTAAATCTGTTACGAAAAAAGAACTAAACAAAATGAACACAAAACGATCAGCTTTAAAAAAGACTCATAACTAGAAAAACCGAATGAAAAAAGAATGTTAACAACAAATACTTTTTCACACCCAACCCAATTCTGTGGAATAAGAATCAACATTGAGTTTAAGCAAGCGAATGAGCCAATTGAAGTAAAGTGCCATGCAGATTTAAATTTTTCCCACTTGTGACAAATGCAGCTATTGATATTTTTTGCATGCTAGCATGCTAGTTAACATTCGTGTCAGTCAGCGGTTGGCTCTCACGCTGGCCAATAGAATCTTCCTGCCTATTCGTGGCAGTCAGCTATAGGCTCTCACTCTGGCCAGTAGAAAATGGCTGCTAACTACATGAAAACAGCTGTAGAAGCATGAAAAAATCGATTATTTCCACTCTCGATAGGAGTTGGGAAATGCAAAGTTGGTCTTGGCCTTCCTGCTAACTTGGAACATGCACATGTAAATTTTGGTGCAAATCCGTCAAAAATTGCGGCCATGCATTCGTTGCACACACACACACATCCTGCCTTTTATAGATAGAGATACCTTGCTAAAACAATTATTATTATTATTATTATTATTATTATTTCATTTGATTTTTGTTGTAACACATATCCTTCTGGGTCACAATCAGAGACCTAAGGTTAGAAATGACTTCTTGGCATTTTCCACTGATCATTTTTGTAAAACAAAAACAAACTAAGATCACATGCATTTTACATGGTTAAAGCTCTTCATAATGTGTGAGCTGTATTTGTGAGTACTATTTTTTGTATCTCTTTAAGGCATAGGCTACAAGGAATTCCTTTAATGAGTTTATTAGAACATTTTCCAATCAATTCAAGGGTTCCAACTACAACTGGAATTATCAATGTCTCCATGTGCCATATTTTTGAGATTTCCACTTCACGATCTTTGATAGATTTTTTGAAGATCTTCAAAGATGAATTACAATCTGCAGGTTCAATAAGAAAGCTTATTCTGTATTTTGTGGACTTGATCACGATGTCTGGCTGATTAGATTTGAGTGTTCTGTCTGTGTATATTTTGAAGTCCCATAAAATTATTGCAGATCCTATCCCTGTAACTGGGTTTGGGTGATGTCCCTACCCGTTCCTTGGAGTTTAATATTATTATTATTATTACTATTATTATTATTATTTAGTACTCAGTAAGTATCAAATTCATTACAGATCTGTAAAACTAGTTTTCTAATGATTCCTCTACACCAGGATCACAAATGTATTGTTGCATTCCGTGCCATTGCTGGGTCCCAATACTACTACATAAACAGTATCAATGAAAAGGACCATTTCTTTTTGTTAGTTGTTTGATTAGCAGATTGGATTCTAAGAGGCACTAGGAGGAATGATGTCTCAGGAATGCATGTCACATGTTGGCTCAGCATCAATCTGCAGGTAATCTTAGATGGTTTTGTATTCTGTATCAGTATTCATATCTGCTGGAACAATGTTACATACAATATTGTATGTCAGGTTGTTTTTTTCAACAGACTGAAGAGGTTTCAGAATCTGTTTTGTGTTTATATACATGTATGCATATATGGGTGAGCATTTACTTGTCAGGTGGCAATTTTTTGTGATTTTTTTTTTTTTTTTACTCTTATTATTAGAAGTGAAACATTTCGATCCTGACTAACTTGAATTTTTCCAAATCAAACTTTCCTCATTCATTCTCTAAATCTATTTCCCAAATTTAATTTCCTGGTTTTCTTCTTTTTCAAATAAACTATCAGAAAATGGGAAAAATCTTTGTGGGTTTCTTTCTTTTTGTGATTCTTTCAAAAAAATTAATTTAAAGAATTTATCTGAAAATATAATTATGGAAAGTTGGTTGTTAATGTGCATGTCTTCTGCTTAGTCAATTCACATCTCCTAACGTCTAAATGGGCTCTAAATAGTGTCATGCTTATTTGTGCAGGAAATGGAACTAGCAAGCTGAGTTCAAATTCTAGTCAGTGCATTAACTTTTACACTAATGCCCTTAAGAAAAGCGTAAATTCATTACTTCTTCATTTAACTATATGTTAAATAAAAGTTTAGTTTGAGCTTTGTTGTTTTGAGTAACAGAAGCATAATTCTTAAGGTGATAGGAAACCACTCCACTGTCTTTCCCAAGAAACCATTACAATTCACAAATAATAAAAGTAAAAGTAATCTGTGGAAAGCCATGATAACCTACACCCTGAAGGGACATGATATTTATAACCAGGAAGAAAGCAACAGGAAACCACTCCACTGACTTTCCCAAGAAGGTTTGGTAATTCACAGATAATAAAAGTAAAAAGAATATCTTGAGAGCCATGATCACCTACATCCAGATGGGACATAACATTTACAATCATGGAGAAGACAACTGGAAAACACTTCACTGTCTTTCCTGAGAAGGTGTGTCAATTCACAGATAATAAAAATAAAAGGAATCTGTGGAGAGCCATGATTACCAATATCCTGAATAGTCATGATATTTAAAACCATTGAGATGGAAATAAGAAATCTCTACTGTCTTTCCTTAGAAAGCATGGCAATTCACAGCATAGAGATAAAAGAATTCTGTTGAGAGCTATGTAAGCCCTTATCCTGAAGGACATTCAATTAGATTGGGAATCTATCATATCACAGGATTTTAGCAGAAGAATTGAGACCTCAGATTTTCCAATAAAACTTAACAAAAAGGGGAAAATTCTGAAAGATGGTAAAATGGATGCAAATGAATAGAATTCTGACCCACTTCTCTAGAAAATATCAGCCATGATATTCGATTATAAGAGTAGAATAAAAAATGTTATTGTTTTCTGATAATGCTGCTGTTCTTTGTTTTAATTAATCAGGACCAAGATATTATCAGTAAATTATTTCATTAGCCACTCTGGGACAATTGTTTTTAGTGAATTCTTCATCCTCTACAGAAAACCCAAAAAGCAAAGATTTTCTGATGATAGCATTAGCTGCACTCAGGTGATTAACAATATTCCAGGTTCTCTGCTATTCTTAGGACATGGTCTCAAAAGTCTTAAACTTGCCAACAAGCCTTTTTTTCTCAGATTTTTCTTCTTTTGCTTGTTTACTTCTTTACCTGTATTCTTCCACTTAAATTGCTTTAAACATTTTTCATATGAACATTCAAGAAAATTATTTACTTTATAAATGAACTTGATATACAAATTGAAAATTGCATATCATTTCCTCACTAGAAAAATTTATAGTGGCAAAAAAAAATCAGAAGTTCAAATTTCAAAAATTGCTTGATCAATAATTTTATGCATACAAAAGGATAATAGAAATTCTTTTATTCTAGAAAATAGAAAAGAATGGTAGAATAAAAGAATAATAGAAAAGTATGATAGAATAAAAGAATGATTAAAGTACGGTATAATATAAAGAATAAAAGGAAAATTTGGTAGAATAAAAGAATAATAGAAAAGTATGATAGAATAAAAGAATGATTAAAGTATGGTATAATATAAAGAATAAAAGAAACATATGGTAGAATAAAGGAATAATAGAATAAAAGAATGATAGAAAAGTATGATAAATAAAAAAATGATAGAGTATACTCATGGCTAAGCAAGACATTTCCCAATATCAATTCCATTAAATATCTAAATAATAAAAAGAATAGATTGGCTTGTAAGGAGTCTTATTCTGTGTACCATGTCACTTCAGGATGTGACCAGCCATGGCTCTCTACAACTTCCTATCCTTTGTAAGGAGTGTCTCTTCACTAGCCCTTTCACTTCTTGTTCTACTATCCATTGAAACTAGTTTTCTCTGCAAATTACTTGTTAGTGAGATAGTTATATATATATATATATATATATATGTGTGTGTGTGTGTGTGATATAATTATAGTAATATTGATTCCATTTATTTTATTCTAAGCTTTAAGAAATCATGAGTTTAATTATTGATAATTATTGATTTAATTATTGATATACTAATAATCTGTCATTTTAATTCACTCTATTAGACTTTTTCTTTCTCTCTCTTTCCTTCTCCCTCCATTTCACTTACCAGTCTCTCACTATTTCTACCTTCTTCTCCATCTTTCCCTTTCCCCCACCCTCTCTTACTCTCCCTTTCCCCCTCACTCAGTCAACTCGACATTTTGTATTATTATTTTCTTTTTTGTTTTAAATTCACTCTTTCTCTTTCTCCTAGTATATCTTTCTTTCTCTCTGTCTCCCTCTGCCCACTTCTCAGCTCCCCTCTCCCTTCTTCCTCCCACTCTCTCAGTCAATTTAATGAGACTTTTCTATTATTATTTTGATTTTTTTGGCTTTTAATTCCTTCTATTAAACTCTCTTTTTTTCTCTGCTCATACTTCTTTCTTCCTCTCACTCTCTCCCATCCCTGCTTCTCAGTTCCATACCTACCTCACCGTCACTGTCTCTTCTCCCTCTCACTTCTCCGTTCTCCTTCCCACTATCTCTTCCTTTCTCTCTCTTCCACTCTCTCTCTTCCACTCTCTCTCTCTCTCTCTCTCTCTCAGTCAGCTTGACAATACTTTTGTATTATTATTTCCCATTCTTGCTTCCTCATTTTTTGTCCACATCATCTCGTCTTCCCTGCAGATTTGCATCTTTTTACTCTGTCTCGGCATTCTACATTGATATTTTCATTTATTTGTTCTCCTGTTCAAAACGGATACAAATATCATCGTCGTAAAGAACAGTGCAGAACACCAACAGATAACAATGAACACTTTTTGGATTCTTTCCCATGTTTAACACATGTTACGCTAGTTACTGAGTGCATTCGGATAGCAACAAACACAACTAAAAGCTAAACAAAAATAGAAACAAGAGTTGAACTTTTGTTTGCCTTTAGATATGTAACTTCCTTCTAGGCCCCAATATCATTTTTTGATTTTTGATTTTTCTCAAATCAAAATTTGTGTTTCAGTATTATCTTCTATTTTCTTCCTTCTGCTTGTAGATATATTTATAATTTTTGACCTGTGAATATCTAATATAAGAATTTTATTGGTCCCAAGAATTCACAGGCAGATTTGTTTGTTCACTTGTCAGGGTATCAGCAATCTATATATATATATATATATATATATATATATATTATGTCATTTGCAGACAGTACTGTTTTGCTGTATCACAGCTCTTCAGTGCGACTAGACATCCAAATGCCTCAAGCTAGGATCGAAACCCAACCGATTTGGTGTTAGTTAGAGCTTCTACCACTGAGCTATCTTCACTCATTAGAGTTACACAGCTAAATCTAGCGTATTGTTTTTACGAATGTAAACAAATGCCAATCAGCCAAAGTGCTCCATTCATTTTACTGAAGATCATTGCATTAGTGCAGGTGGCTATTGTTTATAGAATTAGCTTATCACTCAACAGTGCTCAATTGAAATATGAATTGAAAGAGCTAAATTATGTCATTTGCTGACAGTACTGTTCCGCTGTATCACAGCTCCTCAGTGCGACTAGACATCCGAATGCCTCAAGCTAGGATCGGAACCCAACTGATTTGGTGTCAGTCAGAGCTTCTACTACTTAGCTATCTTCACTCAGTAGAATTACACAGCTAAATCTAGTGTATTGCTTTTATGAATATAAACAAATGCCAATCAGCCAAAGTGCTACATTCATTTTACTGAAGAGCTTTGCAATAGCGCAGGTGACTGTTATTTATAGAATTAGCTTATCACTCATCAGTGCTCAAGTGAAATATATTTTCAAGAGCTAAATTATGTCATTCACAGACAGTACTGTTTTGCTGTATCACAGCTCCTATATATATATATATATATATATATATATATATATATATATATATATATATATACTTACTATTATTTTTTTTTTTTAATTTGGTATCATCCCAAGCAAGAATACAGTACAGCCACCAGCATGCAATGGGTTACAAGGTGTGGAGGAATTAGGGACAGAAACATTAGTAATAAGGTGAATGAGGAAAGAGCAATCAGGAACACAGTTGATAGCGATTGATAGTGCATTGAGATTTTTGCAGATTAAAGTTGGCTGAAAAGCATGAGAATGAGTTCCACAAGTGAGAAGTGTGAGATAAGAAAAGATTAGCACAGAAGTTATGACTACATCTAGCTAGCTCAACCGAAATTTGAAGATTCTCACTGCCAGTCTAGTATTTCACTTAAATTCATACAGTCTATGTACCATAGCGAACAACTCATCTGAACAGTTACCTTGAAAGTATTTAGAAAAAGAGGCAGTCTTATGGCAGTAAGCAATTGACTGATGCTAAACTGCTAGATCAGGACCAATAATATTGCTGATTCTTCTTTGAATCTTATGAAGGAGCTCTAGTATGGAAGAGTGGCATCAAACCTTATATAAAAGCAATATTCTAAGCATGGATGAATGGTAGACATAGATATGCAAGATAGATTCCAGAGAGAAAAATGATTGTGGCCCAGATTTCTTAGCTGCTGATCTAACAATGAACTCAACATAGTCTTTCCACCTCATGTCAGCTAACAACATTAGCCTGAGAAGGGACAATGAGTCACTTTCCTGGAGTTTATCTGCATCCATGCTGATGGAAGGCAGGGAGGGGTCTCTCAGATGATTAATGGAGAGGATTTTAGTTTTGGAAGTGTTAAATTGACAAGCCATCTTTTGCCCAGTTAATGATGGTCTTAAGGTCGTTTTTGTACATCAGCTTCCATTTTGACTTTTAGCCTTACTTTGAGAGATAATGTCATTGGGAAGGTCATTAATGAAAATTAAAAACAGTGTAGGATCAAGGATGAAGCCCTAGGGGACACCTGTGTTAGTACAAAAGAATGGAGACTGTTGAATGTAGTTTTTTGGGTACCCTAGTACTAGTGAGCCAGCCAAAATGAGCTGACTCATTTTATAGTTCACCAATAGAAGGGTTAACCAATCAGAAGGCTCAAAATATTTAATGCAACGTGTATAAAGGAAGCCATGTTTTTTCCTGAATATTCACTGAGAGCCAGCCTTTGATATTGAATACTGAAGAATTACGGAACAGCTGCTGGTGGTATTGGCGATATAGTCAGATTCAGTAGAGTGTCTGACTCATGAGTGTTAATCTTTAACGTTGTTTCATTGAACAGATTACGTACTGCACTGTATTCTATATTCATAGACTATGGTGAAAATGGTCAACATAGACAAGTAGCCATTTCGCAATTTGATAGGAACAACTGGTTCAGTTCAAAAACGTTCTCAGATATACCATAATTTTTCAGCTTCTGCCAGACCCTGTCAGATGTTTTTAAGATGTCCAATGCTACAGCCTGAGCTTCACCATTTTTATCTAGAACATGATAGACACTTTCTGCAATTATCATTAGAAACAAAAGCAATATTGCTTGTCTGAAAAAAAGGTCCTGTGATGAGAGATGATGAACCAATTCAGCATTGATTAGGACTTCTATCAGATTCCCCAAAAGAGATAGAAGGCTAATAGGCTGAGTTGGATAGGTCAGACAGTTCAACAGAGTTCTTAAAAACTGGAACAGATGACTTCCAACAAGAAGGAAAGCAGGAGAGCAAGGCATTTTTTATACAGCTTAGAGAGAACAGGAGCTAGTTCAGGAGCATTTCTTAATGACTATTACCAGGAAACCATTGGATTCACATGCTTTGTGGGATTCCAGGTTAGAGATGATAACAGAAACAAAAGAAGGAGTTATGAGCATATCACTCAAAAGAGACTCAGTTCTAAGTGGGAAGTTAGGCAAGGATACTCCTGATGAGTCAAAAGTAGAGCTTAAGGAGAATTTACTAGGGAAACATTCAGCTTATCAGTAGAAAATATTCTTTCTTTTCTTTTTATGTGCCAAGTCCTTTCACTGTAACTTTTCAATTTGTGAAGAAGACCTGTCTGTCAAACTATGTCGAAAACTTTACAGATGTCCAATGCTACAGCCAGATAGGTTCTTTCTGCAATTATCATTAATACATCAGCAGTTCACCTGGAGAAAGTCCTACTACTTGTTTGAAAAAAGGACTTGGAATGTGAGATGCTTAACTAATGCAGCATTGATTAGGGCCTCTAGTAGTTTCCCAAAAAGAGGTAAAAAGCTAATAGGCTGAGTGTTGAAAAGGCCAGATGGTTCACCTGTGGTCTTAATAACTGGAACAACATATAACGATTTCCAACAGACAGGAATCAAGAGGTAGCAAGACATTTCTTAAGGACTATTACAGGGATACAATCAGGCCTACAAGCTTTGTGGAGATCCAGATTAGAGATGATTACAGAAATAATGGAAAAGGTTATATGCATATCACTCAGCAGTTCTAATTAGGAATTTAGGCAGGGATACTCCAAATGAATCAAGAATAGAGTTTTTAGGAGAATTTACAGGCAAAGCATTCAGCTTTATCAACAAAGGCTGATAATGCCTCAAATTTATTGAAGAGGTGGGGAATAAAGACCTTGCACTTATTTTATACCCTATTACAGAGACACCAGTAATCACAAGAGTCAAAGTTGTTAGAAGCTAAGTGGTGCCTCATTCTCTCAGCAAATAGGGACTTCGCTTCTTCAAGAACTCACATTTTTATGAACAGTAGCAAATAGCCACTTGTTATGATGAGAGGCATGCAGGGATAGTCGAAAATAGTGGTTCCTATAGTGGTGAGAACTATGGAGAGGATTGTGGTTTCACCTGGTATTTTCAAGAAGGGATGAAAACATCCATGCCAGCTTTGACCCAAAAAGAAACATTTGTGATGAAATTTTCAATTAGGAAGTTGAAGATGTCAGTCCAAGTGACATTACAAAGTAAATTCCAGAATTAGTCTCAATCAGCATTCTGGTAATGGAAAGAGGCCTTATGGATAGAGGATTCCTGTTTAATGGATGCTTGGAAGGCGATATCAATAGCTACCATAGAGTGGTCCGAGAGTTAGGTAAGAAATAGATCCAATAGAGAAGCATGTCGCTTGGTTTGGCTAGGGAAACGAGTAGGGAAATCCACAATTTGAGTAAAGGATTAGGCAATAGGTATTTATCATTTTGCAACTTTCAAAACAGCCTTAAAAACAATTTGAAGTCCAAATAAAAGCCAATGCATAAAATCTGGAATTATCAAGGATTATATGTATGCAATCCATTGACAGAGAACAATTGTATAATCACGTGAATTGCTTGTAACACACAAAAAACAAATTTACCTCAGTATCTGTTTAATTTTTTAAGTCACACCTTCAATCTTTATTTTCTCTCCCCAAATTAAATCCAGAAGAAAAAATTTGAAAGAAAAAAAAAAATTACAAAAGAATATTTTAGTGATGAAAGACAGCAAATGTGTTGAATACCATCATTTCAACTGTCTGCTAATGTATCTATATTAATTATCATTAAGTCAGCATCAAAAAAGATTAATCGTAATTTATATTCAATAACTCAACATCAATTAACAATCAACAGATTTCAATGTGTTGCTTATTCAGTGACTGTGTTGCATATTTCAAAAAGAAATGAGATAAAAATTAAAATAGTAAATGTCTTACGAACTTGAATTGGCCGCAGTTGAATGAAGCAATTAACATGTTTAGAACTCAGCTTTATTTTTAATTAATAAATCAGCTTTGATTTTTCTGCTTTTAAAGGAAACTAATTAAGAAATATAGGTAAATACAATTAATAAGGAATGGTTTTTAACTATTTTCATTGTTTGGACTGTTGTCCTCATCTTTGTTATCATATTCACAATGTTTCAGCTATTGGTCACTCCAGCCTTCTTCAGGTGATTAGAATTTTGAACTAGACCCATGACCTAGGGTATAAAAGAATTGTTTGAAGTAATCCAGTGACTTGACCCAAAGAGTTATGAGTTCAATACCTGGCCACAGCAGAGGTGAACAAAAACTTGGAGAGTTGAGTTACTAAAGGAAAATAATTAATACTGAGATATTCACAAGAGGCATGGCACATGGAACTAGAACAATCTAACCCAATGGATGAAATAAAGGGTTTGGTTTGAAATTCCAATCACCTGAAAAAGACAGGAGTGTACAATGGCTGAAACATTGTGAATATGACAATAAAAATGAGAACAACAGTCTGAAGAATGTAAATAGCATAAATAGCTATAAAAGAAGACATTCAGTTGGTTTCTGTTGGGCTGATCAGATACTGGTTATTTCTTTTGGAAGAATTAGCCAACGGTCAACAGATTGTAAAGAAAACTGATTGAAGGTAAAGAATTTAAAGCTCTTTGAATGTCATCCATTTTTATTCCCAGCATAAAGGAAATTATTTGTGTAAACAAACAACCTAATAAAATAAATAGTATTAAACATTTATGTATAAATCCAATTTAGTCTTTTTGGACTGCACTCCTCATATTTATTGTCATATTCACAACATTTCGGTCATTGTACACTCTGACCTTCTTCAGGTGATATACGCTGGAATTTCAAACCAAACCCTTTATTTTGTTCCACCGTCGTAGATTGTTCTAGTTCCACATGCCATGCCTCTTCCAGATATCTCAGTTTCAGATATTACTCTTCAGTAACTCAACTCTCCAAGTTTTTGTTCACCTATACTGTGGCCAGTTACTGAACTCACAACTTTTGGGGTCAAGCCACTGGATTACTTCAACCAACACTTTTATCCACTGAGGCATGGCATGTGAAACTAGAACAATGTTTACCCATGGACAAAATAAAGGGTTCAGTTCAAAATTCTAATCATCTGAAGAAGGCTGGAGTGTACAAGAGCCAAAATCTCATGAATATGACAACAAAGGGGAGGTCAAGTCCAAACAATGTAAATAGTGTAAATAGTCAATACCACATCTCAGAAATATAGACAGATATTGCTTTTTAATTATCTTTTTTTTTTCAATTTTTAATGCTGTAAATTTGTTTTCTTACTCATGGAATGAACAATTTCATAGCACATATTTCCCATATAAAGTCTTCAAATTGCATGAAAAACATTGCTTAGAGTTATGTTGAATCAGATTAATAAAAACAAGAAGAGATTACTAGAAACAAAAAGAGATTTTCTGCATCTTTTTCTGTTTTTTAATTAGAGCTCTGAAGTTTTCACCTTTAGCACTCTGCATTATTAATATTACTTCCCTTTCCACTGCATTCTTTTTCAAGGCCTCTTAGTTGCAGCAGTCTTATTGTTAATTTCACTCCTTGTTTTCTGTTTCTATAGCAGGATAGGACAATACAAATATGAAATTCAAACACCCTATTGTTCAGCGATCAGTCACCTTCAGTGGCAGGATAAACTTTTTGTACAGCAAATGAAGTCATATACAGAGTGATAAAGTTTAAATAATACTTAAGGATGCTTTTTTCTTTTATTCATAACTTAATTTCTATAATTCATTTTTAACTTATTACTAAATTATACCTATGATTTATATTCAACTTAAAATTAAATTTTTCTTCAGTTATTTTTATATAATTAAATTACCCATGTATAAAATTTTAGAAACATACAATTTTATCATTAAAATAGCCATATAGCAACAATTTCATTTTTGGTGCTCAAATGTGAGTAACTTGGGTAGAAAAAATGCTAGATAGGTGGTGCTGATCTTTCATTTAATAAGGAATGTTTCATATCTCCAACTATGGATTAAATAGCCTCACCAGCCTGAAATTGTCTCAACATGGCAGGTACAACTACACCCCAGAAGACATGGTCAATCAGGGAAGGTTTCCTCCAATAGGAGTAAGAGTAGGCTCCAGATTTGGATTTGGATCTTTCACTAGAGATCAATGTTAGATTAAAATATATTTTTAAAGCAAAATGGAAGAATTTAAAATCTGAACAAAACTTCATGTCTGGGCCTCACATTGCAAGGCAGTAAAATTCTGTGTCCTTTCAAAGTTGATAAATGCAGAGAATTTTACTGCAAGTTCATTGATAAGGTCATTTTTTTTTTTAGTAGTTCAGGTTACTGATTTAAGCTAAAGAGTAAATTCAGTAAATTCCCTGTATCTTCACATTCTGCAAAAACAGATAATTTAATGCCTTGTAATATAGCAACAACTCTAAGTAGAGGCTTATGAAGCTTTATTTAACTAATTCGGCTTTAGCACTGAAAATGTTAATTTTATTTTAATGAATGGTTAAAAGCGAGAGTGGAGATGGAATGTGCTTATTTTATTAGCACACACCTTGTCAAGATGTTTTCAATGACACCAAAATAATCTTCTGGATATTAATCATAGGAAAAAAAAATGTGGTTTATCATGAAAAGAAATATTTATGAAAATGGAAAGCAATATTCAATCTAAGAAAATTCCTAGATCACAATAAAAAAAAGTTCCCTATTAAATTCTAAACAGTAGAAGAGTGAATAACAATAAATTAAAAACTGATGAAACTAAAGACTACCAAAGAGCCAATAATAGTCATCCATTATCTCTTGTTTGGTCAAAGTTCAGTCCTTTATTGGTGAAGCTGGAGTGACCTTTCCGGGGGTGCAGGCCTGGGCAATAGTAAATGGAAGCTGTGCACTGCCCAAACCAAGTGGCCCTTCTATCAGCCCTACTGACATGATCCAAAAGAAAAAAGGGCATTTTATTTGAGGATGTCTTAGCTGCAGGAATTATCAGAAGTTTTCCAATGTTGACAGCCAGTGGCCTTTGGGGATCTAATCCACATTTTCTATCTGGATTTACTTCCATAACCTTTTCCATGTTTGGTTATGCCCACAGGGTAACAGAGTTTTAAAATCGATATTTTACTTTCCCTTAAATGAACTGCTTCCTTAGATGCTGAACTCCATCTATCTGACGCAGCTGGTTATAAAGTGCCATTTGTCTGCCTTCATCCCTTCTCTAGCTTGGAACTGAAATTTGTTATCAGAGGCTTTTTAAGGCACATGAATCAATGGAAGAATTTTATAGACAGTGGGTAAGCAGCAGCCCTTATTAATGTATAAAATAATTATATAATAATTTATTCAGGTATAAATCATATTGTGTTAATCAAATATGTTTCTCTGGTATATATCTTTTGGATTTATTTATTAAATAAATGTATGTTGCATTCTGTTTACATAATAAAACCTGATTTCCCCAAAACAAGTTCTTGTCAATATTTTCAATATATACTGAAATTCATACAAGATATTACACATATAATATCATATATCTAGAATATTTTACAAGCATCAATAGATTAATCCCAATTTTATTTTGAACAAAATTGACTTACATAATCTGACATATATAATTTTAAAATTTCTCCAGAGAAAAAGTTAGTTTATTCTTTTCAGAAGAGTAAATAATAAAAAAATTGCCAAAAAATTTTGTAAAATCAATTATTGCTTTTATTTTTTCTAAATTTAAATATGATAATGTCACCCTGTTAGTCAACTGTAGCTTAATGTTTTTTTGCTAACTTTCCCAAACAAGATATAAAAAGTAGGCATAAGCTTCCGTTACTACCAAAAATGGAAGAAAATCTCATGCAATCCTTCTTCATTTAAAGGATTTATTAGAGTTATAAAATTTACTGAATTAATTCAAAACAGAGATAATAAAAACGGAAACTACAACTAGAAAATATGAAAAGAAAAATGAAAAGAGAAAAACTATAGAATGATCTAATCAGTTATCTTTCTTACTCGTCAGAACTGGATTGACGAAATTAAAATACTGTGTAGGCTGACTAACAAGATGATTATGAGGAAAGAAAATATACACATATCAATAACATAGTGAGATGAGTATATCCAGGGCTAATGCAAGCGTCTCGGTCTCCCTTGAATCTATGATATGGGGTCGCCCACTCTAATATATCTCAATGTTCATACTGTCATATTCATATAAAATAAAAATTTTATTATAACCTAATTATGTACAATAATGGATCATATGCAATATAGGTAAACAATTCTGCTAAAATAAATGAAAATAAATACAATGCATCTAAATACAAATTAGAAAACTGTCATAATAGATTCTTAAATAAATTAACACTGTTTTACAGCAATTTTTAACATCAACTTGAGATGTTTTTTGTTAAAAAATTTACTAATTTTATCCCATTCGACATTATAGATAGAAATAGTGAATGCTAAATATAGTGTTTTTTCAAAATTTAACATGAGCAAAACAAATTCATTGATTTGGACATAATATAGACCCTGGAATGATGCCAAAAATCTGCAAAAATTTATCATCCTTTAACAGTCTTTAACAGGGCTTAGTTTAATTTTTAATGTATATAAATGTATGTAGAAAAAACGCTATGGAGTGAAATACTTATTTTTTTCAATAAAAGAGAAATAAATGTTTAAAAATTAATATAATGTGATTTTCTGAAATTTTTTTATATTCTATCTCTCACTTTCAAGACAGACCTACCCTGAAAATTATATTATATTTTTGTGAGGTAGCAAACTCAGAAAATCAGCAGGCAATGAAATACTTATTTTCCCGACTGTATGTACAAATTCCTTATATTGCTACATAAGAATTTTTACTATCAAATCATAATTCATGAATAAGGATTGCATATATGGAGGCAGATGCTTTAACTAGAAATTTTTGTTCTTAAAGAAGCACTCTTAGGTCGACCCATATTTGATAGTGATGGATTGAAATATATTTCATAATGCCTTTCAATCGATCACTGGTTGATTTCCATCATTATTTTATGGAATGAGTATATAGCATGGATTGTCATCATTTAGACATTTTAGAAGTGGTAAAATATCTTTCATTCTATTACTGTCATAATTCAGGCATATGTGATGACCTGGTAGAATGTATTGTCATTATTTAGAGATGCTAGAATAACAAAAAATATATTTCAATCTATCCCTATCAAATATGAAATGACCTAACAGCTCGTTTTTAAGAACAAACCTTTCTCTTTCAAGTACATGCCTGCATATATCTCATCCTTATTCATAAACTTTGATTTGAGAGCAAACATTCTGATAAAGCAAAAGTGGGGGGGGGGCTTGGTCATGTAACAATTTCTTTAGATGAGGTGGTATAATTGTTATTTATCTTTTCTTTTTTAATCATTTCACTACAAGCAAGGCAATAAAGTCACTAAGATGCAAAGCATTACTGAGTGTTAGAAAATATAAGAAAAAAATTCACTATTCAGGAGAGAGAACAATCAATGAACAAAGATTAACAAGACAGAAGACAACGATTGATATTGTATTTAAATTGACAGAAAGTTGAAAGTTGACAGAGAAACAAAAAGGTGGATGAAAGTTCCACACATAAGAAGTGTGAGGGAAGAAACTGTTAGCATAGAATTAATGGTTACATCTTCAACTGTAAAAGGATGATACCTAGCTTCCAATCTAGTACTGTAATAATTTGTAATGTCAAGGTACTATAGAGAAAATTGATATTTATTTGCATGATTATATAAAATGTGGGACAGGGCCAAAAGAGGGATGGGGAAAATGATGGTCTTCTTCTGTCTTAATCGTTAAACTTAGGTAGCCACAAACACTGATCCAAACATACCACAATATTCCTAAAACCAAAACAATGCATTCTTACTTACCTTTCTTACTATTAGGTTGGTTAAAAAATAATGACGTAATAATGTTGTTTTTTTGACGTATTTTTTAACGTCAAAAAACGACATTATTACGTCATTATTTTTGAACCAACCTAATACATCCACCATAATACCCCATTGTCTCTATGAAAGTCCTGAATAATCCCCATATGTACAATTCATGGTGTCTGGTGGGGGACAAAATAACAAACCTAAAATCTAAATCCCAATGAATACTTACAAAAATAAACAAAAAACTATATACAAGAAAGTAAACAAATTAGTAATACTCCCCCCACCAATCCTTAACGGTAGCAGAAACATCAGTTAAATGGACAAAATCAATGCGGGACTTTAATAATATAAGACATTCATTCATCCCAACCACTCACCCATTTAAACACAGCAATGGATATGAAAATCACACCCGAAATGAAAGATGCCCTGCATCCACCAAAGAACTGACATCACTGACCACCTAATGAGGGAGAGGATGGAGAATTAAACCAAAGACAACAAGAGACAGAAATAAAAGGGGTCAATGAGCATACATCCCCTAAGTTAACTGAAATGAAGAAACAAAGGACACAAAAGCAACCCTAAACTAATTTCAGGCAGGGATTGCCTAAGTTTAATACAGGGAGAACAATATCTTGATGACTAACTGGCATCAAAGTGCCACTCCAAGTCATCCCCTTTCACTCAACACAAACATGAAAAATTCACCCATCTTTTGCCAACTTCTGATGAAGCAAGCTGCTGCTTTTCCATCCTAATCTTGACTTTCTGATGCTTAAAGTACAAGACGTGTTGGGAAGAAGGGAAATTCTTGCCTACATAGAATCCATTCTAATGTGTCATCCAAATCACAACTCTCATGAACCCTAGCAAGCAAAAGAACATGTAGTGTTCAGCCTACGTCATTGGTGGTACCACATTGCTACTAACAGAACTGGCCTCAAGGACAAAGAACTTTCCATGCAGCATGCAAACCATGAGTCCTTCAACAAATTTGCACAAAGATGCTACAACATTGCAATGAAACAAGTGACCCAGAGTCTCGACCTCTTCATCACAGTGAACGCAGTTTGGAGATTTTTCCAAGCTCACTGAACAAACTCTTTTGGCAACTCAGCGGACCCCATGAATCACCAGCCAGGTGAGCGATGCCTCATCATTATTGAGGAATTTCAAATGGGGCACCCAGGTCCATACTGAGTGAGGTTCCTGCTTCATAAGACTGAGCTTGTCAATCAGTTCATCCCGAACAGACCCCGTAACTAACACCTGATATAATGCCCTTTCAAACAACTCCAGAACATTGAGGAGGTCATCCGATGCCTGTAAGAGGCGTTTCAGAGCAATACGACACTCGAGGTAGAAGGAGCACACCTTAGGATAAACAGCCAGCCTCCTCCTTGCATGAGTGCACACTTCTCAGGAATGGGAAGTTCTTACAAGCATCTTCCTTCCAGAAGGTGCCCTCTTCATCTGAATCAGGACACATTTGATCTAGGAACATGATGCAAGTGTATATTAATGAATCTCAAGAAGGGCGGAGGCAACAGATCTTCTGAGTTATCCTAACAGCCTTCGTCCCTACAAGGAGAAGAACAAGGCCTTACTAATGACATTAGTGTGGCATACAGAAATGGAAGCACAGAGTGTCAGTAAAGGAGAGTTGGGTAGATGTGTGAAACACATACTTACACCCACCCACCTTTAAGGAAAGATTCCTCCAAGACCACAGATTAACAGCAATCTCAACCTTCCATTGTATCTCTGTCCAGTTCATTTCCAACTCGATATTGAAACCAAACTAGATTTCAAGTATCTGGACCAGCCTGTCTGTCCAGACGAAAGGTCCAGTAAGAGAAATTCCCTTCCATGCACCCAGATTTATTGCGGTTGATCTTGGCTGATTTTGTCAATCTTGGCTATGCTTGACACAAGAACTGAAATGTCATCAGCATAAGCAGAATACCTGGCCGAAGTGGTAGCAGCTGGTAGGGAAATTCTGTATAGGACCAGATTCATCTTTAATTTGCAAAGGAATGATCCCAATGCAAGAATGTACAGCAAAGGTGAAAGTAGACAACTTTGATGAATGAAGCGAGACAATATGAAAAGCTCCAATCATACCCTACTCATTTTCACCAGTACACCAGTAGTTGTATACAAAAGTTAGATCCAGGTGTGAATGTACAGCCCAAAACCGGCCACTGAAAGGACAGCCTCCAGAAATCAATAGTCAACAATATCAAAGACCTTGGACTGATCTAAATAATCAAGCATACCATATGAAGGTTGTTCTGAATAGTCCTGCCTTTCACAGTACAAGTCTCTTTAGAGCCAATCAGACTAGAAAGTACAGCCTGCAAATGGTTCACTAAAACCTTAGCCAAAATCTTTAACTCTGTATTTAGCATAGTTAAAGAGCAAAAGTTAACTAACCTATCCCCACCATCTTTGTGTAGAAGCTTGATTATGCCCCTGGTGGAGCATTCAGGTATAGACCCCTGCTTCATTCAGTTGTTGAAAATCAGCACCAGCAAAGGAACAAAAACAGGTGACAGCCTCAAGCACACTTCATAGAAACAGGTGACAGCTTCGAGAAACAGGTGACAGCTTCATAGAAAAGACCATCAAATCCTGGATTTGTCCAGGCCAACCTGCTTCAGTGCATCCCAGATTTCTGACTCTGTACTGGGACTCTTGCACCTAGGCACTTCAGCTGCCTCAAAGAAGGGAAAGTCAGCTAAATAGGTGTCAAACTGAGCAGGACTCAGACCAGGGTCCCTGGTGAAAAGTTCCTGAAAATAATCATGAAAAGCCTCACATAGGCCTGTGTTTGTAGTCACAGTCTGATTATCCGGCAATGTGACGCACACGATATGTCATGAGATGCATTCCTTCCGAACTTCCTCTGCATGCAAATTCAGTGTCCATATTCGTTGCCTCAGAGGAGATTCTTTTTAACTTAGCCCTAACTAACAGAGCTTGATCCGTCTTGATAAGCAAGGAGGTCAACTCTGTCCTAGCTAAAGCTACTTCCCAATTGTCATGGGATTTAATAGACTGATTAACCTTTTTTCTCACAAGCCGTTTGTGTCGCTAATCTATTAGGTTGGTGCAAAAATAATGTCGTTTTCCCAGATATGTTACTATGTGAGAAAACGACATTATTTTTGCACCAACCTAATATCTAGATTGGGGTGATGACTATAATCAGCAGTAAACATTCTAATTTTGGATTTTAAGTTGTCCCACCAGGCATTCCCAACCACAACCCCTGTCAGTGCATCATTAGTAGTAGCTGGTCCTTGAAATCTAAGTTTACACAGACTCAGACACGCCTATGATCTGAATAAATCACTATATAGTGGAAACTTGGACACTAAAAGAGTGCTACATCGAATCTCCTAACTAAAACTCGGTCAAGGTAGCTAAAACGCACTTCTGTAGCCTCTCCAAGTCCATACTATCTCCTGAAGGTATTCATTCTGGTACCTATCAAGAAGATCAAACTTATTGATAAAGTTCTGAAATGGTTTCATGTCCGAGTTGTCAGTACCCAAATTTGAGTCTATAGGATCTAAATTGGGGTCAAGGATGCCATTCTAATTCCCCGCTAAAACTACCTGATAAGATGTCACCAAAAACAGCTTGAGCTGCCAAAATAAACCCTGCTGCTCAGAATGGTAATTAGGTACATAAACCCCAATGGGACAAGGAGCTTTATACTTTATAGTAACATCCAGCATGCAAAGCCTGTCTACCAGATATGTGAAGACAAGAGCACATACTGCCTTCAAAGACTTGCTCACCAGCCAAGAGACACCTCTTGAGTGACCATCAAAACATACTGAATAGAGGGCAAACCCCCTAGACAGACTACCCTCATAATCATGTTGAAAAATGGGTCTCCTGCACACAACATATATTCACCCTGAAATGCTGAAGGTCACAAGTGAGTTTTGCCCTGTGAGACACTGGTATCAGACCCTGGGCGTTCACACTAGCTAACCAGAGCGACATGATGAAACTGAGTTGCTCTCCTTTATTAAACATAGCTAGGGAAAGGACGCCAGCAACCTCTCCCATCAAACCAGTTACCATCTCAGTTTTGATGGTTCCATTAGGATTCAGGCTACCAATGTCCAAGGGGTAGCTTAGCTTTAAAGCTCTATACAAGTATGGGTGGACAAAAAGCAGGAACCTCCCTGAAAAATACTGCTTTAATTTTTTCATTGTTGAAGCAGACCATGGGTGGAAACATCCCAAAAACATGGTTTGCCTCTGCAACCATGGCCCAAATCTGCTGACCAGCCTCACCAGTCAAGACCATTTTTTCATTTGGAAAATTTCTAGGGTCTCCAATATCTAAAATTTAATAATATTTTCAAATTTTTCATTTTTTCAGAGTTCTAATGCACCTTTTCTTCCAGTTGTTTGTAAACTTGGCACACATGTTCTGTTTTAGAAATAGGTTTAGGCATTTTTGAGAGCTGCTTCTGTAGATTCCAGTGAAGGACTTGTTTGATGTTTTGGATTGTCAGCTTTTTTAGGTGTACCGCTGGGAGTTTTGATAGGAGATGGATTAGGAGTAATGGGGGTACTGGAAAAGGTGGAATGGCCAATAATCTTGTGATGGTGGCCTCTTTTAAGGTTGTCATTTTGTGGGAGATGGGGATCTCAGGACTGGAGGAGGAGCCATGAAGTGTTGTTCTGTTGAAGCAGAAGATGGTGCTGAAGAGGAAGAGCCAGATTTTTCTGAAAAATTCTTCTCTTTAAGTGACTCCTTTAATTTTTGAAGTCTATCTACCTTCTCAATAGATAGCTCATATCTTAACATTTGCTGTCATAGATTATCTGAATAGCTGATTGGGGAGTCACCCTTAGAACTAGTAGAGTCAATGGGGATGTTTGTGTCATTACCCATAGGGTCCTTCTGTGGTATGAGAACCCACTGTCCAGAGCTTCAATCTAGCCTTACCAACAATCTGCCATTCCTCTTTTCCTATCTCTGCAACTGCACAAGTAGCAGTGAAACAGGCCCAACCGGTTGTTTCACCATACCATGTCCTGGCTGCTGGTATATCCATTACAGGCAAGACAGAATCAACAGTCTTGATCAGAGGGGGATTTGGGTTGGCGGTGGGTCAGTGGGGGGTGAGAACTCCAGAGGCCTTCTTCTGTAGGCAGGAAGAGGAGAGGTGACCAGTCTCTCTACACTTCCAGTATATATATATATATATATATATATATATATGTAATTATTTAATATGATTCCCAAAAAGTTGTATAAAGTTGCAATCTCTTGAAACAAAGTTACAGAACTTGCTTTCTTGAAAGCTTCAAATAGATTCAGTTTTTCAATGAAATCAACAAAAGACATTGAAGTTACAAAGTTTCATTTTGAGAGAGATTCTTTTACATATTCCATTCTTGAAATCCCAATTCTTCAGATAGCAAGGAAGGTATTTTTAGAATTTCTTTTCTTAAAATGGTATCATGTTTTTGCAGACAACTCTTTTTCATTCCCAGTGCATAAGAAAATGTCCAATTGAATGGTGCTTATGTCTCTACTTTGTTGTCTATGTTCTTTTCACAAAACTTATTAATTTTATTATCTTGTATTTCTCTTATCTTAACCCATTAATACCCATCATAATATCTGGTATTACTTATAAAAATAAAAATATGGTATTAATTATATGTTTATAAAAAAAAAACAATTCGCTATTAATTTTAAGTTTGTAATATTGAATGTAATTCCCCATTAATATCCATCATCCCTTTTTTGGTATAAAGGTTGATTTCTGTTACTTTTATTGCAATTTTTAGATTTTTACTCCAAGATAGTTAAGTAAGTCTTCTTCTTCTATGTGATGCGTCCCTTCAGGACTTTGGCAATCATGGCTCTACAAAATTTCTATTCTTTGAAGTTCTTAAAAAATTTTTTTTTGTTATCTCATCTAAAACTTGTTTCGTCTTCCGTTTATTCAAGATTTCCAGATAAATTAAGTATTGATTTCCTCTGCCCCTATTGCCTTCAATAGATCCTGTGAGGATTAAATTTTCTAAGCCCTACAGATTTAATTCTTTCTTCCTCATGTTAAGTATAAGTGTCCTTTTGCTTCCATTTTTTCTAAAACTTTGTCGTTACTCACATATTCGGTCCATGGTATTCTCAGCATTGTTCTGTTGAACTGCATTTATGTTGCTTCAAGTCTCTTCTTCATCTGTGAGAAGATTGTCCAGAATTCACTGCCATATTGGAGGACTGATAATATGTAACACATCAGTATTCTTTTCTTTGTTTCTAATAAAATTTTGCTGTTTTTTAATACTTTGCTTAGCTTTTGGAAGCACTTTTGCTATCTGAATGTGCCTCCCATCCTCTATGAAAACACTTCCCAGATATTCAAACAGTTATACTTTTGGATTTTGGCAATGCTAATTTGCATGTTGGGCTCTTCCTTTTGCTAACAACTATACACTGTCTTCTTGCAGCTAATATTTAATCTTTTCTTCTCACTTTCCTTCACACCCTTTTGTACAAGTTCTTGTAGTTTCCTTTCTTTGTCTTCAATCAATCATGTAAATATGTTAAGATTGAGGCCACCAATAATAAATCCTGGTAGGACTTCTAATTCTCTACCATCCATTTACTAGAGCTCACTATGAACATTACCTGTTGTTTTCCTATATAGGATCCATGATTCTGATCCATACAACATCTGCTCTATAAACCCATATTTTGGTGTCCAATGTGATATTGCTCTTCTTCTTTAGGGGGTGGGGACACTTTCTAAATGCACTTGTAGCTTTAGATGATTGATTTGTTATTTCGTCATCAAGGCATGCAATTGAATTCATCTTACTTCCTATATATGTAAATGACTTCATATATTTCAAGTACTTCCCATCAATATATATATAGGAGTGTATATATATATATATATATATATGTATAGGAGTGTCTGGGAATTGATGAACTGGTGGAAGTTGTCTGACCCCCAAATCTGCTTTGGACAAGGAAAAGGCTGGCAGATTACCTCTGGTTTCTTTATGCTAATAATAAGGCCAAAAATTTTGCATGCAATAAAGAAATGGTTAACAAGTTCTTGGGCTTCCTCTCGGGATGTTGTCACAAGTGTAGCATCATCAGCAAACAGTAGATCATGAATGATGCTAATTGGTGGAAGTGTTTTAGCTTTGAACCGCTGATTGTTGAAAAGGTCACCACTGGTTCAAAATTGAAATTTGACACCAGTGTCCATGTCACCAAGTGCATATTTGAGCATTACTGAGAAGAGAGCAAAGAGAACAGAGATCATGATACAACCTTTCTTTGTACCATTTGTAACATCAAAGGAATCAGAATTCCTCATCAGATACAGCAGCAGCAGCTTTCATCCCCTCATGAAAAGAGATTATAATATTAAAGATTGTGTCTGGGATTTCATCTTTTTAAGAACTTTCTATAGTGCTTCATGATTTACAGTGTCAAAGGCCTTAATAAGGTCAACAAATACTACACTGTGATTCTTCGTAAATCTCACTGACAACATGCTTGTTAATACTGTTTAGAATCAGTCTAGCTGATATTTTATGAACAAATGACAACAGAGATATCCCACGATAGTTGTCACACACATTTCTATTACCTTTGTTTTTGTATAGGTGCTGAATTAACACATCTTTGTAAGTCTTGAGTAAGACTACAAAGATGTCTTAATTCAACACCTATACAGCAGATGGTATGAAAGGTCCCTTGTCTCTCTTCTTGGTGCTGACATCGCAAGTAAGGTGCTGTCTGTTGATCAATGATGCATCCACAATATCTTGCAACAGTTCAGCTGCTGGAAGTAGGTGTTGGTGATTACCAGATTGAATTCTCTGAAAATAGAAATGGGGGCACCAGTCATTGCAGTTCATGTGTCCAACACCATGATTACCAGCACACCAGATCTGATGATAATTACCCACTTGAGCATTCAAGTCCCCGATTAGGATAAGTTTATGCCTATGTTGTACATGGAAGATGATATTATGGAGGTTGTTGTAGAAGTCATCTTTCTCTTCCACAGAGCTGTTCATTGCCAGTGTGTACTAACTGATAAGCGTTGCACATGTTGTGATCCAGATCAAGTGTCAGTGTCATGATATGGCCTGATAGGCATTTAGAAAGGAAGCTCTGTTATATAAGTATATCTAAATGACCCATAACCGAGTGGGTAAAATGTTTGCTCTCTGACAATAGGAACCACTTTAAAATTTAGCATGGTGATGATCCATCAATGATTATGTGTAGCACTAAGTCACAAGTCATTATGACCAACAATTAGAGAATAATGGTGTTGGTCAAAGTGTTGATGATAAAAGATTATGCAATTTTTCCCAGAGACTGTAACTAAGGTCTGCACAGCATAGTTACAGTACAAACCTCAGGTAGCCTCTGTGGGTTTTGAACAAACACAAATGTATCTGAGCAGGTGTCTTCGATAGTGATTGATTAGCAACCCTTGCAGATGGATATGCTCAGAAAGCAAGAGTGGCCAGCTGTATATATATATATATATATATATATATATATATATATATATATATATATATATATACACATATATATATATATATATATATATATATATATATATATATATATATATATATATATATATATATTATTTTCAATAACATGAGGTTCTTACAAATGTTGTGTTGCCTATGATTAAAATTTTTGTACAATTTTCAGTGAATAACAGTCTCTGGTGTTGTGGGAATTTTACTTTCTCTCCATTTAATGTTGGCTGTCAGATATTGGCCACGCTATCTGTTGCCATATGAGTACCTGGTCGTTTAAATAGAGTACGCAACATACAACATATGGTAGAATTTACTTATGAAACAGAAACAAAGAATACATGAATTTTCCTCCAAATCATGTTTTGTCATACTGTAGTGCCATGCCTACATTTTCTCCAATTCTAATTGGTCAATAAATACATACTTAAAAATAACAGGACAATTTCTATCGCATTCCACCATAGTAAATTTGTTCCTACACTTTGTTCAAAACAAGCTTTGCTACAAAATCGCTGATTGGTCCATTTTCCGTCCAATCGGATATTTTTCATGTATATTCAAAAATGTACTATCGCGTCTCTGCTTGGAGCCACTCCAGATAGTATAAATATTGGATGCATTCCAAAGAACCAGTAGTAGTAATTTCAGAACTACAGTCAAGGTACCTAGAGACAATAGTTCTCATTTATTCGCTTTCATCCTACTCACTCCGCACGTACATACACGCTACAGAACTTTATGTGACACACCACCAGTTCTCAGTGGACACACCAAGTTAAATCAACTCTGTAAGTTGCAACTACTGAACAATTTTCTGAAAGAAATATTCTATTTTCAACACTAAACTCTGAACATTTACTCAGACAAATCTTCTTTAAGACATTTCCTTACAAGCTACTTTTTTCTCCCTTTTTCACTCATATTGCAACTACTTTGTATTATTGTTGAATTTAATATACATATTTCTTCGTTAAACAAAATTGGTTCTCATTGTTCTTTTTCCTTGATGTTTTAAATATTATGTATGAATGTTTATTACCTTCTCAACACGCAGCCACATTATCTATTTAACCCATTCAACATTGGTGACCACAACACTCGAGAAGCAGTACATTCTATAATTGATCAACCTGACGTACTAATCAACACTTTGCAATACTAATAATGATCTAAAATAAGTTTCTATTTCTATCCTTATTATTTTATATTTAATGCAAAAAAGAAAGCTCACCAAATTTATGAGAATGAACAATATCAATAAACTTACTAAAAGTAGATACACTATACTACTGACCAACACTATCACAACAATAATTGAAAAGAATTTATTTAAAACAAAGAGACTTAATTGATAAAAAAAATAACAATAACAAAGAAAATATAAAAGCTGAAGAAGGAATTTACATTATAAACTGTAATAGCTGCTGTCAAAAATATATTAGTGAAACTTAATAAAATTTAAGAATTTAATAAAAAGATTATATGAACAAGTGATCATTTTCAAACAACACACAATGTATTAATCAGTCATTATAATGAATTTGACTATAATTTTGATTTAAAGAATTTTGCTTTACTTGAAATAGAAAGTAATTTACTAAGGTAAAAAGCTATAGAAAGAGCACTGATTTCTTACATTTCACCTCTCTTAACATATCTTCTTTTGTTGCAGTGTTTGATATTGAAAATAACAGCAAATGTGCTTGGAAACTAAATGAAATCATCAGAGCATTTGCATCTTTCAAATCCAAATTTATCATCCCTACATGTTCAGTATTTCCCCTAGATGCTCATATATATATATATATATATATTTAATTCTATTAATAAGAACATTGTTTCAGTCTCATGAAATCCTTTATAAGGATGAAATGCATTATATAAAATCTTTTTCCATTTTGATCAAAAATTGTTTTGATATATAGCAATTTATGAATTATATATGAAGTGAAATTTTTTGTCACTTTAAACATTATTTTCACTGGATACTCATATTTGAGTAGATGCTTCAATTATTTATTATATATTGCCTAATAAATAAATGGACTGTCGACTCAAATATGATTATGCACTAACAATAATGTTTAAAGTGATAAAAATCTGTCAGATTAATAAAAATCCATTTCAGTTATGTTTGGATATGAAGCTGTACAGAAATGAAAAATTTCAGATCTACAATGAGAGAAGTTTTGGTCAAAGCTACAATTTTGCCTCTGCCTAACTGATTGGTTCTATGTAGCTCAGTTGGTCAGAGATGACCAGATTTAATGGTAGCTTCCTCTACCCAGAGAGATATGGGTTTGCATACTACCGGAGAGTGTAAACTTTTTTCTTTAATAAAATTTCTCAAACATTCAGAGCAGTAGGCAAAAATAAATAAATATAAAAATCCATTCTTCTTTATGTACCATCTCCTCTCATGGTGTAAGCGATCACGGCTCTCCACAACTTTCTGTCCCTTATAGAGCTTAATAAATTTTGTCTTTCTGTTATTTCTCCTAAACTCTGTTTTGCTATCCATTTACTCAATCTCACTAAGTAGGTTATGCATATTTTTCCTCTTAACTTCAATCTGTCCTGTGAGTATCATATTCTCCATGCCCTCTTTCCTCATTATGCACCTCAGAAAGCTCAGCTCTCTTTTCCTGATGTTAAGTAGAAGTTTTCTTTTTCTTTTGATTTTCTTTAAAACTTAGTCAGTTCTTGATATCCTCAGTATCCTTCTGTAGCCCCACATTTCTGTTGTTTCAAGTCTCTTCTTCATCTTTGAGGAGATTGTCCAGCACTCACTGACTTATAGGAGGACAGATATCACGTGACAGTTTAATATTCTTTTTCTTGTTTTTGGCTATTTTTTTTCTGTTTCTTAGTGGGCATCTTATGAAATGCATCTTTGGCTATTCTAATACACCTTCAGATTTCAATGACACACTTCCCCACCTCTGTTAAAAAAAAAGTTACTTCTAAATTGAAATACATGATTGTCATATACTTTAATAACTTAATCCTCAAACTGATTGAATTTTCCCAAGAGTCTGGCTATAGATTAATTTTAGCAACTACATGATTTTAAATCTTTAATATACATTTCAAATCATTTCTAAAGGCCCTTTTATTTTTGATTTTTAGTTAGTCATTTCATAAGCAAGGGAAAAAGTTAACTTGAATTCTATGGCTCAGGTGAGAACGGAAAACACAATATAAATTAATAGACAAGTAAATAAAGCAATCCATCCACCCGAATAATTTTACCTGTTAATTAACTTTAAAATAAAATTTCTTCAGATTAATGAATTTTAATTAAATTTTCAGTTACAATCACAGATGTAAATTTGTATTTAGATGTTTTGTATTTTTCATGAATGTCAGCAATTAATTAGTTTAAATAAACTATTTTAATTAGAAAAAGGTTTTCCTGTTGACATGCAATGTAATAAGTAAGTAAAGTGACTTTATTAAAATTGTGGTTGGTTTTGGTCTGGCATCTCATCTACAGTCACTTTCGCACAGACATGCCGTCACTTGCCTTTGTCTTTTCTACAAGTACTTTCACAGTAACTGTTCTAACAAGCTATTTTTGCTGGTTTCCAAACTGCATGTATTTAATTATGTTACTAGTTGGGCATCTCAGTCCCACCCTTTCACTGCGTCTTTTCTACTCCAATAGCGTCATGACTTGCACTTCCCATCTGTTGAACTTCCTTCCTCTTATTGCTTCTCTGACAGTTAAAGTCTTCAAATATTCAAATGTAATGTCAATCAACATCTTCTAATATCTTGATATAATTCCCCATCCTTCTCTTTATCCTTTCCTCAATCATGCCTTTTTACTCTTGCTCCCACTCTTTGTAACCCCTTGCATGCTAGTGGCACTCCTGTCTTGCTTAGGGGGAAATGCTTAAAAAAAAAATTGGGGTGAATTATTAAATGTGTGTTCTGACACGGCTGCTATGCTAATAGAATTTTGATCTGCAATTTTTATGTATAATGTTCCATATGAAAGAGACATGTTGGATGAAGTACACTAAAAAGGAAGGAGTTTATGTTGGAAAAAATATTCAGTGTATACAATAAATGCTATTTACATTATTGGACTATAGACATATCGATATGCCTATATATATATATATATGTATATATATATATATGAAAATTTTCCCCGATTTAACCAGTAGAGAAGACAATATTTATGAATAAAAATGACAACAGGAAAACTATTAATTGCTGATGCATTTCATCGAATGTGGACTTTATCAAAGCAAAATACGAAATGAATTTAACTAAACAAGGTAACTAATAAAAACAAAAACAGAATGTTCCTAGCAACTGGAATGTAGAGAAATGCTATTTTCATATTGTTAACTGAAAATAATGTCAGTATTTGTCACATGTGGAGAATATTGTCATTGTATCTGTGTTGATGTATTCAACCATTTTCTTTTGATTTTATGAATCTGTTGTGTATATTTGTTTGTAAGAGCATTAATTTTGTTAAGAAAGGTGAAATGGGGAAAACTCTGGGCGTAGATTAATATTTGGGTAATTTTCTATGAATTTAACTTCCGCTCTGAATGGTCAAGTAATCTCTGGTAATGCCCTCTTGCTGATTCTCTTGGTCAGATGATTGATCTTTCTTATATATGCATATTTATTATCATGTCATCAATTAAGATGCTTTGCTTTCACTGGACAACAATATTTGTACTTCTGTATACATCTGAAGTAAAACCAACTTGTTAAACATCATAATTTACATAAAAGAAAAAGAATATGGGATATTTTGTGAATCAAATATGTCTTTCTGGGGTTTTACTTATTAATAATAATTTATGTTGCCCTTTGTACGATAAAACCTGGCAACTATTAAACAAGTTTCAATATTTTTAATATGAGCAGAAACTATAAGGTGAAACTCAATTGGTACCTCATTTATACATATACCAATATATATGGGCAACAAAGAGGCAGTTTTAGGTCTGCAGCAGGGTTAGCAAAGAAAAAAATCATGTGTATTAAATTTAATTCATAAATATTGGGACATATAATCCTAATCTCTCATTCAAGCACAAATTCTTTCTCAACAATTTGAATAAATTGAGGACAATAAAAACTAAAGATATTTTAATTTTCAGCACTTCCTTAAAAAAAATGAACTAAAAAGAATAGACCAATAAAAAGAATAAAGAATATGAAGAGATTTCTAAGATTGCCTGATTATTAAGCTGCAAACAAACCCTAAAATAATGTCTATTTTTGAAGTAGGTAAGGTTCCTTATGGCACAAAAGACCACCTATATTTTCAGAAAGTGGGACCATTCAAGTGTCAGGAACTAGTAGAAGCCACCTTTGAAACATGTGGCAAAAAATTCTTGCATTAAATTACTGCCTTAATGCTACTTGTGGTCACATTTTTGCCAACTAAAATGTAAGTCTATAGTTATATATATATATATATATATATTATATCCTATTATGCAGTATTATTTTATTATATACTGTTGGAAAGAGGAACGATTCAGTTGTCATATAATATATGCCAAAATCTGAAGTATTGCACCCTTCTTAAAAGAGAAAAATGAAAATTATTTCTTGTTTTTTTTAGAATTTTCCCTGGTAAAAATATGTGCCTACCTATCTCAGCATGCCAAAATTGCATGTGAGACATTGTTGAATAGAAAGTCATCAACATTCTCATGGGACAACTGATTCTCTGAAAGCCACCATAACATGAATAATATCCAATATCAATGCAGACCATGTGATGCATTCTTATAAAATATTTCATGTCCCACATGTATATTGTAGGGACATTATTATTACTAAATAATAATAATAATATCATAAATAAAATAAAACAAATAACATTAAAATTGTGTTTAAAATAAAATAAATAAAACCAAAATAATAAAAGTTCTCCCAGGATGCACAACATCATGAGATTGTTAAATAATCTGATTTTGAGTTTTGCATTTTTTTTGCCATCTATTCCTTTTAGGCGCATCTCTTTTCAGCCTTCCTTTTACATTTATATATATATATATATATATATATATATATATATATATATATATATATATATATATATATATAGATGAACAGACTGAGAAAATTTTTTACACACACACACACACATATATATATATATATATATGTGTGTGTGTAAGAAGTGAGAGCAAGATCTGAAAGGTCAGCCAATCTAGCAGTGATCTCATTTCACAATCCTCACACTTGCTCCATGTGTGGCCTCCTTTGTAAATCACTAGCGGGTCTTAAATGCCACTTAAGATTATCGCACAAAATTTCATAACTGAATCAATAAGCTGTCAGATCCTCATATGTCGAAACCGAAGAGAGAGTCCATTATTATATATATATATATATATATATATATATATATATATATATATATATATATATATATATATATAGATAGATAAATAGAGAGAGAGAGAGAGAGATATGCAAACAGTGTAAGATAGAGAGTGATGTGAACAGAGTAAGATAGACAGATAGATGAACAGATTGAGAAAATGTCTTAAAAAAATAGATAGATTAAACAGAGTAAGATAGAAGGATATATGCAAGTTTCATACGAAATCTACAAAATGAATACAAATCTCTGACTCAAAAATATCGGTTCATTTACGGTACATTATTACATCCTTGTCTTTTGGAATTGTTTATTTTGCTATAAAATATTAAAGGAGGTTATTTTTCAAAAGATTTATTTCTATTAGCATTAGACACATCTGCTTTAAATATAATTGTATTTCCCTTTTCTTACCAATGTTATTTTTATCTATGTACTTCTTCCTGTTTTCTCTTTATAATTTTGTCAATCGTTCCTAGTTTCTTTTATTCTACAATAATTCCTCAGCAGCTTTGTTGCACCTATTTATTCTTCCTCTTCTTCAACCATTTCCTGTGAGGCTGACAAGTGTATAGCCAACCAATAGAGAAAAGCAGAACTGCTTAAAGAAAGAAAAACAGACAAATAAAAAAAGAACCCGTCTTCTTTGATTAGAAAGACTTAAAAAAACAAAATGGCTACCATTTCATTATAGACAGAAAGTAAAAAGAAATTTTGGTTTCTATCTTTTTTGTAACACTTTACAAGCAGATTTATTCACTGACATTTTGCAAAAAAGAAGATCTGCCCTTTCGCTATAAACGAGACAAGTTTATGAATGGCTGACAATGTGAGCAAAAATATTTCTAAACAATCATTTTTTTCGTCAACAGGGATAATAATTTTTATTTTGCATGGAATATTTTCTTGAGTTCTACTAATTCCAGTCTTTTAAAACACAAAATTTCTCATGTTCTTCAAATTGTAACCTTTGACCTCCTCAGATTACAATTGTCATACATTAATAAAATCTTTGAATCAAAGGTCAAACAATTTCTTTGGTCAACTCTGGGCAATAAGTGAAACTTTTTGGTATAAATATCTTTCTTTATTCAATGCAGATATATGCATTAATTTGTTCAGCAGGAACCTGCACTTTTATTTATACCAGTTCTAAATCTATTCTTCATTCGTCATACAAAAATGAAATGAATGCATTCTGAAGTCTTGTGTTCTGTCCAAACGAAAAAATATTTGCTCCAATCTGCAAAAAGAAATATGAAGATATTACATCTATGTATAGTGACAAAAATGCGTATACAGTAATCTGTACATATATATACAAGGTATGATGTATAAATTGTCATCTAAATTACGCAAAAATGAAAATAACACTGTAATCTCATTTTTCCAGATATATTTACCCAAAATTACACAAATATATCTGAAATACTAAAGAGTAAATTTATTCAAGAAAATCACCATTGGCTTCAACCATGGCTTCCAGATGACTTTGGAATCTCCTGCAACTCTTGTGAATGCTCTTCTTATTTAAGTTGGTGAATGCTGCCATAGTCATTGCCTCCAATATTTGATGTATCTATGGGATCACTGGATTCTGATGAGTGATCTGACTTAGACTATTTATTTTGTACAATCTCATTACACATAAGGAAATTAGCTTAAATAATATAGGGATTTATAGGGACGATGGCTTGATGGTAGTAAATAATTCTACCAGGTAGACAAATTGAGGAAATTGATTCATAGAGTGTTTAAATCATTACACCTCAAAGTTAAAATTAATTCTAACATTAAACAAGTGGATTTCTTAGATGTAACCTTAAATTTCGATATTAATAATTTCCAACCTTTCTTGAAAAATAATGCCAACCCCATTTATATAAATTCTAATTTCAATCACCCAGTGCTGGTTATTAAGCATATCCAATCAGCCAACACTCTTCTACCAAAGAAATATTCAATAAACACAAAATTGTTTACAACAAAATACTTGCTGAAAATGGCTACAGATCTTCCAAAATTAAATATAAGGAAAATTATAGTTACTCTAGAAAAAACATTAGAGGAAGGAAAATAATTTGGTATAAACCTCCCTTTAACAAATTAGCCTGTACTAAATTGAGACACAAATTTTTAAATTTAATTAATACTTTCCTACAATTAGTACATTAAGTCAAATCTTCAACTGCAATACCTTAAAAATTAGTTATAGCTGTTCCAGAAATCTAGATAAAATTATTAAATCACACAACAATAGAATACTGAAACTTTATGAGAATAAACACAAACCAAACACAAATTCTAATATACCCCAGGTAACCAAGCTATGTAATTGCAGAATCCCTGATCAATGTTCGTTATCAAAGAGGTGCCTAACAAAATCCATTGTATGCAAGTGCTATATCTCATTAAATGAAAACCCCAGGGATATTAAATTGTATGTGGAATCCACTTGAAGATCTTTTAAGGATCGATATTACAATCACATATCCTCTTTTACTAATACAAGAAAACGCAATATGACATCACTTTCTAAACTGAAGGAGGAAAGAAAAACACCTAAAGGTAAATGGAAAATCTTAAAACAAGTCACAAATTGCAAATCTTTGAATGAACCTTGTTTTCTATGTTTGCAGGAAAAAATATGTATTATTAAACTTTTGAACAACAGCCAATTATTAAATCAAAGATTTGAAACCACTATTTTTGTAGGCATATTAAATATCTAACATTACAATCTTGCTAAACTTTCAAATCCATAACTCTAAACATTTAAAATTATAGCTCACTTCCTTTGATATACTTTCTACCTTCTTAGATATTTTTCTACTAATTTATCTTAAATTATGATTCTTATAATGTTTTTTGCACATATATAATACTAGTAATAGTATCAGATAAATTGATTTACATCCATACTTATTCTACAAGTTATACAGTCAAACAATAGGTCAAAATTTGCTTATAAAAGTTATATTGATATCCCATACTTTTATATGCTTATATACTTATATCTTAAATTCTTAATTAAAACTTATTGTTTAAAAAATCCAAATAACTTGTGTATTCAACATACCAAAAAAAAATGTCCACCTCTTAATGTATTAATTTACAAAATACTTTCATTTATTACAAAATTAGTAGAAATAATTCCAACCTAAATATATGCAATTCAGCTCTGTTTTCATTTTAAAGTTACCAAAAATATTTCTAATTACTACTATAACCATTGTTTGAACTTATCTCTCCTTCCTGTTTCATTGTCTTACTCTCTCCTATTCCCACCTTTCATCTCCCGACCTTCACTCTTAGGAGGCTTGTAAATGCTGTGCCTAAACCCTTGACTGTTGTCGAAAAAAAAGTTTTGATGTTGAGCCATCACCTTAACACCTCAACGATCCTTCACCAAACTGCTATCAATAAGCACTGTTGTTTCACTCTGTCAACCTTTTGCTTTTCCCAGCTTTTCTTTATCCCTATATGTCTCCTCTTAAAATGTCCCTTGTTTTTTGCTCATAACCCTTTTGGTTCTCACCAGTCAAGATGCAACTAAATGTACTGAAACAAAGTTGCATCTTTGTAGTGAGTAGATTCTTTTTTGTCTATATGCCACCAAGATGCAAGGGGTTACTTGGAGTGAAAGAGAATGAGGAGGCTTCAGAAAAAACCTGAAAACCTAATCCTAAAGAGGAAACAAGGGATAGGGTAGCAAATGAAAACATTTATATAACTTGTCTTCAAGATTAGGTTACTGTGCATAATTTTGTTCTATTGCTATGACAAAATAGATAAAAACATTTATGACTAATGTTCTGTTACCAGAGAACAGCATCTCAATTGTTTTCTTTTTCCCTTGTTCATCCCTCTTAGGTAAAATTTACATTAGTCACCTTTTCAGTAATTTGCAAAACCAGAACCAGTTGAAGCATACAGTTCCAAATTACTTAACTTTCTAAATCTATCCCTGATGATAGCATTTCACCCTTTTGCCTTTCAATAAACCTTCAGATGAACAGGACTTTGTCTTCAGAGTTTGATGGCTGTAAACTGTTTATCTGGCTCCCTGTGGTACACTCGCATGCAAAACAGATGCATATCAGGAGTCAGCACAACTAATACGAATTGCTTTTAAAAGATTTTATCTTTTCTTTTATTGATTTATGATATTAATTAAGTTTTGATAAAAATAGACACATAAATAAGCTATTACATTATACTACAAAGTTAATACATGGCCTTTTAAAAGAAAATAAAGTGCAGTAGCTGCTGTTTTTTTAATTCAATACACAAATGTATTGATATGTCCAAAAAAATTTTAATATTGAAGAGGATGTGGTTTTGCTACAAAACCAAGATAGATATGTCACACATGGATTCCAACTCATACAGAAATGTCTAAACCAGTATTTCTCAACCAGGGTTACCTAAGGTCCCACAAAATGTCTCCAAGGTTTCTGTGAGAACTGATGAGATAAGTTAAAGAATTTTTTGACTTTTTATTTAACACTTCCGCTGCTAACTATGGAGATCTTCGTTTTTCTTATCTTGCTCCAGCTGGCTAAGTACGGAAACCTACATCTTTTGCATACCACTGGTACAAGTGTCCCGTTGCGCCATCTATCGTAAAATCACAAAGGACAATGCTTCAAAAGATATCATGTGTATACCCGTTACTGATCTGGTAAGTCATTCCCAGGTATATCCATGAAAATGGAATGCTGTAAAACACACTGGTGCCAGTTTTCTGTGTAATAAAATATGTAGGTTGAAATTTGGCATTTTCTTTAAAAATGGCTGGCCGGATGGGGGCAGCACTAGGCAAATGAGTAGCAGTGAAAGTGTTAATTTCATATATGTAATATTACTGTTTACATTCTGCTTACATTTATATTATAGGCATATGATCTTGGTTACTTATGTTTATTTTTTACATTTAAAATTTAGAATTTCTTTTGTGTGAATGAAAACTCCCTATATCATAAAATATTATAAAAAAAAAATATGAATTTTATTTAGCATTACTGAAAAATTTGACAAAGAAGAATTAATTTTTCCTTAAACCAGTTATACAAAAATATATACTATGACATTTACCACATGAACTGTGATGAAAATAAAATAAGAAAGTTATGGTATATAATTTTGTTTTTGCTCAGGGGTTCCTTGAAACATATAATTTATTTTAAGGGTTACACAAGGTTAAAAATGTTGAGAAACACTGGTCTAAACTATTATCTATATAAGGCTTTTCAACCAAGTGCGGGTGCAAGTTTCAGAGGGAATCATTTACTTTTCTTGTTTTTTTTATTTACAGAATTTGGAGTTCATCATGAGTGTTCAAAAAGATAGTTTGTTGAATTTTACATTCAATTCACATCCATCATCCTCATCAAGCGAGAAGAAAGTCCACAATGTTTATTTTGTTGCAAAGATTTGTCAAATGATTCTTTGAAAACAGCAATGTTTATAAAAAAATTATTTTAGGAAAATAACCTATGTAAATAGCGATTTTATAAGTGTAGCTTAGATGTGGCATAAGAAAAAAAGTATCGGGCACTTAGTGAGGATCAAACTCACTACTCAGTTGAAATTGTTTTAGTGAAATAAACTTGCTAACCATTAGTCCATGTCTAGGTGCCCAATAACCCATGTCAATGTATATGTACAAATATGGAAGAGAATGAACATTTTCAGTAATATATATATATATATATATATATATATATATATAATTATTTATTTAAAAATATGATTCCAACATGCTACATAAGAGAACTTTTATGTAGCGTGTTGGAATCATATTTTTAAATAAATAATTATATTTATGCTCTACTTTTGCATCGAGCACTATTTTTTAAAAATAATAACAAAAATACTAAAGAACTTTGGATTATTTACCTAACGAGTTCTTTCCTATTTTCTATATATTTTTACACACACACACACACACACACACACATATATATATATATATATATATATATATATATATATATATATATATATATATATATTATTTGGAATGCATGTTTTGAGTCAGACAATCTTGGAAATTGGTGAATGACATTTTGGCATATGGAGAAAAGGATGTTTTGGGTCAAAACTCTTGAGAAGCACTGATCCATATGAAACCATTTTCTCAGATCAATAGTTTCAAGCAAATTAATCCTTTTGGTTTTAAAGAACCCAATCCTTCATGGTGCTAGAGAATCCCAAAGAAATTCACAAGATAACAGACACCTCATCACTTGAAGACTTTCAAAAGAAACAAAAAAATGGAGATATAACTAGAATGGAAAATAATGACATAACCAAGATGGCGACTTTTCATACTGCCTTAAACAGAACGTGAGAAAGCCCTTCCCCGTCAATAATGGTGAAGCAAAAACAGTTACTGAACTTGAGAAACCTATTTTCTTGCAAAATTGTTTTAAGGAAATGATTTTATGAAGTTGAACCAACAATAATGCTAACTGTTTGGTCAATGAATGTCAAATGTTTACTTATAAGGAAACAGCTAATCTTGCCAATACCCTTACCATGTGATGGGACTGTGTAGCCAATGTTTTGTAAAAACAAATCTATATCTTCTAATTTGAATAATGATCTCCTATCTAAACAGAAAATGTATTCTGAAATTTGAGATAGAAAATTAATTTCACGTATAAGAAATATAAAAATAATGAAATGTTTAAATGACCACTGAGATAACAGTAGGTGCTATTAAACAAATCTGTCAAAACTGTCATTGATTCTAATGATTACATATAAATCACGACACGGCAAATTCTAAAAGAAGATCTAGAGAGGGATCAGATACCAAAATATCCATATTTAACATGTGGCTAGAGTAATTACACAATTACAAATTAATCATTTCTTAATTATCCTTCTAGAAAATTGATGCAAATGATTCAATCCAGAGGAATGCTCAGAGAGTAGGGAGGATATATTCTGGCACAGCTTGCAAAAGGTTTTACAAACACCAAATAGAGATGATATATTTGAATACTCCTGTTAGAAGCACACTCTAGAAGGAATGAATTGAAATTAACCATTTAATCAAGTAAGCATGATTACCGATAATAAATAATTTCATAATTATGCCAAGAATACACTCATGAAAAACCCCAAATCACCTATTCCACTGAACCTTTTTTTCCTACCATTCATGGAATATGTTCCAATTTCTGTGTTGTAGAGTTTGTTCTTCAGTTATCATTGCAGTTTGGGAAACTATTTTAAATTCTTCTATTGCTACCAATGAATTCTCTGTTCTAGGCTATCTTCTTCATTGTTGAAAAGATTCTAGGATATATATGCATAGCCTCAGTATTTATATTCAGGCAAATCTTCCAATGGCAAGGGAGTTGTCTCTTGAGTCCCCTGATGATTCTTTCATAAAGTGGCCTGATGATGTCAACTTTTTTTTGCACTCTGTTAGATATCTCTTTTTTCTTTATCACACTCCTTCTTCACAGGACTGTAATATATTAGACATTTCTGACATTGTAGAAATCTCCCTCTTTCTCTTTCTATACATATATATATATATATATATATATATATATATATATAAATCTCACTCTCTCTCTTTCTATATATATATATATATATATATATATAAGAGATTGAACAACAGAAAAATTCAAAGTCTGAATTAATAACAATAGAATGTTTAAGCCACCTGACATGATGAGAATTAAAATAATCAAATGCAAAATATTCGTTGCATTTGATTATTTTAATAAATATTCGTAGATGGATATATATATATATATATCCATCTACGAATATTTTTGCATTTGATTATTTTAATTCTCATCATGTCAGGTGGTTTAAACATTCTAATGTTATTAATTCAGACTTTGAATTTTTCTGTTGTTCAATGTCTTAGTCAAATCTATATCCTTCTTTACTAGATTTGTTTTTTTAACTCCTCTCCTAGCTCTTGTCAAGCATCACAACTCTGTCCTCTTGGCAATTTGCATCATGCAGTAGTTTCTGTTTAATATTTCTTTTGTGCCATCTATTATAAAGGAACCTTCTATTCACAAGACTTCATTCTGTTATCAGTTTTCTGACTGGGATTCATTTTGTGACTTTATTCAAAATGCCCCTTGGATTGACATTCTTAACGTTTTGACTGAGAATTGTGCCACAGAGGTTTCTTTTTGATTCAAAGCCAGCATCGATGCTTTTGTTTCTTCTCAGGTGAAACTACAATTTTCCTCTTTATTCACAGTAGCCCACTATAGACCACAGGAATCAAGACTTTTTTTTACTGAATATGTAGACTTTTTACATGTCTATATCTATCTATCTATCTATCTATCTATCTATCTATCTCTCTCTCTCTCTATATATATATATGAAGAAATATAGTCTCAAGATGTGCTATATTTATGGGATAAAGTGCTCAATATCAGAGATAGAGCATGTGTAAATATAAAAGTGAACATAGAAGTCAACACTTAGAGTTAAAGTCAACACTTAGAGCATGAAACAGACTGTCGCCTCTAAGTGTTGACTTCTATATTCACTTATATATATATATATATATATATATATATATATATATATATATATATATATATATATATATTTGTTCCAATTTCTGTAATGTAAAATCTTTTATCTTATTCTTGCATTTTGCAAAACTAATTTAAATTCTTCTATCACCACCACTGAATTCTCTGTTCCAAGCAATATTCCTCTGCTGAAAAGGTCCTAGGATTTAGTGTTTGTATTCATGAAAATCTTTCAATGGCAAAGGAATTATCTCTTGAGTCCCCAGGTTATTTTTTCATTTGCTTTCAACTTTCATTATTGCACTTTGTTAGCTGTCTGTTTTTCCTTTATCACTTTCCTTCTTTTCATTACTGCAATATATTCAATAAAATTTCTAATAATATAGAAATGTCTTTCTCCATATATTCATCTGCAAACATTTTCGTCTTTGATGATTTTAATGCTCATTATATTAAGTGACGAACGCATTCTAATGTTACTAATGTTGCTGGTATTCAGAGATTCAGTTTTTACATTGCTCAGTCTCTTATTCAAATAGTATATTTCCCTACTTGCTTCCCTAATAAATCTGATAAACATTCTTTGCTGCAAGATTTGCTCCTTAACTCTTCTCCTACCTCTTGCATAGCATCACAATTCTGTCATCTTGGAAATTCATATCATGATGTAGCATCTATTCATGTTTGAACCCTCTTTATTCTCAAGACTTCATTCTGTTATCAGTTTTCTGATATTAAGTTGTTTATATTATCAGTTTTCTGATATTAAATTGTATATGTTAACTGTTATCAGTTTTCTGATATCGAGTTGTATATATTAACTGTTATCAGTTTTCTGATATTAAGTTGTATATATTAACTGTTATCAGTTTTCTGATATTAAGTTTTATATATTAACTGTTATCAGTTTTCTGATATTAAGTAGTATATATTAACTGTTATCAGTTTTCTGATATTAAATTGTTTATATTATCAGTTTTCTGATATCGAGTTGTATATATTAACTGTTATGAGTTTTCTGATATTAAGTTGTATATATTAACTGTTATCAGTTTTCTGATATTAAGTTTTATATATTAACTGTTATCAGTTTTCTGATATTAAGTTGTATATATTAACTGTTATCAGTTTTCTGATATTAAATTGTTTATATTATCAGTTTTCTGATATCGAGTTGTATATATTAACTGTTATGAGTTTTCTGATATTAAATTGTATATATTAACTGTTATCAGTTTTCTGATATTAAGTTGTTTATATTAACTGTTAGCAGTTTTCTGATATTAAGTTGTTTATATTATATTATGTTTCATATTAAGTTGTTTATTAACAAAGAACCTCTCATTTATAAGACTTCTGTCGGTTACCAGTGTACTGACAGGGATACATTTTGTGACTTTATTGGAGACACCCTTTGGATTGATATTCTTAACTTTCCTATTGAGAAAATTTTATTGCAGAGGTTTCTTCTTGGGTTAAATCTGGCATTGATGCTTTTGTACCTTCTCACAAATATCAAGTGAAATGGCAATCTTCTCCTTGGTTTATGCAGGCCTGTTCAGGAATCAGTTTTTCTGGGTGTACCAGTTTGATAGTCCCATTCACAACAAAAGATTATTTGTGTCCACTTGTAACAATTGTAAACATGTCTTCAGAGAGGTTAAGTCTTTGTTTGCTGATAGAATGAGACACTGCATAGCCTCTAAAAAATTTGCCTCTCATGACTATTAGCATCTCTGTAATAGTATCTTAAATTAATAAGTCTTCTATTCTTCCTCTCATCACTCAATTTGAGGCATTTTTTTTTATTGATAAAACAGAATGTTTTGCTTGTAAACTCTCATTAAATTCTACTCTTGACTCATAATTAATATCTTTGCCTAATTCCCAACTTAGAACTGAGTCCCTATTGAGTGATATGCATATAAATCATGGTATCTTCTATCATCTCTAAACTAAATCACCTCAAAGGATGTGAACTTAATGCTATCCCTGCAATAGTCCTTCAGAAATGTGCCCCCAAGCTGACTACTGCTCTCTCTAAACTGTACAATATGTGCCACACTGTGTCTTGCTTTCCTGCTTGTTACAAATCCTCTTCTATCATTCCTGTCTTTAAGAACAGCCATCTGATCCCTCTCACTATCAACCTGTTTGCCTTCTACATCTTTTTAGCAAAGTTTAAGATGCTCTAATCAACTCTTATTTTGGTTAAGCATCTCATCTCACAGAGTTTAATTTCAGATAAGTAATATGGCTTTCACTTCTCTAGGTCAACTGCTGATGTGTTAATGGTTACTGCTAAAAGACTCTATCAACCTTTCAACAGGAATGGTGAAGCCAGGGCTGTTTCTTTGGATATCATGAAAGCATTTAACAGGGTTTGATATATTGGTCTTCTTCATAAGTTGAAAGGTTATGGTATTTCTGAATGAATTTTTGAACTGATTCAGTGTTTCATATTAAATTGTGAAATGAAAGTTGTCTTGAATGGCCACTCTTCTAGGTCTTTTTGCATTGATGCAGGCATCGCCTAGGATTCTATCCTTGAACCTATGTTGTTCCTAATTTTCATCAACAATATTACTAATGTCATCAGTTCTCAACTCAGTATCTAGGCTGATGGCACAAGCACTTATTCCTATCTTAATAATATGTCTGATTGGTTTGAGAAAGTTAAATTGTCAGCTGATTGGGGCAAGAAATGGTTTGTTAGTTTTACTTCCTCCAAAATGAAGCTGCTCTCTTTTAATTATCTGAGAGAACACTTTTTAACTTTCATCAGCATGGCTGATACAAACCTCCAGGAGAGTGAGTTATTGCACTTTCTCAATCTTAATGTTTTCCCCTGACATGGAGTGGAAGGGTTATATCAAATCAATTGCCAAGTCTTCTGCTAAGAAATTTGGTTCGCTGTGTTACACTAGACAATTTTCTCACTTGAATTATATATTTATAAATCTACCATTCATCCTTGCTTGAATACTGTTGCCATATCTGGTCAGGTGTTCCTGCTATATATTTAGAGATTCTTGAAAAAAATCCCAAGAAGACTCTGCAATATGATTGGTCCTGAAGTGGCATCTTACCTTTGGTTACTTTTCCACTGGTGCAATGTAGTTTCCCTGTGTTTTTTCTATTAATAGTTTCATGGTAATTGTTCCAATGAATTTTCTGTCATGGTACCCAGACTTTATGAATTTAAGTACAGTACTAGATTGAAGGCATTGGGAAGAAATGGAGTAGCTCGGATTGAGGAATCGGAGACCTGAGTTTGAATTCCACTAGAATCCATTACATTCACTTATGTGCTAATACCCTTAGGAAAAGTATAAATCCTCTTCTCCTCCTCCTAGCTATGGGTAAATAGCAGAACAGACCAGGTTCTATAGCCTTGGATGGCAACTTGTCTACTGCTGAAAGAAATGCCAACCTACTGTGGGAAAAAATCTGCTTCGTCAGTCATGTATTGAAAGATACATGATTGCCTAAGTGTGCAATATGCATGGCGCATAACTGCCTTACTAAATTGGTGGGAGGTTGCATCATTTTTTAATTAAAATGGCTAGACATATCTGCACATTCTATGCTAACAGTTTCTTCTACTGAACTTCTCGCTTGTGGAACTCTCTTCCAGCCTCTTGTTTCCCAGTCAAAATTTAAATGCAATGTCAATCTTTATGTTCCATCTTCTTAATTCTTGTTCTTTTAATGTCCTTAATAAGTTTTTTATTTTTCTCATATTCTCTAACACTTGGTAACTCCTTGCATCTTAGTGTCTTTATTGCCTTGCTTGAAAATAAATGTTTAAAAAAATAGCAATAAGAAAATCAAAATCTGTAAAAGCTTTGATCATCTATCTGCAGATCAGACTTAGTTTTCATCATCTTGCAGTCTTAGATTTATGTGACCAACATACAATAAATCTAGGCAGGATTTGCTGCATGATTCTTTCTCAGTATTATTGTGAAAGAAATACTGTCAGTTTTAATTTAATACAACATTGTAATAACAAATCAATAATGTATCATTTCGTCATAATATTACTTTATATTTTTATATGTTTTTTAATGTCTGTCTTTAATTGTTTTAAAAAGTAAAGATGGGCCCTTGTCTAATGAGAGTTATCTCCCTGTAAAATAGTTTCACTATTCTTAGTCACTTCTATACCAAAACCTTTCTTATGCCTGATTTATTGAATACTATCAAATCCATTGTCATATCAATACTTTCTGCTGAAGTTTTGTCTGGGGAAGTTGGCAAATAAATTAATGGTCCTTGGGGAGTGGGCTCAATTGTGTAGAACACAATAGGTATTAAATGACAATATTTGCTCATGAAAATGGCAACCTCTGAGGATTTAGAAAGAAAGCCTGAAAAAAAGCAAGATCTATTAAAGCAAACAGCATGAAATATACTATAAAGATAGGTGGCATTTGACAATGCAATGAACGCATTTACTATTCTGGGGAGTTCATTTTATATTGATGATGATATAATTCAGCTATGAAAGCTAATGTACAGGAAAGGTTCCGATTTATTGCTATATCATATTTCAATGTTCTCCTCCAATTGTTTAAGACATATTTTTGTTTGCTACAGAATAATTGACTTTTCAGCACACTTGGTTCCAGAAATTTGCAAGACCATTTTAATTTAATACAACATTTAAATAACAAATCAATAATGTATCATTTCTTCATAATATTATTTTATATTTCCATATTCAGGGGATTTTTAATGTCTGTCATTAATTTTAGTGTCTTTTTTGCAGTTAAAAATTTTGACTAAGAAACAAGAGGCTGGAAGAGTGTTTCATAAATGTGATAGAAGAAACTATTAGTGTAGAACGTACGGTTACATCTAGCCATTTCAACTCTAAAATCAAACAACCTTCCCACCATTCTAGTCAGTCAGATAACGACAATTCAGTAATTGATCTCTGAGCCATTATGTATTTCTTGTATCTCTTATATTATTGGTAGTTAGAAACCTAGATAAAACTTATATTATACATAATGCCACTTAGGTAAATTAATTGAGCAATCGCATGAAATTAAAAATTTTTATGATTTTGTCTAGTTTAAAAAACATAATGGATCACCTGTTGCTGGAAAATTTAAGTTAGCACCATAGTGGCAATGGTTTTATGATAATTCTTAGATGAAGCATCATATGATTTTGCTTATTCTTTTATTTCCTTGTCAGTTAGCTGGTGCATTATAGCCTGCCAATATCTCATAAATAATGTACTATTCTATCTTGCTAGCAAGAAGAGATGAAAAAGAGATGCTGTTAGGTTTCAATGAGAAAAAAAAGAAAGGAAGAAAGAGAAAAGAGGAGGTGATAACAATCTCTTGTGTTTCCCATCGGGAAACGCACACAGAAAGACACACATATTAACACAACTTCATTTTACTTCATTTTCTCTAGGACTTCTACGTGGATGACACCACAGTTTATTCCTGCCTCAAAAACAAATCGAGTGTCACTGACAAAACTAACCTGGCCATGTGTCTCGAAAAGGACCTCCAATCGGTAGTGAACTGGGTCAGGAATTGGCTGGTCAACTTTAATGCTTCAAAAACAAAACTGTTCTCTATTAATCACCACAGAGATCCTTCCCTGCCCTCCATTAGAATGTCTGACGCTCAACTTCTCGAGAGCACCTCTCTGCGGCTGCTCGGTCTGACGTTGATGGCTGACCTGAGATGGAACAAATACATTGAGTCAATTGCTTCATCCACCGCATGGAAAGTTGGCTCCCTGTGCCGCGCCAGGAAATTTTTCTTCCCGGAATCGATCCTCCAGATCTACAAATCAACAATTCGACCTTGCATGAAGTATTTCTGCCATATATGGTCTGGAGCCCCTTCTGTTTGCCTCGGGGTTCTTGATAGGCTCCAGAGGCGGATATGCAATATAATTGGCCCTGCTCTGGCATCTCGTCTACAGTCACTTTCTCACAGACACGCCGTTGCCTCTCTCTGTCTGTTTTACAGATACTTTCATGGTAATTGCTCTGAGGAGCTCCATTCGCTGGTTCCCAGACTTCATGAATTCAAGCGCCCTATGAGGCTGGCATCCCGCTCTCACCCTTTCACTGTTGAAACTACTAAATGTAGCCATCTCTTCTACTCCAATAGCTTCATGTCTTGCACCTCTCACCCGTGGAACTGTCTTCCCTATTCCTGTTTCCCTGAGAGCTATAATCTCCAGCTATTCAAATGTAATGTCAATCGACATCTCCAGTTGTCTTGATCTATCCACTACCCTTCTCCTCATCCTTTTCTCTATCATTCCTATCTGATCTTGCTCCAAATTTTCTGCAACCCCTTGTGTCCTAGTGGCTTCCTGCCTTGCTTGGGGTGAAATGCTTAAAAAAAAACACATTTTATATACACGAACAATTCACTAGTCTTTAAATGTTTTCATGCATGTTCATTTTTTTTGTTATATACATGCAATATCATTGTCTTTGTCACTCTCAATAATGTAATTTTTTGTCTTCTTAATAATACATTATCGTTTGTTTCTATTTATAGTTCTGTTGTTACTTTTCATTTCATTACCCAGACTCATGTCCCGAGTCCGCCATTTTTGTTGTGGTATACATATACCAGAAGATATATTTTTTTCTAACCCAGGACTCCTGCAACAAAAAAGAAAACTTGTCAATTTTAAATCATTTGATTTACTTACTTCTTCAAATAATGACTTGCATTCATACAAATGATTGCTATTGAAATATCCATTTAAAGTTGTTAAACTAAAACAAATCAAGGATGCAATATAAAAATTTCAAATTGGAAAATTCTTAAATTTTCATGGATGTTACTAATTTTCATTTTTAGTTTTTGATTTGTTTTTTTCATATTGTTGCTTATTTCTCCAAACATTTTATATCAAATACTTTCCAAACATTCAAGTAGTAGAGATACATTTATCTTGCAAGAGAAAGGTAGCACTCTGGTCAAAATTCAGTCCTTTGGTAGCGAAACTGGAGTGACCTATTTAGGGTTCAGGCCTGGGTGATGGTACATAGAGGTCATCTGCTGCCCAAACTGTATGGCCGCAAACATTCAAGTAAGTAGGAATCAAAATAAAGATTAGTTCGTACTTTAATTCAGTCTGACAAAAAGCACAATAAGATAAAAAAATATCTAGGTAAGAATTAATAAAAACAATAATGATAATAAAACTTTTTCATCTTAAAACTAAAATAATATTATGTGATTATTGATACTACTATTACTAATAGCAAACGAACAATACGTCACAAAGATTTAGGTAAGTAACAAAATCAGTTTAGATTTGTTTCATGGCTTATTGTGAAGGCATTAGTGATTAAAAAAAAATCCCCTCGGCTATGGGATGCAAGTTGAGGTCTCATTAAAAGCTACTTTTTTATTCTGGCTTTACACTATTTACTTTAACAAGATTCACATCAGGACAACACAGCTGTAAAAACTTGATGTTGACATCATCAGTTCCTAAGACCCAGAATCTAATTACAATAACCAAACATTGAAATTGGATAATCATTACTTTTCCTTATGTCTTCCTGATCAAGTTTGTGTTCACAGAATAAAAAATCTCCTTGATTCAATAACAATAATTTGATGTGATGTGGTAGCATAGATGCTTGAGTGGAAGAGAAGCAAAAATAGTTAAAAAAAAAATGGGGGAAATAATTTGTTTCAGGCAATATCCAGGATACCAGAAAGAATCACTGATCCTCAGACAATTGAATTCTCTTTTTGCTGAGCAATAAAAAGAACACAAAGTATTCAGCAAAAAAATAAGAACAGATAAATATTTGTGAGTGCGTATTGTTTCAAATATTATTATAATGTATACTTGTGTTTGAAATAGATGCCCCATTTTCACTGTTTCTATCAACCAGTGTGCATTAAATCTAACAGACTGTGAACTTGAAAAATGCTATGGGTGAGGATAGAATTTGCATCCCCCTTTGTAGGAGAAACAAACAATGTATGAAGAGCATCACCATTCCTTAAGTCTCTATTTCCCCTTTTTAAAGAAAGCTCTCACACTCATATATATATATATATATATATATATATATATATATATACAAATCATTTATTAGCATAAATTCTCATCCACTTCTATGTTGGAAGTCTTATCGTGGTGTCACAGACAAGACTCAACATACTTATGGGCATGCGCTAAAAACTAACCTTCGCTTAGTGAATAACATCAACTAAAAGGACAAATGCATCAGTAAAAATTCTTATCTTTCTCTCATCTATAAAACAAATTTAAATCCATTTTGACGTGTTCTACTGATGAATTTTATTTCAACAAAATCACTATCTCACACACACAAACACACGCACACATATATTTCCTCTTTGTCCTTTAATAAATACATACGCACATGTGTGTGCATCTATATATGAAACAGTGCTAAAAACTCCACTATCTACCTATCTATCTATCTATATATATATATATATATATATATATATATAAAGTCCAGCAAACCTATGCACAAAAAGAACAAAACAAGCAAAAACAAATAAAAACGGGACGTGCTACTAAATACAAGTATCCAATAGAAACTCTCTCTCTCATATATATATATATATATATATATATATATATATATAAACATTGTTAAATATAACAGATAATGAATGTGTATTATGTTTGATCATGAGTCATTCTATACTTCATATGGTTGCTTTAATTTTAAGTGAAAATAAAGACAAAAATTGTCCACTGTTTGGATATTTTTTATTAAGCTGATCCTTGATCTATTTGTTGGACAAATTTGTCTTTATTTTCATCTGAAATTAAAATAACCATACAAAGTTTATAATGGCTCATGATCAAACATAATAGACATTCATTGTCTGTTATATTTAATAATATATGTTTAAATAATTATCTGCTGCCCTAATGCACTATATATATATATATATATATATATATATTATAATTATTTTTGTAAAAATATGATTCCTTCACTACATAAGAGTTCTCATGTTTCAAAAACAAGAGCCGGAAACCTCAATATAAATTTTCGCATTAAATAATTAGCAAAAAAAAAAAAAAAATTAATTTCATAGTCTAATAAAAGGTTTAAAAGCTTAACCCAATCATGATAGGAAATCTTTTTATGAATTCGTCAAAAAAACAAACTGTAGTTCAGGGTGACGCATTTATGTATGAAACAGCCCTTTAGGAAAAAAAATAAAAATAAAAAAATAAATAAATATTCTTTTCTTATTTTTCTACATATTTGCATATATATATATATATATATATATATATATATATATATATATATATCACCCATTTCTGTTATTTAATTAATTCACGAATGATTATGGGTCACTTTTATAGTAAGTATCTATTTTATTTAGACAAGCATCAGTGCATAAGTATTATTAAAATATTATTAAAATTTATGTAGACATAGGATCTAATTTAATTCATTTATATAGTCATGGAATCTAATTTCATTAATTTATATGGTCTCAGATTCTATATAATTTCTAATTATTATAATTATATAGTTACAGGATCTAATTTCTTTTCATAACTAGCTTATGTCACAATGATATATACATCACACTTTCTCATTCAGATTGTTTTTCTCAAAATCAATAACTGCTCCATTTCATATCTAAAATATAAACAAAGCAATTTCAAAAGAGTTAGTGCCTTTATTTTTAGTCTTAGATTTTTATTACTTCAAAATTTATTTTTCATGGATACCCGTATTATACACTATACTAATGTCTGAAGTAATAAACACGTCAGATTAAAAATACATCCATTGATATTTTAGAAGTGTGTGTGTGTGTGTGTGTGTGTGTGTGTGTGTGTGTGTGTGTGTGTGTATGTGTGTAAATAATTGTATAGTTAGTGTTATTTATTTTTACTTTTCAAATATAAAAGATAGTGATTAGTCATGAGAAAGAGAAGTGAAACATCTTAATTTTACTTACTTTTTACGCACATTGTCTTAGTAAAATACTGAATATTTTGGGATGAAGCATTGTCAAGCATTCAATCAGTTATGTGCCATGCATGATACACATTTAGGCGATCATGTATCTTTCAATACATGACTGATATAGCAGTTTTTTTCCCACAGTAGGTTGCCATTTCTTCCTGCAGTAGACCAGTTGCCATCCAAGGCTATAGAACCTGGTCTGTCCTGCTATTTACCCATAGCTGGTGGAAGAAGAAAAGGATTCATACCTTTCCCGAGAGTATTAACACGTAAGTGAATGTAATGGATTCAACTGGAATTCAAACTCGGCTCTCCGCTTCCGCAATCTGAGCTACTATCCATAACTCCACATACCTCCCTTTGTCAAGCATTACAATTTTTTATGAGGTTTTCTTTTATCTTGATTTCACTTGCTTTATTTCCAATAGTAGTATAACTAGTAATAAGATGAAGCATTGTTAATTATCATTCATTTTTGACTATGACTTTTAAAAATCATAATCTAACTTGCTATTCAGACAGTTATTCTACAATCAATAGAGTAGATATTTCCACAGATTTGCTAAAAAAGAGCATTCCATGATGGAAAAAATGTTCCAAACTTAATAAAACAAAGTTATATTATCAAAAACTTTATGTTATTGTTAAAATGAAAGACCAAAGGAGGTTTTGATTATTAAACTTTATTTTTTATCCTTTTTAGAAATTTTAAAATTTTGGTTAAAAATCTTGTTTTTCTTGTGTCAGTGGGGGGAACAAAGATTAGTATAGTTAATTTCAGTATCTTTTTTACAGTTAAAAATTACATTGTTTTGGAAATTCTTGCAAAAATCAAATGATTGTTACAGTTTAATGGAACTTTCAGGACTTATTTGCAAATGAATTAAATTATTTTAGAAATGTTTCTTTTTTAGAAAATCTTAGTGAAAACATTTTTATTTTTTATTTTTTTTGACTATGACTTTTAAAAATCATAATCTCACTTGCTATTCAGAAAGTTATTCTACAGTCATTATGGTGGATTTGAATCTCTGAGTCCACCATGTTCTTGTAAATGCATGTGCTTCTAATTTAACAACACGTATACCCACACGGTCTGCTACAATCTAATAAGATAGACTTCCAAGAGATGTAAGTTCAAGACTTGCAACGAGACTTTTTCTGATCTATACTAATGACTACTGACCATAGGATAATGGCTTCAGTAATTGCAATGGCAGACATTTGCAATTCAAATGAGATAAATATATAGTAAATTATGAATAAGTACCATGAATGTTTTAATCCTAAAAATTTCAAGAAGATGGTTGCAAGGCTCACAAGATGTTTCTTCAGTCAAATACTTCTTTTCATCAGATTTACTATTAAAAATTACTTCCTATTGTTAACATATATGCTTCCTGGAAACATGTAACTCTCTACAGATATTAATTTCTTTTGTTGCTAACATATCAGTTTCTGGTCTGTACAGCTTGCAACAGTGAAATATTTCTTTACACTGACACTGATACACTTCAGGCTAAATAAAAACAAGAAAAGCCACTGTCATTCTATTTGAATTCAAGTCTGCTTTCATTGTCCAAAGAAAAACAAAAATGCATTAGCAGGAATGAATCTAAAACCAAATCGACACTGATGTTTGTCATGTTTCTGCTTTAATTAACAAATGAAATAAAATAAAATAAAATTCTTCAGACATCTTACATTCTGTTTTAGATATTATTTCATTCACCCAGATTCATAATGCTGCAAACAAATAATCTTTCTTATCATTACTTTAAATCCATTGGTATCAATATACAAGGCCTGAAAAACAGCAAAGTTTAGAATTGATATCCAACTAGTATCTGTTTATATTTCTGAGATGAGGTATTATGTACACTATTTACATTATTCGGACTATTGTCCTCATCTTTGTCACCATATTTATTACAACATTTTGGCCATTGTACACTCCAGCCTTCTTCAGTATCTGTCTATATTTCTGAGATGAGGTATTATGTACACTATTTACATTATCCGGACTATTGTCCTCATCTTTGTCACCATATTTATTACAACATTTTGGCCATTGTACACTCCAGCCTTCTTCAGTATCTGTCTATATTTCTGAGATGAGGTATTATGTACACTATTTACATTATTCGGACTATTGTCCTCATCTTTGTCACCATATTTATTACAACATTTTGGCCATTGTACACTCCAGCCTTCTTCAGTATCTGTCTATATTTCTGAGATGAGGTATTATGTACACTATTTACATTATCCGGACTATTGTCCTCATCTTTGTCACCATATTTATTACAACATTTTGGCCATTGTACACTCCAGCCTTCTTCAGTATCTGTCTATATTTCTGAGATGAGGTATTATGTACACTATTTACATTATTCGGACTATTGTCCTCATCTTTGTCACCATATTTATTACAACATTTTGGCCATTGTACACTCCAGCCTTCTTCAGTATCTGTCTATATTTCTGAGATGAGGTATTATGTACACTATTTACATTATTCGGACTATTGTCCTCATCTTTGTCACCATATTTATTACAACATTTTGGCCATTGTACACTCCAGCCTTCTTCAGTATCTGTCTATATTTCTGAGATGAGGTATTATGTACACTATTTACATTATTCAGACTATTGTCCTCATCTTTGTCACCATATTTATTACATTTTGGCCATTGTACACTCCAGCCTTCTTCAGTATCTGTCTATATTTCTGAGATGAGGTATTATGTACACTATTTACATTATTCGGACTATTGTCCTCATCTTTGTCACCATATTTATTACAACATTTTGGCCATTGTACACTCCAGCCTTCTTCAGTATCTGTCTATATTTCTGAGATGAGGTATTATGTACACTATTTACATTATCCGGACTATTGTCCTCATCTTTGTCACCATATTTATTACAACATTTTGGCCATTGTACACTCCAGCCTTCTTCAGTATCTGTCTATATTTCTGAGATGAGGTATTATGTACACTATTTACATTATTCGGACTATTGTCCTCATCTTTGTCACCATATTTATTACAACATTTTGGCCATTGTACACTCCAGCCTTCTTCAGTATCTGTCTATATTTCTGAGATGAGGTATTATGTACACTATTTACATTATTCGGACTATTGTCCTCATCTTTGTCACCATATTTATTACAACATTTTGGCCATTGTACACTCCAGCCTTCTTCAGTATCTGTCTATATTTCTGAGATGAGGTATTATGTACACTATTTACATTATTCAGACTATTGTCCTCATCTTTGTCACCATATTTATTACATTTTGGCCATTGTACACTCCAGCCTTCTTCAGTATCTGTCTATATTTCTGAGATGAGGTATTATGTACACTATTTACATTATTCGGACTATTGTCCTCATCTTTGTCACCATATTTATTACAACATTTTGGCCATTGTACACTCCAGCCTTCTTCAGTATCTGTCTATATTTCTGAGATGAGGTATTATGTACACTATTTACATTATTCGGACTATTGTCCTCATCTTTGTCACCATATTTATTACAACATTTTGGCCATTGTACACTCCAGCCTTCTTCAGTATCTGTCTATATTTCTGAGATGAGGTATTATGTACACTATTTACATTATTCAGACTATTGTCCTCATCTTTGTCACCATATTTATTACATTTTGGCCATTGTACACTCCAGCCTTCTTCAGTATCTGTCTATATTTCTGAGATGAGGTATTATGTACACTATTTACATTATTCAGACTATTGTCCTCATCTTTGTCACCATATTTATTACAACATTTTGGCCATTGTACACTCCAGCCTTCTTCAGTATCTGTCTATATTTCTGAGATGAGGTATTATGTACACTATTTACATTATTCGGACTATTGTCCTCATCATTGTCACCATATTTATTACAACATTTTGGCCATTGTACACTCCAGCCTTCTTCAGTATCTGTCTATATTTCTGAGATGAGGTATTATGTACACTATTTACATTATTCGGACTATTGTCCTCATCTTTGTCACCATATTTATTACAACATTTTGGCCATTGTACACTCCAGCCTTCTTCAGTATCTGTCTATATTTCTGAGATGAGGTATTATGTACACTATTTACATTATTCGGACTATTGTCCTCATCTTTGTCACCATATTTATTACAACATTTTGGCCATTGTACACTCCAGCCTTCTTCAGTATCTGTCTATATTTCTGAGATGAGGTATTATGTACACTATTTACATTATTCGGACTATTGTCCTCATCTTTGTCACCATATTTATTACAACATTTTGGCCATTGTACACTCCAGCCTTCTTCAGTATCTGTCTATATTTCTGAGATGAGGTATTATGTACACTATTTACATTATTCGGACTATTGTCCTCATCTTTGTCACCATATTTATTACAACATTTTGGCCATTGTACACTCCAGCCTTCTTCAGTATCTGTCTATATTTCTGAGATGAGGTATTATGTACACTATTTACATTATCCGGACTATTGTCCTCATCTTTGTCACCATATTTATTACAACATTTTGGCCATTGTACACTCCAGCCTTCTTCAGTATCTGTCTATATTTCTGAGATGAGGTATTATGTACACTATTTACATTATCCGAACTATTGTCCTCATCTTTGTCACCATATTTATTACAACATTTCGGCCGTTGTATGCTCCGGCCTTCTTCAGGTGGTTAGAATGTCAAACTGAACCCTTTATTTCACTCACTGGAGTAGACTGTTCTAATTCCACGTACCATGTTTAATGGATGGCACAGTGGATAAAGGCGTTGGTTAGATTCAGTGACAGGACTCAAAGAGTGTGAGTTCAATACCCAGTTAAGGCAGTGGAGAACTTGCAGAGTGTAATTAACTGGAAATAACTGATAACTGACATCCATTAAAAAGTTCAAATAATGTAAATAGTGTGGTACCCAACTATAAAATGCTCTAGGTGTAAAGGTTAGCAGTTGAAAATAAGAAATCAGAGCGTGGCAAGTGAGAATTCAAGTTTCAATCAACTTTTGTTAATTCCTCTTCTTTTATTGCTCTTGCTATCTTTAATAATGTTTTCTTTCTCTCATATTCTTTCATATTTAGTAACCCATTGCATCTTAGTGACTTTATTTCCTTTGCTTGAGGGGAAATGATTAAAAGAAATACTGTTGAGAAAGGTGTGATCCATTTCTTCTCCCCTAGCTATGGATTAAACAGATTAGACTCTTCAAGTTTAGGGTTAGGGTTAAGATTGATGAATTATTTTCCACTTTTTCCACAGATGAAACATCTCTGCTCCATCACTCTTTCCATGGAAAATGCTCAGGCAAACTACATTCCTTAATTCTGCCAGTTCTAATCTTCATGTCTAAGATCCACCATGCCATGCACATTGTAGAGAACCATTTTCATCCCTTCGTATTCCATTGGTGAGATGTAAATTCCCCTTGAACAGATTCTTCCCATAAACTGTTGCTTTATAGAACTGACTCCCAAGAGGATGTTTTCCCAATCACTAAAATGTTAACCTGTTCAAGTCGAGGATTACCCATTATTTTCCCCACATATCCCCATAAACTGTACTTCTTACTCTGTAATCCTCTACCTTGAGTGGCTCTTGGGTCTTGTACAGGCTGAACATCATTGTAAAAAAAATTGAAGATATTTATCTAATTAAAAATAATTATATTTTTTTTTTATTTTTTATATCTTAGAAAAAATTTTTTAAATATGTTTTGAGATTATTTTTTTAAAATACCCACAATCCCATAATTCCTCTGGCATATTATCTTTACCTAATTTGCATCTAATTGCTACATTCTTTTCAGCCAATGAGCTCTCAGCAAAGAGACTATAATATTACCCATCATCCTTTAACCTAATTAAGCTGTCATTGAAATACTCTCTCTGTCTCTCTTTGCCTCTCTCTCACTATCTTTCTCTCTCGCATTAGACAGGCTAATGAAAACCATTTCTTCTTTCAGATTGACTAATTCTAAACTTTTCTCTTTTTTTTGTTTACATTTCCATCTCATATTCTTCATCTCATGTCTTCTCACTTTTGAAACATCTCTCTGCACAAGTTTCATATCTAATTACTATTTCAATTAAATTATATGGCTGTTAACGAGAACATAATGTGCTTGTAAAAGAGAAGTGTGTTTTTTTTTATATAATTGATTATGGGCTTTATAAGTTATGACAGTTTGAAAGTAATTAGCATTCTCTTATTAGACATAGAATAGGAGTTGTCACCATGACATTGCATAGAAGTGAAAATGTGCTAGCCTGCTTGTAAAGACAGTCACCTTAATACTGTTTCTTGATTAACATAAAAACAAAAAAACATTGTTTAACGAATGAGTACCTTAAATTGAATCATAGGTTTAATAGCTGACAGGATTGGTAAAAAGTTGACATAAGAAAAAAACAAAAGCATATTGAAGTTATCATCATAATCGTTGTCATCATCACCAGCATCCCTAAGTAAATGTAACAAAGATACCTTTCAAAAGTTAAGCAAGGTAAATTCGAAACAAAGAAAAGAGTGCTCAACTGTTGTGCAATTGTTATGATGAGTTTTGTATAACTCCTGCTTTTTGCTGTTAGGAAATTATACAGATATACATCATAACAACAAAATGAGACCTTTATACATATATAGAAGAATTTATTATCAGAAGGTTTTGGTTGTTTTGGTAGATATATGAAAGTTTTCGTAATGTAGCTGTTAAATGTTCTGATATTTGTGTTGAATAAGTGAATTATATTCTTGTGATAAGTCTCTTATTAAAAGGTCATATTGAATATGAGGAAGTAAGATTTCAGTAAAACTTATCTTTGGAGTGGCCTATTTTCATGGGCTCTGATACTGAGAGGTTGTTGAAAAGAAAACAGGTTCTATATTTTTTGTCCGTAAGGTGGTTTCCTTTTTTACTAGGGAATCATGGGAAATTTTTTTTTTTTAATTTCTCATCATTGTGAGATCACTACACAATTTTTATTTCACATAGTCACGAGATCACAACACAATATTGTTCTTCCTATATGGCAGTGAATGCTGAACTATCTCTTCCCAAATGAAGAAGAGGCTTGAGGCAACAGAGATTTGGTTCTACAAAAGTATGCTTAGAATACCATGAATTGATCTTGTGAGCAATGACAAAGTTTTAGAGAATATGAAGCAGAAAGAATTAGTTAAAATTTCTTGAGCACATAATGAGGAAAGAGGGCTTCGAGAATTTGACACTCACAGGATATATTGAAGGCAAAAGGGACCGAGGAAACAATGAATAATCTAAAGAGCAGAAGAAAGGCAAAAGAAAGGATGCATTATAGATAGGGGAGAGAAAGATAGATGGAGAGAGAGATAAGAAAAAGGGATAGATATGAAAAGAGACAGACAGGTTGGTTTGTTTGATATAAAAGGCAAAACGAGTAAAAACCAGTAAAGAAGGAAAAAGTGTACAATAAACATTTCTATGGAGAGATAGATCAGAAGAAAGGCAAAAGAAAGGACGCAGTAGAAAATATCTGTGTATTAATTATTTGCTTTTTGCATATGAAACCAAAACTATTACAGAAAATTCAGAGAAAAAGATGAACAGGCAACATATATAATAAAGAAAAAGGGAAAAATGAGAAGATACAGGTGATGGGTGTAGGAAGTGAAGAAGCAGAAGATAATGGATAATGTTAATTATATGGGAAGGGATAAGGGATAGAATAAGAAGAGACAGGTAAAGGGTAAGAGAAGATTGAAGGTGTGAGATAATGGATAATGTTAGTTATATGGGAAGGGATAAGGGATAGAATGAGAAGAGACAGGTAAAGGGTAAGAGAAGATTGAAGGTGTGAGATAATGGATAATGTTAGTTATATGGGAAGGGATAAGGGATAGAATGAGAAGAGACATGTAAAGGGTAAGAGAAGATTGAAGGTGTGAGATAATGGATAATGCTAGTTATATGGGAAGGGATAAGGGATAGAATGAGAAGAGACATGTAAAGGGTAAGAGAAGATTGAAGGTGTGAGATAATGGATAATGCTAGTTATATGGGAAGGGATAAGGGATAGAATGAGAAGAGACATGTAAAGGGTAAGAGAAGATTGAAGGTGTGAGATAATGGATAATGCTAGTTATATGGGAAGGGATAAGGGATAGAATGAGAAGAGACAGGTAAAAGGTAAGAGACTGGCAAATTGTAAGTGAAGATTAAAGGTGTGAGATAATGGACAATTTCAATTCTCAACATGTATGGAATTTTCACAAGTTCAGGTAATTAACTAAATAAAAAAATGAAACAAAGTGAATTTTCTGCATCTTTTTGTACATTTTATTCAGTTATAGATTTCTTATTGGATTTTCCAGAATATAGCCTTATTTTAATTAGGAAAATTCTAAATAATAAATCAATCAATCTGAATAACTATGATGAAGTTTATTTAATTGTTATGAATTTTTGATATAATTTGTTTTTCTTAGATCCTGTTTATTCTATAACAAGGTCAATATTGTTCATAATACTGCCATATGGAAAATGTTAATTTGTAAAAATATCTATGTTTGTTCTGTCTTCAATGTAGACTTTGAAGTAATGATGGTATTAATAAGACAAAGTAAAATATGTTTATGGAAGGAAATAGCTTTCTTAATTAGCATTTATTTTATCCTAAGAATTGTAAAAGTGTTAGAATTGAAATGATCTTAAAGAAACAGATTTTATTCAGATTATCTAACCACTAATTTTATTTTTTAAAGTAAATATGAAATTAAAATAACAGTTAATTAACATAGTTAGCACTTTGTTAAAAACAGAGAAATTTTGTTTTCAAGCTTTTCAACAATTGATATCACAAATTTCCTTCTTTTATAAGAGTCTTTAAAAGAAAAAGCTAAAATAGTGAGATATCATTTTTAAAAATTAGTTTCAAAATTTGGTATAATTTTTCTTTCTTTTAATTTTCATAACCTTTGTATTAGCAATTAATTTATTTCATCTCATTTCCAAAGAAATCAAACGCAATAATTAAAAATATCTGAAAATTAAGAAAAAATTGTGCATTTTCACGCGAAATATTTATGTACATAGATATAAAATGAGATAGATAGATAGATAGATAGATAGATAGATAGATATGAACAGACTGAGATAGATAGATAGATAGATATGAACAGACTGAGATAGATAGATAGATAGATAGATAGATAGATAGATAGATATGAACAGACTGAGATAGATAGATAGATAGATAGATATGAACAGACTGAGATAGATAGATAGATATGAACAGACTGAGATAGATAGATAGATAGATAGATAGATAGATAGATAGATAGATAGATAGATAGATATGAACAGACTGAGATAGATAGATAGAACAGACTAGAATACAAAGACAGGAATAAACAGGAATTGACAGCCATAACCAACAAAGAGAAGAGAAAATTGGAAGAGAAAGAAAAAGAAAAAAGTATAAAGAAATAATGTAAGAAAAATGAACTTACTTATATGGGAGAGAGATTTAGATATAAAAACTCATGTAAGTATACAGATTGACTCACCAGTTGATATAAACAATATGAGATTTTATTATGCAAAGTAAATATTTGCACTATAAAATTGGTATTAACAAATTAATGTTGGTAACATTTCCATTTTGTTTGTTGTTAGTTTGTATTAGTTTTTTTAGTTTTAAGCTAACTCCTTCAAAGTCATCACTTTGTCTATAAACTTTAACTTGCATTTAAATTGCTGGATATATTTACAAAGTCCGTCTGAAAAATAACAGGACAGGTGTCACAAGCAATTTATTTCAATTCGAAACAACAAACTACATGGTTTCTCATTCAGGTTAATCTCCCTCAAGTCTAATGAATTTTTCCAACCTTTTCTACCACACTTCTATACACTGCATTTATTATAAGAGGACAGTTTTGAAGATTCTCCCAGTTACATAATTTTTCTTTATCTTCATTACTTTTTATTTTAGGATCTATATTTTTTTGATTTTGGTATAAGTGTTTATTTAAGATATTAGCATTATGTTTCTTAATAATCATTTCTAAGTTTTCAGTACAACTGTAACTTAATTTTAGGGTATTTTTATTAAAAATTGTACTGGGTTTATTTTCTCTAGGAAAATGTTTATCGATTAATGCAAGGAATTTTTGTCCTAACTTATTTCTTACCATTTGACTGTATGTGGGGGGGTGTATACCAAATGGTTTTTCTATTTCTATTTCTATTTCTATTTTTTCTGCAGTATCCATTTTCATTTTTATATAATTGAGTTTTGGGCATTTATAGCCACTATTCTTTACAGATTTATCATAGAAATGCTGAATTTTTACTTAAACTTTTTTTTTTTTTTACTTAATCTTAAAATAGATTTTCCTTAACCTTAACAACTCATCATATCAGTATTGTATATGCTTATAAATTAAGTAAATATTTTTTAAATATTTATTCCTATCATTACATGAAAATGGAATGAGACTACGGATTTTGAGTTTAATTTTAATAATTAAATTTATAAATTTAGTTTCAGTTTTGAAACATAGAAATTTTCTGTCATGATGGAATCATATTTTTAAAAAGAAAATAATTATAATACTTATATATATATATATATGTGTGTGTGTGTATGTTTGGAGAAGAGACAAAGTCGAAAATTTATTAACAACATATTTCTTTGAGAGTATCTGTTTTCTTTGGCTTCTTTGGGTTAGAAGGAAAGAAAGACAAATCTGTAAGTGAGGAAAAATGCCTTGGATCTCTAAGGGTAAGTGGGGAGCATAAATCAAATAAAATTAGGTTATCTTATCACCTCCAATATCCCGTATGTCTATTTGCTTGTTTGTTTGTGCGCATACACAGTTTTGTCTTTGCTTCATTCTAACCTGTGGAAGCCAAAGAGAGAAGGTGCTCTCCGTCAAACATGTCATTAATAAATTTTCTGCTATGTTTCATCATCTTCACTTTTGTTTCAAATACTGTTATACATTCTACATATACACACATACACACACACACACACACACACATATATATATATATATATATATATATATATATATATATTAAAGACATTTTTATGTTTAACGTTCTTTTTATAGATACAAGTATTTAAGAAAATGCTCTGTTTATAATAAACAGTATTAAATAACATTTACCGGCATGAATGTCTGAGAAATTTTCATAGAAAATATTCGTCCTTTGACAGGATTTGAAACTGCATCCTATACGGAACCGCCATTTAGCTGGGCGTGCCTAACCGATTCGGCCACAAAGGATCGTTCGGTTGGCAAGGTCGAATTTACTGCTTATAAACTTCAATCTTCCATGAATTTTGTACATTCATAACTGCTCATGGCGTATCAAATGTAAAAAAATGACGTCATGTCCGAGAAATTCAGGACGGTAAATGTTATTTAATACTGTTTATTATAAACAGAGCATTTACTTAAATACTTGTATCTATAAAAAGAATGTTAAACATAAAAATGTCTTTAATAAATAAATTGTTGGACTTTGTCCATTTCTTAATCTATGACATATATATATATATATATATATATATATATATATATATATATATATATAATATCACCACCATTTATATGCTGTGTTCCTGGCAGCAAGGCCTCTGATCGGGAGGTTTTGAGAAGTGTGGAACCATTTCTTAATTGCTATTGTTCCCAGGTCCACTCTGACCCAAGGTGATAGCACCTCTTAGGGTCCCAGCTATGGACAAAGAGTGAACACCCAAACTGGGGTCAAAACATGAAATTATAAAAATACATTAGAACAAATTCCCAGAAATATATTTTCATGCGCCATCGCCTCTCTCTATCTTTTTTACAAATACTTTCATGGCAATTGCTCTGAGGAGCTGCATTCGCTGGTTCCCAGACTTCATGATTTCAAGTGCCCTACAAGGCTGGCATCCCTCTCTCACCCTTTCACTGTCGAAACTTCTAAATGTAGCCGTCTCTTCTTCTCCAATAGCTTCATATCTTGCACCTCTTGCCTGTGGAACTCTCTTCCCTATTCCTGTTTCCCTGGGAGCTCTAATCTCCAACTATTCATGTAATGTCAATCAACATCTCCAGTTGTCTTGATCTATCCACTATCCTTCTCCTCATCCTTTCCTCTATCACTCCTATCTGATCTTGCTCCAAATCTTCTGTAACCCCTTGCGTCCTCGTGGCTTCCCGCCTTGCTTGGGGTGAAACGCTTTAAAAAAAAAAAATTTAATAAAAATTACTAGTAATATATATTTTTTTTTTGTGGGTGGGAAATTACCAGAGCTCACAATAAAATAAAATTTCAGCATTAAATAAGGAGTTGATATGCTATTAACCAAACCACTCCAAATCTCTAAACACGATTTGTTATTATTTAGCCTTTCATTCACTAACTCATTAGGTAAATTGCTTGCTGTTTTTTCTTAAGTCCTAAACAAACCATGTAAGTATTAAATATTCCAAAAGATCTTTCTTCATAATATGTTCCAACCATTTCAGCCACCTCTTACAAGTATGAGTCTCATATATACAGTATAGATATACAAAAACAAATAGGCATTGATAGATAAATAGAAAATGATGTAGTTCTGCTTCAAAGAGATGAGAAATCTAAAGATATTTATGAACTTGATTGGCTCATGATGATATTGTATTTCCAAAAAGTCTATTTTCTTGTGATGCAATGAAAAATATTAATGCTTCATGCTGTAGATTTAAACAGTTGCTGTATTTATTAATGGATTTTAGTCCGAAACATACTTTTTGATGCCCTCCTTTTACTTTTGTCAGAATAATTGCAAAAAAAACATAATTAGTGCTTCTCCCAGACATTACCGTTTCCTGATCAGATAATGTTGGCTGATGTAACAAATATTGACATGGAAGGGAAATCAACAAACCAGTTTTAAAATTCAACTAACATAGCTTCTGATCACTTTTAGGAAAAGCACTCTTTCTTAACAACAGAAATTTTGACAAAAAACCTCTAGCATATTATGAGGGTTAATGAAAATGGGTGTGGTTAAGGGAGCACTTGGGCAAACCCTTCTTCCATAACTTGCAGCGTGAAAGTGACAACCTTAACAAAGGTCAACATATTTATTCTCTTGATCCGAATACCAATGTAAATCATACTTTCAATTGTTAGTTCTTCCTTTAGACATTATCAGCAGGAGTTGTTTGGCTGAGAGAGATGCAACTTGTTACATATAAAACTGGTTGGCTTCTATTTGAATCAAACATTGAAATCTGTGATCAAAAATTACCTGCAAGTGAGTGAAAGAAAAAAAAGGCATGTCGTTCCCACGTATGTATCTTTCTTTTCTAATTTCACCCTGCAAGGATTTACTGAGTCTGAAAGAATATGAGAAAAAAAAAAACATTATTAAGGATAGAGAAAAAATAAAATAAAATAGGAATCAAGAAGACAAAAATAATGATTGACACTGCACTTTCGTTTTTGAAGATCAGAGTTGACTGGAAAGCAAGAAGCTGAAAGCGAGTTCCACATAATGAGAAGAAACAATTGACATAAAATTTACTGTTACCTCTAGCCATTTCAGCAGTAAAATATTGAAACCAAACTGCCAATCTAGTACTGAGCTTAAATTTTTAATGTCAATATACAAAAGAAGAAAGTAAAATTTACTTTTTTAAAAAATACCAAAATATGGCACAAGGATAAAAGGAGAGATAAGGAAAGCAAGTCTTCATTTGTCTTATATTTAAATTTAGCTAGCCACAATCATTGACCCAAACATACCATAGTACAGGGCGTGATGGGTAAATTATCGCCATTTTATATTTTTAAATTCATGCATGCGTATTGTTTGTTTTTGATTTTGTCATTTGCACAGTATGGTGATACATTTGTGTATCATCTGTGAGAATAATTCACTTCACCAGAAATTTGGAAATGGCATGCTGTACTGCTTGGCATTCACACCGGAAGCACCAATATGAAAATTTCAGAGTGTTTGGGTGTCAAGCTGAGGACAGTGCAGAGGATTCAGAAAGAGTTGGATGAGTCTAATGGTGATTATGAAGGTAATCAGAAAACTCACTCTGATCATTCTGATAAGAAAAGAACTCCGGAATTTGTTGGTGAGGGCCTTAGACTCAATATGGAGGCCTACATCAAGTGCCTTGAGGATGTAGTGCTTCCCTGCTAGAAGATCCTATGTCTGGCAACAAGACTCTGCAACATGCCACACAAGCAGGTAAACCCAGTAATGGCAGTCAGAGAATTTCTGCAACTATATCCCACTTTACATCTGGCCACCTAATTCTCCAGACTTTGAATAATCCACTTAATTTTTATGTGTAGGGCACAGTTGAGCAAGAGAGCAACAAAACTCCTTGTAACACCAATGATGAATGGAAGGCAAGGATTATTGCTGCATTCACCAACTTAAACAAGGAGACAGTCAATAAGTGTTTCAGGAGATTTAGAAGTCATCTAGAGGCCATGGTTAATTGCCAATGGTAATTTTATTGAACAAATTTACTCTTTAGCATTTTAAGATATTTTTGTGTAATTTTGGTAAATATATCTGTTAAAATGAGATGTCAGTGTTATTTTCGTTTTTGCTTAATTAAACGACAATTTATCCATCGCACCAGTATATACACACAAATTTGTGGACAGAATTGTTTTAGTTTCACACAATGAATTGTTATTAGGTTGGTGCAAAAATAATGACGTAATAATGTCGTTTTTTAACGTATCTTTTAACGTCAAAAAACGACATTATTACGTCATTATTTTTGCACCAACCTAATAATTTGGTTCCTTCTCCTCTAACATTGCCATGTTCGTCAATGACTGATTTCAGTTAGGCTTGATTTGTACTTCACTTTACATCAGCAGTACTCAACACTTGATTTGTACTTCACTGTACATCAGCAGTACTCAACACTTGTTTTGTACTTCACTTTACATCAGCAGTACTCAACACTTGATTTGTACTTCACTTTACATCAGCAGTACTCAACACTTGATTTGTACTGTCCTCTATCTTGGTCAATAATCTTGATACCAAATCTAATATCTGGTCTTAGTCCAACATTTATACCTTTTTATAGACTTTAAGCTGTTTGGTAAATAAGGTGACAGTCATATGATATCAGTAGGGACACTAGTAGTGGATGTCCTGAGAAGGGCAGTTTTATGGTAGTTAGAGCGTGTTGTCCTGAAAAAGACATGATGATGGCTGGCTAGCTGCTGCTGGTGATAGCTGAGAGCCTTGGACAGGCAGTCAAGTGCTGTTGAAATATATACTACACTTTGATCCTATTCATCTTGGTCGTGGAACCATTGGGTATTTACCCACAGGCCTCTAACTGGTGCAGGATGCGATATAAGGTCAATTATCTAACATGAGTAACCTAAGCGCATTCACTCGGGTCATTGGTCAAATTTTACACAGCTCCCACTTGCAGAGGATCAGGCAAAAGCTTGTCTTAGTTGGTCATTGTAGCAGAACAATTACTACAAAATGATCATCTTCTCTGGACCATGAAACATTTGGGTATTTACTCACAGCCGTACCACTGGAACAGGATGCGACAAAAGGTCATAGCTGGTTATGGTAGCAGAACAAATACCATAATTTGATCATAGTCATGGTATTTACAAGAGACCTGGGCTAGGTTGTGGCACAAGGCTGGTTATTTAACGTGGAGAACCCATGAGCAAACACTTAGGACACTGGACAAAATTTACCCAGACTAGACCAGACACAAAGCTTGCCTGAGCAGGACATAGCTGGTCAAGGCCATAGAACAGATACTACAATTTGGTTATAGTCTCTGGGCTGTGGAAAAGTCATTTTTTATGTTGCTTTTGAATCCTCTTTATATCCTGAACCAGTCTTACAACAACACTGGTTAAGATTTTTCTTGCAGTTGTTTTAAAAAATGTTGGATTACCAGCAGGATATGACAAGACCAGTAAAAGCAATTAATGAACAGGAATGATTGTATCATTTCCATATATTTGACAATTTACAATAGAAAATGAGATGTCAAAAGGAGTAATGCTTCTAGAATCCAAGCAAACATCTTAAATTCTAGTTGCATGCCAAGATCTAATCTACTTTGTCAAGTGTTAATCAGGGCCGGTTCTAGGTACTGGTAACTTGGGCAGTTACCCCATGGGTGCCATCAAAGCTAAGGGTGGCCATTGTGCCACCATGTCATGTGTTTGGGATAATAATTGCTGTCATCCATGACTTGACAGATTAAATTCTTTGGCTATTTTATTGATAGAAAATGATCTTTTAAAGAAGATAACTGTAGAAAGGGCCATGAAAAAATTTGCAGATCTAAAGGCTAGAAAAATATTCTTGGTAGGGTAATAAATATTTTCTTTAGGATGTATTATGTTGTATATTGTAATAACCTTATTCTATATTTTCAGTTTTTCTCCTAATGAATATTAAAAAAATTACACTTGTAAGGGTGCCAAAGTGTCTGAGGTGCCAGCAAACAGCCCTAAAGTTAAGTTTGTGTAATTGTAAATTTTATTTAAATAAAAATGCCAGCACTTCTTGCATAAGTTGCTTTTTGATCTAAGAACAGTAGAAAGAAAATCAACAGCACACAACAATAATTTTCATTTTATATCATCACAAGAAAATGGGCTTTTGGAGAAGGCATTATCACAATGAACCAATGAAGTTTATTGTAGTATTTTTATTTCTACTTGACATAATCTTGAAGCATTGCATACTGAAAAGGATAGAAGATCGGCCTTCTTGATTCCAAATATAAATAAATGTTGCTTCTTTTTGTTTGGAGTAGAGTTTTGTTTTGTATCACGATAAAAGATTCCCCTCTGCTATCTGAATGTACCAATAATATTAGGTTGGTGCAAAAATAATGTCGTTTTCTCACATATGTTACTATGTGAGAAAACGACATTATTTTTCCACCGACCTAATATTAGGTTGTTGCAAAAATAATGTCGTTTTCTCACATATGTTACTATGTGAGAAAACGACATTATTTTTCCACCGACCTAATATTATGTTGTTGCAAAAATAATGTCGTTTTCTCACATATGTTACTATGTGAGAAAACGACATTATTTTTCCACCGACCTAATACATTAAAATCGCTCTATGGGAAATATTTGCAAAATTATTTACAATTTATTAATTTATTATTGAGAAATATCAAATAATGAGTCAATCCATTGATTACATTAGCTTTTATGGAAATAAATTTATTTCCAACCCCCAGTCATGTCAACAAAGACAGGAAGAAAAAGAATAATTAAGTCATGTATAAGGACATTAAATTCTAAGTGTACATTTGAAAGGGGGGCAAAATGATGTATGATTCTATTATATAGAAAAAGGCTAATTCTTCCAAAATCAGTGAATGTAATTCATTTTTAATATTCTATATATTGCTGAAATGGTGGTTCCTTTAAAGGATCATGTTCATTTATCGAAAGTCAAATGAAGCTTTGAATTTGAGATCTGACAGACAGTAGTATGAAAAAATATCGTGAAACAATAAATCCAATCAAGTTTATGTCTTTTGAAAAGTGAAGAATTACCTGAATAGGAAACATAAAAGTTTCAAATCAAACAGATCCAAACAAAATCAATGAGAAGATCAATAAAATTATTGTTAGCAGCAGTCAAATAATGTTTCTTTCTGAAAAAATGTCCCATGATAAATGAAAACTGTGTATTTTCTTCTTTTTTTTTCTATATGCCATATCCTTTCAGGACATTGTGATCATAACTCTCCATAATTTTCTGTCCTTTGTAACTCTAAATAAATTTTGTCTTTTTGATACCTCTTATAAACCCTGTTCCTTGTTCCATTTACTCAAACTCACTAGGTCCCTTTTAACTTCAATGTCCTGTGAGTATCGAATTTTCCAAGTCCTCTTTCCACATTAGGTGTCCTAGAAATTTCATCTATATCTTCCTGATGTGAAGTATACATCATCTTTTTGTTTCCATTTTTTCTAAAATTTCATCATTGTTTGGTCCATAGTATCCTCAGCATCTTTCTGTAGAACCACATTTCTATTTCTTCAAGTCTTTTCTTCATCTATGAAAAGATTGTCCACCACTCACTGTCATATCGGAGAACTGATTTTTGCATAACAGATACTCTTTCTTTCTAATGAAATTTATATTTCTTAAGGCTTTGCTTATCTTTTAGAAGGTATCTTTTGTATACACACCTTTGGATTCCAGTATCGCACTTTTCATCTTCTGTTAAAAAACTTCCGAGATATCTAAATCGTTGTATTTATTTGATTTCAGTATCTCCAATTTGTATTTTGCATGTCGGCCTGTTCTCTCTGCTAACACACATGCATTTTATCTTCCTCAAATTGATGTTTACTCCTTTCTTCTCACTTTCCTTTACTACCTTCTATAAGAGATATTGTAGTTTCCTTTCTTTGTTTACTATCAACACTGTCATTTGCATATATTATATTGTTAAGATTGTGACCACCAAGAATGAATTCTCCCAGAATCGTCTCACTGTATAAGTTGAATAAGTCTGGTGAGAAGACACATCCTTGTCTTACATCCCTTTCTTTTTTGTATATTTTCTGAATTCATTTTCTATTTATATTCAGTTTGTTGCCAGTATAGAATCTAGATTATTCTAATATCCTTCCAAAATATGGCAAGGTTACCTGACGGTTCCAATAGATCTTTGTGATATACTTTATCAAATACATTTACATAATCTGTAAAACACAGGTAGACATCCTTCTTCATTTTATCACTCTTTCTCATATCATTCTGAGTATAAATATTGCATTCATAGTTCTAGTGCCTTTATGTTGTGACCAAGTAATTGGTTAAGGAATAGCAAAATAAGAGGTTGCAGATAAATAGTGTATTGAACAGTAAATACAACAGAACTATGTTACATGACGTGGGAGTGTGTGTCGGTTGACTAGCATTCAGTCTATATCACTAATCCTCTGAGGCTTACTTTCCTACTACTTTATAGTAAGTGGAAGAGTCCACAATAGCCTCATTAGAAGGAAGAATCCACAACTCTTTAACAAACCCACACTGTCCTTGCCCTATTTCTGATCTGATTCTACTGTACTCTCTTTTCATCAGAATTTAGATGATAAGTTTTGATATATGGTTTTCTAGGTTGATGGTCTGATAGAGTTCCCATTCATTTGCACCTGGCTTCTTATGCAGCACTATAAAAAATAGAACTATTTAGGTCTTCCAGTATATCACCACTGTTGTATATTTCATCTATTATATCTGTAATCTTGTCCTGATTCTTTCAGTGCAGATTCCACTTCAGATTTTAATATTTCTGGTTCTTTGATTTTTCTCTCTGTTACCACTGGTTGTCCTCTTTCATCATAGAAGAGTTCTCCAAAGTATTTGTTTCATCTCTGGGGTATTTTTCTTTCTATAATATCAATGTTCACTCTTTGGATTTGATGCACCCTCTTAATGATCCTGTCTTTTATCCTGTCAATTCTCTTACTTTTTTTATGAATATCTGATTCATTTGTGATATTTTTTATTGTAGCCATTTAATAATTTAGTTTATTTGGAGCTTCCATTTGTTGAAACTATATTCTGAAAAAAATACTATTGTAATATCTCTCTCTAATAACCTCTCTGTTTCATTCTTAATTTCACTCTCTTTCTTTCTTTGTTCACTCTCTGTCTATCTCTATTTTTCTTTCTTGTAAATTCCCTCTCTCTTTTTCTCCCTATTTCTAATTTATCTCTTTTCCTTTACTTCATTTTCTATTTTTCTCTCATTCTCCCTCTATTTTTATCCCTCTTTCTCTCTCCTTTTCTGTTTGCTCTCTGTCTCTTTCTATCATTTTTATCTCCTCTTTCTATTTTCTCTCATACTTTCTCTTTCATGTTCTCTCTTTCTCTCTCTATTTTTATTCCTCTTTCTCTCTCCTTTTCTGTTTGCTCTCTGTCTCTTTCTATCATTTTTATCTCCTCTTTCTATTTTATCTCATACTTTCTCTTTCATGTTCTCTCTTTCTCTCTCTATTTTTATCCCTCTTTCTCTCTCCTTTTCTGTTTGCTCTCTGTCTCTTTCTATCATTTTTATCTCCACTTTCTATTTTTTCTCATACTTTCTCTTTCATTTTCTCTCTTTCTCTCTCTATTTTTTCCCATATTTCTCTCTCCTTTTCTGTTTGCTCTCTGTCTCTTTCTATCATTTTTATCTCCTCTTTCTATTTTTTCTTATACTTTCTCTTTCATTTTCTATCTTTCTCTCTCTATTTTTATCCCTTTTTCTCTCTCCTTTTCTGTTTGCTCTCTGTCTCTTTCTATCATTTTTATCTCCTCTTTCTATTTTTTCTCTTACTTTCTCTTTCATTTTCTATCTCTCTCTCTCTCTTTATCCCTCTTTCTCTCTCCTTTTTGCTCTTTCTTTCTATTTTCTTTCTGTCTCTTGCTCTCTTTCAGTTTCAAATTTTCCCTTTTTCTCTCTCTATTTTCTATTTTTATCTCTGTCCTTACATTTTTCTCTGCATTTCTTTTTTCTTTTTTTTTATCTCTCGATCTTTTTTTTAACTTTTTTTCTATTTTCTCTCTGTTTCTTTCTAGCTTTATGTTCTGGTCCGGTTCCTTGTACCATGGTGATAGTAGAAACAATAAAGTAGAACTCGAACATGGATATGGAATAACACCGATATATTACAAACAGGAATATATACAGAGAAGTATAAAGTGTTAGTACGAACCATCAGGTTTAGTAGCGAGAACAATGTAGTCTCGATCAGTATCACAATTCCAATGTCTTGTAGTAATTGTCTGAACGTGACTCTGTTTCGGACTGCCTCTGACTCGACTGACTGACTCGCTCACTCTGACTGACTGACAGACTCCTGATGGACTTACTCTCTGCTTCCTTTTGAGGCGCAGTATTTATTACGTATGGAATAGTCCATTATGTTATTATGGGTAAGGTCCCATAACACTTTAACTTTCTCTTTTTATGTCTTTCTCTCTCCTTCTCTTTTTACTTTTCTCACTCTATCTTTCTCCTTTCCTCAATGCTCTCCTTCTCTCACCTTCTATTTTTCTCTCTCTCTCTTTCTCTTTCTTTCTATTTTTCTCTATACCTTTCTCTTTCTATTTTTCTTCCTCTCTAGTTTTCTCTTTTCCTTTCATGAACTAATAAAAGCTCACCATTTTCTTTCCAATGAAGAATATTTCCTCAGCAGAAAAGCAAAATTCTTTTATGCCATAGTTTACCCATTGAATAAAAAGTATTTTGAAAAATTTTGTCAAAGTATCTCTATATTTATTCTATTGTCTAAAACGAGATTCACATATTTTTTTATTCTTGATATTTCTATTTTCTCGGAATTTAATCTTGGAATCTGAACTTTTGGATAATCAAAAATTTACAGATTTTATAATAATTTTCAATTCTATTTCATGAAAAGAAAAAGAATCCAGTCTTTGAAAAAATAATATGGTAAAACATGAGCTTTATAGAAACAGTGATATGGATAATTCTATACAATTCTTGTACATTATTTACTCCAAAATGTAAGATTCTTCAAATTACGAACTAAAAGTATCTAAATAGAGAAAAAATATTTTTTATTCCATCATACGAGAATTTTTTTTCTATTATAGCAATAAAAAACAGACATATTTTTTTATCAAGATTGAATAAAAAAAATGACACTTAACCAGAACCAATGACATTATCAAACACTTGTTTCATCATCAATAATTTATCCACCTTAAATAACTTTTCACATTTTTTATTCATGTCAGCCATTCCGATATGAAAATTACTGATAGTTATTTTGGGATAAAAATATTGAATTCTTCTGTTATCTAACATGTCACTTTGGTTAAATCCCAAGAAATTCATCAGATATCACAATTTATTAAGCTTACTATTTTAACACAAAGCTACAAACATGAAGAACCCTAGCCCCATAATGATTGTAATGGTGTGCAAGACTAACAATTTTCATATATGTAAGTTTTGTCATTAATAAAGATTATTTGCTTATCGTTTATCAATACATCTACAAAATAATGCATATTATCAGTTTTTTTACACTGTTTGTTTTTTAAAATTCAAATTTTTACTCCAGTAAAGCCACTAATATGCAAGGGATTACTGAATGTGAAAAAACACGAGAAAAGCAAGCATTATTAAGGAAAGAGAACATTAAAAGAACAGGAATCAAAGTTGACTGGGAAGCAAGAAGTCAGAAGAGAGTCCCACAGGTGAGAAGTGTGAAAGAAGAAACTATTAGCATAGAACTTGCAGTTACATCTAGCCATGCCAACTAAAATGATACCTTGCCGCCAATCTAGTACTGTGTTTAAATTCATAAAGTCTAGGTACCATAATGGAAACTTCACCAGAACAATTACCATAAAAGTATTTATAGAAAAGCACCGAGAAGCTGCATTATGGCAGTGGGAAATTCACTGAAGGTGAGATGCCAGGTCAGGACCAACAACATTGCAGATTCTTTGGATTTTATTAACATTGAACTGAAATTTTTCAAAATCAATAGTGACAGGGAAACAAGAAACTGGAAGAGAATTCAACAGTTCCATGAGTGAGAAGTACAACAGAAGAAATTGTTAGCATAGAACATATGGTTACATTTGGTCATTTCATCCTTAAAATGTTGACAACTTGCTGTCAATCTAGTACTGCACTTAAATTCATAAAGTCTACTAGAGTAAAGTTCATCAGAACAATTACCATGAAAGTATTTAGAGAAAGGGCATAAGGAAGCTGCATTATGGCAGCAGGAAAGTCATTGAAGGTGAGGTGGCAGGTCAGGACTAACAACATTGCAAATTCTTTGGATTATATTAAGAATCTCTAAATGTATAGCAGGAGCACCAGACCATATGTGGAAACAATATTCTAAGCCTGGACAGATTTATAAATACATAAGATAGATATGGCTTCCTCAGGTGGATAACGAAAAATATCTAAATCCTTTACTACTTGTATTATGAATACTGATTTTTTGCAGTTCTAAATTTCATTGCATGGCATTGGCAAACAACATAAAGAATTCTGGTCCAGTTCATTTCAAATTAATATGTCTGCTGGGAATATTAGTCATGGATTTTTTTTTGTCAAAATCATTTCACCACAAGCAAGGCAACAAAGCTACTAAGACACAGAGGGTTACTGAGTGTAAAAGAATATAAATAAAAGAACATTATTAAGGAGAGAGAACAATAAAAGAACAGGAATTAAGAAGACAGAAGATAACGGTTGATATTTCATTTAAATTTTTGAAGATTAAAGTTGACTGGGTAGCAAGAAATCAGAAAAGAGTTTCACAGATGAGAAGTGTGAAAGAAGAAATTGTTAGCATAGAACTTACGGTTATATTTAGCCATTTCAAATTTAATATGATGAGTCCTTACCAGTAATCTTGTTTCACTTTTAAATTCATAAAGTCTAGGGTACCATAGAGGAAAGTTCATCAGAACAATTACCATGAAAATATTTATAAAAATCTGAGAGGAAAGCTTCATTATGGTGGTGGGAAAGTGACTGAAGTTGAGATGCCAAGTCAGGACCAATAACATTGCAGATTGTTTCTTGGATTTTATCAAGAATTTCTAAATATATAGCAGAAGCTCCAGACCAGATTTGGCATCAATATTCAAAGCAAGGATGAATGATGTACTTATAAATATGTACATTAGATTCTGGCAAGAAAAATTGTCTAGCATGAAACAGTGAACCAACTTTCCTACCTGTAGACTTAGCAATTGATTCAATATACACTTTCCAATTCATGTCAGTGGAAAAGATTTGTCCAACAAGGCACAATGATACCAGGTCATGACAAATAACATTGCAGATTGTTTCTTGGATTTTATCAAGAATTTCTAAATATATAGCAGAAGCTCCAGACCAGATTTGGCATCAATATTCAAAGCAAGGATGAATGATGAATATGTATGATAGATTCTGGTAAGAAAAACTGTCTAGCATGAAACAGTGAACCAACTTTCCTACCTGTAGACTTAGCAATTGATTCAATATACACTTTCCAATTCATGTCAATGGAAAAGATTTGTCCAACAAGGCACAATGATATCAGGTCATGACAAATAACATTGCAGATTCTTCTTTGAATTTTATCAAGAATCTTTAAATACATAGCAGATCAGATGACAGCATATGAAAGAAGAAAAACTACAACAAACTGCATTTTTTGGGGGTTGTGGATGGTTGATGAGGGTGAAAATTCGGTCACATCAAAGTATTCAACTCATCCTAAGTGCATATATGACCCCACTATATTGTTAACAGCATTACTAAATATATTTTAATGAGCTATGTTCATTACTTCTACTAGTCCAGACTTTCACAAATAAGATCCCACATGTCGCATCTCCATTCCATTTGTATTCTATTAGTAGTTATTAGAAAATCTTCTCCCTGAGAACTTCTGCTTTGTGGAACAGACTCCCAAGAGGATGTTTCCCTAATCAATGTAATTTTAACCGTTTCAACTCTAGGGCAACTATTATCTTTCCTGCATGTCTTCATAATCTGTTCTTATTACCACCTCTTCTTATGTTAATGCAACAATCACATTCAGTAACCCTCTACTTGGAGTGGCACTTGAGCCTTATATTTGGTGAAAAATAAGTAGAATATCCTATTATGATCAGTACTATTCAGCTGCACCATTTGTTTCCAATATCATAAAGGCAGATATAAGTATTGAGACTTGAGCAATTTTGAGGCATTATTTTAAACTCTCACTCAAAGGTGACAAAGATGTTCACAGAATTTGGTAAGTGGAAGGAAATGAAACAATATCCATCCACATTTCCAAGAACTGGTTTAAGTGTCTTAAGTAGTGACTCTAAAATATAAATGATAAATTATGATGCTTTAAAATGTAAGGTGGAGGATAACCAGCACTTAGAAGCATTCAGAATGGATAGGATCATTGAAAGACAGAATAGAGAGAAAAAAGCATTAAAAGATGGAATACAGAGAGAAAAAACATTGAAAGATGGAATAGAGAGAAAAAGGATTGAAAGGGAATAGAGAGAGAAAAGGATTGAATGATGGAATAGAGAGAGAAAAACATTGAAAGATGGAATAGATAGGGCATTATATAAGCTTTAAACACAATGCTTGTGATTTTAGAATAAAGAATAAAACATTGAATAGAAATTAAAGATACTTTTGTTATATTTCAGCACATTTTGCATCTGTTTCCTGTCATTGTAATATGAGTTTTAAACAATTCTTTTATTTTAACTTTGGACTAAAATGTTTTTCCACAGATTTTAATTATGACATCCAGAATTCACAAAAAATTCCATCCCACAGGAAGATTACCATTCCTCCGTTGGGAAAAACTCGAACTTGGAAGATCATTACCAGATTAGTAATATATCATTCTTAGATCAATCAATTTCTGTCATCTGAATTTCTTCAAAAAGTAGTTATTATTTATGTGTGAACTATTGTCCTCATCTTTGTTGTTTTCTTTTTATGAATTTCTGCCCAAGCAAGGGAATAATGCTACTAATATACAATAGTTACTGAGAGTTGGAAGAAACTGAGAAAGTGTCATTGAGGATCAAGAACAATAATGTTTCAGCCATTGTTCCTTTCTTCTTTAAGTGTCTCTCAGTCAGGGAATTCCAAACTGAATCCCTTATTTAATCTACAGGAGGAAATTGCTCTTGCTCCACTGTCCATGCTCAGGGATATCTTGTTTTGTTCTTTTTAGGACTTCTCAGTTATTGCTTGACCTCTTTTTACTGAGTGTATGTATGTACTAATATAATGAAAAAAATCACTATTAATCAAATCAATAGAATTTTTATTTAATCAAACCTTACCTAGATGTTGAAATACTGAATAATTTCATGCCTGTTGATGTATGAGCATAGAAATCCCAAGAATGGCAATGTGTATGTATTTTACTTTACATTTGATATTATATTCATGTTCATGAAATTGAATAAAGTAGGAGGATGCATGCCTAACAGGAACTTGCGATATCATTCTCATTAATTATGCTTTTAAATAAAAATTTTCTGTAAAATTGAAGTAGAAAATGTTAATTCTAAAATAGATTGAACATGAATTATAGCCATAAAACCCTCATTTTGAATCTGGACGTCTCTATTAATATTTTGGAATTAAAACTTTACTTATTTTATGAATAATGAGGTTTTAGATTCAATACAAAATAAAGATTTTTTCCTTAAGGCATAACTGTCATTAAGTCAATATTATAATTTTAGTAATAAGCAAAAAAGTTTTTTCAGGCAAGATAAATTAGTTTTACATATTCAAATAATTCCACTGTAAAAAAGGACCTACATCAGAAAAAATATAAAGTAAAAAGTTATTTAATATGTAATATCACAAGTAGGATTTAGTAAAGAAATATTCATGTGAAAATTTTTGAACAAGCTATGAAACCAATGTCTTTTTCAACATATTTAACCACATGGATATTTGATCTTCATTTTAAAATTATTTAGAGATGGAGAAAATGTAAGTAAATAAATGAAATTGAAAAAGATATGTTTCTAAATTATTTGAACGATTTAATTAATAGAATTTTTTCTTAGAAAAATGTTATTACATCCCTGCAAAAACTGCTACTTAAAATTCCATGAATCAGAATCACAAGCAGTAAATCAAATGCAAATAATTAGAAGATTGTTAGAGAGGATATTGGAGGAGACTGACTTATTTAAACTTCATATATTTACTATATTTTGGCTGCATAAGACATATTTATTTATTTATTATTTATTTACTCAATTATTATTTATTTACTCAAACTTTTAAAAAAAAATCTGCTAGTGTTCTATCATAGGAAGATATAATTAAATGAATAATATATTGATTATGACAATTAAGAACTGTGGTATCAGAAATTCTATGGATGGAAGCAAGGATGATATTTTCCTTGATAAGAATAGTGAGGATAATATTCTTGATCTGAAGATTGGATTTAATGATGTAATGACAAATTACTTTGCAAGATATAGTGAAAGCAATATGGCTCACTTTCCCTTTCATCATAATAAACTGTGAAAGCAATGAGGATGACATTCACATTGATCCAAATATTGGATCCAATGTTGAAATGATTGATTCCTTTCCAAGCAAGAGGTAATGCAATGAGGATGACATTTCTTTTCATCCAAATACTGGATCCAATGATGAAAAGCCTGATTCCTTACCAAGCAATAATAAAAGCAATGAGGATGATGTTCTCATTGATCCGAATACTGGATCAAATGATGAAATGACTGATTCCTTCCCAAGCAATCAGGAAAGCAATGTCGGAGACACTCTCTTTGTTCAGAACAGTGGATCTAATTATGAAAAGACTGATTCCTTTCCAAGCAAGAGTGAAGAAAACAAGGATCACATTCTCTTTCATCTGAATACTGGATCCAATGATGAATTAACTGTTTGCTTGGATATCTCTTCATAAAAATCATTTTATCTTCCTTTGAGAACCATTTTTTAGTAAGTTTATACATTTTAAAACATTTCTTGGAAACAGATGAAATTTGAAATTGCTTTATTCTTCAAGTTAGAGTATTTTAACTGCATAGTACTAATAAAAATTGTGCTGTATTTTCTACTCTTATTAATTATCATGCAGGTAACTTGATACAATTTTCTTTACTGGAAACTTTAGAATAAAACAAATTGACCCAAAGGTATAAAATAAATAATATATTTTTATTTATTTGCTTTAGAGTGATTAGTGAGCCCTTCGGTATTCTGTGTAGCAAAATGTTCATTAATAAGGCTGATATTGGTAGCAGTTTGAAATGTCCATTTTGGCATGGTATTAGGTTGGTGCAAAAATAATGACGTAATAATGTCGTTTTTTAATGTATTTTTAACGTCAAAATACAACATTATTACGTCATTATTTTTGCACCAACCTAATAATAATAGTTTTGAAATCAAACCATCCTAAGAGTAGTAGTAATGTTAGAAATAGGTCAGTATCAATCTACTGTGTTTTTTCTCAGTCCTAAACAGGGCAGAAATATGATTAGAAGATGACCTCTTAACTATTCCTTCATACATGCTGGTTTCTCCAGCAGTTGCATCTCTCTTGTCATCATGCTTGCCACCACTTCCTCTTGTCTAGTTGAGAGGTGTGAGCTTATATCCTCTTGACTAGACTCCAAGACTCTGGCATGAATCTTGGTTTTTGATAACATCAAAGATCTCTTTGTGTTAATTTTTTTGATTGACCAAAATTATTTTATTTTATAATGTTCCTTTCTTTTTGTATTTTTCCTAATAGAAGTTATGCATGGAGCCTGCCTGATTTTTGCTTGTTTTCAGTCACAAATTAGTAAACTCTGGTCCCACAAACTTTCGGCATTTTTTGGCTGGGTTCAGTTTTTTCTTCTTCTTCATTTTATCTGAGGGTTCCCTTCTCATTAGTTAAGAGAGAAGTATAGAAAGAGAAGGTTAGAGTGAGAGAAAAAGAGAGAGATAAGGAAAGTGCAAATGCCTTATTTTAATTTGAATTCTTTTTATTTTTTGTTTATATATTTAATTTTTATATTTTATTTTATTTGGTTTTTATGTGATTCACTATAAACTTTTTTAAAACATTCAGTTCAATGAATATTTTAAAAAGAAAATATATATGAGACTATTCTTTTGTTCTTTGTTAGTATCTAATCAAAAAGGGGCGTGGTAGAAAATGAGAAATCATAACAATAGTTGTGAGAAGAGAAATGAATTCTGTTAATGTTTTCTTCTGCAGTTATCAATATTTGAAACTTGATTTCGAATAAGTGAATTTTTAATTGTAATAATGCATTTGCATTTCAGTTAAGCTCTTTAATTTGAGCCTGCAATGTGCATCTGTATTCACCGACATTTGATCGCATTTTCTTTTCTTCTCTAATGTTAGATTCATTTCTTCTATTTTAAATGAATTCTTTGATTTAATTAAAAGCAAACTTCTTTCCACTTTCTCTGATTAAAATCTATTTCATTCTGTTCATTTAAAAAATTGTCTATATTTCTCTAGGTATAATCAATTAACAAATAAGGCAACTCATATAACAGGGAATCTCACAATTACTGTGTCTTCAATTCACCTTGATGTATTTCCGTAACAAAGAACAAAATGCAAAATACTTACCTGCAAGCAAGCAAAGCTCTCTGAAATATTTTGAGCTCTGAAAATTATATTAGGTCATTCAGAAAATAATGTCCAATTTTGGAATCAACTTTTATTTCTGAAATAATGTCTTTAAATAGTGTTTAAATCAGCCAAAATAGGAACCTTGAACATGTATTTTACAATATACAACAGTCAAAGCATCATGAATATGGCAATAAAGATAAGGACAACAGTTTGAATGATGTAAATAATATAAATAGTTATTTCAGTGATTTTTTCTATTTCCTAACTTCAAGGGTCATGGTCGAGATGATCTCCTTTGTTCCAACCAGTTATTCGCACTGACCATGAAGTGTATGGATTTATCTGAGACATCTTTAGTTTAAAAATGTACTAGGCTATTCAGAAAATAAGAATCAATATTAATTCCTGAAATAATGTATTCAAACATTCAAATCAGTCAAAATAGGAATCTTGAACATGTATACATTTCCTCAATCAAGTTACAAGTTATTTATGCCTTTATGATAAAACTTTATAGGATTTAGTTTGTTTATTTTGCTGTTCTTGCATAGATTTATTTTTCATTGTTAGCAATTTTTTGTTGATTTGTATCTGAGTTTTATTTTGTTCACCTGGCAGTCTTTCTATTGGTTGTATCAAAACTTTAGATTATATATATATATATATATATATATATATATATATATATATATATATATATATATATATATATATACATTAATACACAGAGTGCGATGGATAAATTGTTGTCCACATATATAACACCTGTGGAAGACCAGAGCAGGACAACGATGTAAACGATGTAAATAATGTAGATACTTATTTCAGTGATTTGTTATTTCTTAACTTCAAGTGTCATGGTCAAGATGATCTCCTTTGTTCCAATCAGTTACTCACACTTACCATGAAGTGTATAAATTTATCTGAGATATCTTTAGTTTAAAAATGTACTAGGCTGTTTGGAAAATAATGTTTGATTTTAGAATCAACTTTTATTCCTGAAATAATGTATTCAAACAGAGTAGTTAAATCAGTCAAGTTAGGAACTGAATATCTTGGTGATATGTAGATTAAACTTATCCAGGATACCCAGGCTATATAATGACTTTGATTATGAAGAGAAGGAACTATATATGAACCTTGAGTTGTAACATGAAGGACTTAGGACATCACAACAGAAGCAAAGGAATCTTTGAATACATCTGCATCTTCTTTCCAACAGAATTTCTTTTAGATTCAAAAATTGTCAAAATGCTTCAAAATGTGTTGTTCACTGGAATGGGAGAGAGATTGTGAAGTATAGTGGATGCAGCAAAGCCTCATATATCAACTCAATGAGCTTCTTCAGTGAGCCATCCTGGCAAAATGTCACAAGTCATTTTAATTGATTAACTAGTGCCAGTTGCATTTTGCTTAACCAAATATGCATTTCATCCTATTACCATCTGTACTCTTTGGCAGTGATGTTCTGGTTAAATTTCACAAAGACGTGATGTATAACGACAATGGCCAACAACTAGACAATTACCATAACCTTCTCTTGGTGCTGTTTTGGTTTTGGAAATTGTTTGTCATGATCATGCAATTGATTATTTACAATTGCCATAAAGGATCCATTTCTCCCCACAGATCACTATTTGATCAAGAAATGTACCATTTGAATTTCACAGATGCAACATCAAACACACTTCAAGACATCAAATCAACGTTCACCGAGTTCATGTGGAAACTATTTATTGAGTTTCTTCAACTTGCTAATTTTCTTGAGATGGTCCAATATTGTTGAATGCTGACACCCATTACTTGAGATATTTGACATGAGTTTTGTTCAACTAGTATTTTCAGATGGCAACTGTCAATTTCAGATGAACATCCTGTACCATATTGATATTCAAGACTTGTATCTCCACTGTGGAACTACAGAAACCAGCACCATACTGTCCAAACACAAGTGGATCCTTCACACCATGCTCTGTCAATGTTGGCAGCAGTTTCAGAAGCATTGTTACCAAGTTTGTACTCCTTCAATAATAGTAAATGCATCTCTTCTTTTTCCCTTTTTAAAGATGACAAGTATATATTGTTTTAAGATAAATTCTAAAAAAGATGGATATAGAATTAACAAAGAAGAGACATTAATCCTGAGTAATGTATTTTTGTGCAATTACTTTAATAATATATTGGAACACAATTAAAAGGTTTACACTAAAATCGGTAATTATTTTCTGAAGAAACTAATAATAATCTCTATAGAAAAAACAATTTTACAACTTTTCCTTTACAGATATTAATTTTTTTTCAGCTATTGAAATATCATATAGCCTATAACAAGTTTCGTTCACATAATTACTAGTGATTCTGTAATAGTGTGTTAAATAAGAGTAAGTCTTCTATCCCTCCTATCTTACTACTCTTGACTCATCTGGAGTATCTTTGTCTGACTTTCCACTTAGAACTGAGTATCTATTGAGTGATATGCATATAACTCCATCCATGTTTTCTGCTATCATCTCTAAACAGGATTCCCACAAAGCATGTGAATTTGATGGTACTCCTGCAATATTCCATAACAAATGTGCTCCTGAACTAACTCCTGTTCTCTCTAACCTCTACAATAAATACTTGCTGTTTCTCACTGTCCTTCTTGTTGGAAATCTTCTTCTGTAGTTCCAGTCTTTAAGAACTCAGACAAACTGTCTGATCCTTCTATCAGCCTATTAACCATCTACCTATTTTTGGCAAAGTATCAGATGCTCTAATCAACTGTGAATTCATTAAGCATCTCACCTTGGTAGGTTTTCTTTTGGATAAGCAATATAACTTTCATGTCTCTAGGTTGGCTGCTGATGTATTAATGATTGCTTAAAGAGTCTATTGAGCTTTAGAAAAGAATAGTGAAACTCAGGCTGTTGCTTTAAATATATTGATGGCATTTAACAAGGTTTGGCATACTGGTTTTCTTCACAAGTTGAATGGTTATAATATTTCTGGATGAATTTTTGAACTAATGCAGTTTTTTTTTTTAAGCATTTCACCCCAAGCAAAGCAGGAAGCCACTAGGATGCAAGGGGTTACAGAAAATTTAGAGCAAGATCAGATAGGAGTGATAGAAGAAAGGATGAGGGTAGTGGATAGATCAAGGCAACTGGAGATGTCGATTGATATTACACTTGAATAGCTGGAGATTATAGCTCACAGGGAAACAGGAAAAGGGAATTCCACAGGCGAGAGGTGCGAGACATGAAGCTATTAAAGTAGAAGAGACGGCTACATTTAGGAGTTTCGATAGTGAAGGGGTGAGAGCGGGATGCCAGCCTCGTAAGGCGCTGGAACTCATGACGTCTGGGAACCAGCGAATGCAGCTCCTCAGAGCAATTTCCATGAAAGTATTTGTAGAACAGCCAGAGGGAGGCGACGGCTCGTCTGTAAGAAAGTGACTGTAGACGAGACGCCAGGGCAGGGCCAACTACATTGCATATCTGCCTCTGGAGCTTATCAAGAACCCCGAGGCAAACAGAAGGGGCACCAGACCATATATGGCAGCAATACTCCATGCAAGGGCGAATTGTTGATTTGTAGATCTGGAGGATCGACTCCGGGGAGAATAACTTCCTGGCGCGGCTCAGGGAGACAACTTTCCTTGCAGTGGACGAGGCAATTCATGCCCCAGTTCACAATCGATAGGAGGTCCTTTTCGAGACGCTCGGTCAGGCGAGTTTTGTCAGCGAGACTAGATTTGTTTTTGAGGCAGGAATAAATTGTGGTGTCATCCGCGTAGATGCCAACTTGGGAAGTTATTGCGCCAGGAAGGTCATTTATGTAGATAAGGAATAGAGTGGGGCCTAGAATGGAGCCTTGAGCGTTAGTGGGATAGGAACTGGAAGGAGAATCCATTGAGAACGACCTTCAATTTACGGTTTGACAAGAATGATCGTATTAGGTTATATAATCGACCCGTAATGCCATAACCCTGGAGCTTGCAAAGAAGGCCGGTATGCCAAACCCTATCAAATGCTTTGGAGATGTCTAGTGCCACGGCTCGGGCTTCCCCGTTATTTTGAAGAGCTCGGTAGACTGTTTCAGTGATGGCCGTCAGCACATCGGCTGTAGATCGGGCAAAGCGGAAACCATATTGCTTGTCTGAGAGCAGATTATGGAATGTGAGGTGGTGAACCACCCCGGTATTGATTAGGGCTTCGAAGACTTTGCCGAAGAGGGGAAGGAGACTGATAGAACGGTAGTTGGAAGGGTCAGAGGGGTCGCCGGAGTTATTGAAGACAGGAACGATCGAAGAGGACTTCCAGCAGTCAGGAAAACAAGATTCCTTGAGGCAGTAGTTGTATAGTTTAGAAAGGGCAGGCGCCAGTTCAGGCGCGCATTTCTTCAAGACAATGGCTGGTATCCCGTCTCCACCACTAGCCTTGTTGGGGTCTAAATTGGAGATAACGCCCAGTACCAAAGATGGGGTTATGTTTAACCCACTCAATATGGCCTCAGTTCTAAGAGGGAAGTCGGGTATGGGTCCACCGGAAGAGTCGAGCGTTGAGTTGAATGAAAATTTCCGAGCAAAGCATTCAGCCTTGTCGGTAGAGGAGGTCAATAATAATGGTTGAATAAAGGAGGTATAGAGGGTTTGCAATTGTTCAATACACTCTTGCAGAGACGCCAATAATCTTTGGAGCTAAATTTGCGAGATGCAATACGTTCCTTCATCCGAGCCGCAGATAGTGACTTAGCATCGTTGAGGACACGCTTACATTCGTTACGGGCGGAGGCAAAGAGACGTCTATTGCAGTCAGACATGTCGCTACGGAATAGGTGGAAGTAGTGGTTCCTATGGGCGATGGGGGCAGAGCAAGCAGCCGAGAACCAGGAGGAGGAGCACGACTTGACACTACATTTCCTTGATGGGATGAAAGCGTCGATTCCACCTTTAACCCAGGAAGAGACTTCAGAAGCACATTCTTGGACGGGGAGCTTAAAGACTCCATCATAGGGGACATCGCGGAGGAAATCACGAATTGCGTCCCAGTCAGCTCGTTGATAGTAGAACGAAGTTCTAGTGGTAAGAGGTTCTTTATAGGGGGTGGAGTTGAAGGAGATGTTAACTGATACTACTGCAGGATCAGAGTTACCAAGAGAGCAGAGTTGCGAGGCGCTGCTGGATTCGGGGATGGAGGTAAAGCACAAGTCGAGAAGAGAGGCTTTACCTTCCCGGTTGAAGGCAAAACGAGTGGGGAAGTTAACTATCTGTGTGAGGGAATGGGAGATTGAAAAATTGAGCGTTTGAATGCCTGCGTGGTCAGTAGTAGCATTCTTAAGCCACAAGGTGTGATGGGCGTTAAAGTCACCAAACACAAAAATGTGAGCAAACGGGTGGAGGGAGAGAGCGTTGTCTATGCTGTCAGAAATGCTATCGAGTATCTCACAGTCTTGAGAGGATGGATAGCGGTAAAGGAAGAAGAGATAGCTTACCGCATTGATTACAAACACTATGGGGCAATGCTGGTGCCTATGTAGAATTTTCATACTGTACCATTGACTGGTCTGGCGATTCGAGAGAGGACTCTCTGGCCAGACATGGCACTACAAACACCCCGGTATTGTAATCAGAGCGACTGCCCAAGACGCTACGCAAGAGTTAGGGCTCCTAACTACCAGTCGGAAACAGCAACCAGAGAACTGTCAACCGTGTACCCTCAGAATGAAGAGGTGATCACGGAGAGAAACAGAGCTGCACTAATACAGAGGCCGGAGAGAGAAAGAGTACCGAGAACCCCTTCCTAGACAAGAAACAAGGTGTAAGCCTCTACTCATGTCCAATAGAAGGGAGAGGAGTGTTGACCGGGCGGTAGAAGAGACTACCTACTCCTATTACAGATAACATAAAAAAGGATGACACAAACAGAGGGAAGGATTGCGTGGGGAGATAACAGGTAAGGAGACCTGGATCACACTTGGCTATACCCTATCACATTAAGTTTAAACTTAGTATAAGTCCCATTGTCTATTCTAAAAAGAAATTGAAAATAAGGTTACCCGGATTATTATCGCATCTAGCCAAAGACATTTAATTTTCCATTTTTCCTGTTTGTTTGTTTTTCTTTTGAACCGGGATTTCTTACTAAACTATCAAATAAGGGAGAATCATTGGGACAAAATGTCTTTGAGTGGAGGGAGAGAAAAAATAGATACATTTAAAAACCAAGAAAAAAAAACAAAAAAAAACAAAACAAAAAAACAAAGAAAAACGTAAATGGGTTTCTGCTAGAGCGAAACTATACTCACACGGGCCAGACAGTGGTTGTCTGTTTTCTTCCTCATGATGGTAACTGAATGTACGGCTTATCTTATGTTCAAGCGTCGACCTGGTGGGTGGGGGGGAATCAACGGACAATCCTCCGCCCTCACTAAGTACTGGGCTTGGGAGATATGCTTTCAATAAGATTTAGAACAGGAGAAAGAAGTTATTATCAAATCGCAAAATGAATATGATCTAGAATGGCTACTCTTCTAGATCTTTTTGCATTAATGTAGGTGTTCACCAGCACTCTATCTTTGGACCTACATTGTTTCTAATTTTCATAAATGACATTTATGTCATCAGTTCTCAACTCAATATCTATGCTGATGACACATCTTTTTTCTCCTCTTTTAATAGTAAGACTGATTGGTTTGATAAACAACTCATCTAAAAAAAATTACCTACAATCTGTTGTTAAATGAGGCAAGGAGTAATGTGTTTATTTTAACACCTCCAAGACAAAACTGTTCTCTTTTAATCATCTGAGAAAAGCCTTTTTGCCTCCCATCCATATGACTGATGCTAACCTCCAGGGAATTGAATCATTGTGCCTTGCTTGACAAATGTTTTCCATTGACATGAATTGGAAAGTGTATATTGAATCAACTGCTAAGTCTACAGGTAGGAAAGTTAGTTCACTGTTTCATGCTAGACAGTTTTTCTTGCCAGAATCTAATGTACATATTTATAAGTACATCATTCATCCTTGCTTTGAATATTGATGCCAAATCTGGTCTGGAGCTTCTGCTATATATTCAGAAATTCTTGATAAAATCCAAGAAACAATCTGCAATGTTATTTGTCATGACCTGGTATCATTGTGCCTTGTTGGACAAATCTTTTCCACTGACATGAATTGGAAAGTGTATATTGAATCAATTGCTAAGTCTACAGGTAGGAAAGTTGGTTCACTGTTTCATGCTAGACAATTTTTCTTGCCAGAATCTAATGTACATATTTATAAGTACATCATTCATCCTTGCTTTGAATATTGATGCCAAATCTGGTCTGGAGCTTCTGCTATATATTTAGAAATTCTTGATAAAATCCAAGAAACAATCTGCAATGTTATTGGTCCTGACTTGGCATCTCAGCTTCAGTCACTTTCCCACCACCATAATGAAGCTTTCCTCTCAGATTTTTATAAATATTTTCATGTTACTTGTTCTGATGAACTTTCCTCTATGGTACCCTAGACTTTATGAATTTAAAAGTGAAACAAGATTACTGGTAAGGACTCATCATATTAAATTTGAAATGGCTAAATGTAACCGTAAGTTCTATGCTAACAATTTCTTCTTTCACACTTCTCATCTGTGAAACTCTTTTCTGATTTCTTGCTACCCAGTCAACTTTAATCTTCAAAAATTTAAATGAAATATCAACCGTTATCTTCTGTCTTCTTAATTCCTGTTCTTTCATTGTTCTCTCTCTCCTTAATAATGTTCTTTTATTTATATTCTTTTACACTCAGTAACCCTCTGTGTCTTAGTGGCTTTGTTGCCTTGCTTGTGGTGAAATGATTTTGACAAAAAAAAATCCATGACTAATATAGCCAGCAGACATATTAATTTGAAATGAACTGGACCAGAATTCTTTATGTTGTTTGCCAATGCCATGCAATGAAATTTAGAACTGCAAAAAATCAGTATTCATAATACAAGTAGTAAAGGATTTAGATATTTTTCGTTATCCACCTGAGGAAGCCATATCTATCTTATGTATTTATAAATCTGTCCAGGCTTAGAATATTGTTTCCACATATGGTCTGGTGCTCCTGCTATACATTTAGAGATTCTTAATATAATCCAAAGAATCTGCAATGTTGTTAGTCCTGACCTGCCACCTCACCTTCAATGACTTTCCTGCTGCCATAATGCAGCTTCCTTATGCCCTTTCTCTAAATACTTTCATGGTAATTGTTCTGATGAACTTTACTCTAGTAGACTTTATGAATTTAAGTGCAGTACTAGATTGACAGCAAGTTGTCAACATTTTAAGGATGAAATGACCAAATGTAACCATACGTTCTATGCTAACAATTTCTTCTGTTGTACTTCTCACTCATGGAATTCTCTTCCAGCTTCTTGTTTCCCAGTCAGTATTGATTTTGAAAAATTTCAGTTGAATGTCAGTTATTTTCCTTAAAAGTATTTTTACTCATATTCTCTAACACTAACCCCTTGCATTTTAGCAACTTTATTTTATTGCTTGGGGTGAAGTGATTAAAAAGAATTCTTAATTTGGTTTTATCTAGAGGCTGGAGTTTTCTTTTTTAAATAGTTTTATTCTTTGAAGAATAATGTTTTCCATATTAAATTTTTCATGATTTCTGAAAGAATGTATTTTCTCTTTGACTTATTTATAAAAAAGTAAGAGCATTTATAGTAAATTGGTTGCCAATTTTCATGAAAGTGTAACAATGCAATTCTAGATTCCAGTAAAATAATGATTTTAAAGAATATACATACAGTCCATTATTTTAACTATTGTAGTTAGGACTCATCTATTTAAAGTTTATCCTTACTTTTTAGAAATTTTTGAGTATTTCTTAAAAAGCAGAAAAGAAAAGAAAAAACTCATTCTAATGTTGCCATTTTTTATTCAAAAGAACCTCCATATTTGATTATATACAGGGTGTGTGCAAAGAAACTCCCTATTTAAATTTAAATTGTTACTAACATTATTAATCATTGGTCAATTTTCATAAAACATGTCTTATTTTGAACAGTACAGTGGTAGAAATATGGTACAGTATGAAAATTCTACATAGGCACCAGCATTGCCCCATAATGTTTGGAATCATCTGAGTATATCCTTGAAAATTTCCTGTATGGTTTGCACATTTTCTTCCAATCCGGATGCTGAAGGATGACTGCTTCTGTGGGTGTCTGCCATAGACTATTTACTCATCAGCTTGGAGGGACAATTTATGATGTTTTGTGTATCTTCTGAAGCACAAGGTCCATGAACACTGTTCCACCATCTCTGCATTTGTATCAATGCCTGCTGTACCCTGATACTGTATCAGGGTTTTTGCCATTTTTGGCTACACTTGTCACCCTGAAATAAAAAACAGAAATTAGCAATGAAATTCAACCAATTTAGGGATCACAATATATTTTATTTTATGCAAATACAATGATATTAACAAAAGTTACAAGTAAGTTTCAATAGGTAGTTTCTTTCCACCCACCTTCTAGAAGATATATTTTCCTATTTATTCTGTTCACACACACTTCTTCTTCTTCTTCTTCTTCTTCTTCTTCTTCATCTTCTTCATCTTCTTCTTTCTCCTCCTCTTCTTCTTCTTCATCTTCTTCTTCATCTTCCTCTTCTTCTTCCTCCTCCTCCTCTTCTTCTTCTTCATCTTCTTCTTCCTCTTATTCTTCCTCCTCCTCCTCTTCTTCTTCTTCTTCATCTTCTTCATCTTCTTCTTTCTCCTCCTCCTCTTCTTCTTCTTCATCTTCTTCTTCCTCCTCCTCCTCTTCTTCGTCTTCATCTTCTTCTTTCTCTTCTTCTTCTTCTTCTTTTTCTTCATCTTCTTCTTCCTCCACCTCCTCCTCTTCTTCTTCTTCTTCTTCTTCTTCTTCATTTTCTTTTTCCGCCTCCTCCTCATCCTCCTCCTCTTCTTCTTCTTCTTCATCTTCTTCCTCCTCCTCATCTTCTTCTTCCTCCTCCTCCTCCTCCTCCTCATCTTCTTCTTCTTCTTTGTCATCATCATCATGGAGAATTATAGCTTTTCTCAACTTCCTATCATGGAGAAATTATGGCTTTTCTCTACTTCCTATCCTTTGTAAGTCTAATAAATGTTTTCCCTCCATTCCCTCTTCTACCATCTATTCGCCCAATCTTGTTACCATTGGGTGGATGAGGCATATCAATTGCAGTTACCAGTGATTTTTGAGTGTAAAAGAGTGATCCCTTTGCACACAAAAAGATTTTGCTAAACTCTGTTGTGTTCAATCACACATATAAAGAAATGTTAAAAATACTTTTCAGCATTCCTCACACAAAATGCTTTTACAAGATGGCATCTAAGATAGCACCAGAGTCACCGTATTTCGCCATTCAACATGATACCACTATATATTCAGCGAGTGTTTTAGTGAGTAAGCATTTATGCTTCTTGAATTTAAACGTCTTGAATCAAAGGACTTATAAATCAATCCCTTAAACATGGCAGATTTGTGTTAAAGTAATTCCAATAACCTTTGATGAAATATTTCATTGCCAAGAAGAGAAACTCAGACACATCTTGACAGAAACAATTTATTTCAACATGGCCTCCTATCCTTTGACATTTGCCAGTGCCTTATGTTTAAATTTGTCAAAGGTGAAAATGTCTAGTTTTTCATGTCAGGATACAACACAATGCAACACATTTTGTTAAAAGTAGTTAGAACCCATAATGAATAAAATTTCTGAAATTTGAATAAAAAATATTCTATGCAATAATATATTTAATAATATTATTTATGCCTCAATAAGATTAACTTATTAACATGTTGGATCTGTGGGGTTATGTGTTTACTAGTGGTTGTCTTTGATAACATCCTTAATCTAAACATACACCAAATTTTGGTCTTTTAAAATTGAATGCAAAGATAATTAATGCAAAGATATATTTTGTATGTACTGATAAAATTCTATATTACTTAAAATAAAATATACAATATTTAAAGAGTTTATAAGTTCATATCAGAAAATTCTTATGTTGAACATCACTAAGTCCTTTAGCATATAGTAGAGAGAGAGAAGAGAGTCGTTGTAAATGTCTATGTATGTATGTAAGTATCTCATTGATAGTAGTAATCCTTTTGACTCTCTGTGAGACTTTTTAAATATCTAAAAATGTAAGCCATGAGAAAACGGACAAAATTATTTCATTGATTCTCTGGTTCCTTTGCTTGTTTGTCTCTGTCTGTTTTTAAACGTTTCCAAGACAAAAGGATTCATTCCAGAATTGTTTCTTGATTTCAAATTGGTTCACAGATTTAACTGGGAACATGCCACTTGATCACAAAACATTATTTTCTAGTCAATCAAACTTGCTTCTTTGGAGACTAAAGACTGATATAAAATAATCACCTCCAAACAGGTAAACTCAGATGACATTTGGCAAATTTACTTGCAACACTCCATAATAAGCAGCACAAGAAGAATTCAGAATGTCGGTTAACATCAAAGAGAAAAAAGTGTCCATTCATTCAACACACTACAGCTCTAATTCAACATGCCAAAACAGAGTAATGTAAGGCAAAGTTACGTCCACCTCTATATACATTCAACTGACAAACAAACAAAGATAATCCAATCCATTCTTTTCAAAACTTGGAAATGCATTACAAATTTTTCTACTTTCTCAAATGTTATCCAAATTTTAAAAATACTGACAATTTCACTTGAACCTTTCTAAGTGATTTTTTTTTTTCAATCAGGCATGGCATTACAATTTTATTTTATACATAAATATAATTGTTTAATCATCCCATATTGTGTTTCATTAAAAATAATACTTGTTATCTGTTATAAAATATGGAAGACTTTTCCAAGGCTCATGTCAGATCAATAATCTTCCACACTATTGGTTCAAAAAGTATGATGAGTCACTGTACGAGCAATTTAAACTTATTGATTTATATCAGAATTTTTGAGCTGAGCAATTATCATTATTATATACCTTTGTATTAAAACTAGTATCTTTATCTTGGTTGTTATACAGACAACATTTCGACCATTTTGCTCTGCAGCCTTCTTCAGATGCCTGTCATACTTTGAATTTTGAACCAAACACTTTATTTAATCCAGTTGTGACTTCAATGCCTGGTTTAAAATTCTAAGAAGGTTACTGCTTAGAACAGACAATTGAATAAGACCAAAGAGCACAATGTCCAAAATATCCCAAATATTATGAGTATAACAATGAGGATATTGCGATGAGGATATTAGTCTGAAGTAAAGGAATATTATAATCTTAATGATATCCATTGGGATATGCTAAGCCTTTGTATTAGCACCTTATTCTTATTCATAGCTAAAAGATTGTGATTGTGGTCATCATCAAAAATAATGAAATAATTTTGGACCAATCAAGAGTTCTGACTGGAAATAAATTTTTTAAGTTATATAAGAAATACTACCAATGTCAATAGTAAAAGTTCAAAAGGTGATAAACCAATCATGTAATTCCAAACAAAGGTTTTACAACCAATAAAAATACACAGAAATTCTCCCTGAAATCTTTTTTTTTATCATGTTTTTTTACCAATAAAAAGACACACAAAGAAACCACTATATATACACAGAGTAAATTTCATATTTGATATGCCAAAAGATCCCATATTCGTATACTAAACAACACTCATTTGAAGATGTTGATTAAACTAAACCTTGGGGTAGTAACTAACATTATTGCACAAAAATATATTTTTTATAACTCTTTTTTGTTTTTTATTTTGTTTAGCAGCATATCAACACCTCTATGGGTTATTCAATGCTGAAATTTAAATATTTTGAACACTATTTTATGGCTTCAATTAAATATATTTTGAATGCTCTTAGGTCTTGTATTCGCTGAACAAGAGTATAAAAATAAATAAATGATTGAATTTAATGAGGAATCTGGTTCCACAACAGGTGATGTTAATCTGTAATGATAAAAAAATAAAAAGTTCACTATTTAAAAAAAATAGAAATCTAAAAATTGGCAAACCATTTTGGTTTGTAATAAATAAATAAAAACAAAAAGATAATAAGCAAAAGGAAATAAATAAAAAAGGCCAAAAGGTCACCATTCCAAAATCTAGAAAAAGGGATGGTCAAATGAGTTAGACAGTTTTAATGGGTCAATTTTAATGGGTCAATTTTAATGGGTCAATTTTAATGGGCCAATTTAATTGGACAGTATATGCTTTTCTTTCAATTTGAATTTATTATTTTATTTTGAGGTGCTATAGTTAATAAAACAATTCATTAATACAATGGTTCAGCCTATAGTAATGCTCTATCAAATAAGATTGCTTTGTTAGTAATATGGCTTAATACTAAATAAAAGTCTCTTTATTAATTTGAATAATTTGCAAATAAGATGCATTAGAGTCATGCTCTTTGCATCAATATACTCTGGAAAAGTAGCATCCACACTTCAAATGAAATGTTTCAATCTAAAACATTAGTTAAGTTTATTATATTAGCATTCAAAAAAGTAGAGGCATTAGTATATTTGATGAGGCAAGTTAGTTCTTTCGTTTTTAGGCACGGATATGAGGAATATATTGTGATCAAGAAATATAAAATCCTTTTAGACCAGATGAAAATGTTAATAGTCAAGAAATTAATTCAAAAAATACAAATATGACCAAAAGTTATTCTGTAAAACAGGCTCCCTTTGAATGGATAATTTAAATCTGAAACATCAGTTAAATTCATTAAATCTGATAGGACAAGTTGTTTCTCTTGCTAGCTAATACATATGTTATAAATATATATATATATATATACTTTATGATATTTTTTATGTTTATATGTTCTTTTTATAGATAAAATATTTAAGTAAATGCTCTGTTTAAAATAAACAGTATTAACAACATTTACCGGCCTGAATGTCCAAGAAATTTTCATAGAAAATATGCGTCCTCCGACAGGAATGAAACCGGTATCCTATACAGAACAGTCATATATATATATAGTGCTGTAATTAAGAATTAAAAGTATGAAATTATTTTAATGCAGACAGAAGCAGTAACAGTAATTTTAAGAATACAATGACCAAATAGTTAAGCAAATTAAATTATATATTAGTGGACTTTAATGATGCATTGCAGAATGGTTGAAGGTAGGGAAAATGAAAACAAGAAATAAAAGGAAAAACATCAAAGAGGAATTTGCTGACACCTCCTCCCACTGCCACTAATAAAACTGAAGTTGGTTTCAAAATGCATCAATAAATAACCAAAGAGAAAATTAGTATTTTAATTCTTTATGTTAATTGTTAAATTTTGAATAATCAGAAAGAGAATTTTGACAAACAAAGTAATCTGTGTTGCTTTTCTGAAATATGATCAACATGTGCACATATTTAGGAAAATGAGTCCTTTAGCTAATTCTCACCGGGCCTTGAATTGGAATAAGGTTCTAAGTGCAGCAAATGAAAGGGTTTCATCATCTGTTCATTCATCCACATTATTAAGTTTTCATTTTCTTTTATTTATGGCCTTCTTTCCCATTTATATTTTTTATCGAAACATTTTAAAATTGTTTGAAGTTTTCATTTTTTTTTTTTTTACTGGCTTTTTTTCTTTTTTCCATCTTAGTTATTTTCAAAGGTGTCAATGAGAACAGCTGATCTTTTTGGTCTTCAGTGGAGGGGATTTTGGTGTTGTCTTGGGTAAAAGGCAAACCTTTTTCAAAAGAAAACTCTTTATCTAATGAATAGTTTCCTTCTTGTTAGGAGGCAGAGTTCTTTAACTAGACTCTAATAGCTTTAATGATTGCATTATAATGTCTATTTGTCACAAGATCTTATGCCAATGGAAAACTTTGTGTAGAAATAATTCCAGGTCATGCATAATAATGTGATTATTCCTTTGTAAATTTGATATAAAGTTGCAATCTGTACCATAGTATTGCACAATCATATCTGCAGTATAAAACCTTTCATCACCACCTGTGGTGTAACCACATTTTAGTGGTCCAGTCCTCACGTTCTTAGAACAATGTTTTAACCTCAGGGCTAACTCTGCACTGGACAATGCTGACACTGGTCAATGCTGACACTGGTTTAAGCTGGTTGTTGATTGCTGGCCACTTTGATCCACACCAGCTCTGTCTATGCTGTGTTCTTGATTTCAGAGTGGTGGGAAATTGAAGGGTGTAGTCTTGCAGTGCTGGTCCAAGTTGTGGTGGATGCTATAGTAAGTAAAATATTATCTTCACAATGAAAAGTAAAACATGAGATTCACGGGGTTAATCTTCAATAGGTATATATCACTCTTGGTACAACAAAATTAACACTTCCTGTATCAATTTCTATAGGGACATTGGGCCTTGTCTAAACTGGAGTGCTGGGTTCAAAGCCTTGGAATCAAGAATCTATTTGTCAGCTTACATGGATTTCAGAGGTACTCAATGTGAGATCTCAGCCCAAAGTCCCTGGTCTCCCCAAAATCATCTACTTATATGCACTTCAGCCCAAAACTGGTGGGGGATCAAAGGCTTCTGGGGATTCAGTGATTTTAAATTTTTATTAATTCCAATAGATTTTTTCTTCATTACCTATTTCTTCTTTTTTAATTAATTTTCTAAATTTGGAGAATTATCTGCCTTCCTTCTGAGTAGTCACAGAGATTGCTCTTCCCTTAACTCCAAACTCCTTCACTTCGCATCTCACATCACTAATTTGCACAGGGAGGGCCAAATTCTGTCTCTTCCTCCTTCCTTCTTGATATTCTAACTCTGCCCACTTCTCAGGGATGACATACCTGTCTTTGTGACAAATCTAATTTTTAAAATGCATAGGAGAAACAGTGTGGTTCATTCTCCTCATTAATTTCAATTGCTTGGCTCCTTTTCTGAAGCCATCTGTCCAGCAAACAAAAAACACAAACCAGATCAACTTCTAATTTTAACTTTCTGAGCGACAGATAAAAATTATTTCCCAATTTGTTTTTGTCAATGAAAATATATTTGTTTACCCAAAATTCTCAACAAAGAGATACAGTGTTTTCAGTCTTTTCCATTATATGCATTGCAATATAATCAACAGTTGCTTTCTACCATTTTTCTGTCTTTTTAACCAATCTTCAAAATAAGAAGAATTGTATCTGCTGCTATATATCTGTAGTTTCTTGTTTCATGCAACACTTGATCCAATTCTCTTATTATGTTATAAGGCATATTATATCATAGGAGATTTTACTTTCATATAATCAAACAAAAAAAGAATTGAAAATACTAGTCGTGGATCAGTTGTTCAGTGATAAAAATCCAAAAGACGTACCTGGTGTTAGTAAATATATACTTTAACTTTGTATTATCTAGCTTGCAATGATGAAATACTATCTATATGCAAAATTACAAATAGCATTTATATGCTTTCTATTAGTAAAACATACTTCAAACAGAGTTTACACACACATTTATACATATATATATATATATATATATATATATATATATATATATATATACATATATATATATGTATATATATATATGTATGTATGTATGTATGTATGTATGTATGTATGTATGTATGTATGTATGTATGATAAAATATAGTCTCAAGATATGCTATATTTATGGGATAAAGTGCTCAATATCATGGATAGAGCAGATGTAAATATAAAAGTAGACACTGAAGTCAACACCCAGAGGCAACAGTCTGCTTCATGCTAAATATAATCATCAGGTCATGCATATTGTAGATATTATCTTTCTACCCATGCCTGACGATTGCATTTAGCATGAAACAGGTTATCATTGCCTCTAAATGTTGACTTCAATGTTCACTTTATACAGGGTGCCCATAAAGTTAGTGTGGAATTTAAAGTTATCAAGATTTTAAAGTGCACACGAACTTTATAGACACCCTGTATATATATATATATATATATATATATATATATATATATATATATATATATATATATATACAGTTGAATCCCTCATATCCAGAATACTGCATATCCAGACATGATTTTGATGCATATATTTGAACCATTTGGGTGATATGTAACTGATTTGAAATTTTTTTCAGTAAATTTACTTTGGATAATTGCTTATGCTTATTTCACCCTAATGGCTTGCATTGGTGCTAAAGATGATAGGAATAAGAGGAAAAGAACAAATTTGAAGTTATCACAAAAAGTGGAAATTTTAAACAGACTAGACACTGGTGAAAGTTCATTGTAACTAATGGCTGAGTTCAACATAGGAAAGTTAACATTGTATGATATAAAATCTTCTAAAGAAACAATTCTCCAGAATTCACACTGTCACACTGAACAAGGAAATAAAAAACGATTGTGATAAAACTTGGACTGAAATTGAAAAAGCTTTTGAAAAGGTTGTCAGCTATAATGATTGCGATAACGCATACAGAGTTAAAAAGTGTCTTTCGTTTAAAAAATTTCAAGAACTAAAGCAAAACGGAATACAGAAAAAACTGAGAATGACATTAAAAGACAAAGAATCATCATGCAGTGATTAAAAATCTTCATTACATTATTTGTTTTGCATACATGGCATACTTAATTTAATAAATTTTCATTAACATTAAATAATTTATTTCTTTTTCCTTAAAATCAATTCCGTTATATTTCACTCACCATTAGTTAATTTTGTTTAATATAAATCACTGAAAATAAATGTTGAACCTGATTTCAGTTCTTTCATTTTAATTTTAAAATAACCCCTTATATCCAGACTTTGTAACCAATTCCTCATATTTGGAAGGCCTTTCTAGTCTCGTTGTCAGGGATTCTACTGTATATATATATATATATATATATATATATATATATATATATACAATATTTCCTACATGGAAATATTTGTGTATATATAAATAGCATATAACAATAAAATATATTAAAATAATTGTCAGACTTAGTCCATTCCATTTCATTATATATATATATATATATATATATATATAATTTGCCTAAAATTGGTTGAATTGAATGTCAGTGAATAATAATTTAATTGGAATATTAATTTTGCATTTGGCATAATCATTTTGTCAAGGCAAATCCTATTAACTTGAATAAAGAGAGGTTTGCTTTCATTTGCCCCAATTATTGGAATAATATTGAAGCTATGGTTATTTGAAAACCCAAAACTATTTACTCACATTAGAAAGCAACTGTTTGTTAAAGATTATTGAATATTGATTATTATGCATAAATCAATAAAGTTTGTTAATCAATGTCAATAAATAAATGCCTTTTCTATAGATTGGAATAGCAAATCAGTGTCTTCCAAACTAAGAAACATTTGCCATAATCTCACCAATGACCTACAAATAAAATCCATTGGTTCCATACCTCATTTTGATACACAAGAGATACATTTAAATTCTGCTATTATTTTTCTGCCCTATTCTTCTTATTTATGACAGGGTCAAGTCAGCACAATCAGTGGCATAGCATGCCAGTTAGCACCTATTTTCAATTTACCAACCAGCCATAAACATATAATTCATTTTATTTTCAAAGAAAAAGGTCCTGACAGAAGATGCTGGCAATGCAATATCTGTCAGCCCTTATAAATGTAAACTATCCTCAGATATGCATAACAGCATGACCAGGTGCATGTTACTCAAAGTGAAAATGTTACTTCCCGCTGATGTGCCTCTTCTCCTGAATGGCCACTTTTCCAGTTCCATTTGTACTAATGCAGGTGTCCCCCAAGGCTCTATCCTTGATGCTACTTTTAGATTTTCATAAATAACCTTCCCAATGGCATCAGCTCTCAATTTGGTATCTATACCATTTACCCTGTCTCATTAGTAAATCTGATCAATTTGATAAGGTCAAAATGACAGTTGATATCTAAAATAACCATCAGTCTGTTGTTAACTGGGGCAAAGGATGGCTTGTTAATATTAATGTCTTCACAACTGAGCTCCTCTCTATTAAGCATATGAAAGACCCCTCCAGCTGACCTTCCATCAGCATGATTGATGCTGACCTCCAGTTATTGTTGCTCGCTTTTAATCATCTGTAAGAACGCTCTTTGCCTGCCGTCATCATGGCTGATGCTAACCTCCGGAAAAGGAACTCATTGCACCTATATTGAATTCATTGCTAGCTCATTTTCTAAGAAAGTTGGTTCACCGTGTTGTGGGAGACAATTTTTCTGTCCAGAATCTATATTACATATCTATAAGTCTATCATTCATCCATGCTTAGAATATTGCCGCCACATATGGTTCGGTGATCCTGTTATTTATCTAGAGCTCCTTGATAAGATCCAAAGAAGAATCAGTAATATTATTGATCCTGATCTGGCAGCTCAGCTTCAGTCACTTTCACACTGCTGTAAGGTTGCCTGTCTGTGCCTTTTCTACAAATACTATCATGGTAATTGTTCGGATGAATTCTTTGCTATGGTACCTAGACTTTTTTTAAAAATTTAAGCGCAGTACGAGACTGACATCGAGATCTCATCAATTTACAGTTGAGTCGATTAGATATAACCATAACTTCTATGTTAAAAGTTTCTTTTCTCACACTTCTCACTTGTGGAACTCCCTTCCGGCTTGATGCTTTCCAGTCAAATTTAAATGCAGTGTCAGTCGTTATGTTCTGTCCTCTTCTTTTATTCTCACCTCTAAGCATAGTTTCTGTTTCTAAGACTTCCACACGCAGGAACCCCTTGTGCCTCAGTGGCTTTATTGCCTTGCATGTGATAAACTCAATTTAAAAAAAAATATGTTCAGATGAACTCTCCTTTATAGTACTTAAACTTTATGAATTTGAGCATAGTACTAGATTGGCAACAAGATCTCATCATTTTATAGTTAAGTAGGCTATATATAACCGTAAGTTCTATATTAACAGTTTCTTTTCTCGCACTTTTCACTTGTGGAACTTTCTCACTTGTGGAACTTTCTTTGCAGGCAAGTTTAATCTACAAAAAATTTAATGCAATGTCAATCGTTATCTTCTGTCTTCTTAATTTCTGTTCTTTCATTGTTCTCGCTCCTTAATAATGTTTTTCTTATATTCTTCCACTCACAGTAACTCTCTGCATCTTAGCGGCTTCGTTGCTTTGTTTGCGGTAACAATATTATTTTAAAAAATCCTTACAGCACATGTCTTAATATTTGAAGGAAAATAGCAGGAAATGAGGCTAACAGAGATGGCATTAACTATTGGAAACAAAAATTAAATCAACCAATTCAACCTGTTGAAATACAAATCAGTGCCACTTTCTCCTTTTGTCTTTGGACTTTTCAAATCGATTCTTAAAAGTAATTAAAAGAGTGACTTTGTAATATAATTATTTGTTTAATATATTTTCGGTCTTTTAAAAAAACATTAGAAAAAACTAAAAAATTCAACGTTACCAACTACATTAATATATAAATGTTTGCAGATACTCTGAAAAAGAGGAAGCTAATGTAAAATTTTAACATTTCTTCTTATGTTATGAATAATGGTTCTCCACAACTTCCAGTATTTTTTTGCTCTGAGTAACCTTTGTTCTTTTACCACCCCCCATTTGTCCTTGTTGTGAACTCTATTCCTTCAAACTCATTAAGTAGGTGATCTAGCATATCTAAAGACGATAAGGGACATACCCCCCATTCCCATAAGTACAGTAGTGATGACTGTATGTGTTGGTCTGCCGGTCTGCAGTTGGAGATTCGTCTTCAGCTGGGCTGGTAAAACTCTCTGCCTCTGCTCAGACGGAGCTATGTCGAAGGGCAGGGGCTTGTCTTGGGAAACACCTACCTGACCCCCGTTTTATACGGGGTCTTCAGGGAATCTTTTGGTGAGTCTACGGGCTCGGGAACCCCATATTAAATTCGGCCTTGTGCTTCATCTGACTGCGTGGAGCAGTTGGTAGATACCGTCTGCCGGTCTGCAGTTGGAGATTCGTCTTAAGCTGGGCTGGTTAAGCTCTCTACCTATGGGCAGAGAGGATCCCCAGACGAGACTATGTCGAAGGGTAGAGTCTTGACTCTCAGGAAACAACTATTCGACCCCGTTTTATACGGGGTCTACTTGGAATTTTTGGCCGAACCTACAGACTCGGATACCACACATTAAATTTGGTCTTGTGCTACATCTGACTGCGTTGGGCAGTTGGTAGATACCGTCTGCCGTCTGTAGTTATGGAATTCACTTGACTACTTCTACGTGCCGCTGGCAAACCTTATATGTGTTGTTCTTGTCCTAAGTATTATCGTTCATTACCAATCTTCGTGTGATTATTCTATTCAGTAATCTTCCCTCGGTTACAATATTTTGTCGACGAGGATTAGCCAAAATTAAATTTTGGCGTCAAGGATTAGACAAAATACATTTTGACAATGATTGGCCGAAAATAAAATACAACATTTTAGTGATTTTTAATCAAATCAGAAAACGTCACTAATGCAACATTTTGATGTCAAGAATTTGGTCGCAAATCAAGGAAACGTTCACCAGGGCAACTTTAGCGAAAAAAGATATCGCCAAAATCGCACGGTAAAGTTCACCAGAGGGCGCTTCATTGGGAAGAAATCAAAATGGAAGATTTTAAAACGATACTACTTGAAATGGTTAAACGACAAGACAAACAGCAAAAACGGTACAAAACAAAAAGTCGAAAAACTTGTCGAAATGTTGATAGAAAATTCTCACGAATTGTAAGAATGGATATTCTGAAGACGCTGTCGTAAATGTGATTGCGGAATTTCACTATCTACCAGAAAAAGAATTCACTTTTTCGTCGTATTTCCATAGATACAAATATTTGTGCAAACTGGTCCGACGATAAAAAGATCAGACTTGATAATAAGGAAATTAAGCGCTGTAGAACATAAAAAGTTCGTGAACGATATATTACCAAAGATGACTAGTGACCTAACATTTAAGCAAACGGTTACTTTGCTTTCGTAAGAGTTCAGCCCGAAAACGTCTTTGTGCCATCAAACATGGAAAATGTATGAATTTAATGAAAAACGAAGATGATGACTTCACAACGTTCACGATGATTGTGAACGAAAATTGTGAAAAGTTCAAATTGGCGGAATTAAGCCCAAATTATTTTAAATGCTTGATATCTGTGCAAAAGATGCCGAAAACCGGAGATGGATTTTAAATAAATTGAAAAACGAACCCAATTTAACGTTACAAAACCTAGCAGAAGATTGTCAGAAATTTATAAATGTTGGTCGAGATGCCAAAGATATTGAGATAAGCGGCGTGTTGCACATTAAAAAGTGCGTCAGAAACATAAAGTGAAGAAGGAAAAAAAACATTATTTCTAACCCCTGTTACGCTTGTGGAGAATTATATTGGTATAAGCCTTAAGGATTGTCCTTACGAAAAGAAACAATGCTTTCGGTGTGGGGAAAAAGGACATAAAAAACTACTGTAAGACAAAATTTAAGAAACGAGTGAGTAATTACATTAGAATTACTAATGTAAATAAATCTCCTATCAGAAAATTTGAGCAGGTAAAAGTCATGAACAAAAACCAGACTGCAATTCGACAGTGGTTCTGATTTAAATATAATAAATGTTTATACAGGGAGAAAATTGGGTACCCCAACGTTAATGTTTACCAAAAAAGTCGCTCGGAGTGTTACAAGACAGAAAATAAAATTCGAAGGCGAATTTATGACGTATGTAACGTTAAAAGATAAAACCGCGAAGTTAAGACTTTTTGTCATGAATAACGCGAATAATTTGTTTGGAACAAATTGGATGGAACAGTTCAGTTTATAAAACAGTCCGATCAATTCTTTCTGCCAAAAAGTGAAAGGTTTTACTAACGAAGCAAAATGTCTAAAGAAGAATTAAAAAAATAAATTCCCAGATGTATTTTCTGGTGGGTTAGGCAGGTGCAAAAAAATGAAAGCTAAATTCGAGCTAAAAGAAAACTTACAACCAGTTTTCAAAAAGAAATGTACCGTTTGCTTCTCTAAAACAAACAGATGACGAGCTTCACAGATTCGGAAAAGTGGGTGTTTCATCGAAGGTGGAATATAGCGATTGGGCTTTGCCAACCGTTTATATAAGGAAAATGATGTCCTCAAAAGTTATCATTATTCACTTCCGGAGCAGGAACAGGTTCTTGCACAGCTTAGTAGGGGTTAGATATTCAAGAATGTTCAAGATTACTGACTATAAATATACATGGAGGGATGTACAAATTTAATCGTTTGCCTTTCAGCATAAAGGTCACTCCAGAGATTTTTCAGCAAGCAATGGACACAATGCTGAGAGGACTGGACTTTGCAGTTGCGTATCTTGGCGATATTTTGCTGAAATGTGAAAACCCTGAAGAACACAAGGAAAAATATTTTCGAAGTTTTCAGGACTATGGATTCAAACTGAAGGACGAAAAGTGTTAATTCTTTATGGACAAAATTAAATATTTAGGTCAGATAATTGACAAGAAGGGCAGGAGACCAGATCTAGCATGTTCCAGTGCTATAAAGGATATGCCTGCGCCTGTAAATGTCAGTACCTTACAAAGTTTCCTGGGGTTAGCAATTTACTATAATGTATTTGTACCAAATATGCATTGCTTGCGAGTTCCGTTGAATGATTTTCTGAAGAAAGACGCTAAATGGTCTTGAACAACGGAATGCCAGGAAGCATTTGAGAAAATTATAAAAAATACTAACGTCAGACTTGTTCTTGACACACTACGATTCAAAAAAGAAATGATTGTAGCAAGTGATACTAGTTCGTACGGTATTGGAACCTGAATTATGCATAAACTAGAAAACGGTTGGAATAAACCGACTGCACACGTATCCCGGACGCTTCTTACAGCTAAGGAAAATTACTCCATATTTGAAAAGAAAAGTTTAGGGATTGTCTATGCTCTGAAAAAAAATTCATAGATTTATTCACAGGAGAAGGTTTACTCTACAAATAGACTACAAATCGTTGCTAGTGATTTATGGGTCCAAAAGAGGATTACCGATTCATACGGCTTATAGGTTACAACGATAGGGGACCATTTAACTAAATTACGACTTTAAAATAGAATTCTTCCCATTGTGTAAATTAAGTCATGCAGACGAGTTGTCCAGATTTATTCCAAGGAATAATGAACCTTTAGAAGACACGGTCATTTCTTCTCTACAATCGGAAGTAGAGATAAAAAAAAATACTATGCAATACTGTGCGGGACTACCTATGACGTTGGAATATATAAAAAATAAAGCGTTGGAGAATAAATTTATTACTGAAATGAAGCAAAACCTTAAAGACAGAACTAAAAAAAACAGATTCCTAAGTATACTCAATGTGCGAAGACATTCTCATGTACAGCGAAAGAGTAGTGGTACCTTTGGCACAAAAAAAGAGAATCCTGAAAGAATTTCATGCAGGACAACCTGGTATATCCAGAATGAAAAGCTTGCTGAGAAGTTATGTATACTGGCATAGCATGGATAGAGAAACTGAATATCAGAAGTCATGCAAAGGTTGTGCTAAAGCAGCACAAATTAAGTTCAACCCATGGCCAGAAACTGACCGCCCATGGTCACGTCTGCATGTTAACTTTGCTGGTCCACTTAATGGAACGTATTATGTAATTGTTGTAGACAGTTTTTCAAAGTGGCCAGAGATATTCAGATGTAACAAACCAACCACGCAAGCAGTAATTCAGTTTTTACACGAACTCTTCGCGAAGTTCCGAGTACCAGATTCGATTGTGTCAGATAACGGCACTCAATTTGCATCGGAACAATTTAAGGAATTTTGCCAAATGTTTGTGATAGAGCACATAACAATTGCCCCTTATCATCCTATAAGTATCGGCCAGGTAGAGCGTTTTGTGGATACCCACAAAGGGCTCTACAAAAAGATGCTGCATTATATCAATTTTTACAGGTGTATAGGATTACACGGAAAAGAAATGTGCCTTCAGCCATGACTCCGACAGAAATTATGTTTGCGCGAAAATACGATCAGTTTTTGACAAACTTATACCCAATAAGAAAAAAAAAATATGATCATGCGGTACAAAAACCTGAAAAAAAAACTATAAAATTGATCAAAGGTTTTTGTTTTGTTTTTTTTACCGTATGTGCCAGTCATATATAAAACCTATTGGTAAGTCAGCACTGTCGTCTGAAGAATTGGCAGGATGGTGTATCTAGTAAAAGGTCCTGAAATGATGCACAAGAGGGACTATAATCAAATTAAAAGTTAACTGAAGAGAACACTAATCTAGATGAGGTTGAACTTATGGAGGTTCTTTTTGATACTTTCGATTTGCCCATCCCTCAGAAACCTCCGGAGATAGAAATCCGAAAGAGACGGAGTAAAAGAAAAAGTAGGGAGACTGAAAGGATCGAAGTCAACCCAAAAAGTAGAGACTGAAAGGATCGAAGTCAACCCAAAAAGTAAAAATAAATATTGACTCTGTACAAAATAAATCCCAAAACTTGAGGTGATGTTGCAAATAAAAGAAAAACAATACAAAGAAATACATGTTTTCATGAATAAAAATTATTTTCTTTGAACCCCAAAGACTCTAACTTAAAGTGATAAATATTTTGAAAAGATAAAGTGAGAAAAATATTACTTTAACAATCAGGTACATTATGACCCCCCCAAACCCCACCAACAGAGAAAGCCTAATTGGAGGCCCCAGTCAGTTCTTTCTGACCCTTGCTAACTTATTTTCTTTTTTTTTCTACCTACATTTATATACCTGACAAATTAAACCAAGCACAGTTTTCATCCAAATCCATGAATTTGTTTTGCTGGTGCTAACCCTTGAAAGAGCACTAATATAAAATTTGCTAGTTTTTTATCCATATTGTTGAATGGGTTAAAATTGTTCAACTTTTTAACAAGAAAAATCTAAAGCTGATGTTAAAAAATGCAACAAAACATTCTTGATTTATTTAAGATAGAATGATCTATTATGACAAGTCTCTAATTTGTATTTTCAATTTTTCTAGTTGAATTATTCCTCTATATTATGTATAATCCGTTATTGTACATAATTAGGTTACTCTAAAATCTGTATTTTATATGTATAATACCTTATAAAATTTGAGATGTAGTAGAGTGAGTGGGAGCATATCGTAGATTTAGAAGGGGGTCACAAGACCCTTTCTCCAGGCATGCTTATTAATATATACTCTGTCTTTCATACTTTTTCTGCCTACATTTATATACATTACAAACTGAACTAAGCAGGGCTATTATTAAAGAATGAAACATTTTTGCAGATTTTGGCACCCTTCTGGAGTCTCTTCGTTTATTCAAATATGTGAATTTGCCTTGCTCATTCTAGGTCTTGATAAACACTATAAAATATACAATTTCTTATCCACAATATTTGAATGTGTTAAAATTATTCAATTTTTTAACAAGAGAGATCTCAAGCTGATGTTAAAAATTGCTGCAAAAACATTGTTGATTTATTTAAGATGGAATGATCTATTATGACATGTCTCTAATTTGTATTTAGATACACTGGATTTATTTTCAATTTTTCTAGTTGAATTATTCCCATATATTGCATATGATCCATTATTGTACATAATTAGGCTATAATTACCTCATGAAAATTGAGATGCAGTAGAGTCAGGAGATACCATAGATTGAAAGGCATGAGACCCTTGAAACGGCCCTGTTGACAATGACATTTACTTAACATATTTAATATTTGCCAACATAAGGTTTTAGGCAAATGTATTACACAAGAGAACCTCTAAAAAAAATAAATCAAACATTTTGTGATATTCTCTTAGCCAGTTATGTAGAAATTATTTAAAATTCCTATTTTAAAAAACTATAAATATAATGTTATGATCAATGTACATCAAAAAATTTAAAAACCTGTTCTCTGTTCAATCAAAATTTGTTTCACAAAATATATAGTTAAAATCTGTGCAGTTAATCTAGAAATAATGGCTTACATATTCAGTAAAAAATGGCTTCTCATTGAGCATTTCATAAAGTGTCTTATCTCTTAGATTATCAAAAAAGAAAACAATGTGTTCCATATAGCTACCTGTTTATATAATTTATACATGAGCAGAGGAAAAAAAGTTATTTGGTGTACCATTTTTATCAAAATTATATTTCATTAAAAAATATTTTCATATTAACTTGTTATATAAATCTGCTGACCCGTTATTGTGAATTAATTTGAATGGTGTTGCAAGCCTATCGCTACTCTATCAGTATGTTGATGGCAAATGTTCAGATAAGCTCTATTTTTCAGATCCACCAGTTCAGACCTTTACAGGTAGGACATGCCATTCTATTTTCATAGAATCAAATCATACCTGTTCTCTCCATATTGCAAATGTATATAGAGAAGTTAAACCCAGACAGCGTTTTCCCCAAGAACTGCCACTTTGCGGAACAGACCCCAATGTGATGCGTTCCCAAACATTACAGTCTTGACTTCTTCAAATAAAGGAGTAAATTGTCATTTTACCTTCTCATCATTATAATTTTCCTTTCCTACCACCTCCTGTTATATTCATATCACACACCTCATTCATAATTATCATTTCAACTGCAGCCCTCTACCTTAAGCTGCTCTCGAGCCTTGTACTAGGTGATATTTAGTTAAAAAAAAAGAAAATGATCTACTGTTCCACAGATTCTAATATTGCATCGCTGAATCAAAGGTATAAAAGTTAAAAACCTTCCAGTAGTAGTGACTTTTGGGATTTTATGAAAAGTTGTTAATTCTGTACACAGAGGACAAGTCAATGTACTATGACCAGATGGAGATAGCAAATTTTATCACATTCAAATGTGCGCTCTTGGTCAAGCAGATGAGTTTTTTGCTATATAGCTGCTGACACTTAGTTTGAACATAGATTGCCAGAGAGCAAACACAGGTGATCCCATTATTGAATTAAGTAGACCATGTGATCACAAAGGAAATGTATATATGGGAATTAGCATAGCATCTAAATGGTCACCATTTCTATTCTATCCTCTATTACTATATGGATCACCATTTCTACTCTATCCTCTCTTACTATACGGATCACCATTTCTATTCTATCCTCTATTACTATACGGATCACCATTTCTACTCTATCCTCTCTTACTATACGGATTACCATTTCTATTCTATCCTCTCTTACTATACGGATCACCATTTCTACTCTATCCTCTATTACTATACGGATCACCATTTCTACTCTATCCTCTATTACTATACGGATCACCATTTCTATTCTATCCTCTCTTACTATACGGATCACCATTTCTACTCTATCCTCTATTACTATACGGATCACCATTTCTATTCTATCCTCTATTACTATACGGATCACCATTTCTACTCTATCCTCTATTACTATACGGATTGCTATTCTCTATACTATTCACTATACTATTTCTCTATGCTGATCACTACACAGATTACTATTTGGTAGTTACTATTTGAGTGAATATTATCGAGCAAGTACTATTAGTGTGAGTGATATTTGAAGGTGCCTGAAACCAGTCTTGTTCAATGGTGTTCCTATAATTGTATCTGCGATTACAAAGTCTCTACTACAATGGGCATTATGAAAGTGACAATGTGTATTTGTTGATATCACAAAAGTGGCAACAAGTGTTCGTTGTCATTACAATAGTTTTGATAGCTGGGATCACAGTTGAACTCTTCATAGAAAGACAAAGAGGTTAGAACTGCAGTGGCATGGGCAACAAAATCAAAAATGAATGCCATCTGGAAGTCAAAAATGAAAAAAAAAGCTGAAAGTGCAACTCTTTAGGTCAACAGTAGAAACAGTCCTTTTACAGAATGTCATTCAGTTGGGCATGAACAAAATTACTGGCAAAAGAATTTATGGTATGTACACTCAACAACTGAGAGCAACACTAAATGTCAGCTGGAAACAACATATGCTCAATGAAATCATTTAAAATCTCAAATGGGTAAATTAATTATGCAAGCAATATACTAGCAATCGTTGTAAGAATTTGAAAATTCTTGTCTTCATGATTGAATATTTATTTGTAAAAATGCAGCAAGATAAAAATATTTGTCACAAATGACATGTCCTTATCTGGTCCAGTCAACAAGGGAAAAAATGTCCCTAGTGATTATTATTAATTATGTTTTCTTTATTTTTTTCACCTGTTATAAAAATGTTGTATGACAATTCTTTCCATATTTATTTTTATGTCTTTTTATTACAGCAACCAGAATTTTTGGAGTATTGATTTGTTTTTTTTTATGGCTTATCAACCCCTTGCAAGTTATTTAAAACCAGAAAATATATTTAGATAGTAAGAATTTTTTTGAGTTAATAATAGTTTAGTGATGCAAGTCTTACTAATTAACCCATAGCTAGAGGGAGAAGAGGTGGATTCATACCTTTCCCAAAAGTATTTGCATGTAAATGAATATAAAGAACCTAACTGGAATTTGGATCTCTGATTAACAATTCTAAGGCATTATACATTACACCAGCCAAACATCCAGTTTACAGCAGCTGATATTTCCAAGTGGTCACCCATCTAGATACTGACCAAGTTGACATTGCTTAACTCTAGTGACCCTACAGGAACTGGAGTTTCAACATTATGTTGCTGTAAGCTTTCCCAATGGCTGTAATAAAAAAGGAGCAAAGACAGTTTTGACCAGGATAGTCTTGGACAATTGATACTTTTACAGATTGTGACAGTTTTAGAGTGATGTGATTAAATATACTTTAATGTTTAAAAAACATTTATTCTGTATTATTATTGTTTAGGTAATAAGCATTATGACATAGCACAAATAGCTATATTATGGAAAAAGGAATTTTTGATAATATACGCATTTTTTACGCATTCATGGTTATTCTTTAACTTTTATCAAAAACAACATTCTTGTACAGGTAGTTATGGCTAATATTATAATTTAATTACTAATTTTTTCAATTAATAACTATTTGCTCAGTTGTTAACTGTTATGGGACGTTACCCATAATAACATAATGGACTATTCCATATGTAATAAATACTGCGCCTCAAGAGGAAGCAGGGAGTTCAGTCCGAAGTCGGGCGACCGGCTGATCGGTTGAACTCTCTGTCTTCGAGCGGGGAGGAACACGAACGAGGCTACGTCGAAGGATGGAGTTTCTTTCGGGGAGGTAAACTGACCCTGAACCCGTTTATATGGGTTCAAAGGGCATATTTTTGGCCGAGCCCACGGGCTCAGAGATCCCACATTAAACCGGCCTTGTGCTACATGATGCACTCGCAGGGGGAGGTGACTAAATACCATTCAGTCTGAAGTCGGGCGACTGGCTGACCGGCTGACTGGTTGATCGGTTGAACTCTCTGCTTTCGGGCGGGGAGGAACCCAAACAAGGCTACGCCAAAGAGCGGAGTCTCTTTCCGGGAGGTAAGTTGACCCTGAACCCGTTGATATGTGTTCAAAGGCCATATTTTTGGCCGAGCTCACGGGCTCGGAGATGCCACGGGCTCGGAGATCCCACGGGCTCGGAAATCCCACGGGCTCGGAGATCCCACGTTAAACCGGCCTTGTGCCAAATGATGCCCTCGTGGGGGTGGGGGTGACTAAATACCGTTCAGTCTGAAGTCTGGAGTGAAGTCCGTCAGGAGTCTGTCAGTCAGTCAGAGCGAGCCAGTCAGTCAGTCGAGTCAGAGGCAGTCCGAACAGAGTCACGTTCAGACAATTACTACTAAACCTGATTGTTCGTACAAACACTTTCTACTTCTGTGTATATATTCCTCTTTGTAATATATATGTGTTATTCCATATCTGTGTTCGAGTTCTTCTTTATTGGTTCTACGTTGGACTATCATCGCCGTACAAGGAACCGAACAATAACATTAGCATTAAACCTTTGAGCACTGTGTTCCTGAACAATTTTAAACCTTCTGCCTGAGCTCCTGAGTCAAAATTCACAAAAATATCTTATGTAATGCTTCATATAGTGCATATAAAAATAGTTACAAGTATCAAGTGTTTACCTACTGTTCAACTGGTAGTTGGGCATTACATCATTTTTCTCTAATACTGTTCAACCAGTGGCTGGACATTAGGTCATTTTTCTTTACCACTGTTCAACCAGTGGCTGGACATTACGTCATTTTTCTTTACCACTGTTCAACCAGTGGCTGGACATTAAGTCATTTTTCTTTACCACTGTTCAACCAGTGGCTGGACATTACGTCATTTTTCTTTACCACTGTTCAACCAGTGGCTGGACATTACGTCATTTTTCTTTACCACTGTTCAACCAGTGGCTGGACATTACGTCATTTTTCTTTACCACTGTTCAACCAGTGGCTGGACATTACGTCATTTTTCTTTACCACTGTTCAACCAGTGGCTGGACATTACGTCATTTTTCTTTACCACTGTTCAACCAGTGGCTGGACATTAAGTCATTTTTCTTTACCACTGTTCAACCAGTGGCTGGACATTAAGTCATTTTTCTTTACCACTGTTCAACCAGTGGCTGGATATTACGTCATTTTTCTTTACCACTGTTCAACCAGTGGCTGGACATTACGTAATTTTTCTTTACCACTGTTCAACCAGTGGCTGGACATTACGTCATTTTTCTTTACCACTGTTCAACCAGTGGCTGGACATTACGTCATTTTTCTTTACCACTGTTCAACCAGTGGCTGGACATTACGTCATTTTTCTTTACCACTGTTCAACCAGTGGCTGGACATTACGTCATTTTTCTTTACCACTGTTCAACCAGTGGCTGGACATTACGTCATTTTTCTCTACTACCATTAAAGTGGTGGTCAGGACTCAAAGGGTTAATAGCTATTAGGTTGGTGCAAAAATAATATCGGTTTTTGACATATTTTTTAACGTCAAAAAACGATATTATTTTTGCACCAACGTAATATATGCTGATGTGTTAAAATTATTATGCAAATAATAAAATATTTAAATAATAAAAATTTAAATTTCATCTCTCTCTCTCTGACAGATGTCGTGATCTGTTATTTACCACATTTTAGATGATTCCTTCTAGAGAATTCTTCAGGAGTAGAATCAGAAGCCAACTGATACAGTTCATTCTCAGTAATAGAACCACAGAGACAAAAGCACTCTCAGTAACTAATTTAAAAGGTATTTCCATATTTACAAATGGGAGTGCTTTCCAATAACCTTGCTGCAAAGCAAAGAAATCTTCCAGGCTTATCTACACTATTTGTTTCTATTTTCTATTTACTCGCTCCAACAATAAGAGGAGAAAGATGTGCAGGTAGTGTAGTGGCTATTAATGTGGAAATTAGGTTTTGTGTGCTAAGTTCAAATCTCAACTGAGACTGCTGCATTCACTTTTCCACACTAATACCCTTGGAAAGGGGGTATAAATTTATCTCTTTTTCTTCCAGCTAAGAGTTAAAAGCATGTATAGCTTTGGTTGGGAATAAGTCTAGGAGAAGAACAACTGGTTAGGCATGGGTTAGACCTTGTCCTAGAGAAGATGGCTAGCAACCCCACCCCCTAAATATCATACTTACTACAGAAGTCACAGCAGCAATATGGTGCGGTTATGATCAAATATTCAACAACGGAGTCTATAGAGTAGAAAGGTAAAGTGTCTAGATATAGTCTGGCAAACAACAGCTTTCTACCATTCCTTTTGATATGTCAAAGACTTCTATTATAAAGGGCCAGTAACTAAAGAAAGGTTACGTTACTGAAAAATATCCTGTTGTAATGTTATAAATCTTTTGTATCTATTCAACCACAGTTCTTACATATGGTGACTGAAGTTCAACCTCTAATTTTTTGCATTATAAATATTATATATATTATACTATATTATTGTTAAGGGGTTGCCGGGAGAAAGTTTTGTTTGCCCATCAAGAAAAGAATTCACATGGCAACATGCATTGCTTTTAGCCATAAGCAGAATTGATTTCAGTGCAATTCGAAACTGAGTCTCACATTAACCAATTGATGTACATCTATCCAAGTAGAATAAATGCACAATAAACAAGCCAGGATGTTGGGAGAGTGACAAAATTTGCATAGACATATGCAAATTTAATGCAAACAACCGGATCAACTTCTTTGGGAGCAAAAAAATGAACAAGATTGATACCAGTGGTGAGGAGAAAGGCATTTTTAATGCTGTCCTATTTCTAAGCAAGAAATTGAGACAAGTGACCATGTTTCTTTACTTTTGTCTTTTACTTCAAAATTAATTCTCACATTCTCTCAATTTGCTGTGTTCATTCAGCATGTGAGAGATCATTGTTCTCCATATCTTTCTATCATTTTTGCTCTTAGTAATACTAACTACTTTATCACCTCTCTTCATCTGTGGCACATTTCCTTTACAAACTTGTCAAGTAAGTTTACTCAGTATATGTGTATATTTCTGAGATGAGGTATTATGTACATTATTTACATTATTTGGACTATTGTCCTCATCTTTGTTGCCATATATATTACAATGTTTCAGTTGTTGTACGCTCAGGCCTTCGTAAGATGGTTGGAATGTCGAACTGAACCCTTTATTTCGCTCACTGGGGTAGACTGTTCTAGTTCCATGTGCCATGTTTGATGGATGTCAGTTATCAGTTATCTCCTGTTAATTTCCCTCTGGAAGTTCTCCACTGCCTTAACCGGGTATTGAACTCACACTCTTTGGGTCTTGTCACTGGATCTAACCAACGCCTTTATCCACTATGCCTTGAGGACATCTGTGTATAAATTTCTGGGTATTATAAACCTAATGTCTTCAGCCATCTTTTTTTACCAATGCTCATATTGCAATTTTTGCTGTTATCATTCCATGTTTTTACCAGAGCTCATATTGCAATTTTTGTTTTTATTTTCACTTTTCTCTGTCACTACTTATTACCGGTTCCCATATTGTATTTATTTGTATGCTTAGTCGGCTCAGGAGATTTTTGTGGCCTAGCATATGTGCTGATTCCTTAAGTTTACGAATTTTCCAATGGTGTTCTTTGTCTATGATCTCAACCTGATCCCATAAAGGGTGGTGATCTCCCTTCTCTCTATATGTGGTCAGCCATGCCTGATTTTTCCACTTCCCCTCATGTTACAGATTTCTGGTGTTCTTGAAGCCTTACCTTAAGGGGGCAGCCTGTCTCCCTTTATATTTCTTTCTGCAGCTGCACGGGATAGCATACACACAGTCTTTAGTCATGTTCTCCTCTATGGGGGGGGGTCTTACTCGGGAGAGATATCTGCAAATCTCAGGACCACCTTCAAAAGCTTGACGACACAACTTCAAAAGCAATGACAATACCGAAACATTGTAATAAATATGGCGACAAAGATGAGGACAATAGTCTGAATAATGTAAATAATATATGTTTACTAACTAGTTTCCTCTGTTTCAGCTTCTTTACTTATTAAGCATCCTATAAACTTCAGCTGTCTCACTCAGAGTATTTTCAACCGTTTTTTTCTAGTTTTTATTGTGAACTTCCTCATTTGTCACATGCTCTATGATATTCTCAAGAGTCAATGGTAGAATCACATATCAGTTGCTTCATGTGTTTTTTGTCATTTGACATTATAGAGTAGCCCTCCATAATTTTTCTACTAATTAGACAAATTTTCCAAAAGACAATACAGGTTGAATATTCTTTATTCAAAATTACCAAATCCACAAACCCCCAAAATTCGAAAGTTTTTCAGGTGATGGCATGACTTGCTACAAATGGAAAATTTCAGAAAGCACTGGGAAGGTTCCTAAATGATGTGCAGCTGTTGTAAGTGAACTCATCTGCCCAGAGTCGGGGCTCCACAACCCAATTATGTAGCCTACGTCGGCACCAGCTTTTAGTTAGCAATAGTCACAGCAACACTTTGTTCCTGGATTACTTAACAGATATTATTCAAAATGTCAAAAAGTCACGCATTTATATATTTTTATAAGAAGTGATCATGTTTTTTGTACATGTACAGAAATTACAAAACATTTTTACATCAAATCTTAATTTCACCATTTAAACATCCATGTGAGCATTACATGTCTAATGTCATTGCTTGAATCTGATTTCAACGGATTAGCACCAAAATTTACATGCACATGCTCCAAGTTAGCAGAAAGGCCAGGACTGAATTTGCATTTCCCAACTCCCATCAATAGTGGGAATAATCGATTTTTCATGCTTCTACGGCAGTTTTCATGTAGTTTGCGGCCATTTTCTACTGGCCAGAGTGAAAGCCAATGGCTGGCTTCCACAAATAGGCAGGAAGATTCTATGGGCCAGCGTGAGAGCCAACAGCTGACTGACACGAATGTTAACTAGCATATGCTAGCATGCAAAAAAATTGATAGCTGCTTTCGTAACAAGTGGGAAAAATTTAAATCTGCATGGCACTTTACTCCAATTGGCTCATTCGCTGATTCTGCAGAACTGGGTTGGGTGTGAAAAAGTATTTGTTGTTAACATTCTTTCTTCATTCGTTTTTCCAGTGACGAGTCCTTTTTTAAAGCTGATCGTTTTGTGTTCATTTTGTTTAGTTCTTTTTTCGTAACAGATTTAATGTGTAGTATAAAGCTTAGAAAAAATTTGCAGTGTGAAATAGGCAAGAAGTAAGGCATGTAGCAACATCAGCACGGCAAAGGGCACTCCTTTAAAGGCAAGGAAGGGCAAAAATATTTTAAGTCAAGTGATAGCGATTGCTGTATGAGTCGTATGATTTTTGAATCAAGTGCGGGCAACACCGGGTCATGCTGCTAGTTTTATGTAAAACTACTTTCAGAACATATGTCATTTATATAAACCTTCCTTCAGGGAATATGTATAAGCTGTGTTATGAAATGTAAATGGATATTGTGCTTATGTTTAGGTTCCATTCTCAAGCTGCCACATTTTATGCATGTTATATACAAATTAAATAGCCTGGATTTGAAAATAAAAAAAAATCTGAAAACCAAAGCAATTCTGGTCCCAAGAATTTTGAATAAAAGATTCTCAACCTGTATTCAGAAAATGAGAAAAGATGAAAGAATGTTTAGAATAGCCAGTTCCTTGTCAAAACATTCTATTGAATTTAGTTTGATATCACACATCAGCTAATCAGGTTTACATTAATAGCTGAAAATTTGTAACACCATACAAGAAGTAATTACTTTCTGTCAAATTGAGCCAAATATTAATTATGTAGAAAAATCTGAATTAAAGTAAGAGGCTTGACAAATTGAATGACTTGATTAAATGTTTTGTTTTGTAAATTTTATCAACCTTTTTGGGTTATTTAAAGTTGAAACATTTTTCTAGATTGTAGGAGGTTGCTTACAGAATGCATATCTCCCAAACATTCCCCATTAAAAGTCTCTCCAAATCCTTGTGGGTGACAAATTATTTTCTCCCCTCCAATCTCTCTCTCTCACAAGCAGGGGTGTGACAAGCCACTTGCTGCTCTATTGCTACTTTCACAGCAACTGCTTGGATGAACTACATTCTGTGGTTTTGCTAGGTCTAACCATGTACCTTACATTGTATCCAAACACCCACATTCTCTTTGTATTCCATTGATGAGAAGTGAATTCACTCAAACAGCTTATTCTCATGAACCTCCAGGGAATGTTTTCACAATCTCTATAATCTTAACCTGTTCAAGTCTAGGGTTAACCATTATCTTCCCCTCCTATCTGTACAAACTGCCTCTTAACATAACTACCTTCAGTGGCCTCAAGCCTTGTACAGGATGAACCTTACTGTTAAATATATATATATATATATATATATATATATATATATATATATATATATATATGTGTCAAATTACTGTGTGGACTCGACACTGCTTAACTGGTGATCAATAACCAGTGTGATTAGTTGACAGCAGAATATTTTTGAATAACCAGTAGTTGGCTTATGTGATTTTCCAATTTTATAGTTTGTTTTGTTTTGTTTTCCAAAACTCTTTCTTGATGCCAATGAAGAATAAGTCAAATTGTTGTCTGAGTCTTATTTGCAGCAGACAAATCTCTGCAGCTTTGCATTGATAGGAAATAAAACTTGGATTACATTATGAAACATTCACCTGGGGGCAAACCAAAAGAACTCATGAAAATCTAGTGGTCAAGGCAACAAAGATGGAGTCAATAGCTGAGGTTTGAATGTACATACACATTTCTTCAATAGTCAACACTTTTTTCTTGGAGAATGCAATCTTAACTGACTTCTCTGAAGTTCCTTTGCTATTGTTCGCTTTGTACCAATAAAACCTGATACTTTTAATTCTTTCTGTATTTCTCTCCAAATATTCATTAGATATTCTTGAATTTTGCGCTGAATTCTTCTCATTGATCTAGGAGAAATTTTGCCTGGTGCACCAGATCTCAATTTGTTCTCAACAGTTTTCACCTTTTTATGATTAAGAATAACAGAACTAATAGTAGTAAATGGTATATTCAGAATATCTGCTATTTTCCAAGAGCTTTTGCCTTCCTTCCAATGTTTAATGATCAATCCTTTTTGCGAATTTGATAGTTCTTTGCCTTTCCCCATGATGATAATTATTGTGTATGATTTGTGTACAGAGATAATCTTATATAAGAAGTGAATTGTGGAATGTTCTAAATAGTTCCAGGAATAAAATAATTAGAGGAATCTAGCAAAATCTTACAAAGAATTATGTAAATAAAGATAATTTAAGCCTTTTGGTATTAAAGACATATTTTGTACAAATACTTTTCTCATCTTGAAATTTTATAAATAACACAATTTCATTTATAACAAAATTTTCTAATTGTTTTTTGCATGTTGCAGCATTATGCAATGGTGTAGAAAAATTGTATGGATTTTAAGTTTTTTCATAAGTTATAACTGTGTTAATTAAAAAATTTAATGATGGTCGAATATTTATTTCCCCCCACTATATATATATATATATATATATATATATATATATATATATATGTGTGTGTGTGTGTGTGTAAAGGAAAAATGACAATAGGAAAACTGTAGTTTTAACCAATGCAACAAATTCAATGAATTTATTGAAACAAAGTATCTATAAACAACAAACAAAATGTTGTTAGCAACTAGAAGAATTTATTAAGTCAATTACTTTATGTTTGAAGAGAATATTTTCACATGTAGAAATATTGTTTGTATTGTTGTATTATTGTAACAGTTTTCTTTTAATTTCTTGATATATTTTTTTGTGTACGTTGCCTTGGGAAATTAGTGATTCTGTTAGGAATGTTCAAAAACATTCAACCTCCAAACACTTCCTAGAATTCAAATGAATAAAGAATCCTGAACAGATAATGTATAATGTTAGAAATAGGATTGTTAGCAAAATCATAATGTCTTCTAGTGATGCATGAGGAAAGTATATATTTAAGTGAGCCAATAATGTCATAGATATGAATCTCAAGTATCAAATATAACATTTAGTCAACTTATTATTTTTCAGCCACAAGAGCTTAGGAGATTAAATACAAAAGTTCATTAAATTTATGATTTTCACATTTTATACATTTATTGGGTCAAGCTGACCTTAATGAAACTGAAGGAAAAAAAACAAATCAGTACTTTGCAGAAAATTTTAGTGAAAGAATTTTAAGAATTTGGTTTGAAAACTTTGCAAATAAAGATTTTTTCTTTCTCTGGGCCACATTTTTGGAATTAAAATTTGCTTACACCTCACCAAATTTTATGTGATAAAAAGTACATTTAAAATGAAAAAAACCAAAGGGAGATAATGTGGATTTGAAGTCAAAACATTATCACTGATAACTCTCTCCTTCAATTTGAGGACCCTAGTTACTATATTCTTAATACTTGATATAATACAAAAATATCACAATGATAATATCGGTTAATAATTTGAAAATCAGGATGATGCTTTAGGAGCTGGATTTAAAAATGTTCCAAAAACTAGAATCAGATAACTGGAACCATTTTTAATAATTTTCTAGAATTTAAGAGAGAAGAAAATCTCAATATACAGATTTCATTTCAATTGAATAAGGAACAAAATATCAGACACATTGATGCCAATATTGGTTTTGTTCATCAGTATGGAATGAATTATTTTTTCTATCATATTCTTTCTACTTCTACAAAAAAGATGCTGAGGATACCATGGACCAAATATGTAAGCAACGATAAGGTTTTCTGGAAATAAAAAGGAAACTTATACTTGACATCAGGAAGAGACAGTAAAAATTTCTACAGAAGGATACTGAGGATACCATGGACCGAACATGCAAGCAACAACAAGGTTTTAGAGAAAATGGAAACAAAAAGGTAATTTATAATTAACATCAGGAAGAGATATTTGAAATTTCTACTCAAAGATGCTGAGGATACCATGGACCAAATATATGAACAATGACAAGGTTTTGGAGTAAATGGAAACCAAAAGGAAACTAATACCTAATAACATGAAGAAGCAGTTAAAATTTCTAGGTCATGTAATGAGGAAGGAGGGCTTAGAAAATCTGATACTCACAGAACAGATTGAGAAACAGGGGAAAGCAGCACTTAACTTGACGGCTTTGACCAAATGAATGTTAGAACAAGGTTTGGGAGAAATAACAAAAAAACAAAACTTATTAAGAGCTAGAAGAGACAGGAAGATATGGAGGGCCAGTATCACCTACATCCTGAAGGGACATGTCACATAAAAGAAAAATTCTTTCCATAAAAATATATATAAATATACAGAGTATATTTAATCAGACAAGACCTGCACAATGGTTGAATATTGGCAAGAAGTCAAAGTACCTACAAAATCTTACTTGATAGATTATGCCAAATTTTACACAGAATGGAATGCACCACAAATTTCTTCAAAGTAGCCCAAAAATTCTCAATCTGTTGAAAATAATAAGCCCAAAATGTTCTCTCTTTTTCCCTCACAAAAGTTTTTTGTTATTTAGATAAAAAGCAGAATCTAGTTTGGTAAAGAAAAGGTATCTAAACCTGTAAGCTAGATCTGCGGTGAGAATCAAATTGAAGCTTTTGATCATAGAGACAATGGTACTTCTTCAGAGCCTAAAGACTGGCATTACAGTATAACAAACAAAGCTTTATCAAGTAACAAAACTTCCTTGGCTAAACACATCCAAAAGCAACAATGAGAAGAAATTGTAAGCAAATGTAAATAGGAAAAAAATAAGGACATTATCAATCTATTAACTTTCTACACAACCTTAAATAAAAGGTTTCAAAATGTAATAAGAGACAGCTATGATAAAAAGACTTTTTCTCTCATTTATATTTTCCCCATTATGGGCATTATCATATCCATGATATAATAACACCATAACTCACAGATGGAACAGAATGGCTGAAAGGAAAAGGAATGACAAACATACTTTGTTCTTCATGAGACTTTTATATCACTAAGATATACAAAAAACTATATATACATATATACACATGTCCCATGCAAAAAAAAAATGATATATCATAGATACTGACACAGCAAAGCAGAGTGTAAGAAGAAACAAAAAGGATGGGTCTAACATATAATATGGAGATACTCCAGTATATGGAGAAGCCATGTTTAGAACTCCAGATTCAGACTAGATTCATCTATGCCCCAGGTGAGTACATATTCCAAGAATGGAAAACAGTGCAAAAGGAAAAGGCCTCCATGGACTTGTAAGCTGCTGGGGATGCAGATTTATCCTCAGCCTGCACCCCTTGGCTCAGGCTAAAAGAAAGTATCCGCATGTTATGGCTTCTCTAAACAAATTGAATTTGACTGCCACTATGGTTACTGTATGGAATAGCATCTTTAAGCAGCCATCACCTGACCCACATGACTTATCTCCACCAAAAGTTAATAAGTGCCTTCTCTTTACTTACAGAAGAAATTCCCATCAGTACTAGAAGGAGCTGGCTTGAGACCTAATTTCCAGAAAAAATGTTTTAAAAAATTTTTTTATAAATTTTAACTGAGAGTAATGCTAAATGCCCAGTGATTGAATGTCAAATGTTTCCTGTATGGAAACAGCTAATTCTGTCATTACTATTCAATGAACGTATTTGTTCTTTAAATGGAGGTGTCTTTATAAATGGTATTGAAGAGTACATATGAAGAAGTGAGAGGGGAACATTTTGATTCATTAAGTAAATTTGTTTTCCTAGGAATTTTTATATTTAAGTAATTTAAATACTTTAAGTCACTCAGTCGATCATGTATCTTCCAATGCATGACTGATGAGGCAGATTTTTTTTCCTACAGTGAGTTGCCATTTCTTTCTGCGATAGACTAGTTACCATCCAAAGCTATAGAAATAGGTCTATCCTGCTATTTATCCATAGCTGGAGCAGGGAAAAGAGGATTCATACCTTTCCCAAAAGTAATCAGTCAGTTATGTGCCATGCGTGATACACATTTAGGCGATCATGTATCTTCTGAACCATGACTAATGAGGCAGATTTTTTCCCGCAGTAGGTTGCCATTTCTTTCTGCGGTATGCCAGCTGCTAGCCAACACTATAAAATCCAGTCTGTCTTGCTATTTACCCATAAGGGGGAGAAGAAGAGGATTCATATTCATGTAAGCGAATATAATGCATTCAACTGAAGTTCAAACTCAGTTCTCCAATTCCTCAATCCGAGCTGCTATCCATTGCTCCACTATGCCTCCCTAAATACTTTGGCAATATTATGCTCAACAGTTTGATGATAATTTTGATAAAGACATAAATGTACATTCCTCCACAAAATGCAAGCATGGAACCATCAAGCAAAGTTTAACCAGAAAAAATATTAACTTTTATGCATGAATATATTGTAATTAAAAACTATAGATGTACTGTTTGAAACAAAGAATCTCTCACTCACTCCCTCGTTGATGCTTCCCTGAATACAATAATCTTAATCTTCTCAAGTTAAGGACAAATCATTACGTATCCTTTATATTAGTGGTTCCCAATTTTTTCTTTCTCTGGGCCACATTTTTGGAATTAAAATTTGCTTACACCTCACCAAATTTTATGTGATAAAAAGTACATTTAAAATGAAAAAAACCAAAGGGAGATAATGTGGATTTGAAGTCAAAACATTATCACTGATAACTCTCTCCTTCAATTTGCATACCCTAGTTACTATATTATTAATATTTGATATAATACAAAAAATATCACAATGATAATATCGGGCAATAATTATTCATAACGATACTAGAGCACATGCATACAATTATAATTAACCCATAATAACATTTTCAATTTTGAAATCATATTTATTTTTGGCATGTAAATTCTTTGAAACTGTTCCTAAATCTTTCCTTGTCTTTCAATCATTCCACCTCACCTGCTATTCTATTCTGCCACAGCTATGAATGGTGCCATACCATTTGGGAACCACTGCGTTATTATCATCTTAATCTTCTCTTCCTACTTCTTACTCTTACATTGATATCTCAAACCTCATTCATTAATTCTCTATCTTGAGTGGCTCATGTACCTTGCATTGGGTGAACATTAATAAAGATATAGGTATGTGTCTGTAAGGGGTAAATCTGTCTGTGTGGTTATCTGATCTTCGTATGTTTGGGTGCAGCTATGTATGTGGGTATGTGTAGAAGTGTATATATATGAGCCTCTGCATATGTGTATGTGTGCATTGTTGTGTGTGTGTACATGTGTGTGTCCATCTTCATACCTTGCTTCATTATTTATATTTGATTATATATATTTTCAAAATATTTTAATTGCCACTGTAAGTAATTGAAACATCCATTTTAGAATTTGCATATGGAAGTTAAATTATTGTATCACATTCACAGGGTATAGCATGGAGAAACAACATGAATTATTTAATGAGTCTGAGTTTGAATGAAGGAATGACAGACCAAGGACAAAGATGGATGTGTAAAATGTCAATAGTTACTTAAAGCAACAAAAGAAAGAAAATTGTGGCGATCCATGATCAACAACCAGCTAAAAGAAGATTAAACCTAGACGAGGTTACTGCATTAAGCCAAATCTAATTTGTCATTTTAATATTAGGTTGGTGCAAAAATAATGACGTAATAATATCGTTTTTTGATGTTATATGTCAAAAAACGACATTATTACGTCATTATTTTTGCACCAACCTAATATCAAACTTTAATGATCAATATTTTAAAAATTTGAATTTTATTTAGGTTGTTATTTTATTCATAAGGTAACTTCATTTTTAAAGCTTTTCATAATAAAAACATAGGAAGTTTACAATTTTTTAATTTCTTACATGGATTTTCTACTCTTTAACTTCCGTTTCATATTGACTGCAAGGAAGAAAGGAAAATATTGATGCGTAAAATGGCATTTCTGCTTTTTTTTACAGAAAGATTCAACCTTTACTAGGTCCTTGGGTCACTTGATGTATAGGGTTATGTTAGGATACAATTTATGTAGATAGGGGTAGAAGATAATGGTTAACCATAGACTTGAACAGGTTAAGATTGTAGAGATTGGGGAAACATCCTCTTGGGAGTCAGTTCCACAGAGCAGGAAGCTGTTAATATGGAACTTACTTCTCACTAATGGAATATGGAGGGAATGTCTATGTAAGTGGCATGGTGTGTCTAGCACTTTCTGTGGAACTAGTGACAGAGCAGTAAGATACTTGCCACACCCTGCCTGTAGGAAAGAGACTGGAGGTTGCAGAATAAGTCGTCACGAATAAGGGCTCAGAGATGCTTTTGGAAACTATCATGTTAAAAACATTATGCCATAATATCTGAAATACTGTTTTATGCTTATAGTTCATCTATATCCATCACTCTCTAACAGACAGAAAAGCCCCTCCCCTATCACTCTGAAGAGTTTTAATGCTTCATTAGTTAATTAAAGAGTAGAGTTAATTAATTAAGTGTACAGTTTATCACATTCAAACCGTTGCAATATTGATCTTTCTACAAACTACAATTCTACATTGCACTTCTTGAGTTAGACAATTTTGGATGGACGTAATGGCATTCTGAAAATGGAAAGGATACACAAGTAAAGAAAAACGATGGATATACATGAGAAATGTACGGAGAATAAAGTTCAACGTCATTACAGTACAGAAAACCGTAGCTCAAGTTGAAATGATAATGATACATTTATTTTTCTTTTTGTCCAAAGATCTAATTACCATATCGTAGATTGAAACATAAACCAGTTATTTTAGGAAATTATTTTTACAGATAATATTGTTATGATTATTCTATAGAGAAATTGTTATCTTTTGTCTTGCTTTTAAGGGAAAGTATCATTTTCTTGCACAATCCTATTTAGTTTATGTTACTTGAGCATAAAGTTAGTAACCTTGAACTTTGTCTCAGTAGAAAATGTTGTGTTTATTCTGAAATGCATCACTGAAATGCTAATGTCGATTTGATTTTCTCTCTAATAGGTTTAGCTCAACTGTCCATCAATGAATTGTCAGCATATACAGAGAAACTTTTAGATAACTAAATAATAGCTTTAGGATCCATTCTATCAGATTACATCATTTAAGAGAAAATGCTACAAACATTTGTCTTGGTGTTTCCTGAAAAATTTCTATGATGTCTACTGATAAATTAAATAGTTAAAGGAAAAGAAAATTTATTTAGTTAGTTACTAACATAGTCGTTTTTTAATAATTTGTTATTGTCTTGTCTTGTTGTTTGAAGCTTTGTAAAATAAGTAAAATTTTCTCTCTTGAGTGGGGAAAGGTGTCAGAAGTGTCTTTTACTTGACAACCTGCAGGAAAGAAGGAAAACCATCTACTTCTCAGAGGCAATGATATGTCTGATAGGTTTGGTAAAGTCAAAATGGCAGCTTATATTGAAAATGACCTTCAACCTGTTGTTAACTGAGGCAAGAAATGGCTTGTTAATTTTTCTGAATTATAGTGAGTTAATTGCTAAGCCTGCTGCTAAGGAAGTTGGTTCACTGTATCTGTTTAGTCTCTTTATAAGTCTACTGTGCATCCATGTATAGAGTATAGTTGCTGCATCTGGTTTGGTATTTCTGCTTATGTCATATATTGACAATTCCTTGTCAAAATCCAAACAAGAATGTGCAATATCATTGGTATGTTACTGGCATCTCAGCTTCAATCCCTTTCCCAATGCCATAACATGGGTTTCCACTTCCTTTTCTATACATATTTTCATGGCAATTTTTCAGACAGGCTTTCTTCATTGGCACCTCAACTTCATGAATTTATACATAGTACTAGATTGGTAATTGAGTCTCATCATTTTACTGTTGAAATTGACAGATGTAGTTGTAAGTTCTACTCTAGGAATTTCTTCACTTGCACTTCTTGCCTGTGGAACTCTCTTTTAGTCTCTTGCTTTCCTATCAACAAAAAATTTAATGCTGCCTTCTGTCTCATTGAATCCTGTTCTTTTTATTATCCTTTCTCCTCAATAACATGTTTCCTTCAATCTTGGTAAGCCTTTGAGTCTTAGTGGATTTATTCCCTTGTTTGGAGAGTAAAGATTAAAAATAAACAGTAATGAAGTTTTCTTGAAACTAATCAAAGGAATATAAAGTTCAGTGCAACTATTATTTCACAGTTGCAGATGGAATATTTTATTTTTCTTAACAGATAAGACTATCATGACAGCTAATTTTAGATGGGGGATTCTTCTTCTATGTGATGTATTCCTTCAAGACATTGGAAATCATGGTGCTCCATAATTTTCTGTCCTTTGTAGCTCTTAATAAATTTTTTTTTTTTTTTATCTCTCATAAAATATATCCTACCATGTATTTACTCAAACTCGTGAGGTAGGTTACACATTGTTTTCCTCTTGTCCTGTGAGTATCAAATTTTCTAAGTCCTCTTTCCTCATTATGTGCACTATAAATTTCAACTATCTCTTTCTGATGTTAAGTATAAGTGTCCGTTTTGTTTCTATTTTCTCTAAAACTTCGTCATTGCTCGCATGTTTGGTCCATGGCATTCTCAGTATCCTTCTGCAGAATCACATTTCTGTTGCATTGTCTGTGAGGAGATTGTCCAGAATTCACTGTTACATATGAGGATTGATATTATGCAGCAGTTCAATACAATTTTCTTTGTTTCTAATTAAATTTTCCTGTTTCTTAATACTTTGCTTAGCTTTCAGAAGGCAACGTTCACTAACCCAATGTGTCTTAAGATTTCATATTGCACTTTCCATCCTCTGTTAAAACATGTCAGAAATTTAAATTTTTCACTTGTTTGATCTTAATATCTCCAATTTGAATTTGCAAGTTGGGCTGTTCATTTTACTAAAAGTTATGCATTCTAGCAATTGAGATTTAGTCATTTCTTCTTTCTTTCTTTATTATATATATATGAGTTAATTTTATCAGATAGGTCAGGACATTTTCTTTCAAACATTAACAGGATAGACAGGTAAATTATATTAATGCTTCTTTCTGCTGAATTTCCAAGACATACAATCTTGGGAAAATGTTTTTAAACAATACCGAGAGAAATAGTTAGCATACTAAATATTGAATAATTTCAGTGAATTTGTAATGTAAAATATTTTAGCTTAACTGTTGATTGAATCTGCTTTCAGTATACTTCCAGTTTATCCATTCTCCCAACTCTCTTTACTTATTGAAGGGAACGCAAAATAAATGAATTCAACAAATATATAAGATTTAGGAAATATATATATATATATATAGAACTAGGCATAACATAATTAAAAGGTAAAGGAAGAAAAATCCTTTCTTTAACAAACTACTAACCTTTGACATGAGAAAGTGACAAACAATATGTTTCTTTTAAAACGTTGTGTAACTGGAGAGAGCTAGGGAAGAAAGATTTATTAGAGAGCCAGGGAAGAAAGATGTTATGGCTATTATTATGTCCATGATATAATAATACCATACTTCACTGATAACAGGTGAAAGAAAAAGGAATGACAAATGTGCTTTGTTTACAGAGAAACTTTTAGAACATATTTCCCAAATGGGAAACACTGAGTTTTAGATGTTCCCAAATTGAGGACTGCAAGCTGGAGTTTCTTTCTATATCTGGGAAAGATATATTCCCAAAGAGAAACAGACACTATACGCCTGTAAGCTGCTGGGGGAAATGGATTTAGGCTCAGCCTGGACCCGTTGACCCAGGTCAAAATAAAGCACCCACATGTGTTTGATGCTGTACAAAAACTGGATTTGACTGCCACTTTCATCACTGTATGAAGTGAGGTCACTAAGCAGCCTGTCACGTGAACTATGTGACTTATCTCCAGCACAGAGAGAGGAGCACTTTCTTTATCCTTACATTTGTAATAGCATTAGTTTGTTACATGTGTCATCAGTTTGTAGTAATATTGTCTCATTTGTTGAACTGGGATATTTCTTGTGTGTATATATATATATATATATATATATATATATATATATATATATATATATATGTATGTATGTATGTATATATATATATATATATATATATATATATATATGTATGTATGTATGTATATATATATATATATATATATATATATATATATATATATGTATGTATATATATATATATATATATATATATATATATATATATATATATATATATATATATATATATATATGTATGTACTGTAGTTTAGGGGCTTCACTACCTTACATGGAGTCATATCAATCAACAATATATATATATATATATATATATATTTTAATTGATATCATCCCATACAAAGCAGGGAAGCCACTAAACACAAGGGGTTACCGGGTGTTGAAAAATTAAGAATAGAAACATTAATAACAAGCAGAAAGAGATTAGAGTAATCAGGAGGACAGTAGATATTAATTGACATTGCATTTAAAGATTTGAAGATTAAAGTTGGCAGATAATAATGATATCTGACAGTCGCAGAACATCCAAACATTGGGTCATCTCCAAGACTCTCATTCCCACCTGTAAATTCATCTGCCTACTTTTGCATTGTTGATAAAGCATCATCCCCTAATGTAGCAACCATATCAGAATGAAAGTCTCTAAAGCGTTTTTTTCTGAAGGTACTTCATAACAACATGATGCCAAATGCTGAGGAGTTACTAAATGTTAATGTTGAAGATTTCATTTGATGCTCTAGCATAGTCAGCCTATGAACTTTTCATCCCACCCTCATACCTGGAAAGAAACAATGCAGTTATTAAGGAGTCATGCTGGAGATGTGAAATCTTACATACATTCATTTCAGTTCTTATTAATAACTGCATTGTTTCTTTCCAGTTAAACTGACATCTGACTGTTCAAAGAAGTCTTCACATTAACAAATAGTGACTTCTCTTGAAAATAGACAAAATTTGACATTGTGGTTTTATGAAGTACTTGCAGAAAAAGCCTTTAGAAACATTTGTGCTTACATGTTTTCTACATTAGGGGATGACATTCCAGCTTTATCAACAGTGTAAAAGTGGGCAACTGAATTTAGGAAGGAAAGTTTTGAAGATGATCCAAGCAGTCCTGTGATTGCCACCATCAAGAAAAATATTGATCATGTTCAACACATGTTGATGGATGACAAGTGATTGATTATAAATCAAATAGCCATTGCTATTAGCATATCTTGTGAGCAATTGAGAATATAATGCATCATGAACTGGGTCTGACAGTGGCTTTGATCACCGTCACTATTCTCCTGATTTGACTATCATCTGTCAAGATGATGTTATACCTGTTGTTGATGACTTTTCTGACAGACAGGATGAACAGTCTTCTTTGAACAGTCAGATGTCAGTTTACAAGAAAATAAATAATTCAGTTATTTATAAGAAAGATTAAAATTAATGCATGCAAGATTTCACAATTCTAGCATCACTCCTTTACAGTCAGCCTATTAACTTTTCAGCCCACTATTGTATCTGGAAAGAAATAATTCAGTTAATAATAAGAAAGATTGAAATTAATGCATGCAAGATTTCACAACTCTAGCATCACTCCTTCTTAGTCAGCCTATTAACTTTTCAGCCCACCCTTGTATCTGGAAAGAAATAATTCAGTTATTAATAAGAAAGATTGAAATTAATGAATGCAAGATTTCACAACTCTAGCATCACTCCTTCTTAGTCAGCCTATTAACTTTTCAGCCAACCCTTATGCTTTGAAGAAAATTAATGATGTAAAATTCCTATCAAATCATAGGTATGTTGCTAAAATTTAATCATTTAGAAGTTGGAAAAGTTTTTTAAAGGGAGGAGAATGACTGTGTGAGCATATTGAAAAGTCCCCAACCCGACCAATCAAAGGAATGACTTAGTGCCCTGAAACAACCACATATTCACTTTGCAGTTTAACACACTTGGCACCTCATTTCTTAAGATTCTTTGAAGCTTTTCTCTGAACTTTCATTCTGCTGCTACAATCACCTCCAAATCATTTGAAGATTTCTTCCCTGTCAAACTCCTTTTAAAATCTGGAAACAGGAAACAGATTGAGTAAGTTCCTTTGTGCAGGGTGGATTGTCTATGAACTTAAACCGCAAGGTGCATTGTCCTGCAAAAGTAAACAGCTTACATCACCACTTTTAAAGTTTTTCTTTAATCCACACCGAACATTAGATTAGTATTTGGGAATCAACTCTTTAGCCCTTCTGAAGATAATCCATCATCAAAATACCTTCTATAGTCCAAACCTTGATAACCTTTGAACTTTTACCATCAATCTCACAAGCAAACTTACTTTTTGTCACAATGGATTTGAATGAATTCTAGTCATCATAGCTTGACATAATCATTTTTTGAAGCTTTTTAACAACATTCAAGTTAATGTTTCAATTACATACAAAATGATTATAGAAATATGATTCTAAAAACTGGATCATAATAATATTTAAGTTTCTTGCTACTTTATAAGGCTATTTTTTTGTTTTAAAGCAATTGAAACAGAATAAGAGAAAAGAACACATAGAGTAAGAATCTACAGTTCTTAGCATTGACTTTTTAAGAAAAGTGCTCAATACAAAATAGAGCAAATATTATTATAATATTTTTATTATAATAGATTACAATAAAAACAGTTTATATCGCTACACAAAATCTTTCATGTTTCAGAATTATAATGGTCCCTCTTTGGCCAATGGTATATATACATATATATATATATATATATATATATATATATATATATATATATTACAATTGAAATTAAGATACTTTTAGTTAATGACCATTTTTACCTATGAATTTTAATTTTAAAATTTGCAGGATTTTTCAAACTGTTTATGATATCACTTTGTAGTGGGATACTGGTTAGTTGGGGAAAGAAAATGAGAGGGCATTATAGAGGACGTAGTGGGAAATATGGAAAGAAGGCACTGTTACAGGAATTATATTATGGAGGTAGGAGAACCGGGATATGGGAAGGAGGGGAAAACTGATGAGCTAAAGTTTGATTCAACGGGACTCAACAGAAATTAACGAAAACATGAAAAAACAATCAAGGTGTAACTTTAGTAAGATGAAAATCACACTACAAACTGATACCATAAAGAGTTTGAAAAATCCTGCGAATTTCAAAATTTAAATTCATAGGTGAAAATGGTCATTAACTAAAGGTATCTTAATTCCAATTTGTAAAGAAAATTTGTTCTGTTTAATGAAAATAAATATTGAGTGCTCTTTTGTGAGTCAGTTTAATATATTTTAAATTCTATGTTGTGTTAATAGGGTTTGCCTAGATTATATCAATGGATTACTACTTATATATTGTATATTTAAATATATATATATATATATAAGCAAAATGAGACTTATAAATTATTTGTAATCTATATACTCTTTTAATAAACATAGAGTAATTACAACTTGAGGATTGTATTGAAAAGTAATCGAATTAAGATGAAAAGTCTAACAGACACAAATTAATAATAATTAACAATGCCTCTTTTAAGAAATACCAAACTATCTGATTTAACAATATGCTCACTAAACGTAAAAGATGACTTGAGAGTTGAATTGAAACAAGAGGAAAGAAAAACTAGTCAAAAATTAATAAATCACAATGCTTCATAAAAGAAATTCACATAATATTATTAAATTTTGTGTATTTTTTTGTTATTCCCAAAGATTCGAGAATTCCTGCAGCTTTCAAAGCAAATTTTGAAACGATTATACAAAAAATGAATTGCTCAGTTGTGAAAATGTAAAACAAGTGTTCAGTTAAAACGAGGAAATATCAATTTATTTAAATTATTCATTAAGCTCTCTGACAATTTTTCAAAAGTAGCATATTGAGAATTACTTGATTGATTAAAAAACATGTCATTTTTGCTTTTAGACTTTCAGTATCTCTGCACTAAATTTTATAATTAACTTCTCACTGTTTATACCTTTACAAATTTTGAAGAAAGAAGCACAACATGTAACATCTTTTATCTTATAATAAATTTACTCATTTTAATTTATAGATGTATTCAAACAATGACAGAACTAATTTCAACTTGGAACTAATTTCACCTCAGAATTAATTTCGACTCGGAACTAATTTCAGCTTGGAATTAATTTCAACTTCAAACTAATTTCAACCTGGAACTAATTTCAACTCAGAACTAATTTCACCTCAGAATTAATTTCAACTCAGAACTAATTTCAACTCAATTTGAAAATAAAGTTATCAATTTCCATAAATTCTTAAACAAAACGCAATGAGTTGGTGTTAATTTTTTTAATTTAGCATTAAAAATGCTCAGAGAATAAACTTTTCTGCATCTTTCATTCTCTTTTGTTGCAAATGAATGAAGTGGTACTTTTTTATTTATTTTTATTCATTTAAATCTGATCCAATAAAAATGCAATGTTCTTTATAGCAAGAACAGTAGATTGCTTAGCTGATTTTTGTAAAAAAAACTCTCATTCACAAGAAGTTGTTATTGATCAAAATTTAAGAAAATCAATAAATTAAATTTTAATTTCATTTGAAAACTTCACAGATTTATTGAAATTTAAATCTGTATACTGAAGTTTGAAATTAGTTTCAAATCGAAATTAATTCTGCACCCCACTGAAACTTGTTTCAGTTGGTTTTATACTAAGTGTCGTATTGTGTTGGTCTACAACACATGATCAGTAGTCAACTTATTGTTTATCTCTTAGTTTACTATACTCTTTATATCTCTTCCACTTAATATATGCAAATAGGTACAATCCTATTTACCAATCCACTCATTAAGTATGAAAGAATTAAATATTTATGAATTATTGTATTGTGTTGTTCTATGACACATGATCAGTAGTCAACTTCTCTCTGTCTCTTACTTAACTATACACTTTATATCTCTTCTACTAAAATCCTATTTACCAATCTGCTACACCTCCCTGAATTCAAGAGGTTTCATGCCTTTGATTTTTTCTCTACAACCTCTTTCTTCCTCTAACTCTTGATGTCTATGTTTTGTTCTTTTTAATAAGAGATCTTAATCTCCTTATCTTCTTCCATGTCTGAGTCACACTTGCTATCATCTATAGGCTTGTCGACTATATCATTATTCTGATCTGAAGAACTCATCATTTCTTCTCTGTCAAGATCTTCTTACATTACCACATGAAGAAAAAAAAGCTAAGAAAATAATAAACTTAGTTGCAACTAAAACAATATTGCTTGTAATAATTTCTCGTTGCCTCTTCTACTATTTTGAAGTACGTTATTCGAGATTGGCTGATACCTAAGGCTACAAAATCACCTATCTTAGTATTTAACCCATAGCTGGTGGGAGAAGATGGATTCATGCCTTTCTCAAAGTGAGTACAATTGATAATACTGGAATTTGAACTAATCCAAGAGAGATGTCATTTCAAGTCATTTCCACAGTTCTCTGATACTTATGAGTACAGGATCTTGCCTAAAGAATAGACCTTTCCATAACATCCAATAAATACTTGCTTGGGATCATTTCAATGAACATAGGCGCCACAATATTCATTGGATCTCTCAAACCAATTTAAGAAACTTTGGACTGATACAACAGAACATTATCCAGCTGAAACATTGTTGTTATTCATAGATTCTATGTGTTCAAATGGTTAGGAAGAAGTGTAATTTAGCTGCCATTAACATGTTTAGATTAAGCAATGAACACAACATGAGTATTTATCCCATCCATCATGGAACCACCATCAGAGTACGTAGTACCTTATTGACAACTGGGGTACATGGCTTTATTGTGTCTGTACTAAATTCAATAACCTAGCAGCAACCTGAAACTATGACTCCACATACTATGCTACATGTTGTTAGTTCTCCAGAGTCCAATTAGTGACATCACCAGCTGAGGTACTTGACGTTCTACTATTAACAGTGACAACCTAGCTGCTCTTTTGCTCCCATATTCCATAGAAAGGTTGTACTAACCTGCTGGATATTCAACTGGAACACTTTGTATTGAATAAGAATTCAAGTCAATGTCAACTGTCTCTTACCAAAGACAATTGTAATCAGACACCTTTGATCATCCTCAGTGGGTGACAATACCTTCCATCAGGTATTCTTGAGTGAAGGATGACAAATGATCCAACACGGAAATGGAATGTCTCTCATATGTCTGTTACACAATATAATGCCCAATATGAACTTCAATAATTCACGTTGCCGTGTCATGAGCATAAATCTGGTGTCCACACTGACCTAACAGATGTCAGAGCACAACTGATAGACGTCTGGGGATTTCCATGGCATCAAGCCAGTGGTGGGGTGGTATAATTAACTTTACATACTGCTACTCCATGACTTTTAGCATGTCAGTGTGTGTCTGTGTTTATATATATATATATATATATATATATATATATATATATATATATATATATATTAAAATATTAATAAAAACCCTACACTTAAATTAGACAAAAATAGTGAAAAATATTAATAAAGACCCTACACTTAAATTAGACAAAAATAGTGAAAAATTATGTGATTGTAGAAACCCAGAAGACTGCCCATTGGAAAATAAATGCCGCATAAAATCCATTGAGAGTCCTAATACTAATATGTTATACATTGAGCGTACGAAGAATGAATTTAAAACCAGATGGAGGCAGCATAAGTGCTCTTTCAACAATATAAATAAAAGAAATCAGACATCTCTATCTAAATATTTTTGGCATTTGAATGAAATGAATAAAACACCAAAAGTAAAATGGAAAATTATAAGCAAAACTAGAACTTGTAAAACTTAGGATGACCCATGCCCTTTGTGACTGCATGAGAAACTACACATTATTAAGTTTTTGAATAATAAAAATCTATTAAACAATAGACAAGAGTTAACGGTTTTTTGCCGACATCATAAAATTTTTGCATTGAATAATTAGCATAAAAACAAACAAACAATAAAATAATTTTTAAAATCCATAGTCCTAATAAATAGTTTAAATGCCCTACAAAAAAAGATAACCCTTTATGAAGTCGTCAAAAAACAAATGTTAGCAATTTACGACAGTTTTTATATACACAAAACCCTTTCAGAAAAAAATAAAAAATAAAATAGAAAAAATAAAAAAATCTCCATAGACACTTAACCAGATGAGACGATGTCATCTTCCCCTTTAAATTTAGACACCCCAACCTTACCCTGACTTGACATCTGTGAATGTAACTGAGATATTGATACAAATTATTAACACCTTAAGCCCCTTTTCTTTAAACAATTGCTCTAGCCATTACCATAGAAATATTGATTCCAATAATGAATATGCTTATAAAATGCGTAAACTTCAGAAATAAGTTATTCCAAAAAAAATTTTGCTTGAGGATGGAACAGAGCTTAGTACTTTAATTCAATTTAATTCAAATAATTATATTGAAATTTTCGGCTCTTGTTTTGAAACATGAGAACTCTTATGTAGCGTGTTGGAATCGTATTTTTAAATAAATAATTATATATATATATATATATATATATATTACTGAAAATGTTCATTCTCTTCCATATTTGTACATATACATTGACATGGGTTATTGGGCACCTAGACATGGACTAATGGTTAGCAAGTTTATTTCACTAAAACAATTTCAACTGAGTAGTGAGTTTGATCCTCACTAAGTGCTCGATACTTTTTTTCTTATGCCACATCTAAGCTACACTTATAAAATCGCTATTTATATAGGTTATTTTCATAAAATAATTTTTTTATAAACATTGCTGTTTTCAAAGAATCATTTGACAAAGCTATATATATATATATATATATATATATATATATATAAGCAAAATGAAACTTATAAATTATTTGTAATCTATATACTCTTTTAATAATCATAGAGTAATTACAACTTGAGGATTGTATTGAAAAGTAATCGAATTAAGATGAAAAGACTAACAGACACAAATTAATAATAATTAACAATGCCTCTTTTAAGAAATACCAAACTATCTGATTTAACAATATGCTCAGTAAAGGTAAAAGATACACACACACACACATATATATATATATATATATATATATATATATATATATATATATATGTTTAATTCAGTTCACACATTGCAAGACAGTAAAACCACTAAGACACAAGGTGTTCCTAGGTATGAAAGAATTAAAAAACAGAAACATTACTAAGGTTTGAAAACAAAAGATGAGTAATCAGGAGGACAATCGATAATGATTTTTGCAGATTAAAGTTGGCTAGAAAGCATGGAGCCAGAAGTGTGAAGTGTGAAAAAAAAAATGTTAGAATAGAACTTACGGTTACATCTACCCAGCTCAGCTCTATTGATAAGTACTGCGCATATATTCATACATTCTATGTATCATGGCCAAGAGTTCATCTGAATAATTACCATGAAAGTATTTATACAAAAAGTACAGGGAGGCAACCTTACATTGGTGGGAAAGTGAATGTTGATTCTTCTTTGGATTTTATCAAGGATCCCTAGATATATAGCAGAAGCACCGTGCTATATGTGGCAACAATATTCTAAATATAGATAAATGGTCGATGGAAGGTAGACAGGGGTCTCTCAGATGATTAAAAGAGAACAGTTTATTTTTGGAGGCATTAAAATTAGCATGCTATTGTTTGCCTCATTTAACAGACTGAAGGTCATTTTTAACATCAGCCACCAATTTGACCTTATTGAGCTGATCAAACTTACTATCACGACAGGAGTTAATGTTTGTGTCATCAGTATAGATACCAAATTGAGAAATGATGCCATCAGGAAGGTCATTTATGAAAATTAAAAACATGGAGGACCAAAGATAGAGATTTTGGGGACACCTACATTAGTAGAAAAGGATCTGGAAGAGTATCTGTTCAGGATAACTTTCATTTCACAATTTGGCAAGAAAGACTGGATAAGTTCAAAAATTTGTCCAGAGACACTGTAACTTTTCATTTTGTGAAGAAGAAGACCTCTCTGTCAAACTCTGTCGAAAACTTTACAGATGTCCAATGCTATAGCCAGATATACTCTTTCTGCAATTATCATTAATACATCAGCAGTTCACCTGGAGAAAAGAAAGCCCTATTGCTTGCTTGAAAAAACACCTTGGAATATGAGATACTTAACCATTACAGCATTGATTAGGACCTCTATTAGTTTCCCAAAAAGAGGCAGAAGGCTAATAGACTGAGTGTTGAAAAGGCCAGATGGTTCACCTGTGGTCTTAATAACTGGAACAACATATAACGATTTCCAACAGACAGGAATCAAGAGGTAGCAAGACATTTCTTAAGGACTATTACACGGATACAATCAGGCCTACAAGCTTTGTGGAGATCCAGATTAGAGATGATTACAGAAACAATGGAAGAGGTTATATGCATATCACTCAGCAGAGAATCAGTTCTAAGAAGGAATTTAGGCAGGGATACTCCAAATAAATCAAGAATTTACAGGCAAAACATTCAGTTTTATCAGGAGAGGATGATAACACCTCAAATTTATTGAAGAGGTGGGGGAATAGAGACCTTGCACTTATTACAGGGAAACCATTCTTGGGGATCAAGATTATATAACAGAAACCAAAGAAGGACATTATTTCATCTTTGTCGCCATATTCAGCACAACGTTTCAGCCATTGTACGCTCTGGCCTTCTTCAGGTTGGAATTTCGAACTGGACCCTTTATTTCGCTCACTGGGGTAGACTGTTCTAGTTCCATGTGCCATGTTTGATGAATGTCAGTTATCAGTTATCTCCTGCTAATTTCCCACTGAAAGTTCTCCACTGCCTTAACCGGGTATTGAACTCACACTCTTTGGGTCTGTCACTGGATCTAACCAACGCCTTTATCCACTGTACCATGTGTCCTTGATGAATTTCCGGGTATTATAAACCTAATGTTTTCAGCAACCATTTTTACCAGTGCTCATATTGCAATTTTGCTGTTATCATTCCATGTTTTTACCAGAGCTCATATTGCAACTTTGTTATCATTGCTTTTCTCTGGCACTCCTTATTACTGGCTCCCATATTGTATTTATTTCTATGCTTGGTCAGCTCAGGAGATTTTTGTGGTGTAACATATGTGCTGATTCCTTAAGTTTACGAATTTTCCAATGGTGTTCCTTGTCGATGATCTCAACATGATCCCACAGAGGGCAGTGATCTCCCTTCTCTCTCCATATGTGGTCAGCCATGCCTGATTTTTCTACTTCCCCTCGCGTTACAGCTTTCTGGTGTTCTTGAAGCCTTACCTTGAGGGGGTGGCCTGTCTCTCCTTTATATTCCTTTCCGCAGCTGCACAGGATAGCGCACACACAGTCTTTAGTCATGTTCTCCTCTATGGGGGGTCTCACTCGAGAGAGATATCTGCAAAGTGTCATCAAGCTTTTGAAGTTTGTCCTGATGTTCTATGGACCACAGATCCTTTGTATTTTCTCTGATAACCCCTTCACATAAGGCAGGCAGACTGTTTTCCGAGTGTTGTTGTCCTCCTCCTCTTGTACCTGCCTATCCTACTTTTCGGGGGCTGCTGCCATGTACCCAGGGTAGTTGTTATATTGTAGGGTACTACTTATACTAACTAATTCTTTATCTAACGTCTCTGGGTCGCCACATATGACTTTTGCTCGGTGTTGTAAGCAATGGACAATTCCCTTTCTTTATGCTGTATGGATGGTGGGAGTTGAAATTGAGGTACTGTCTGGTGAATGTCAGTTTATGGTATACGGATGTCTTAAACCCATGCTCTGTTCGAGATATTAGAACATCCAGGAATGGAAGTGTGTTGTTACTCTCTTTCTCCATTGTGAACTGTATCGAAGGTCTTATTGAGTTCACATGGTCCAGCAGAACCTGAACATCTTCCTGGTGTGACCAGAATATGAAGGTGTCATCTACATACCTTAACCATATAGTTGGCTTTAGAGATATAGATTCTAATGCCATTTCCTCAAAGTATTCCATGTATATATTCGCCATTGCTGGTGATAATGGCGAGCCCATTGCTAAGCCCTCATCCTGTCGATATATGTGTGATCCCATTCCGAAGTGTGTTGTTTGTGTACAGAAAGTCAACATCTCCATCAGATTATTTATTAGAGTACTGGTCCGTTCTTCTAGGGAAGAGTCAGAGGTCAATCTGTTTCTGACTACTGAGAGGGCTTCCTCCGTGGATACCTTGGTGAACAAACTCACCACATCCAAGCTCACCATCTGGTTGGATAGGATGGGAGCATCTTTGATTATTTCCACGAAGTGAGTGGAGTTTCGGACATATGAAGGAGACTTTCCGATCAATGGGTCAATTATATCTACAAGGAAGTGACTCAGAGGGTGGCACACAGAGCCTTGGCAACTAACAATCAGCCTGAGTGGAATATCGTCTTTGTGAATCTTAGGGAGACTGTATATGTGAGGTAGATTGGTGTAATGCAGCGATAACTGCCTATATGTCTTAGGTGCGAAATGGTCCTTGTTCTTGATTAGGATCTATGACAGTTTGCCTTCCGTTTTCATAGTAGGATCCTTTTTCACTTTGCTGTAGCTACCACTGCTAATGAGGTCTTCCAGTTTTCTTGTATACTCTGATTTGTCCATCACTACAGTTGCATTACCTTTGTCAGCCGATAGTATGATGATGTTTTCGTTCCTCTGTAGGGATCCGATCACCAGCCTCTCTAGTTTTGTCATGTTAGACTTGGGTGGTTTGGCTCTCTCCAAGGCCTGTCTCACTTTCCATCTCAGTTCATCCGCCTGAGTCTGAGGGATGTTCAAGGCCACCTCCTCGACTCTTGCAATGATGTCCAAGTATGGCACCCGCCTGATGGTTGTGGTGAAGTTGAGACCCTTATTCAATACTGACTCCTCAGAGGCACTCAGCTGATATTGGCTGATGTTGACTACTGCTTTCACTGGTGGGTGATGGACCTTGTGTGTCACCTTCTGATCTTTCAATCTATTTAATTTTTGCACTTGGCGAGCTTTGACTACATCAAATTCATGTCTGAAGGATTTATCCAGGTCATTTTGGATCCTTCTCTGGTCTTCTTCATTAGTAATTCTGTTGAAGAAATCCTCGAGCGTCTGGGAGATATGAGCTTGTAGTCAATGTTTTATCCAACGATCTTACAGGATTCTCTCTTGGACAAGGGCGTGTCCCCCTTTCTTTGCAACCCGACGAGCTCTCCTTGAATTGATGGGAAATCTTGGTGCCAAGCCTGAAGGGATGAGTTGTAGGTCTCTGCATTGGTGTAGGAATGTCAGATGGTTCAATATTCGTGCCAGTTTCTGGTAGGATTTCTCAATTTATCTCCATATTTTTGGTATATTGGGTCCGTACTGATCCTTCAGAGTCTGTCTATATTTCTGAGATGAGGTATTATGTACATTATTTACATTATTTGGACTACTGTCCTCATCTTTGGCGCCATATTTATCACAACGTTTCAGCCATTGTATGCTCCGGCCTTTTTCAGGTGGTTGGAATTTCGAACTGAACCCTTTATTTCGCTCACTGGGGTAGACTGTTCTAGTTCCACGTGCCATGTTTGATGGATGTCAGTTATCAGTTACCTCCTGCTAATTTCCCTCTGAAAGTTCTCCACTGCCTTAACCGAGTATTGAACTCACACTCTTTGAGTCATCAGTAATCATGAGAGTCAAATTTGTTAGCTGCAATACGATGCTTTCTTTTCTCAGCAAACTTAGCTTCTTTGAGGAGACATTTACATTTATTACATGCATCCCCTGAATAGGTATCAATTGTGATGAGATCTGTTATGCTGGTATAGCCAGAAATAGTGGTTTATGTGTGCTGTAGTGACAGAGCATGCTAATGTGAACCATGGAGAAGACTGAAGTTTCACCTGGTATTTCTGAGAAGGGATGAAAGCATCTATGTCAGCTTTGATCTAAGACAAAACCACCTCAGTGGTGCAGTTCTCAATTTGAAGGTTAAAGATGCCAGTCTAAGGGGCATCTTGAAGAAAGTCATGGAATGAGTCCCAATCAGCATGCTGGTAATAGAAAGAGGTCTTCTGAATAGGAGGTTTCTGTTTAATAGATAATTGGAATGAAATATCAATTGATACTACGAAGTGATCCAATTTGCCAAAAGGACAGTATTGTGGGGTTCAGCAAGAGGGGAGAATGGATATAAGGAATTAATCAAGTAAAGAAGACTTCTACTCAGATTTGCTAGGGAAACAAGTAGGAAAAACTACAATTTAAAAGCAGGACTAAGCAATGGAAAAACTGAAAGTCTTAATACTGGTAAAGTCCATAACATTAGAATGACATGTAATGTGATGCCCATTAAAATTACTGATGTTCACAGATGGATGAAGAGAGAGTGCAGCTTCTATCCTGTCTTGAGAAGAGGGGTGTGATAAAGAAAACACACACACACACATATATATATATATATATATGTATTAAAGACATTTTTATGTTTAACGTTCTTTTTATAGATACAAGTATTTAAGTAAATGCTCTGTTTATAATAAACAGTATTTAATAACATTTACCGGCCTGAATGTCTGAGAAATTTTCATAGAAAATATTCGCCCTTGGACAGGATTCGAACCTGCATCCTATACGGAACCGTCATTTACGCTGACGTGCCTAATAAGCAGTAAATTCGACCTTGCCAACCGAACGATCCTTTGTGGCCGAGCGGTAAGGCACGTCAGCGTAAATGACGGTTCCGTATAGGATGCAGGTTCGAATCCTGTCAAAAGAACGTATATTTTCTATGAAAATTTCTCGGACATTCAGGCCGGTAAATGTTATTTAATACTGTTTATTATAAACAGAGCATTTACTTAAATACTTGTATCTATAAAAAGAACGTTAAACATAAAAATGTCTTTAATAAATAAATTGTTGGACTTTGTCCATTTCGTAATATATATGTATATGTATATGTATATATATTTTCATCTACAGACAGAGAGTTTCACTGTATCACAACTCATTAGTGTGGCTAGACGTCTGGTTGACTCTATCTAGGATTGAATGAATTGGCATCAGTCAGTGATTCTACCACTAAGCCATTAGCTTATATATATATATATAGATATATATTAGAATTTCAGTTATTTTTATGGGTTATTAGGCTAGGTGGAAAAGTTCATATGCTAGTAGTGATGCTGGAGCTGTGAAATCTTGCACGCATTAATTTCAACTCTTCTTATTAATAAAAAGAAAGAAGCAGTACCGTTATTAATAAGAAGAGTTGAAATTATTACATACAAGATTTCACAGCTCTAGCATCATTCCTTCCTAGTCAGCCTATGAACTTTTCATCCCACCCTCATACCTGGAAAGAAACAATGCAGTTATTAAGGAGTCATGCTGGAGATGTGAAATCTTACATACATTCATTTCAGTTCTTATTAATAACTGCATTGTTTCTTTCCAGTTAAACTGACATCTGACTGTTCAAAGAAGTCTTCACATTAACAAATAGTGACTTCTCTTGAAAATAGTCAAAATTTGACATTGTGGTTTTATGAAGTACTTGCAGAAAAAGCTTTTAGAAACATTTGTGCTTACATGTTTTCTACATTAGGGGATGACATTCCAGCTTTATCAACAGTGTAAAAGTGGGCAACTGAATTTAGGAAGGAAAGTTTTGAAGATGATCCAAGCAGTCCTGTGATTGCCACCATCAAGAAAAATATTGATCATGTTCAACACATGTTGATGGATGACAGGTGATTGATTATAAATCAAATAGCCATTGCTATTATCATATCTTGTGAGACAATTGAGAATATAATGCACCATGAACTGGGTCTGACAGTGGCTTTGATCACCATCACTATTCTCCTGATTTGACTATCATCTGTCAGGATGATGTTATACCTGTTGTTGATGACTTTTTTGACAGACAGGATGAACAGTCTTCTTTGTACAGTCAGGTGTCCGTTTACAAGAAAATAAAAAATGCAGTTATTAATAAGAAAGATTGAAATTAATGCATGCAAGATTTCACAACTCTAGCATCACTCCTTCTTAGTCAGCCTATTAACTTTTCAGCCCACCCTTGTATCTGGAAGGAAATAATTCAGTTATTAATAAGAAAGATTGAAATTAATGCATGCAAGATTTCACAATTCTAGCATCATTCCTTCACAGTCAGCCTATTAACTTTTCAGCCCAGCCTTGTATCTGGAAAGAAATAATTCAGTTATTAATAAGAAAGATTGAAATTAATGCATGCAAGATTTCACAATTCTAGCATCACTCCTTCTTAGTCAGTCTATTAACTTTTCAGCCCACCCTTGTATCTGGAAGGAAATAATTCAGTTATTAATAAGAAAGATTGAAATTAATGCATGCAAGATTTCACAGCTCTGTCTTCACTTTTTCATAATCAACCTATGAACTTTTTAGCACACCCTTGTAATATAAAATATTAATCTATTCCTTATACTAGATAAGTAAATATTACTGATCACATATTTTTGAACTGATTTTTCAAAGAGTTATACTATAATATATAGCACAAAATTTAATTTTAAAGAATTTTTGCCTTTTTAGTACTATATGGCAAACCATAACATTTGTTCATGCATCAGGTCAGTATGATTGAATATTCACTGAATTCAATGTGATAGAATTCAATAATTCTATTTTATTATTATCTATATTTCTATAATTCTATTATATTCTGTTCTATTTCAGAATTCTATAATATAAAAATCAATGTGGTATGTTCAAAATATATTATTATTTTCTGATTTGATAAAGATGTAAGTAAATTGAATATTTAATTTAATAACAAATGACTTTCTGTCCACAAGTTTCTAACATAAAAATTGCAATCTGATTTTTCTTACTGTGAAATCAAAAAGTTCAGTTAAAACAGTGTGAAAACATTGTATTTGCCACATGTTTTTTTAAATGTTTCTTTCTGGGAATATTTCAAAAACTAAGTACATGCAGTACATGCAGTTCAGACAGAAACATAAATGTCATTTTATAATTCATCTTCAAAGACATAAATATTTCAAAATGAATGAATTATTCAATTTGCAGACAAAGGCTGGTTGAAATGCTGCTGATAGGTTAAACTGTACTTTTATAAAACTAAGGGAAACTTTGTCAGTAAAGAACATGTTATTTAGTAGATGTTTTATATGCTTTTATTTATATGTGCATACAGTCTGTATACTTGTGCATATGTGTGTGTACACTTGTGTATGCTTATATACACTTGCGTGCATCTATTCCAGCCTACCTTTAGCCTTTAATATTTTTCATTTCTTAAAATGATCTTCACTGTCTTGATTTTCAATTCTTTATTTTCATAATTTAAAAAAAATCTCCTTAATTATTCAAATTTTTATTTTTAGGTTGAAATTATTCATTGTTATTTACCAAAATTAAATCCGATCTTGATTGTCTGATTCAACGTGTGGTAAAAGAGCCCAATGAATTTATAGGTTATCCCACTTGATTTTCCTAAACAACGTCACTAGTGGGGGCACTCCTTAAGACTATAAATAGGTAATGATATTTTCAGTCATTCTTTGTCTTCTTTTACAACTTTGGCTATAAGATGTAGTCACACATGGGAAAAAAGTGTCCCCCACTGAGACACGTTCATTTTCAATTTCTTAGTTTACTCATGTGAGCTTGTGTGCTCTTTCACACACACGTTTATCATATAGTCGTACACAAACTTCACAAAAACACATTCTCTAATTTAAATGTTTTCTATGTTACTAGTCTTTACATGTTTTTTCTTTGTTTCTTGTATTTGTAATACTTTTGTTAATACATGCTTAGCCATTTGTTTTATATCGTTTTGTGTTATTTATTTATTACCTGGACTCCAATTCGAATCCACAATAATTTTTATGGAAAAAATAACACCGGGAGACACATGTTTTCTACCTAAACACAACAAGCATTTCCGTTACAAATTATCATAGACAATTGTCATTGTGTTTTTCATGTTTCACATTAGGCTTGTATAAAATATGAAAAGACTTAGACTTGTAAGAGGCAAATTTAAGCTTTACAAAGAAAAAATAATATATTTACCAAAACTGAATTAAAGAATGTTGCCAGTGCTGAAGTTTGGATTAATTTTTGCAGTATTTTTTCTGAATTCCTCAAATGAGGAGTTTTCCTTATTTACATTTTAACTAATGTCCTTTGTTGTTGATATCATAACTTTTAAGTCATTGTGCCTCTCTACCTCCTTGATGTGATTGCTGATGTGGGTAAACTTTAGGAATTTTGAATTGAACTGTTTATTTAATCTATGGACCTAGACTGTTATCATTCTTCTGCCCATATCTAAGGATATCTAGTCTTTTTAGTGCTCTTGGGTTATTGTTTAACCTGTTCCCTGTTCTAAATCTGTCATACGCAGACACAGATTGAGCTTGCAATTATAATGTCACTAAATTTATGAACCGAAGCTATTATGTTGTGATTTACTTGTGTATTCACATAAAAGTTACAACCGCTTGTATGTGTGTACCTGTGTATTCATATGCATGTGTTTGGGTATATGCTATATGGGTGAAATTTTCACATTGCAATTTTGGGTTTTCTTTTGTTAAAGAATAAAAAATAATGTCTTTCAATGTCTGCTCATCAGGTTTTAGATTCTTGTCAATAAATCTGGAGGCCGTTTTCAGAAATTTTGCCTTTTGGTTAAGCTTTCGATTTGATAAGCGCAATTGGATTTCCAGAATTAATGGATATCTTGTGGATTTGATTTTACTGAATATTTTTATTCAATCTGGGATTCAATTCCTTTTCTTCTCAGTCAGAATATTTTTTAAATGGACAATTTAGAATTTGTAAGAAATTTTTAATTAACATTGAAAAATATTGATTATCTGTCACATTTGAAGTTGTGCCTTTTCTCAAGATCCACAAATGGAATCAAGAAATTTGAGGAAAAAATTAGAAAAAGTTTATACGAAATGTTAATTGCACAAGAAACAATACAAATGATATGATGTCAATCGTAATTGATTATCAATTCATATTGATCCATGGGATTTGCCTGCTTTATACTTCCTGAAGAATAAATTTCTCATTTCCATTGAAATCTGTATATCATCATCGTTTTATTGGATGCGCTGGGTTTTAATCCTCCAAGAACATCCAGTGCCATAAAAGCAGTATTTAGATTCCAGAACAAAACATTTCATTTAAAACACATACTCAACGGACAATAATGAGCAGGAAAGGTTTATTATTATGCCAGGAAAAGATTATTATTATGTCAGGAAAAGGTTTATTATTATGACAGTGTGCATTGATTTCTAAAGTGAACTGAGAAACAGGAAAAGTCTATTTATGTTGCTTTCTTGATTCCCACTGAATCATTTCAATTTTAAACGATGCACAAGATTTACATTTGTCACATTATATGTGCATTATTCAGTGCATATGAAAAATAGGACTTCCATAAATAACATTCAGACAATGAATAATAATAATAATAATAATAACAATAATAATAATAATAATACGATTATGTAGAGCAGGATTAAAAGCTGAAACTGAAGGCTGCACAGGACCAATGCTTGCTAACAAGAAATTACCAAGAAGAAATACTGAAAAATTGTGTTAACCCAAAATGCAGATTATGTGATAAATATCCAGAAAAAATTGACCATCTTGTACCAGGAGGCACGGTTTTAGCACCCACTAAATATAAAACATGTCATGACAGAGTGGGCCAGTATATGCACTGGAAAATATACAACTATTATGGAAAGGAAACTACAAGAAAATAAATGAACATTACCCAGATCTCGTTACAGAGATAGGACCTGTAACAATTTGATCAAACTTACAATACACACAGACAGAATAATCAAAGCTTATGACTCAGACATTAGGAACAAAGACCACAAAAACAGAATATGCTTTCTTATTGACATAGCAATCCTTGAATCTTATAATTTACTATTAAACATCTTCAAAAACTATCAAAATACAAGGCTATCAATAAATCCGTTTGTAGTTGACACCCTCAGATTGTGTTCTGATAGACTCATTGAAGCAATTCCTGGTAGCCTATGCCTTAAAGGAATACAAAAATTTGTACACACAAGTGTGGCTCACACATTTCAGAGAGCTTTATCTATCTACAATATGTCTAACCTTGGGTTTTGTTTTTTTATAAAAATGATCAGTGGAAAATATCATGAAGCCATTTCTGACCTTACATCTCTG